>CM055750.1:9299627-9899627 GCA_029465975.1 Dallia pectoralis
GACCACACCTGCACCGCTGACTAACTCCTGAGCCCCCCCCCCGAGCACACTTACACAGGCCAATGACGGGGCACGAGGGAGGGGGAAGGGGGGGGGAAGTTGGGGAGTGTCCAGAAGTAGGTTATGCAGGCGGTGAAGAGTAGCAATGGGGAAAGGAAACAGGCTTGAGTTGCTGCGGATTATGAAAGGATTACACTGAGTTCACCATATCAAATTGCTCATTTACATAAAACTCGTGATCTTCATCCTACCGTTTGTCTGTCATCCTTCCACCTCTACCTCTTCATCCTTCCACCTCTACCTCTTCATCCTACCGCCTCTACCTCTTCATCCTACCACACCTTTATTTTCATCCTACCACCTCTACCTCTTCATCCTACCACCTCTACCTTTTCATCCAACCACCTCTGCCTCTGCATCCTACCACACCCTTTATTTTTATCGCACCACCTCTACCTCTTCATCCTACCACCTCTACCTCTTCATCCTACCACACCTTTATTTTCATCCTACCACCTCAACCTCTTCATCCTTCCACCTCTACCTCTTCATCCTTCCACCTCTACCTCTTCATCCTTCCACCTCTACCTCTTCATCCTACCACACCTTTATTTTCATCCTACCACCTCTACCTCTTCATCCTACCACCTCTACCTCTTCATCCTACCACCTCTGCCTCTGCATCCTACCACACCCTTTATTTTTATCGTACCACCTCTACCTCTTCATCCTACCACCTCTACCTCTTCATCCTACCACACCTTTATTTTCATCCTACCACCTCTACCTCTTCATCCTACCACCTCTACCTCTTCATCCTTCCACCTCTACCTCTTCATCCTTCCACCTCTACCTCTTCATCCTACCACACCTTTATTTTCATCCTACCACCTCTACCTCTTCATCCTACCACCTCTACCTCTTCATCCTACCACCTCTGCCTCTGCATCCTACCACACCCTTTATTTTTATCGTACCACCTCTACCTCTTCATCCTACCACCTCTACCTCTTCATCCTACCACACCTTTATTTTCATCCTACCACCTCTACCTCTTCATCCTACCACCTCTACCTCTTCATCGTACCACCTCTACCTCTTCATCCTACCACCTCTGCCTCTGCATCCTACCACACCCTTTATTTTTATCGTACCACCTCTACCTCTTCATCCTACCACCTCTACCTCTTCATCGTACCACCTCTACCTCTTCATCGTACCACCTCTACCTCTTCATCCTACCACCTCTACCTCTGCATCCTACCACACCCTTTATTTTTATCGTACCACCTCCACCTCCCATCCACCTCCACCACCTGTTTCTACCACCTCTACCTTAAATAAAAGTATTTGAATGTGTTCACAGGTACGAGACAGTCCTAACGTAGACCTAGATTAACTCCTCATCCTATTCCCTTATCCCCTCTCACTCCTTGTCCTCCCTCCCTCCCAACTACACCCCCCCATCTCCGTCTTGTCATCCTTCCACCATTCCTCCCCCTCCTGACTACATCCAGATCAGCTGCACTCCCCTGCCCCCTGCAGGCTGTGTGGGAGCCACAATCCCCCCACGTAGTCTGCTGTTTAACGGGGCAACTGGGCCGTTCTTCCACACCGCCACACTCTGCACGGACCTTGTTTAGCGCAGCGCTGGGCAGTGCCAAGACCCAGTGCCAAGACACAGTAACATGGCCTGGAGGAACGCTCGCTCCCTCTGTGTTTTTATCCCCTTGTTGTTGTCCTCGTTCTGCTATCAGTCATGCATGTTTAACTGTGACTAAGACACGCCGCACGCGGGGCTGAAGGCTGTGATCCAGTCAGATCGCCGGGACGCCTGGTAGGGTTCTCAGACTGTTAACGCGCTTCCACGAGAAAACAGACGGCGAACACACTTTGAACCCTTTCCTATGACACCACGGAGCGAGCCGGAACCAGGCAACCGGTTCAGGATGTATGTCTTGGCCCGCTGATTTACACACATGTTAAACCGACGTGGCGTGCGCGTGTCAAATGTTTAGGCGGCGGCAAGGCGTGTGAAACAGAAACGAGAGAGAGCACGCGCGTGTGTGTGTGTGTGTTATTTCTGTCACTTTTCCAACGTCATTACGTTATCATTTTCCACGTATACATTGCCAATCTGAAGAGATGTTTCCCATGACAATAAAGCCTGTCCGAATTGAGTGTGGATTGATAAAGGAAGTGTGACTCGGTTGTGAGGATGATGGAAGGGCTAAGGGCTAAGGGCTAAGGGCTAAGGGCTAAGGGCGGAGGGAGGATTTTCCAGGGGGATCAGAGAACGTCAGTATCTTCTCTGAAGGAACTTCGCTCCAGCCGCTCCCTGAGGTGTCAACATCACAACTCACCACAGAAACACTTTGTATATCTATTCCATGTGTGCCTGAGGAAAACAGCTGAGGACTGCGAGTCCAAACTGTGGGCCACGTGTCAGTATGTCCGTCCTCTCAGACAGGACTCAGTCGGCTTGCGAATGATCTCCTCGGCGTGGTCACCTGGATTCAAACCGTCTTCGTCCGACCGACATTGCCTCCGAGCAAGATCAGTCTATCATATTCCTAACTGGCCAGAGAGAGAGAGAGATAGAAAGAGAGAGACAGAGATTCAGAGGGTAAAAGATGGATGAAGATAGGGTAAGTTTATGTTCATGTTTGTTTTTTAACTGTTCTTCTGTGGAGAACTGCATCATCACCAAAATCAATGTCATGAACGTAGTTAATTTGTTCATTAAAATTAATAATTATGCAAATGCTTTGGCAATATGTACATACATTAGTCATGACGTCAATACAATCAATCAAATGTGTTTCATGAGGCCCTTTATACATCGTCTGCAACAAAGTGCTTTTAGATGCACCCAGTATGTAACCACAAAGAGCAGCAAGAGATAATGCACTGTGAACAAATCCCTCTAAGAGGGTTCTGAGAGAACGTTAAATTGGATTTTTGGCAAAATACTGCATGAAAGTATAAATTCAGAAAAAGTATGTTTCGGCACAAAGGTCCCGTGTCCAAATCAATGCAAAGTGATATTGGGTTGGTGGGTAAGATATGCTAAAGAATTGGCAGCAAATGCAAAAAAAAGCAAAAGCCCAATTCATTTCAACAATTCATTTTCATATCATTGATTTGGCAAGGGCACAATTCTACATTGCACGGACTCACTTTCCTGAACTAAAAAATCTGAAGTAGATTGTTTGCAGATGATCTGGTGCTATTTGCCAGCACCTTCATCTTAAACAAAAAGTTAGATAAAGGCATTTCAATGAAATGCAAATAATACTGTTTAACTCGATTGTTCAACAGCAAACAAAGAATTAAACCTATGTCACCCTAAACATCTACTTCACAGTCGTTAAGGCTTTTAATTATTTTAGAGACGAGGCGAAAAAGACCCTGAACTCCATGAAAATACCATCGATTCAACTAGAACCCATTGGAGCTGGGGCCCCCACAGAAAAAAAACATGAAAATTTAAACTCTATTATGACATGATTCCCAGTGTACAGAGTAAAAATTAAGACAACGCCTACTAATTATTGTCACGATCTGCCCTTGGCAGATGACGGGAGATAGACACAGGCGCAGAGAATACTAATTTGAAGTCTTTATTCATTATCCAGGCCCGACAGGCACTGAAAACCACAGACTGAAACTGAAACACAAAAACACAACCAAGGATCAGACTTCTATAAACCAGAAAACAGCAAACTACATGACACGTAACTCAAAAGCACCCAAACCCAGCATAACACAGGAAACCCCCCAACAAGGTACAGACATAAAACCCTGACAAGGAAACAGACATCAACCACAGAACCATCCAACCTACCAACCAAACCCCTGAACTAAACCCAAGAACGAACAAGGAAATACATCTACAAACAATAACGAAACATGCAAACTGACATGAAACCAAACATGACACACCGACATAGAACCAGAACCCAACGTACCTGAAACAATGACCGACACTGACAAACTGACACAGACCAAACTATAAGCAGACACTAACGAACTAAACACCAAACAGGTGAGAAACCAACACAGGTGTAGAACATAGTCCCTGATTAATTTCTACTCCTAGCTGGGAGGGGGAGTGTCAACCCTGGCATGAAGGGGGACAGAGGCAGTTCGTTACAATTATTAGGACAATGTCTACTAATTATTAGGACAACCTCAACTAATTATTAGGACAACGCCTACTAATTACTAGGACAACCTCTACTAATTATTAGGACAACGCCTACTAATTATTAAGATAAAGTGAAGAGCTGTTTGAGATTTCAAACACATTTCCAGGACCCTCAAACCATCTAACAAAGCCCCTAAAGAGAGTAGATAATGCTTTGTTTACGAGCCCAAACAGACCCCACAGAGGCTCTGGAAGAACATCACATTTAGAGAAAACAAAGCATGTTATTATAATTAAGACTATTTGAAACACTGGAAACAATCAATATAAAAAAAACTGACCTCACCAGAATGCTTACCTGCTGAAATTAACTTCCCAGCCAAAGAGTACCACGTTTCAGAATTTGGATGCAATATATGTGGCTTACAGCACTGCTGAGAAGGTTGGGGAGGTTCGGTACTCATGCTAAAATATGTCTACCAGACAGACTTGAAACTCCTCCACCTCAGATACTGGCATTGATTATCACAGCAATGACAAATTGCCCGGCACCACAAACCCAGTTGATCAGTCAACGGTTAGCTAGCAGGAATTTTCACTTAGTTTGCAGTTCATAGTTCAAATAGATTAGTTGATCTGCAGACCATATCAATGAATCATTCCAATGTAAAAAGCCATTTTCACAACAGCTGCCACGAAGTGCTTTTACAAACACCCAGCTTGAAACAGTCCAGGTAAGAGGCATGACCCGTCCGACAGAGACAATCAGGGACAGTTTGAAATATGGAACCGTCAGGTTTGTCATCTACTTGACCTGAAACCAGGAGGGCTTTAGAAAGGTCCGCGGCACTTCCTCAGGGCTCGGTAGCTCTCACGTTGTGGTCCATGGACACATTACCTCCTTTGTGTGAACAGAACAAGACAAAAGGAATAGTTAGACACACTACTTCTCTATGTCCCCGGCAAAATAATAAAGCAGCGTAAAATCCTGGGTCTGAGACAGGGGAGTCCAGTGAAACTGAGACTTTTGGACCACTGTCTGTAAATACTCACCACTGCTGACTGGGAAACTTACCGATTTCAGAGATGCTCTGACCCAGTCGTCTGGCCATTACAATTTCGCCCTTGTCAAAGGTCTTCACTCCTGCCCATTTCTCCTGCATCCAACGTGTTGACTGTAGGAACCGATTGTTTGCTTACCATCTAATCTACCCAGACCTTGAAATGTGCCCTTGTAAGTAGACGATCAACATTATTCGCTTTCATCTGTGAGAACAAGGTCATAATGTTTTATCTAATCAGTGTATACACGTATGTACTTTATCTGCTGTATGTATGTATTATGTATGTTGTTTTTTCTCATAATGTTTTTGTCTATGAATATTCCCAAAATTAATCCATAATTATTTTAGACAAACAAACAAGGCCAGAGAACAAGAGGAAGATAAATGGCACAAACACAACAAACCGAAAGCAAATCAATTCAGGGTTGTGTGATTAAAGTAGGAGGCAGAGAGGTGAGCAGAGTGAGGTGGAAGTGAATAATGAAAGAGGGGAAGTCTCTTAAAGCTTTATGACATTCTTTCGTCTGTAGGGGCGGACGTGGGGTGGGGGACTGGGGGTGTTTCGGGGGCTTCTAGTGTGGAGTGGTCTCTGATGTTCCACAGTGATCCGACAACCCTGCTTTCATTAGTGACCGGGACGGGACCATAAAAGGGTACCCAGACCAGAACACCTGATCGTGGTTTGCCAAGCAACAGCTCCATACTATTCCCCAGCTCCATACTATTCCCCAGCTCCATACTATTCCCAAGCTCCATACTATTCCCCAGCTCCATACTATTCCCCAGCTCCATACTATTCCCCAGCTCCATACTATTCCCCAGCTCCATACTATTCCCCAGCTCCATACTATTCCCCAGCTCCATACTATTCCCCATCTCCATACTATTCCCCAGCACCATACTATTCCCCAGCACCATACTATTCCCCAGCTCCATACTATTCCCCAGCTCCATACTATTCCCCAGCTCCATACTATTCCCCAGCTCCATACTATTCCCCAGCTCCATACTATTCCCCAGCTCCATACTATTCCCCATCTCCATACTATTCCCCAGCTCCATACTATTCCCCAGCTCCATACTATTCCCCAGCTCCATACTATTCCCCAGCTCCATACTATTCCCCAGCTCCATACTATTCCCCAGCTCCATACTATTCCCCAGCTCCATACTATTCCCCAGCTCCATACTATTCCCCAGCTCCATACTATTCCCCAGCTCCATACTATTCCCCTGCTCCATACTATTCCCCAGCTCCATACTATTCCCCAGCTCCATACTATTCCCCAGCTCCATACTATTCCCCAGCTCCATACTATTCCCCAGCTCCATACTATTCCCCAGCTCCATACTATTCCCCAGCTCCATACTATTCCCCAGCTCCATACTATTCCCCAGCTCCATACTATTCCCCAGCTCCATACTATTCCCCAGCACCATACTATTCCCCAGCTCCAGACCATTCACCTGCCCTAGCATCATCTCCGTCCCTGAATCAGACACAGACTGTGCTGTACGGGCGGCTACATTCTTATTACTGACTCCTGCCTCTTTAGTGCCGCTCCCTCATAAAACTCCTGGTGACACAAAGGCCTCAATTGTTTCAGTCTGCATGTCTGGCTCATAAACAGACCCTGGCCTAATGCAAGCCAGGGGCGCTAGGCCGGCATCGCCTCTCAGTAAATGGGTACATCGATGACTTTGTCTCTCTATGAGGGCTGGAAACACGGGGCTGGTGTTTGTTTACTCCAAGATCAGATAGATCATCAAACAAATCACACATCAGACGGGGGTAAAGGACACACAGTCAAGGCCTTATTAGTCTCTACTGGCACCGCTTAATGGGCCTATATCTGTGGTCCAATGAGAGGAGAGACTTTTATGTACTGCATCGCAGCGGGAGACGTCGGTATCCAGTTAGCGGAGCGCCGCCGCTCTCTCCGGCGAAGCTTCCCATTGTCAGTGCCCTCATCAAAACCCCACGCCCGGGCTCTCCGTCCCAAACCAAACAATATAAAGGACGGACAAATGTACCGGTTTACCACAACACACGTATAAATCAAAGAGAAATCTCTCCCCTGGAGTCCATATTTAATTTAGAGCCGGGGCAGCCAGGTAGCTGCGGCTCCCAAACACTTAGCACCATTTCACTTGCTTTGATCTGTTCATTAAGAGGGCTACTTCAAGAGCAGGTGGTACAGACAGACCCCCTAAACCAACAGGGACGGACACACACAAAGCAACCCCCCACACCCAGAATGCCACCGGAGACACGGCACTCAGCGGGAGAGAGATGTCACTGGGAGGATGCTGGAGCAGGGACCTGGTCTGAGTACGGCTAAAACACAAGGCCAAGGGACGCGGAAATGACAGCGGCCACTCGGCTAAATGACGGAGCCAAGATGAAAGTCATAATGGAGTCTGAGAAGAAACCGGCGGGCGCAGAACGTTGACCCCTGAGAGCTGCGGCCCATACAAAACCACAAGCTTTGCAATTACATACACAGAGAGGTACAAATGAAGATGCCCCGTCCATTACGGTGCGCGGATTTGAATTGCGCGGCGCTGCTGCGGAGAGAGGCGAGGGCCGGGGGGGGTTCCCGCCGGGGTGGAGGGCAGAAACCCTGTGCGTAGGAGGAGGATACGGGGGAGTGGATTGGGCTCTAGAGTGGAGGAGTGGAAGGGGAGATGAGAGGCCGAGACCAGACCATTAGATAGACTTTGAAGATGTCATTGACAGGGAGAAAAACATTAACGCTTCGGGGGAGGGGGGGGAATGCTGCAGGAAACAAACTGTACAATCAACTGTACATTTTCACTGTCAATCCTCTTTTATGCTTGGAGGTCACTATGTCACTAGACGAGTAGAAACGTACACTGATTCCGATCTCGGCATCAACACTGCTTAGACTACACGTGTAAAGGAATTTCAATATAAAACAAGCCCGTTATAATTTATTTTAGATTAGATTCAACTTCGTTGTCATTGAACAGTACATGTGCCGTTAACGACCAACCATACGTGTAAAAAGAGCATCCAAAAATACTATGCAGGGCAAATGAGATGGAGTACAATGTAAGGATTTGACATGGATAATTAAATGTGCAGATGATCCGTTTCAGAGGGCAAAACAAGCAGAAAACATCTGTGCACGTGGTAAATGGATACAAACAGGAAGCATTGAGCAAATGGCAAATATATTAAATGGGCTAGCAGTGTGAACACACACACATGCACACCCACACACACAAACACACGCACACACACACACACTTTCGCACGTGCAAACGGGCCTCTTTAGATGGACACAAGTCATCCCAATGAAAGTCCTTTGGTGTGTCCACTTTTACAACCGCGATACATAGCCGGGCCACTGAGCCACTGCTTGTCATCCAGAGATCAATGGGCCAATGTGATTCTGATTACCGGGTCAGAACACGAGGCTCCTATCTGACTCCATCACTAGTCAGAGGAGCAGGGAGGACACGGGCGGAACTCGATCCGCTTAACGCCCTTTGAAGTGGGTTTTATGGGGGACGGCGACGGGACCTTGCGTGGCATGACAAACGAGGTGACGAGGGCGAGGAAGAGGAGGAAGGGGCGGGGGTGCGAGTGCCAGTGACAGCTACTGGACTTTCGTAACAGAGGAGCTCCCCATAAATCATCTGAGCGGCCCTACCTCTGTCAACGAGGGCTCAGCCAATCGGACAACTGAGGTGTAACAGTCGGAACCAAACGGCCATCATGAGTACATCCAAAATCACTGCACTGCTATGGATATTGTGATTGTAGCTAGAGCTTTACAACTCGTGAATTAGCCTCTTAAAGAATCATTCGTACATTTCCGGCCTATAAATGTGATATTTTGTGCCACATGTGATGAAAATCAATTGCTTTCCTGCTTGGTATGTATTGGCTAACTGAGGTATGATAGCGATTCTAAGACAATTTACATACAAACATATTATTCATGCCGAGAATATATATATATTTTAGGATTAAAAAAACTGCGTCAATAACTGCAAGCCACAACATCATTTTGAGTGATCATCACTTCTTTAAGTTCCAAAGATGTCTTTGTTTACTGTAGAGTCTTCAACAAATCAATGTATTTAAGCATTATTATTAATTAAATTAATTATTATTAATTGAAAAATATGCACAAGATTATAACCACAAAACCAACATGCGTTACACCACATCAATATTAACACTAAATGCATTCAACGCATCTCGTCGATATCAACGGAACAAAATAACAAAATTACATCTGAGAAATATGAACGAGGAAAATATTAAGTCCACTCATCCATAATGAACGTAGCCAAAGTAGATTTAATTGATACCACTGAGCAACAACTTCCTGTTTAACTTTTGTCATTGTATTATTACATTGCCTATAAACCGTTTGTTAAGATTTCTACCCCTTAACTTCCTCCCACACGTTTTCCGATAGAGAGGAGAAGAGTGAGAAAGCGAGAGGGAATTGAAGTGAAACGGACGAATATATTTCTGAAACATCCATTTTATTTAACGATCTATGATCATTTACAACCATCTCGCCTTCGATAGGAAGAAAAGAGGGAGTCTGCGATCATAAATGAATAAGAAATAGCGTCTGTGGGAGGCGGTGAGGAATCCGGAGGTGACTCTGTATCAGCCATGGGTGAAACGGCATCAGAAAGCCAAATGGTGAAATTAGAGCACAGCCCCATACCGACCCAATGAGCCGGGCTTTTCTGCACTCACCGCAGCAACCCGGCTCCACTTTTCCCCCGCAAGCTAGGCAGCGCTAGGCAGCGCACGGGTGAAAACAGTCTGGGGCCTCCGCCTCGGACATCCCTAATTAACGCGGAGCTAGTCAGCAGGCCTGGAGAGAAAATCTGCTGTTTGGACAGAAAAAAATGACTCGAAACATATTGTCTCCTTTATATAAATGCGTACAAATAAGCTGCTGGTAGCGCTTAGAAACGCAACGAAGCCCCGTAAAAAACCTGGCGAAGTCATTCATTCATAAAATCCCAATGTGTGACGATTACTCTAATTACAGAGCACGTCGGCCCCAATTAGCCCACTGTTTCTTCTCTGCTTCGTTCCTGATTAACACAGCCCTGGTAATTACAGATTTCACGAGAGGGGTTTATAAAGCATTAGTGGGCCCACACAGCAAGCTGTTAACTCGATACATGTCCCGTTCGCCGATTCCATTTCCTACCGATCGCTCTCCCTTTCCCAGGAGTCAGAAGGGCCTTTTCTCCTTTCATTCTCCAGGAGGACTTTCCTTTGTCTGCACCTGCTCTCGGCACAGCGGGACTGGTTCAGGGAACGTTACATTCAGGCAGCCATGGATGTAAGAGTGACAGACAGTGGGGTAATAGAGAGAGAGGGAGAGAGAGGGAGGGGGGGGAGAGGGAGAGAACGGCAGAGGGGAGACGGACAGACGAAGACAGAAGGAGACACGTTTGAGGTGCGTGAACGTCTCCTCGTAGCCTCACCTCTCTGAGCTCCAGCCTTAGTGACAGGGCCAGGCAGCAGTGCCACAGTGCCATGTGTTAATTGCACATGTAAAGCCAATTATACCCAGAGAGGACACCTGCCGGCTGGGGAAATGAGGCCAGCACAATCGCCTGCCGCCACCGACTGGCTCAACACACCAGCGCCACGCTCACCGCTCGTCAACCCGTCGCCCCCCCCCCATCATAGCTTTCTAATTGCGTTTTCACACGCTGCATGGGTTGTAGGACGCACTTAACATTTACGCGTTCCTCCGCGACTGTTGTTTCTGGTCCGAATGTAAACGCTTCAGGCTGAGGGGTGTATTAGTGGAGCCACTGACTGGCCCCTGACGATGGCTGTACACAAGGTCAAGTTCACCCGGCTGTGGATGTCAGAGGCCCCGGACAGAAGAGGGACCAGGACCTGATGACAGAGTCTTGGAAAACAGATCCGTCTAAAATATGTGCCTATCCAAAATCTATCTATTTACAAAAACATTCATATGGAGAAAAAAAAATTGTAACAAAATGGACGATGATGTCTTGTTGACCTCACATCCAGAATTGACTTGCGAAATAATTTGATTCAATAAATCGCCCAAACTATTTCTGCATATATTTGCACATATTGCATGTAATATCTGAAACACAGCCATAACATATTGATTAATTTAATCATGATCTATACGCGGGAGATTCACAAATGAATAAACGGATAACGGACTGTTACTCACAACACTGCTTTGGTTGAAGCGTAGTGTTCAGCCACATGCTTTTCCACAGAGCTCTATTTACAAAGAGGCCCGCGTATCAGACACGGATCCAAATGGGATCTGCACTTGGAAGGAAATGATCTGATCAACTTCACACACATCAGGGGAGCTTGTGTACATCTTGCCCCAGGTCTTACATGGTCATAAATATTCAAATGCTTTTCACAGTTCATTATAAACTTACGAAATTGCTGCTCTTCCGAGATGGGGATGTTATATTCATTGAGGGTGAAATACAAAGCCTCCGCATTTATAATGATACTAATTTCTCTTGCAATTATAATTTAACTATTCACTTCTCACATCTAGGTCTCACATCAAACACAGCCAACACTAACGGATGTCTTTCCGCATTTCACAATAGCATTCAAGGACAAAAAATAAAGAACTTAAAAGCTGAGATAGCTGCTTCTGTTTTTGACTTTCTCGTGCATTTTTTGTTTGGTAATATTGACATGAATCCATAATTTCAATTGCAATCTGGCGGAGGTAACCAGGTTGTTTGGATAAAAAAAAAACAGATAACAATTCCTCAAAAGATGTTCCCTTTTTAATTTATCTGGTACCGCAATCTTAGTACACGAGGGCCCCCTGTGTAATTTCAACACTGCCCCAGAATGCCCAAGTATTTCTTGTTTACCCGGTTCCATCAAATGAGAAATATGACGAGGAGAACTTCGTTTCACATCGGCAATATGATACACTGATGCTTTCACAAACCAAAATTTATTTTATGCCACCACAGAAGTCACATACTCTATTTTAGAGCACCGGTGACAATAAATCAAAACAATTGGCCGAATAAATCATATTATTCAATAGCATCAATACCATGTGAAGATAATAAAATGCCCAAAAAACGTCGAACGCTGGGAAGAATAGACAATTACAGATTTTAAAATCAGCGACATGCTAACACAAAAGTGGGCCTCGAAAGTGTCAGAGTTCCCCGCTCTGGACCCGGGTAAGGTCTCCCTCTAGTGGATCTGGAGAGGTTGGCATCTGCACGCACCTGTCACCATTCCCGTAATCACACACCTGCACCAAGTCTTCAATCACCAGGGTATAAGAGGGAGAGCCTGACAACCAGCCGACGTCGGATTGTTACCTAGAGTCACGTATGTCGACCTCGGTCATATAAAGTCTCAGTCAGAAGAATTCAAGTCCTATCGAG
This sequence comes from Dallia pectoralis, assembly GCA_029465975.1. Classification (NCBI taxonomy): domain Eukaryota; kingdom Metazoa; phylum Chordata; class Actinopteri; order Esociformes; family Umbridae; genus Dallia; species Dallia pectoralis. The sequence goes on from CM055750.1 coordinate 9,312,285, forward strand.
AGCTGTTTGTTGTTTTGTGTCGTGTTAGTCCGTGTCCCGTACTTACCTCTTGTCTCGCCTCCTCCGTTACAGTTTGTTCCTGTTCTGTTCCTGCACTCGGAGAATCACTGGACACCCTGCACGTTCTGGGATATCGTCACCTGGGATTCACCTTCATCACCGGCACTCCTCACCCCCGCTCCTGTCTGCTCATCACCATCAGTTGTTTTCCAAATAAAACATCCATTTGTTCACTTGCCATCTGACTGCCGTGTCATCGTTCTGCATTTGGGTTCTTCCTCATCACAACCCTGACAGAAAGAGGAAATCCAAAAACATGGAAGCAAAGGACTAAACAAAATGAGTTAATTGCTTTTTCGAATATTGGTCCAATATGTGCAGCCATAGCTAACGAAAACAATGCAGTACGTGGGACCAGCAGAGGATGTAGGTTCATCAGTGCTACTAGCAACGTTTACTGGGTCAAGTGAGCCAAGACCAAGCTGTTCCGTTGTGCCAGAAGAAGCTACTTACTTTGACCGGTTTCGGCAGACACGATCGAGAGCACAATCCAGCCATCCCCTGGCCGTGCAGTGAGGAAGAGGAGCAGGAAGAGGAACTGGGTGAGGCTGAACAGGAGAAAGAAGGGCAAGCCTATTTACATATCCCACTGACGGGGGGGGGGTACCAAAACGTTATAGCGTTATGCTCCTGTAAGCCTATTGGCCCCCTCCCAAGAGATGACACAAGTAGTTACAGCGATTGTCTTTTTGACTCTGCCTGTAACCTGAGAAGCAGCATGGTACTGGACAGCCAGTATGAGTTGGCCGTTCTGTCCATTAAAAACACCAGGGATTTCAATGTTGTGGTCAACGACCTCGTAGGCTGCAATGCCCCTGAAATGCCAATCAAGTGAGTACGCTTATATTTTATTTAGTGGCTGGCTTCACAAACAGCTCATAAAAATCACGTTTTATTGAAATTGATCGCTTGTTATTGATATGCCTTGAGACACCATGTTCTGGTACACTATACTCATCATATTTATGACAACATATTTCTATTTTATAATACAGTCTATTCCCCGTGATTTGCATATACAATAGGGTGTTTCTTCCCGATCTATGCTGATGGACACTTAAACACACAGCCTTACCCACAAACGTATTTGTATTTAAAGAGAAATATCGCCGTTGATAGGGGCTTGATAGGCTGCTGAGCCTGACATGATAAAGCTACTGAATACAACAATGCACTGGTAGCTAGCTGAACTGTTGCCTGCTTGTATGGCCTAGAGCAAGTTAGCTAGTTGGAGCTATTTAGCTAGCGTGAAGTTTATCTGGAAAAGTCCCTCGCTGCTGAGAGGGTTCAGTGCTGTCCTCCGTCCACACAGCCTCAGGCTCAGCCAAGAACACCCAACATGTAGAAAGTAGATGAATAGAACAGGACAGCTTAGTGCTGATCACACATTAGTAGTCATTCCGAGCAGCTATTCTAAAGCAAGTTAGCTTGTAATGTTAACATTCAGGCTAAATATCATAAATGTCCACACCAGCCGAGTCCTCTAAATTCGAGAGGACTGACTGACAATAATTGCCTACACTGTTATATTGTAGTAGTTTTTAGGAAAACAAAAAAAGAAACAGGACCAAACTAAAGGAAAAATAGTGCGGAATGCATCCCAATGTACAACAGGTTTCAAGTTTTAGTTGACATACGTTGGGAAATCATTTTCCCTATGTGTTTTAATGGTAAACATCACATTTTAAATTGGCATGTTATTTTCATGTATGTGCTTTGGCGACTGGATCAAATCCCCTATAATATGCTAAGTAGCTAATAAGTAGATACGTCTACCCTTAACAGCTAATGGAATACCCAGTGATACAGTGTAGATGCACAATTGACTATTAGGCAAATATTGTCCCAGAACCCCGAAACCCCCCATTTGTTCTGGTCCGGATTATGGCGTATATTATGCATCGGTCATAAATCGCTTCACTGAAATGCACCGGCAGCTGATCATTAGAACAAGAACGGCTCGGTTTTGTTTCTAATTTCTATTGCATATATTTTCTCTTGCGCAGCCTAAAGAGAGTGTGATATATACAAGTTCCCAATTTCTAGCTTAGATATTGAATTTACTGCCTCTCCCACTATACCTGTCAGTTCCTTTGATAGTCAACATTGTCTTAGCATTGTCCAATAGGCCTAGGTTTTCACACGTCTACATCTGAAGGAAAAACAGTACTTGATCAGACCTTATGGGTTTGAAATACACTTGCTCGGATTGAAAGGCCCTTTGATGTGTTGTCCACATATGAGTTTGTTCGTTCTCCCTAGGCTATATTCTCGCATAGACATGTTGATGTATCAAAGTATGGCGTACGCGTATCCTCGTGAGATATTCATTGCAAACTGAATATTTCATAGAAGCCAAAAATATAGCATTGAAACGAATGCCTCGATGCCGTTCCTGTCTGCCGGCTGCACTGCCATTTACAAATGATGTGAGTGACAAACGCTTCTGTTCAGAGGAGACGTCCTCGCAACACAAATTCCTATTTGTTCATGGCCAGGTAAGTTGCATAAACCCATACTAAATACTGGGTTTAGCTTTAACATATTACCTATACATTTTGGTGAAATTATGCATGTAGCCTATTGGGTTTTTTGGTGCCAGGATTGACACTTTGGTCTTTTATTTGAGGACTTGCCTTAATCTGTGGCCGTGAATCAGGCAAGTGATTTAAAAAAAGACGTACATGTATTGTGCCCTTACAAAAACAGGTGTAATTATTGAAAGAAATAGAGTATGTTGTTTTTGTTTTTTATTTTTATTATAAAATTTCTGATTGCTAATGACAAACATTGCCATTTTATATTTGATTATAATTTGATTTGGTAATGGCAATGTCCTGTCTACTGCACATTAGTCCACGTTTGCAATGTTGATGTATTTCCAAGTCCTTAAAGTGTAATTTAGACTAAACAGTAACTATTCCTTGTTTAAAGTCATTTGTCCCAAATCAACTTCTGGTCATGTCTAAAGACTGTTAGTGACCATGGCAACGATACGACCAAGTGATGTGAACTAAAGAGACGCTTGATAAGATGTGACTGGACACTTTAATAGGAATAATATACAACTGAACGGTCTGAAAATGCTCCATCCAACCTGAACAGGCCGGACGTCTTTTTAACCAGCTCTTACGCGAAAAGTTCAAAGTTTGAATATTTTCTACGTAATAAGCCCCAGTAATGAACGGTGAAAGACGCGTGCAGCACAGCGCAAACAAGTGCGTGGATGAAGTCTGTTGGCGAACACATGGAAGCTGTATAGAATGGAGTGAGTGAATTGTATAGATTGCACAGAGGATACGAGTCACAAACAGATCTGGACCTAGCCTGGTGATGTCAAGCAGTGGGATGACTGTTAGCACCTCGCTGAGCGGGGTTGATCTCTGAAGACCAGGCTACGGTGGCTAGCGCTCCCTGCTCTCCCGCTCCGAGGCCAAGCTGTTCTAATGAGACAGGCGGACAGGGAGCTGTCACGCCAACCAGGGGCCCTGACACATGAAAATGAGCCTGGTCTGTACGGTGCTGCGGGGACAGGGAGGAGGGGCCGTCGAACCCAGCAGCTGTCAGAGAGATGACTGACAGGTCAGGGAAGGTGGCTGGCTGGCTGGCTGGGCAACCAAACTCCACCGAGCTCTCCTGAGTGACAGGACATAAACAGGAACAACACATCGTCACGTGCCAGCGTGTTCGGGAGCACTCCCCCGTCGCCCCGTGTCTCTCTCTGCCTACCCTTACTTCACGGACGGGGGCGCGTGGACACTTTCAAATCGCGCCTCGTCATTAGCACATTTATCCGTGAGTTGAAATGTATCGTTACGAATCTCGGACGGTTTAATTAAAAAATGTACCGTTAAACGTCGACTTTGTCCACAATGAATCAACGGAATTCTTTTTTCTTGGTTTCATTTCAGCAATGATGAAAAGTCCCCGGCTTCTTGTTTTTAATTACATCTGCCGACCAAACGCAATGACGCGGATACTCCTTGTCCTTTCTGGACGCCCTGAAGACGAGGCTTTCTGAGTGATGACTATGGGATTATCTCAGCATTACACTGATTCCATCTGACATCCGTTCCTTCACATCTGAAGTGGCTGTTTTCCTTGAAAAGCCAGGTGCTCTCTTCGCGTCGCTCAGATTCCCAGATTGCCGCGTTGATCAGGCTCGGCGCGACAGTGCACGTGACGCTCCTATCCTTTAAGGTGCGTTCGTTCGCCTCATTCCATCATCCGACGTGAGGGTCCGGCGGGAATTGTTCCTCTGCGAGCTCCGCAGTCTCAGCGAGTGGCCTTTCATGTCAGACAGGATACCAGACAGGAATCCCAGCTAGCGCTCGGCTTCGCTTAACACTTACATGTTGACAGAGAGAAAGAGACGAGTGTTCTCTTATCTCGCAACGGTCGCTTTTAGACCGCTAACCCGAAACATATGCGACGCTCGTGATAGAGGAGCTATGAAGGGTACCGTGGGTTTACAGCAACTGCACAGCTGGACGGAAATAGCCGTCACGCGGGGCGGGCGCCAAAACGCCGAGAACAGAAAGGCTTGCGACAGCTCATGTTCACGCGTTAGAATCATTGCACGAAATGCAAGGTCAAACGAGTATCCGCGAATACACCTGCACAGAGCAACTCCGAAATGTCACCAATTATTCGGTGGGCTGACTCTGTGAGCCACGCCAGGGTGATTGTATGACTGGGCAAGGCTCCAAACTCTTGCATGAACTAACAGAGCGTGATCTGCACATAGAGCTAGCAAATCCCTTAACGGGTCCGCATGAAGCTTTATTGTTTTACGACAGAGGGACTTTCAAGTCTTTCAGATCACGCCCTCGTCGGAATTCTCGACGAACCTGAGAAAGCGAGCGCTGCTCGAGAGGTGGTTTCAAAGACGACGCCGCAGCGCGGCCGAAGCTGCCGCTCTGATGGAGACACAGCCGGTCCGAGCAGGACTCTAAGAGCACAAATCAATATACATTAACAGGTAAAAAGAAAATGAAAAGAGGGTTACTTGTATGCCTCGCATGATAATATCGTGGATGCGGGCTTCCTGTTTTGTTTCTAGAAGTGGAGAGTGCTTACGTGAGCTCCTCCGTAGTCGATACGCCTCGCTTCACGAGGAAGGAAGCACTTTCCAGCCTCTGGCCTGTCGCATGAACATATTCGAACGGGATTCAGTTATTAGCCACGGAAAGAAAGCGAATGGTGCTCCGAATGTTCCACCATAATGCTGTGGCGTGAGACGAGATGTGACGGGTATGAAGGTTATGCAGGAAGCTATGAAGAGGGCAGGAGTGGTCTCCTTACTGAGAATAAACGCGTCTGCGAACGTTAAAGCGATGCGGGTTGATTAAAAGAAAAGCTGGTTATGAGAACGGGGGAACTAGGTTCCCGGGTTCGTGCGGAGAGCTGAATATGAGTGACCGCACGAAAGGACGTTTATTGAACAATCAGTTGTCGCTGCTTCACCTGAGGCCTGTTTAAGTCAACGACACTGCGTTTGTTGTTAAGACGGGCACAAGGATGTTTCAAACAGCCGCAATGGTTGAGATGTAAATCCCAGACTGTGGTGATGACGAGAGAAAAAGGGTGCAGGCAATATTCTCGCGTAGACACGTTGATGTATCAAAGTATGGCGTACGCCGTACGCGTATCGTCGTGCGATATTCATTGCAAACTGAATATTTCATAGATGCCAAAAATATAGCAATGAAACGAATGCCTCGATGTGGTTCCTGTCTGCCGGCTGCACTGCCATTTACAAATGATGTGAGTGACAAACGCTTCTGTTCAGAGGAGACGTCCTCGCAACACAAATTCCTATTTGTTCATGGCCAGGTAAGTTGCATAAACCCATACTAAATACTGGGTTAAGCTTTAACATGTTAACTATACATTTTGGTGAAATCATATATGTAGCCTATCAGGTTTTTCGGTGCCAGGATTGAGTGTGTGTGTAGGTGTGTGTCTGCAGTCGTCAGTGTGCTTGTGTGCGACTGTGTGTGTGTGCGTGTGTGTGTGTGTGTGTGTGAGCACGGATATGGTCAGGGCTCAAACGGAGCGAGGTGGCCTCCGAGGCCCCTCCAGTGAAGTGGTAAATCAGCCATGTGACGTGCCTCCCCCTTCCCGCCCCCTGCCGCCCGCTCCTCAGCTCCCTGAGTCATGAGCCCCCCCCCCACCAGCTCCCGCCCGCTCTCCTGGACAAGGCTCCTTTCTCCTGGCTACGATAGGGGGCATACCCGGGGCAGCATTCCTCCAGGGCACCGGAATGGAGCGGCTGAACGTATCCCATCATGCAACAAAAGCCCATGAGATACGCTGGCCCTCGGCAGACGAGGCATGCTGTTCCGTCTGGCCCCAATAGCGCTGGGTCATCCGCTGGGCCCCGGGTCCGGGAGGCCGACGATCGCTTCCTGTCTGTTAGCATTTGCCCAACCGGCATTAAGGCTCGGCATTAAGAAGTCGGGGTCACGCGGAGCTACACCCCAAAACCGGTTGCCGAATGTACCGCACACAGATGTGGAGATGTGGGTGGAGTCAGGGTGGAATGAATTCTATTAAAGACGGAGGACAGGCTCAGTCGGACCTACGACCGAACTTCACACTTCCTGTCACTGGCAGAGAGGCAGAGCCCCGTTCCTTGAAGCAACACAGAGGAGGTGAATAAGAAATTCAGGTGGAGGGGAGCATTTATTTAACTTGGACCTGACCCACTGTAGGTTAATGATCTCAGGCTGATATGCCGGCAGTGTCTCTGTATTAGAGGCAGAACAATAACACCCAAGAAGAGCTTAGCAGGCAGCTTGTAGTAATGCAACAAACACAAGTACACACACACATACAAACACACGCATAAACACGCACACACATACACAAACACACACACACACACACAGACACAGACACACACACACACACACACACACAGAGACAGACACGCGCACACATACACAAACACACACACACACACACACACAGACACAGACACACACACACACACACACACACAGACACGCACACACATACACAAACACACACACACACACACACACACACACAGACACAGACACACACACACACACACAGAGACAGACACGCGCACACACACACACACACACACACACACACAGTTGCTACTGTCCATTGGGAGCCCATGTGTTGTTGCACTGATGCACACTGAGCTTGCATCACTCCACATGAAGCAGAGCTGGAACAAACCAAACCTGTGTCAGGCCGGCAGGCAGAGGGATTAAGGATTTAACTTCATCCAAGGTAGAGATGAAACTCTACTCAGAGGATTAACAGCTGGCGTTAAGTTGGGAGTTTGATTAGGCTCTCTCCACACGGGAGATGCATTCCATTTCAGACGCGCCGCGCGCAATACGAAAGCGAAGAAACGCTCGCTTTATTTGGTGTTTTGTATGTTTTTAGTGTTCTGTCCTTAATTACCTTTCGAATGGTTTTCCTAAAAACATTAGACTGTTCGATGGACTGTTTGCTTCCCTCCAACAAACTGTGTATTTACGCCGACCAACCAGCGGAAGACTCACTGGAAAATGCAGCACCCACTTAGCCAATGTATGTCAGAAGTGACCTCTTAAATGGTGCTAATTGGATGTGATGCAAAATGCTAATAAAACTCTAATTTGCACATCCTCCCTGGGCCACGGTCCACGGTGAAATCATTAATCGTTTAGAAAATTTTAGAAAAACGCCTCATCTCCGAGCCTTGGGGGCAGCCCTCGAACGCATATCCCATGTTTCGTTCCCGTCCGCGTTCTTCCCCGCGCTCGGATATCGTAAACAGCTCATTTGAATTGGTGCGCTGCCAAGCCAGTCTCTTCCCACTCGCGAACAAACAACAATATTGTGAGTCAAGCTGTCGTTTGTTAGTGGGCAGCGGGACGATGCTGGTTTCACGACTCTCGTCAGAAGCAGCGTGGCGCGCTGACCTGACCCTCTGCTCGGATATTGTTCGTGTGAGCAGTGTGGCAGAGACCTCAAACCCAGGCAGACAGATAGCTATAGGGATGAAGCGAGAGCAAGCAGCGTTGCGACCCATTCCGTGACAGCTTGTACGTACTGCCTGATCAAGGCTACAGCAATTTACCGGCGATAACAGAAGATCTGGCGGACACGAACTGATACAGGATATACAAAGCTTTGCTTTTCGAAATTACCATAATTTGCTTTCTGTCAAGAAAAACAGCACACTGCCATATCTCTCGTTATTTTCCCTGTGCGTTTAGTAACCGTGACTTACTTTCCGTTGTCACGGAGCTTTTCTTTTATTATTCGATATGCGGTGCTTAGTGACATGTTGGCTTTTGCAATTACTATGTAGAACATGAAGCCTACAGAATACACGGCTAATTAAGAGAGTCACAGTGGCGTAGATATCTGCTCAGATCAAACAGGACTGTGTTGATTATGGGAAACAGAGAAACATAGAGTCTCGCCGACCACGGTTATATCATAATCCCCGTTCCCTCTGTCCTGATTAAAAAATTTCAACGCCGAGTCCATGGTGGTGTGTTGCCGACTGAGGGGAAGTTCGCGGGGAAATATCACAACTCTCTCATTAGCGGAGGGGATTTCATTTGGAATGTATGTCTCACGGAGCACTCGGAGAGAGAAGCGCCTGTATTTACATTTAAAAGATCTGGAGTGTCCAACAGAAGCTAGCTAGCTACCTCTCTCCTTAATTGCAGGCTTCAGACGGCCATGCAAGCATCCACTCTATCGCTCGCTCTCATTACTAGCCTGCTGCAGCGGCCAGCCGAGTCTCTTTTGGTCTCTCTTCTTGTCTCTGTTTCTCACTCTTCTCCTCTAAAGAGTTTTTTCCTGCTGGCCTTCTTTTCCCTTCGACCAGTTTCCCTTACTCCTCTCTCTCTTACTCTTCCTCTCTCTCTTCGTCACCCCACCACTCTCCTTCTCCATCTCTCTCCGTCAGTCAGAGCAGGACAGTCTGCCTGAGGAGTTGGTTCTCCCAGTGGCAAAAAGACACAAACAGTCGAGGGGGATTAGAGCCTAATCCTGTTTTGACTTTCATCCAGCACACATATTTAAAGAAGGGGAACTGCTCGAGCGTGGAATTCTGAGAGGACGTGTTCTATAAAGATATGGCCACGATTTGTAAACAGAGCCAGGGATGACATTTGATTCATCCATAAAAGCAACGCAGGAACAGTAACATTTTAGTAAGTGGACTGCATGAAGTAATTGAACAAGAGTGGGTAACTGTGTGTGTGTGCTGAGAAGGTTTATCAAGAGACTGTTACCTCAGTGTTGAAATGGAGAAGGTTATTTATGAAACAGTTTCCTCAGTGTTACAGAGAATGTTTATCATGAAAATGTGTTTTCTCAGTGTTAATACGAAGATGGTTTTTAATTAAATTGTTACCTCAGTGCAAATGCAAAAAAGGTTTTTAATGAAACTGTTTCCTCAGTGTTAAAATGGAGGTTTATAATAAAACAGTTTCCTCACTGTTAATACACAGAACGTTTATCATGAAACTGTTTCCTCAGAGTTAATACAGATAAGGTTTAGAATAAAACAGTTTCCTCAGTGTTAATACAGATAAGGTTTAGAATAAAAAATGTTCCCTCAGTGTTAATACAGATAAGGTTTATAATAAAACTGTTTCCTCAGTGTTAATACAGATAAGGTTTATAATAAAACTGTTTCCTCAGTGTTAATACACAGAACGTTCATAATAAAACCGTTTCCTCAGTGTTAATACCCAGAACGTTTATAATAAAACTGTTTCCTCAGTGTTAATACACAGAACGTTCATAATAAAACCGTTTCCTCAGTGTTAATACAGATAAGGTTTATAATAAAACTGTTTCCTCAGTGTTAATACGCAGAAGGTTTATGATGAAACTGTTTCCTCAGTGTTTAGCTGCGGTGGAATGAGGAAGTGAGTGGTGTCTGTCAGTCTTCATCAGTCGTGGAACACCCCCAGTCTCGGAGGGGACAATCCCACTGCAATACTATCACAGAGGAAGGGCCTGTAATCATCAAGATCTCCACACTCTCTCTACTGTCACTGTCTCACAGGACACACACCCGGTCCACACCACTCAGCAGGAACACACACAAACCAACACTCAAACACATACACACACCCACACCAACACAATCACATACACACTTATATTCACACACTCACACCAAAATTCACAGATGTGCAGACACACCAGCGCTTACACACACACACACACACAAACACAGCTGGTCACACACACACACACACACACACACACACACACACACACAAACACAGCTGGTCACACACACACACACACACACACACACACACACACACACACACACACACACACACACACACACACACACACACACACACACACACACACACACACACACACACACACACACACACACACACACACACACACACACACACACACACACACACACACACACACCTACACCTACAGTACTCACTCACTGGCACACAACTTTGGCATACTTGAACAGCATGATGTTTATTGGTTGTCTACTGTTGCTTGTGTGCACTAGTAGACAGTAACAATGCTGTGCTCTGTTGACTATTAGATAGTAGACAACATAACTATTATTCTAGCTAATAATATGTGTAACACCCAGCACATCTGTGCCAACATGGATCACTTATACGGGTACTATGGAGCAAAACAGACCGTCACATACAATTCTCCACACGTTTACCAGGTTCCAATCAGCAGGAGGAGACATGTGGAATGTGTCTGTCAGAACAGAATACATGCTGTTACCTCAGACCTGTGTTGGAGGGGCTCTGTTACATGCTGTTACCTCAGACCTGTGTTGGAGGGGCTCTGTTACATGCTGTTACCTCAGACCTGTGTTGGAGGGGCTCTGTTACATGCTGTTACCTCAGACCTGTGTTGGAGGGGCTCTGTTACATGCTGTTACCTCAGACCTGTGTTGGAGGGGCTCTGTTACATGCTGTTATATCAGGCCTGTGTTGGAGGGGCTCTGTTACATGCTGTTATGTCAGGCCTGTGTTGGAGGGGCTCTGTTACATGCTGTTACATCAGGTCTGTGTTGGAGGGGCTCTGTTACATGCTGTTATGTCAGGCCTGTGTTAGAGGGGCTCTGTTACATGCTGTTACGTCAGGCCTGTGTTGGAGGGGCTCTGTTACATGCTGTTACATCAGGCCTGTGTTAGAGGGGCTCTGTTACATGCTGTTATGTCAGGTCTGTGTTAGAGGGGCTCTGTTACATGCTGTTATATCAGGTCTGTGTTAGTGGGGCTCTGTTACATGCTGTTATGTCAGGCCTGTGTTGGAGGGGCTCTGTTACATGCTGTTATGTCAGGCCTGTGTTGGAGGGGCTCTGTTACATGCTGTTATGTCAGGCCTGCTGTGACTGACACACGGTTCACCCAGACACCTCCCTTCTCCTGCTCTCCTCCTCGCTCCTCTTTCCGATACTGACAGCTGGGACCCATCCTACCTCATGTCCAGCCTTCAGCAAGATCTATTTTGAAAGGCTGCGACAGAGACGAAGCTTTAAAAGTTTACTGCCGAAGTCCTGGTAACACATGGCGTTTCAGTAGCAGCGCTGCTAGCAGGACTAGCGATTTATGGCTCACGACACGCACATATTTAATTTGTAACCAAACACTTCCCTTTCCTCTCAGCTGCCTCAGAACTCTGGAAGGCGTCTTGTCTTCATGGGTCAAGGGTTAAACAAAGGAAACGTTGCGCATTGCTAGCAGAAGGGGGCGGAGCTGGACGTGTCACAGGCGAGTGCCGACCGAAGAACACGTCTGGGTCAGAGGTTAAGCTCGGCCATCCGGCAGGGAGCCCGGCCGCCACATAGGGCCGTAAAAGACGGCAAACAGATGAGTGATGATCCTCACTGTATTTCGGAAAATGACGAATCCCTAAAAGGAATAATCTGCTGGTCAGTCTTCCACAAATGTTGCTACATGTTTGATCTTTGCAACAGGAAATCGTCCAAGTGTTCTGCCATGACTGTATTGGTAGGGGGGGCCAATAAAATGACCAATGTATAACCACAGCCGCTCCGGGTGCCGTTCTGTGTGGTGAATCACCACGTCTGGGTCTCAGTCCTCTGAGAGTCCATTAGACCACTAGAGAAGGTCCAGATGTTTTATATATAGGTATGCAAATCAGTATACAATCTCCAATGTGTTAGTGCTTAGGGCAAAGCCAGCCAATCACGGCACAGCATAACTAGATCATTAGTATATACATTCTACAGCAGGGCTATTGAACTACTGTCATGAAGGGTACCAGGCTATATCATATATTCTACAGCAGGGCTATTGAACTACTGTCATGAAGGGTACCAGGCTATATCATACATTCTACAGCGGGGCAATTGAACTACTGTCATGAAGGGTACCAGGCTATATCATACATTCTACAGCGGGGCTATTGAACTGCTGTCATGAAGGGTACCAGTCTATATCATACATTCTACAGCGGGGCTATTGAACTACTGTCATGAAGGGTACCAGGCTATATCATACATTCTACAGCGGGGCTATTGAACTACTGTCATGAAGGGTACCAGGCTATATCATACATTCTACAGCGGGGCTATTGAACTACTGTCATGAAGGGTACCAGGCTATATCATACATTCTACAGCGGGGCTATTGAACTACTGTCATGAAGGGTACCAGGCTATATCATACATTCTTCAGCAAGCTTTCCTGCAGGGACATGCTGCGTTTTTGATTCTAGCCACTTGTTAATTGCCCTCACCTGGTGTCTCAGCTTTGGAGTGATTTCTGATAAGCATGAGAGGATGAAAACTAGAGGTGTTTGGGCCCTGCAGGAGGTGGTTGGACGGGTCATTCTGTTACATCCAGTGTTGTACCAATCAAATGAATGAACATGTACGTTCATGTTATTGTAGCCATAGATGAAGTCCTGGAAGGACGTACATCTCTGTCCGGCATACTGTGCTGAATGAGATCGAAGTTTTAAGTCATCACTCGCTAATAGTTGATTGAAAGCGTTCTGTTCCCGACTTTTTTTTTCCAACGGCTGACCACTTTATCTCTCAGCAGCCTGTACAGCGCTGTTAGAACAATACTCCACTGTGGCACAAACAACCCCAGTCACCCAGACCATGAAAGGCTCTCCGTTCATTTACTGTACATTGGTAGGCTATGAAGTGGCTCCACAATAGCTCTCAGTTTGTCTGCAGATGGTCCGATTTCTCTGCTAACCAACACATGACCTGGATACTTGACCTGTTTTTTCTAAACTCAAATTTGGAACTACTCAGGTGAAGTGCAGGAAAAGCCAAATGTTAAGAACCGACACTAAACTAGACACTGTACAGAACCGACAGTAACTACTCACTGTACAGAACCGACAGTTAACTAGACACTGTACAGAACCAACAGTAAACTAGACACTGTACAGAACCGACAGTTAACTAGACACTGTACAGAACCGACAGTAAACTAGACACTGTACAGAACCGACACTAAACTAGACACTGTACAGAACCGACTAAACTAGACACTGTACAGAACCGACACTAAACTAGATACTGTACAGAACCAACACTAAACCTGACACTGTACAGAACCGACACTAAACTAGACACTGTACAGAACCGACACTAAACTAGACACTGTACAGAACCAACATATCACGAACGGAGCGGCGTAGTGCGGTGAAAGCCATGTGCAGAGCCAATAGATCCGTTTAACCAGGTTTATTCAAGACAACCTGAACATAAAACAAACCGAGTACGGCGAAAACACACTAAACTGTGAACTTAAATCAAAGATGCGCACATAGCGACTTACACACAAACGTTTAAGAACGACAGCTATATACATACACACACTCACCTCTAAAACACAGTGACATGTAGTAACACACAATGCTAAGCAAGGAGTGACTTGCTAGCGACCCCTTTATATCCCGACATAAAGTGACAGATTACTAACAGCTGTGACCACGTGAAAGAGGAAGTAATCACAGCTAGTGAGAACAAAAACACGGAAGTGGATCACCGAAATGGAAGTGTAGCAACGCCACCACACCAATCGTGACAGTATCCCCCACTAAAAGGCTAGCTCCCCAGATAGCCGAACGAACTAACAAAAACCCTAAGGGAGCAACAAGACAGAACCCACAGTTAAACCCAATGGGTTAGTCCATCAGGACGGGTCCAGTCCTGAATAGGCCACGGTAGCCGACCGCCATCTCGGGCGGCTGAGAGACCGCCAGTTTGAGCGGCTCAGGGTGCGTCGTGGCGGCGGCCATCGTGGGCGACGTGGCGGAGGCCATCGTTGGCGACGTGGCTGAGGCCATCGTTGGCGACGTGGCGGAGGCCATCGTGGGCGACGTGGCGGAGGCCATCGTGGGCGACGTGGCGGAGGCCATCGTGGGCGACGTGGCGGAGGCCATCGTGGGCGACGTGGCGGAGGCCATCGTTGGCGACGTGGCGGAGGCCATCGTGAGCGTAGTCGTGGCAGCGGCCATCGTGAGCGTAGTCGTGGCGGCGGCCATCGTGAGCGTCGTCGTGGCGGCGGCCATCGTGAGCGTCGTCGTGGCGGCGGCCATCGTGAGCGTCGTCGTGGCGGCGGCCATCGTGAGCGTCGTCGTGGCGGCGGCCATCGTGAGCGTCGTCGTGGCGGCGGCCATCGTGGCGTCGTCGTGGCGGCGGCCATCGTGAGCGTCGTCGTGGCGCGGCCTTCGTGGGCGGCGATGCAGCAGCCATTGTGGACGGCGATGCGGCAGCCATTGTGGGCGGCGATGCGGCAGCCATTGTGGGCGGCGATGCGGCAGCCATTGTGGGCGGCGATGCGGCAGCCATTGTGGGCGGCGATGCGGCAGCCATTGTGGGCGGCGATGCGGCAGCCACTGTGGGCGGCGATGCGGCAGCCACTGTGGGCGGCGATGCGGCAGCCATCTTGGGCGCGGGCGTGACGGCGGGGGCCATTGTGGACGCTGGCGTGACGGCGGGGGCCATCGTGGACGCTGGCGTCACGGCGGCAGCCATCTTGGGCGCTGGCGTCACGGCGGCAGCCATCTTGGGCGCTGGCGTGACGACGACGGCAGCCATCTTGAGCGCTGGCGTGACGGCAACTGCCATCTTGGGCGCGGGCGTGACGGCGGGAGCCATCGTGGACGTGGGCGTGACGACGGCAGCCATCTTGGGCGCTGGCGGGACGACGGCAGCCATCTTGGGCGCTGGCGGGACGGCAGGAGCCATCGTGGACGCTGGCGTGACGGCGGCAGCCATCTTGGGCGCTGGCGTGACGACGGCAGCCATCTTGGGCGCTGTCACGCTTAACGGAGCGGGCGGCGTAGTGCGGTGAAAGCCATGTGCAGAGCCAATAGATCCGTTTAACCAGGTTTATTCAAGACAACCTGAACATAAAACAAACCGAGTACGGCGAAAACACACTAAACTGTGAACTTAAATCAAAGATGCGCACATAGCGACTTACACACAAACGTTTAAGAACGACAGCTATATACATACACACACTCACCTCTAAAACACAGTGACATGTAGTAACACACAATGCTAAGCAAGGAGTGACTTGCTAGCGACCCCTTTATATCCCGACATAAAGTGACAGATTACTAACAGCTGTGACCACGTGAAAGAGGAAGTAATCACAGCTAGTGAGAACAAAAACACGGAAGTGGATCACCGAAATGGAAGTGTAGCAACGCCACCACACCAATCGTGACAGTATCCCCCACTAAAAGGCTAGCTCCCCAGATAGCCGAACGAACTAACAAAAACCCTAAGGGAGCAACAAGACAGAACCCACAGTTAAACCCAATGGGTTAGTCCATCAGGACGGGTCCAGTCCTGAATAGGCCACGGTAGCCGACCGCCATCTCGGGCGGCTGAGAGACCGCCAGTTTGAGCGGCTCAGGGTGCGTCGTGGCGGCGGCCATCGTGGGCGACGTGGCGGAGGCCATCGTTGGCGACGTGGCTGAGGCCATCGTTGGCGACGTGGCGGAGGCCATCGTGGGCGACGTGGCGGAGGCCATCGTGGGCGACGTGGCGGAGGCCATCGTGGGCGACGTGGCGGAGGCCATCGTGGGCGACGTGGCGGAGGCCATCGTTGGCGACGTGGCGGAGGCCATCGTGAGCGTAGTCGTGGCGGCGGCCATCGTGAGCGTAGTCGTGGCGGCGGCCATCGTGAGCGTCGTCGTGGCGGCGGCCATCGTGAGCGTCGTCGTGGCGGCGGCCATCGTGAGCGTCGTCGTGGCGGCGGCCATCGTGAGCGTCGTCGTGGCGGCGGCCATCGTGAGCGCCGTGGCGTGGCGGCGGCCATCGTGAGCGTCGTCGTGGCGGCGGCCATCGTGAGCGCGTCGTGGCGCGGCCTTCGTGGGCGGCGATGCAGCAGCCATTGTGGACGGCGATGCGGCAGCCATTGTGGGCGGCGATGCGGCAGCCATTGTGGGCGGCGATGCGGCAGCCATTGTGGGCGGCGATGCGGCAGCCATTGTGGGCGGCGATGCGGCAGCCATTGTGGGCGGCGATGCGGCAGCCACTGTGGGCGGCGATGCGGCAGCCACTGTGGGCGGCGATGCGGCAGCCATCTTGGGCGCGGGCGTGACGGCGGGGGCCATTGTGGACGCTGGCGTGACGGCGGGGGCCATCGTGGACGCTGGCGTCACGGCGGCAGCCATCTTGGGCGCTGGCGTCACGGCGGCAGCCATCTTGGGCGCTGGCGTGACGACGACGGCAGCCATCTTGAGCGCTGGCGTGACGGCAACTGCCATCTTGGGCGCGGGCGTGACGGCGGGAGCCATCGTGGACGTGGGCGTGACGACGGCAGCCATCTTGGGCGCTGGCGGGACGACGGCAGCCATCTTGGGCGCTGGCGGGACGGCAGGAGCCATCGTGGACGCTGGCGTGACGGCGGCAGCCATCTTGGGCGCTGGCGTGACGACGGCAGCCATCTTGGGCGCTGGCGTGACGACGACGGCAACCATCTTGAGCGCTGGCGTGACGGCAACAGCCATCTTGGGCGCGGGCGTGACGGCGGGAGCCATCGTGGAAGTGGGCGTGACGACGGCAGCCATCTTGGGCGCTGGCGTGACGGCAACAGCCATCTTGGGCGCTGGCGTGACGGCGGGGACCATCGTGGATGCTGGCGTGACGGCGGCAGCCACCTTCGGGGCTGGCGTGACGACGGCACCAGCCATCTTGGACGCTGGCGTAGCTGAGGCCATCTCGGGCACAGGCGTAGCTGAGGCCATCTCGGACGCAGGCGTGGCGGAGGCGATCTCTGGCGTCAGATCTTGAAAGTCCAGCCATGCCTTCCACCACGCCCTAATGACAGCCGGGGGCTGCTTATGTAACCCCTCCGGGGATTTCTCTGTCCCGGAGGTAGGTGGTCGGAAAGGGTCTTCCCACGGCGGGGGTAGTGGCTGTAGCCCCAGGGCTCTTGCTGGCCCTGGCTGCAGCCCCGGAACAGTGGGCGGTGTCTTCTGCCCGCCCAAGCCGACGTCCGATGTTGCGGGGACTAGTCGACTGAGGACGGGATCCCATAGCAGGGCGTCTTCCAGGGAGTCCTCCTCCACTCGCTCGTAGACTGCCTCCTCATCATCCGAGGAGAGGGAGTCGGACCCCCAATCACCCTGCCAGGTGTAGCGCTGCTCCTGCTGCTCCGTGGGTTGACGGTGAGCTTCATACCTCGGAGCGCTATAGCTTGCCCCTCCGAGGAATCCACTCACCGTCCGGCTCTGCGGGCTTCTTGGGCGGCTTAGCATTCTGTCACGAACGGAGCGGCGTAGTGCGGTGAAAGCCATGTGCAGAGCCAATAGATCCGTTTAACCAGGTTTATTCAAGACAACCTGAACATAAAACAAACCGAGTACGGCGAAAACACACTAAACTGTGAACTTAAATCAAAGATGCGCACATAGCGACACAAACGTTTAAGAACGACAGCTATATACATACACACACTCACCTCTAAAACACAGTGACATGTAGTAACACACAATGCTAAGCAAGGAGTGACTTGCTAGCGACCCCTTTATATCCCGACATAAAGTGACAGATTACTAACAGCTGTGACCACGTGAAAGAGGAAGTAATCACAGCTAGTGAGAACAAAAACACGGAAGTGGATCACCGAAATGGAAGTGTAGCAACGCCACCACACCAATCGTGACACAACACTAAACCTGACACTGTACAGAACCGACACTAAACTAGACACTGTACAGAACCAACAGTAAACTAGACACTGTACAGAACCGACACTAAACTAGACACTGTAGAGTACCGACACTAAACTAGACGCTGTACAGAACCAACAGTAAACTAGACACTGTACAGAATCAACTAAACTAGACACTGTACAGAACCGACACTAAACTAGACGCTGTACAGAACCAACAGTAAACTAGACACTGTACAGAATCAACTAAACTAGAAACTGTACAGAACCGACACTAAACTAGAAGCTGTACAGAACCGACACTAAACTAGAAACTGTACAGAACCGACAGTTAACTAGACACTGTACATAACCGACACTAACCTAGAAACTGTAAGGAAAATAAAAGCTATGGGCTATGAAGCGGCTGGCTAAATAACATTAAACAATGATCTAGATAAACAACACGACACTCATCTACATGGACATGTTCCGTAAAACAATGATAAGCAAATTGACAAGGCAAGCGAGCACTTCAAATACATCACTAGTTACTAACATCTACCCGGTGTGCATCATGAAAACAAAACAGACTGAAAGTGGCCAACTAAAATGTTCGTTGGTGTTTTAAGCCTTTAAGGCAGCGCTGCATGGAAGGCACTCCCCTCCCCCACAGTTTCAACCAATCACAGCACTGATTATGGTTAGGGTTAGGGTTATGGTTAGGGTTAGGGACCTCAACCCTAGGGTCCTCAACCCCATGACATGTATTCCCTCACTGACGTTGTCATAGACTCTCTGAAGGCTTTTTCAGCTGTTCTTTTTTGTCACAGCCAGTTACTCACAAATAGGTAAACAAACTACTATGGATATTGTCCATTCGATTTTTCCAAATCTTTTGAAGGGCATAAGGATCTGAGCTAACTCCAAAGAAAAAACCTTTGTGCGTAAATATCGCCCTTTGTGTTGACGATGTTTGTATTTCTTAGATTCATCAAGTCACATGTGTTCTTATGCAGTTGCCTGGTTCATCCCAATCCAGCCATTATCTCCTCTCTAATTGGTTAAAGGTTGGTTAAACTGTACCTTAATCCCCACGCTGGCAAGTCTGTCTGTGCTATGTCACTGGAGAAACAACAAGTGCTGCCGACGAAAGGTGTTAGAAATCACCATCACACGCTTTTGTGTGCACTGTTCGATTCACGAAAATGAGAAAAGGCTTTCGCACAAAGAACACTACCGTCTTGATTTTACATTGCACTTCAGTCAGGCCAGAGTCTGGGGCCTTGTTCACCATATGTTTTATTTCCCTATACTCTAGATTACAACCTTGTTTAATCTTGCAGACAACGATAGCTAGAGACGCCACCTTCAGATGTTACGCGTGCCACGCTTTTTCAGAGACCCCAGACACGTCTGCGAGTGTGAAGACAATTCTGTCTCCTCTCTATCACATTTCTGTGCAGTGTGTCCCCACATTGTTCCATCAATGGACCGTCACAATCGTATTGGGCACCTCATTATGTTGGTGTAAACTCAAACACTGTGGAGATAATTTTGCCATATGTCAGGTTCCATTCTCTCTGTTGTAATGTAAACATGTCCTCGGATTCCATAGCAACTTGTTTCGGACTGCCTCCATGGGCTACTGTTGTCAATATGAGACACGTACAGCAGGTCGGAGGTCACGAGTGTACACGGGGTAGAAGGGGGATGTGGGAATGAGAAATAAAGAGGGAATAAGTGGTGAAGAGCGAGAGAGTGAGACAGTGTGAAAAACGAACAATAGGAGAGAGAAAGAGAGAGAGAAAGAGAGACGCTTTGAGAGAAGGTTTATGTGGGCGGTGAAGTGAATGATGGAGCGTCCCAGTTGTGTGTGTGCACCCGGGGTGAGAAGGCGAGGGAACCGTGGCCCAAATGGTGGAGGATAAGGGAGGGACAGGAGGAGTCTGCTGGGCCAAACAGACTGTGGCCGCAGCCCCGCTAGGCCACTCTCTAGAGGAGGGCCTGTAATCCCAGCAGCTCCATTGTGCCCGGCCGGCAGGAACTTCCCCACAACCACGGAGCGCCACTCAGCTGACTGGGACTGGCACTGAGGGAGCAGCAGAGACCGGGTGAGGTACAGCCCGGAGCGCCTCCCGTTTACACCGCGACACACGCATTTCGGTTTCTCTCAAGACTTGGTAGGAGCTGCTGTGCATGGTTAAAAGGTTGAGTGTATGTAATGTACTCTCTGTTGTACTCTCTGGTGTGTGTGTGTGTATGTTCGTGTGTGCGTGTGTGTATGCGGGCGTGTGTGTGTATGGGTTGTGCTTGTCCGCTCAGAGAGAGAAAGAGAGAGAAAGCCCTAGAAAACAGTGAAAGCCGCATCCAGGCGTGTGTAATTCACGCACCATTTGGATGTGAGCTGCTAGTGTTCATCAAACACGGTGTGACGTGTCCTTTCTAACTCCTTGAGCCGGACAGATTACCACTTAGGCTCCAGCCGCTGGCCATTATGGTCGAAGGAGAGGTAAACGAATCTAATCCCGTCTGATTTTAGCCGCTTGCTGAGTGGTGAATGTCCTGAATGTGCGGGGGGGGCAGAGGGGGGGGGGGCTGCTCAAATCCCACCAGCTGTACCCGAACGAGGACACAGGCACGCACACACACACACACACGCACACACACACACACACACACACCCACACACACACACACACACACGTGCACACACACACACCTATTTACACACACACACACACCTATTTACACACGCACACACACACACACACATACGCACCCACACACACACACACACACACACACACACCTATTTACACACACACACACACCTATTTACACACACACACACACCTATTACACACACACACACACACACCTATTTACACACACACACACCTATTTACACACACACACACACCCACACACACACACACACACACCTATTTACAAACACACACACACCTATTTACACACGCACACACACACACACACACACACACACACCTATTTACACACACACACACCTATTTACACACACACACACACAGCTATTTACACACACACACACACACACCTATTTACACACACACACACACACACACACCTATTTACACACACACACAAACACCTATTTACACACACACACACCTATTTACACACACACACACACACACACCTATTTACACACACACACACACACACACCTATTTACACACACACACACCTATTTACACACACACACACACCCACACACCTATTTACACACACACACACACACACACCTATTTACACACACAAACACACACACCTATTTACACACACACACACACACCTATTTACACACACACACACACACACACACACACACACACACATACACACCTGTTTACACACACACACACACACCTATTTACACACACACACACACACACACACCTATTTACACACACACACACACACCTATTTACACACACACACACACACCTATTTACACACACACACACACACACACACCTATTTACACACACACACACACTGGGGCAGTTTAGTGTGAGAAGGGAGAGAGACATTGAACATTACTTGACTGACTCACTCATCCTCGTTACTTTCATCCTCGTTACTTTTCTTCTCTCCGCGTCTCACCCCGACACCGGTAGTATCGTGGGATGTTCGTGCGGACGGGCGAGGTTGGAGCGTGGGGCCCGACTGAGAGTCCACGGTTTGGAGTAGGCCTTGCCGAAACCCCGGAGACGAACCAGCCGTATCTCTGGGGCCACGTATGTGGACGGTGACGCGCTAGAGGTGCCGTCCTGCAAGGCTGTGACCTCCGCAGCTCTGACAGAGCACATTCGTCCCCCCGCTCCGCTGCTCTGCCAGTTGGCAAGCCTAAGCCAGGGAGCTGTCAGTGTCAATTGGGCTGAGTGGAGGAGCTCCTGCGAGAAAAAAGAAGCCTTGCTGGTCCAGGGTCCACCTCTGTTTCCAAAGCATGGGAAAAAAAGAGGGCATTCCACAGGTCTGAATTGCCAACTTCCCCCTGCCGCCTGGGGTTCACAGGGAGCCCTGAATGAGATTAACAAAAGCGTTCTGTCGGACCCCTCTTGGCTGCCTTCCACGTCAACAGCCTCCCGGGTTAAAGGTCACACTAACTACATTCATTCCCAGCAGACCCCTCGCTCCAAACACAGGCTGCCAGTCGCGCAAACTCCCAGCTTCCCTCTAATCCCCCGAGATATGTCTGATCTCTCAACATGTTTCTGCTCAATTAAAGCAAAATCACACCTCAGAAATGGAATAGAAGGAGATAGAGAGAGAGAGAGAGAGAGAGAGAGAGGGAGAGAGGAAGAAAAGGGGTAAGGAGAAGTGTGAAAAAGGATGAATGGAAGAACAGAGGGAGTGAAACAGAACGATAATGCCACATGGAGCACTGGACCTGATGACACATCTCAGATACCAATGTTCCTGAGCTCAGAGACATCACTAATGCATGGTCATACTGCACTGTACTAATGTACACACAACACAATCAGAGAGACTCACACACACACACACGCACACACAAACACGCACACGCACACACACAGACACACACACACAGGCACCTGAAAAGTCTTACATCTTCATTATTATAGACTGGTTCAATGGAGTTCACTGGGAAGGAACATGGCACTTGCATTGCCAGCTTTGTAGTTTCTATTCCCACAGGTGGCCACCATTAAAATGGGTACACACTTATTAGAACAACAACAACAATATAGAGTCTAGTGAAAAGAATGAAATTGAAGTTGGGTTTTTATTTTAGAAATAAATCTTGATTTTTTTCACTTGATGCCAGACAAAGACTGGTTCAAGCAACGTTCTTGCCTGTTATTGATGCTGATCGGTTGTAAATGAGTGCGTCAGTCTATTGTCTCTCACTCATCACTGTAGAACCCTCACCCATCAATGTAGAACCCTCACTCATCACTGTAGAACCCTCACTCATCATTGTTGAACCCTCACTCATCACTGTAGAACCCTCACTCATCATTGTTGAACCCTCACTCATCACTGTAGAACCCTCACTCATCATTGTTGAACCCTCACTCATCACTGTAGAACCCTCACTCATCACTGTAGAACCCCCACTCATCACTTTGAAACCCTCACTCATCACTGTAGAACCCTCACTGATCACTGTAGAACCCTCACTCAATCACTGTAGAACCCCCACTCATCACTTTGGAACCCTCACTCATCACTGTATAACCCCCACTCATCACTTTGGAACCCTCACTCATTACTGTAGAACCCTCACTCATCACTGTAGAACCCTCACCACTCACTTTGGAACCCTCACTCATCACTGTAGAACCCTCACTCATCACTGTAGAACCCTCACTCATCACTGTAGATTCCGCAATCATCACTGTAGAACCCCCACTGATCACTGTAGAACCCTCACTCAATCACTGTAGAACCCCCACTCATCACTTTGGAACCCTCACTCATCACTGTATAACCCCCACTCATCACTTTGGAACCCTCACTCATCACTGTAGAACCCTCACTCATCACTGTAGAACCCTCACCACTCACTTTGGAACCCTCACTCATCACTGTAGAACCCTCACTCATCACTGTAGAACCCTCACTCATCACTGTAGATTCCGCAATCATCACTGTAGAACCCCCACTTGTCACTGTAGAACCCTCACTCATCACTGTGGAAGCCTCACTCATCACTGTAGAACCCTCACTCATCACTGTAGAACCCTCACTCATCACTGTAGAACCCTCACTCATCACTGTAGAACCCTCACTCATCACTGTAGAACCCGCAATCATCACTGTAGAACCCTCACTCATCACTGTAGAACCCGCAATCATCACTGTAGAACCCTCACTCATCACTGTAGAACCCCCACTTATCACTGTAGAAGCCTCACTCGCCACTGTATATTGGATTACAGTAAATTAGCCTGATCTGTCAACTTGTCGCCTTAGTCACTGGTACGTTTTCATCTCTAAGGCCTTTCTGGGTAAACTCCCCTGGAATTTATTTGTCATTTCTTTCCAAAACAATTGGGACTTTATGGGTTACGGTCTCAGGACACTATGATTATGACTGTTCCTAAAGTTCCGACTGAGTTGGGCAAAAGTCTTTTGTGTTTTTTGCATTATCTGCTTGGACTAGCCTGCAGAAAAGGTTTAAACTCGAAGACAAAGGTTACTCTCACTGAATTTGAAAGCGTGGTAAAGTCAATGGATTCGGAGTCTATCAAAAATGTTAAATGTTTAACATTATAATAGGATATTCTATTTCCCGTTTTTATTTCTGTGTTTTTGATATACTACACTGAGCACTTAACTGTTGTCTCCATCTGAGTGTGATGTGTTTGTCTGAAACTATTGTACGGCTGCCATTCTTGGCCAGCACTCGCTTGTAAAATGTATTTAAATTCTCAATGGGACCAACTTGGTTAAATAAAGGTTAATGAAAAAAAATACTTTGAAACACTGAAGGAATAAAAAATGTTAAAGCCATTGATTGTTTCGTCAAAACTCAAGCCTTTTGTGTCCACTTGTTGGCTAAAGTTTTAAACACTACACAGCAAAAACAGCCTACTACACACATAAACAGTCACTTCTCATTTCCATGTAGAGTAGACAAATCATCTGATACTAGTTAGAATAACAAGTTACCAACATGAAACACTGTGCCACCTTAGATTGAGAGATGGAGGGAAGCCGAGAAAGAGAGATGTGAAAAACAGAGTGCAGAAGACAGTGGACTAAGGGATGTGTGTAAGTGTGTGTGTGTGTGTGGGGGGGGGGTTCACAAAAAGGATAATACATTTCTATTTTCCACCAGTACTTCTTGTCCTTGATCTGGCTGCTTGTCTTTAAGCTAGATCCAGAGCCCTACCCCCTGCAGAGTCTTACCCCAGAGGAGAGGGTGTAGGGTGGGAGGGGGAACCGCCAGCTGCAGGATCGACTGGAGCCCGGCAAATACATGAAGTCGGGTGTGTGGGGGGAGGGAGGGGGGGTGGATGACAGACAGTGTGAGTGCAGAAGGGAGATATACCACTCAAAGACACAACATGGCACCAGGAGAGATTCGGTTTCAAAGTAGCGGTGCAGAGGATGTCCATGGCACTGGGCTTCCGTCAACAGGACTGTGAAGACCACAAAACACGTGACTTTGCAACTAGCTTGACCGAGGAATACTTTACGTCTGCCCTGGTAAAGCCTCGCGCATATTTCCGCGTGACAGTTCTACGGAAACAAACAAGAGTTTGTGATAGCCCAGCCCGTTATGCCTCCTACACACCATGTCAATCCTGATCCCAGAATGTTCCGGTCTTTCCGTACGACAAACAGCTAACGAGCGTATTCCAGGCCAGATCGCCGCCGTCCGTATTACGTCTAGTTTGAAATCCAACGGGCTCGGCGATGCATCGAAGAAATAAGTCTTGCTGTGTGTAAAAGCCTACATCCTGTCTCGGAGTCAATGTGGAGCGAAGGCTCTCTGGGCTGGCGCGGGGCGGCCAACAAACGCTTGTTAGCGGCATCATCACGAGATGTCCTCCTCACACATACTGGGCGACAATAGGCTAAAGTTTGGCTTTGGGCGTGCGGGGGGCAACATGGAGCAAATGAGCAAAGTGCATTGACACAAGCCCATGTTTCCAGGGCAGTTACCCGAGTCATAGCATTTACTGTATGATCAATAGAGGGCGCTAGCACTCAATGTGTGAATAAGCTATTGTATGTCTTTGTAATCAAAGCGGCAAATACATTTGACAACATGCTTAGACTTTGAATAGACCCTATTAGACAAACCCTTATTGACTTCACAGTGGATGTTTTTGCAATTTGACAATACAACGCGTGAACGCAATCGGTGGAAATGAGGCGTCCATTAATCAAAAACACCAATACAATGGATTGTGCCCGACGAGGCAAGAGTCAGTGTGGGAAACGCAGAGAGATTAACAGCACAGGTGTGAGCAGGAGGAAACAAACACGCGTGACTCTGACGCCAAAGTCATAACTCATACGATAATTTAACGACACGGTGTTACCTTACATTGCGCTATCAGCTTGTTAATAAATTACAGCCAATCCACAAGAGGCTGTGACGGCTGATTTGATCGATGCTTGACTTGGGCCCATTGAGACTATTCGGATTCTCTGCTCCAATTTGAGGAAAATTGGAAATATCCCTTCACATATTTCCAAACAACCCCCCACCCCCCGACGAACGACTGAAAGACAAAAATACAAATGATCTTCCCCCCAGACCCGCTCCTCAAAAAGGTCTTTGCGAAGGAGGCAAGGACTTAAGACTTCACCAGATTCCCCTGTGTGTGCATTATTAGTTCCTGTGTGTGTGTGCGTGTGTGTGTGTGTGTGTGCGTGCGTGCGTGCGTGCGAGGGCTGTCGATCGATACATGTTTTCAGCATCAGGTAGGCACATAGCCTGTTAAATAATCGTAGGCAACAGACTAACTACAGAGGACATTCAAACAGACAGCTTGTTGATACGGCTATTTATCTCGCTGGTCTAGTATTTAAGTAGCTTTAGCATTAATTTCATACATCGTGGCTGGACACCTTCCCACCTGCGCTGCCTAGACACAAACACATCTGACATGGTTGCAAACCATATTACCTGGACGACCTACTCTATGAAACAGCAGTTTTTGTGAAAACATTCGAATATTCTAATAGCGGAATAGATCCCATCTGGTCATTACGGACAAAAATCAAGTTTGCTTTGAAGTGGCCAGGCTTCTGTTCATTAATTGCAGTAAGATTAGAACAATGCAAGTATTTGGTTTTCGCTCTGCGGTGTGTTCTACTAAGGGAGGCCAGGCTTCTGCCAGGAAACCTGCAAGTTAGGAATCCCTCAAAAATAGGGTGGTGATTGTACGGACATATTGGTCTTGAAAAAGTACATCTGACCACAAAGCCATAAAAATACTATATTTTGTTTAATTTGTTATAGTATGTGACTGTAATTAGTCATCACACAATTAGGGGAGAGATTATTAAGTTGGATAAAACACAGATATCTTGTCATAACTGCAAACTACATATGTCGGTGAATAATTAGCGTGTTTTCGCATTATAAAGCTTGTAATCCCGGCTAACGGGAACCGCGACTGAATGATATCGTGCTCAGAAGAGAACTCATGACACAAATCCTCTCGGCTGTGCCAAGGTCCTGGTTCAGGAACAGTGCTCCAGCCCCGGGATCCTAAATCACTCTTAAAGAGACAGGAGCCTCCGTAATGTAAGGGCTCGGGCTCTCACAGTGACACACTGACACGCAGTACAAACCAGACCACATCACTCCACCTGACTGCTGAAGACTTAGGGAGAGACAGACAGTGGGAAGGGGGGGGGGGAACCACACAGGGCTCAGAGTCTAAAGAGTTTCCTTGAAACAGAAAAAGGAGATAACTCTAACGGGACCCATAAATCCATGTATTAACGACCCCACACCATCTAATAAGGCACAGCCCGGAGAAATAAGACACAGATGAGGTCAGGCGGGGAGAAGGCAAAAAGAGACACATCGGTTAAAGAGTGGAGGAAGTGAGGGAAAAAGACGCGGGGAGCAAGAGAACGGGGGTGGGGGGGAGAGGGAGCCCTCAACGTTCAAAGTGAGAACAGAAGGAGGGAATGGAGAGAGAGATCTGGGTTCATCTCTAGACATGATCCGGGGTGATCTCGAGAATCGGGAAGAGACGAAACACAAAAGAGCGGGGTGAGCGAGAGGGTGAGCGGTGCAGGGTGAGAGGGGTGATGCGGGCAGAAGGGGGGCTAGAACCGGGGCCGCACGGCGCTAACAGGCCCCCGGGGAGCCGGTAGGAGCTGTAGGACCATATGGGGAACAGTGAAAAGAGAGGGTGGGTGGGAGGGAGTGAGCCCCGGGGCCCTGGGCTGACAGGACAACACTGCCCCAACCCAACCCAAAAACCAGCTTCAGCTGCTCCCCTGGAGCCATTGGCCTGTCAGGGGACTGGGCACACACACACACACACACAAACAACAACTACACACCTGGAAAGACAGTACACCACGGGCCGCCCGGCACAACGCAGCAGAACACGCACAGCTGGGAACCAGCAAACCCACAGCTCACCAGCTTGAGGTTTAGACAGGAGGAGAAAGGATCGCAGGATATGGGAAGATATTTCGCATGGTCTTCCAAAAAACAGAGACTTCCATGGTGTTCTTTCATTAGAGCGCCTGGATAAACACTCACTTATGAGAAAGATATATATTTTTAGTGGGTAACTACAGTCTCTTTGTTTTAAATATTTTTTTGCAACACATGCATGCGGAGCCTTGAGCTCTCCAAAATGTCCCACACGTATTTTCCAGTCCTAAAAATTCTAAACAAATGTACTTTGATAAGAACGTCATCATTCAATTGTACATGTTGATTGTGGACCAATGGTCAGCATTGTTTCCTGGCAGATGGGAACCCAAAATGACCGCTTATGTCGCTTTTGCGTAGAACTGGCCCTGTTTATTAGGTCTGACAGTGAGGAACACTTACATGTGTCCATTAGCTTGCAACTCATGTCATTTTAGCTGGCTAACTTCAGCATGGCCCCAGTCACTCGAACCTCATATGAAATCAAAGGGTTTCTGAATGTTGCTGTAGCCACACATGTGTTAGGACTTTTTGCTCCAACCAGAAGAATTTCATCAACATCAATGAGCCAGCCAACATATGTTATTAAAATGCATAGGCCTAAATTGACCGGTTGGCCCTAAATCACCTGTTAAGAAACTGGGCCCTTTGTTCTGATGCCTTATGTACATACACTGGGCATACCGGGCCGATTAAGGTTAGCCTAGAATGATGCTTTGAATGAATACGGTTCTGGCGGCATTCAATAGAGTAGCTTTCAGCATGCAGAGTATTCCAGTGCTTAACCTCCTCACTGGGTTCTGACAGAGCGGCCTTGTTCATAACTGCAAAGGATTATCGACTGTGTCACTCAATATGTCACATACAGACAGTGACACGCGGTCACAAGCCCTGCCGTCGCTCAGAAACGTCTCGTCTCCAGCTCTGCCCCCGAGGGAAGGAACCCGGCGTAACCACGGGCGGAACGCCTTCCCGGAGCTCAGTGGAAGCGCAGTGCCTGTCCGTCCCCGTGTGATAACAATAATCCGTGCGCGTCCGTCCACTCGATCATATCGACACGGCGATACGCCTCTCCCGTCCGCTCTGGACAGATTCTGGCTGCGGCCGGGCGATCCTCTCGGCTCTGGGCGGTTCTGGGCGGTTGTGGGCCGCGGTGACGAGGGGCGGACAGTCCCGGTAGCACCTGCAGCATGACAAAACCTTGCACACCCCTCAGCTCTGCCTGCCACCTAGTGACTGACCGGCAGCCACTCCCATCCATTGTGTTTGTCCCTAAAGCCCAATTCTCTTCGCGTCATCCCAGTTCCGCTTGGGATGACGTGAGGCTAATTGAATTGGCTTCCCAGTGTTTTTGTTTGAAACAATAACCAATTGAGATTCATAATGTGGGTGGAACAGTTTTCCTTCCGAATGTTTTGTGTTTAAAAGCGTCTGTCTGAGTTGGAACGCTGTGGAAGTAAATCCACAACCGGAAGATTGCAGCCTGCCTGGTGTTTAATTTCATCCTATGGCATTGTGCTCCTCTGCTCAAACCTTCTAGTTGAAGCTCGCCTCTACTGCCAGACGATGTTGCTTGTCTATGGAGCAGCGAGAGGAACTGCCCGTCAATACCTCAAGTCAATGTTCAAACTCTACATCGATGGACCACGCTACTTCTGGTCTCATAGTAGTCCAACTTTTACCAAAGGGCAGCCAAATCAATCTCCTCCTGTCCTGGTGGAATTAGTGAAACCAGCTTCCCCTATAAAGCTTGAACTGCGGAATTACTGGGAAATGTCGGATAATGTTTGAAAACCCATGTTCATTAATATAGAATCACACATTTGCGTCATTTATTGTTTGGTTTACTGTTTGTTTCTAGCAATACATTTTCTTATAACTTTATCAACAAGTGTCCGGTACTTGGTAGCTATGAATTTACTAGCTGTCGCTGTCATGTTTTCTGTCAAGCAGGACACAGGGGAAGAGGAAAGTGCACCAAGATTCATTAAAACTAAAAACGTGAAACGCAAAAGTAAGGGACCACCAACATGTACAGAAAAGACTTACATGAAATCAAATCAACCCCAAATGTATTATATAAAGCCTGTTTCATAAAAAACACCTAGCCTGAATTCCGACATAGCACGCATCAACAGGTTAATAGAGAAACATTCCCTGACAATTTTAGGAAGAAACCTAGAAAGGAACCAGGCTGTGAGAGGTGGCCAGTTCTCTTTTTAAAAGCAGAAAGTCTTATAAAATAGTCCTAGTAATTACATGACCATTCTGACAGGGAAAATCGGGAGTGGTAAACATTCGGCCTGCAACACAACCAGTAGAAATAACACTAGCCACACCCAAAAAAATGTTTTGTTCATATTTGCTAAATTAATTGCTAGTAATTATTTTTCCCCAAAAGGATATAATGTTTTCTGGTGATTTCTAGAATTCTGACGATTTTGCTCGACGTTTCTGCAGAAAATCTGCGCAAAACTTATTCCTCACCATCTCATGAAATGGTAGCAAGGTCTGTGAAATTTTTCTTGCACCCAGAACGTTTTATTTTACCCAATTTTATATTTTGACAGTGGAAGTTGCTTATGATTGCTAATTCGGCCGAATTGTCAACACCTAGACTCAAACACTGCCACCTGGCGGATGGAGTGTGACATTGTTTCTCAAATAGTGTTGGTCTCGCTAACACCAACCATACGTAATGATACCCAACTAAATGCTTCGTACGATATACAACTTCATAAGCAAGGTCAATCAATTAATAGACTAGTCTACATCACTCTCAAACACAACACCCACACATGCATACATATTAAAGATGAATCATTTTCCAAATTGTTCTTTTGTTTGGTAAGAAGGGGACATACAAACAATGGCATTAATGGCTGCGTTTTTCAACAACAAAAATGTTTAAAAATGTTATCAATCCTAGACCTTGCTTCCAAAGTGCAGATAGAATATCATTTCCTTCTGAAGCCATATAGAGTAGCAAAACTCCAGTGTGTAAAACATTATTTAATTTCCAGTTTGACACGTGAAACACAAATTATAAGTTTAACACTCAAAATGATGTACACGCAGGTTACATAAGTGGAACGATCAGGCCTTCAGGTTTAACGAGTGCATATATCATAAAGCAATCCGAGAGCAATAATCGTCGGTCATTATTGAGACGACGCCACCGGTCAGAGCACCGGCCCGGAGAATGGGAACCAGATTTAGAGCGTGGGTGGGGCGGGGGGCCAGTGCGCCAGGCGAGCATATTATAATGTATATGGGTGCGAAACAAGAAAGAGTACGCGCGTGCGCTGTGTGTCTCTGTGTGTTTCTCTTGGTCCCTGGCCGTAAGGTGAGAGGGTTGTTGTGTGCTGTGTTTTATTGCACTCCGGCCGGCGACTGAGCCAGCCTTTTAATTGCGCTGGTGGACCTTGGCGGGGGGGGCGGTGGAGGGGGGTGTCTGCGAGGAGCTGCCAGGCCCGGGCTGCTAGTCACCCTGGGGCCTCGCCGTGTGCTGCTGGGAGTGAGGGCCGGTCCTGATCCCGCTCCCCTGGGGCACATTGCCCGGCACTCTGTCACCTCGCCTTTTCTCCCTGATGCTGCACACCTGAGACCCCGCCACGCACAGATCCACTATCACACCATCCTGGTCATGTATGCATAAACACACACACATACACACACACCTCACCCCCCCCCAACCGACACCTCCACCCCTGCACCCACCAGCTCGGCTGACATTATACAGCTCACAGAGCCTGTCTATATGCGTCGGCTGATCAATAGGCCTGACTCGGAGCATATCGACGCTGGCATCGGGCTCATTGATCACATCCAGCCTCCATCGCCAGCTTTTTAAAGATAATTGGACCCAGGAACCTGCCTTCTTATGAGTGACAGTGGGCTGAAATGATAATCATCTGGCTCTACTCCAAACAGAATCCCAGCAGGACTAACAGGGTTGGGGGTAAAGGGAAAACGATTCCATGTTCAAACCTGATTGTAAGTAAGCATATCACTACCTCTACAATTTGTATTAATCGTCATGTCGGCCATCACCACCTCTGTTACTATCAGAAACAATATCACTAGCAACATGTTCACTATCACACCACTAGTATCACTATCTCTACTATGTGTATTCACCATCATGTTCACTATGACACCACTATTATCACTATATCTACTATGTGTATTCACCATCATGTTCACTATTCCACCACTAGTATCTGTATCTCTACTATGTGTATTCACCATCATGTTCACTATCACACCACTAGTATCACTATCTCTACTATGTGTATTCACCATCATGTTCACTATCACACCACTAGTATCACTATCTCTACTATGTGTATTCACCATCATGTTCACTATCACACCACTAGTTTCACTATCTCTACTATGTGTATTCACCATCATGTTCACTATGACACCACTATTATCACTATCTCTACTCTGTGTATTCACCATCATGTTCACTATCACACCACTAGTATCACTATCTCTACTATGTGTATTCACCATCATGTTCACTATCACACCACTAGTATCACTATCTCTACTATGTGTATTCACCATCATGTTCACTATTCCACCACTAGTATCACTATCTCTACTATGTGTATTCACCATCAAGTTCACTATCACACCACTAGTATCACTATATCTACTCTGTGTATTCACCATCATGTTCACTATCACACCACTAGTATCACTATATCTACTCTGTGTATTCACCATCATGTTCACTATCACACCACTATGATCACTATCTCTACTATTTGTATTCACCATCATGTTCACTATCACACCACTAGTATCACTATCTCTACTATGTGTATTCACCATCATGTTCACTATCACACCACTAGTATCACTATTTCTCTTATGTGTATTCACCATCATGTTCACTATCACACCACTAGTATCACTATCTCTACTATGTGTATTCACCATCATGTTCACTATGACACCACTATTATCACTATCTCTACTCTGTGTATTCACCATCATGTTCACTATCACACCACTAGTATCACTATCTCTACTATGTGTATTCACCATCATGTTCACTATCACACCACTAGTATCACTATCTCTACTCTGTGTATTCACCATCATGTTCACTATTCCACCACTAGTATCACTATCTCTACTATGTGTATTCACCATCAAGTTCACTATCACACCACTAGTATCACTATATCTACTCTGTGTATTCACCATCATGTTCACTATCACACCACTAGTATCACTATATCTACTCTGTGTATTCACCATCATGTTCACTATCACACCACTATGATCACTATCTCTACTATTTGTATTCACCATCATGTTCACTATCACACCACTTGTATCACTATCTCTACTATGTGTATTCACCATCATGTTCACTATCACACCACTAGTATCACTATTTCTCTTATGTGTATTCACCATCATGTTCACTATCACACCACTAGTATCACTATCTCTACTATGTGTATTCACCATCATGTTCACTATGACACCACTATTATCACTATCTCTACTATGTGTGTTCACCATCATGTTCACTATCACACCACTAGTATCACTATCTCTACTATGTGTATTCACCATCATGTTCACTATCACACCACTATTATCACTATATCTACTATGTGTATTCACCATCATGTTCACTATCACACCACTAGTATCACTATCTCTACTATGTGTATTCACCATCATGTTCACTATCACACCACTATTATCACTATCTCTACTATGTGCATTCACCATCATGTTCACTATGACACCACTAGTATCACTATCTCTACTCTGTGTATTCACCATCATGTTCACTATCACACCACTATTATCACTCTATATACTATGTGCATTCACCATCATGTTCACTATCACACCACTATTATCTGTATCTTTACTTTGTGTATATTATATAGATATTTGTGCCTTCCTAAATCATGCCCAATAAACCTTTAGAAACATCTTATCAATTATCTTTGAAACATAATGCTTGTTCAGGCTATTTTAGGTGTCACAGCTAAGGATTTCAATGTATATGGAAAAACATATTGTTTGTCACAAAGGTCCCAAAACCAGTTTTGCTGAGTCAGTATTGGGGTGAAGATTGATGAAGAAAAAACATAAACAAAATATACAGTAGTTTAGAATCAAGCTGAACCAATGATGTTTTAATATCTTAATGCCCTGATCAACTGTACAATCATATATTTTATAACATATTAACTCCCCAAAAAGCTATTTGAAAACACAAACAGTTTCTCTCTGATTGCCTATGTATGTTGAATGCGCTGGTGTGATACGGTAACTATATGTGGATTGGTGAAACTGAAGAACAATGTTTTATTGTTAAAGAATTATATTTTATTCTACAAGTTCACCATTCATTAACTAAATGTCAAACGTGTTGAATATGTTCCTTCAAGTAACTATTAAACTGCAAGTCAGAGGACTTCAAGCTTTATGGCGTGGAGAAAAATTAATAATACCTGCAGAATCTGCTGAGACGTACATTTCAGACCTTTTCAAGTGCAATAATTATAATAATCTAATAATCACATTTCCATTAAATGTGACGTTCAGGGTCGCTGTGCAGTGGAGAGAGTGGATGTCGGGTGACGTTGCGAACATAATTAAACCGTGTGAATGTACGACAGACACGCGAGAAGAGTGATGTGTTTTATGATTTTGAAAGTGACCAACAAAAGGAGTGTTCTCTAAAGTATCCAAGTCAAGCCCTGTAACAATTTTAAAAAGTTGAAAGGGGCCAGATTATTGTAATGCCAAAAGAAGGATTGTAATCAATACTACTTGTTTAGCTAAACACAGGTTTTTAATACTACCTGACTTACCAATAAGGCTTATTGAAAATTTCAGCAACCAAAACTTAAGCGTAAGTAGGATTTTCTGTGCAGTAGATAAACAGAATAAAATTAAATAACAATGTATTCATTTTTTTAAAACCCTGAGTGGGTTTTTCAGTAAGGTTCGCCCCGGAAAACAACTACCTTTGTGTTGGAGAAAGTGAAAGTTTTATGGAGCAGCCGATTTAATTTAGAAAATGTATAGTATAATTGCCAGGTAGCTGCAAGGAGGGGTTGAAAACAAGGGCTAAATGCAGGTGGCACACTACTTCTCTGAGTGAATCTATAAATAGAAATCTATAAATGATTAGATGGATAATTTGAGATTTTGAGATCTGTGATATTCTCCTACTTGTTCCTACTAACGATGTTAGAATGGACTTCCTCGCTTTCACAAATCCAAATTTGAGCAGGACATAGGGTTTCGAACGTCAATCAAAACCAACCTTTACAGATGAAGGAAATACGTCATTTTTGATCGATTAAGTTGTACACATTCATAAATGGTTTAATAGGGATGTCCAACAGCACTTATCTCATAATAACAGAAATACAATCGCTTTCTAAATCACGCTAACTTATTTTCCGTTAACATTTAAACCCTCAACCATTAGGTCACGTTCATATTAAAAGGTTCTGAAAATTCTGAGGTTAAAAAGTCACATCCAGTTTCCATGTACATATTGATTAGGAAATCAATAGAGAAATTCAAAATAGTGCAAATATCTGTATGCTACATAAAAATCAATGGTAATATAGCATAATAAGTAGCTTTTCTATTCTCAAGATCAGGTTCCACAAATCCCCATTTTGTAACTAGCAATTCGCTGATACGACACAGCAAGAGTCATTCCAAAAACACGGGACACATTTTCGGGACATCGAGCTACTCAAGGTGAAGCTATACCGGGGTCTGTGGAAACGGGCCCAGAACTTGATGGAAATTATGATTTAGGAGGTGATTACGGCAGGTGTATTTCGGCAGCCGAAACAGACAGACTTGACAGACTGCCATTCCGTCGGCAGTCTCGTCTACACTACAATAAAAGTATAACAGGCTCGTCTTTATTTCACCTCACCTCCACCCCCACCTCTCCCACTCAGCACAAACTCCCAGTGGGTTAGTTTGCCCCTGTGCTCAGTCTGTCAGTCCAGCAGCTCACCAGTCACTACCGAGAGGCATTATGTTAATGTGCGAGATTCTCTTTCTCCGCCCAGCCCTTCTCTGCTCACTGGATGGGTTTTGCCTTAGGGCCCTGCTGCTTGTTTTGACAGAGCATCCCCTGATACTTGGGATTAGTCCAGCTTGTTTGGCTAAACTAGGAGGGGGATCTTAGGGTACTTTGAGTTTTTTGGAGGCTCCACCGGAGCCAGATGCCTCCTGCTTTCATCCCCAGCAGGATAGACCCTGCTCACCCCTGAGGCCTGCCCACAGCCATGGGCCGCCGCAGCCGAACCAGAGTGTCAGCATGGAATCAGATCCCGCTCACAGACACACACACACACACACACACACACAGCATCAGGTACATCGTCGTAAAACAGCCGGGATACAATCGTCACATAATATTAATCAGTACATTATACATTTTAAAATAGGGACACACTTCTAGACCGCTCGTCCGTTGTTTAACTAGCTCATCCGTTTATGCACACACACACACACACACACGAGTGTGTGAAACCCATTTTTATACCCGAGCAAGCCTTTTCTCTTGGTCTGGTGAAATGGCATCAGAGCGACGGGGGACAGAAGGGAGAGGTGAGAGGTCATACCTGAGGGGTCGTACCTGCGGTCAGCCATAACGGGGAGGGGCAAGGTATCATCGCGAAACTTGGACGCTGTAACGCATCGCCCTCCTATTCCTCCGCGTCGAAACAAAAGGAGAGGAAAGATGTTGAGTGGACTTCGAGCGGCGCGGCGAAGAGATGAGAGGAGGTTTGCATCTCTCTGGTGGTTTGGGTCACTGAGGCCCAGGGGTGATGTCAGCCTATTAAACTGATTTCACAGGTTCCCTTAACGAAGCCTCTAGCATGTTAAAGGGCAGGAAGCATCCTATTTCAGTCTTCTCTTCCCCTTAAAGCTCGGCGCACGTGAGACTTATCGACAGCTCCTGACAAAACCGGCGTGAAGAAGGGCAGCTGCCGGGGCAGGCCTCGCAGGACCCCACCGCGGCCTCGTGGAAAACACAGGTGGTGTTCTGCCCCAGATCTCGGCTCTTCAATACCAGGCAAACCCGCGTTCTCTTTCGATATCGCCTCTCCTTCGCTGCCCTCGTCTCGGGAAGGGTCAAGGGAAACCTGTTCCTTAATGTTAGACATTAGAGAACCGGAGCTACTCGGTTTCTCTCGCACCTTGCATGCAGAAGCTACAGACACGGTCTGCCCAACCACCCCCTCCTCCCCCACCCAAGTTGCTGGGTTTTTCTCAGACTCTCTGCCATTGCCAGACTGTTCCTTCAGTAGAAGTCCCAGCAGCATATGTGCAACCAGGTGTTCCCTCTTCTTTCATCAAGGTAATTTTACCGCAGACAAATTAATTCGGAGAATATGAAACAGAATTGAGTCAACAGAGTCATACCAGCGAATTGTTAGTCGTGTATCACACAAAAGTACAATCCTGTTCACTGATGAGCTCTTAAGTGAACTGCCTACCCTCTCTGTCTTCGCCGCGACAGAGGAGAGAACCCCGGGGTGGAAACTTGCGTAGCATTGTTTAGCGATAAGGCTCTCCGGGCTAATCGGTGTTCGTCATCAACCGAGCGCACATGACACTCAGGAAGACACAGAGGCTTCACCAAAGCAGTTTGATATGAGCACGGTTGTCGCACCTTTACAAAGTGCTGCATTCGACACTGCTTAAAAAATCTCTATTCGTTCTTAGTACGGTTGGCTCTGTCTGTCATTTAGAGGTCAGTCATTTGAACGGTCCCCCCAAAAAGACCGCAACTGTCCCTTTGCTTAACGCATGAAACAGCTCACGCCGCGTTGACTTGAAAGACTTACAGCTTCAAATGTTGTATTTCAAACGTGACAAAATAACTTCTTAGTGACAGGACTGACAGAATATGCGGGATTAAGAGTGTAAATCAGACAGGGCTGTGTTTGTGTCGAAGCTGAGAGAGGACGAGAGAGACGGGGGGTTGGGGGATTGGGTTGGAAGAAAGAGTGATAGTGAGCTGAGAACAGTAAACAGGCTTTGTTTTAATTACGAGTGCGAAAAAAGGCGGAGAAAAGCAAAGATTCAGCTCGTTAGACCGTTCACTTTGGATCAAACACCATATTTACATATCAGATTAAACCCCTCACACAAACGAACGAACAGTGAGAACTGAGCTGAGAAGGAAACACTAATGAGACGGAGCCATATCTTAGAGCCGAGTGGAACAGCGTGGCAACGGAAGAACTGCTTCTCTTTAACTATCAGGGCAAAAATGGCTGAAGACATAACACACACACACACACATCTTTTTAAAGTGGAATATTTCAGTGCTGCATTAAAAACAAACTCAAATAAGCCAGAGTGAAAATAACACACAACGGAAGTCAAAACCCTCGTGGATTTTGGAACGTTAAGAGACAGTTGAAGGATTAAAGCGTAGACATTTACCGACTGTTTAGCGAGCCAGCCAATTAGAGGGCCTGTCAGGTCAGAGTGCATTATGGGAGGTGGTAAGAGTTTAGTAGCAGCACAAATACACTGTCAGGACTGGCTCCCCTTTCATCCTGTGTCTTTCTTCTTCCCCCTTTATTCTCTCCATCTTTAGAGGGAGAAGTGCTAGCTTTGTGGCTCAAGGGATCCAAAAGGCCGGCAATCATTACTCCCTCCCAGATGCCAGTCTCAGTGCCCTGGCCCCCGTTTCTCCCTCGGTCTCCCCCTTCTCTCTCCACCACAGACCCCCCCGCCCCCGCGCTCTCCCTCAGCCCAGAGAACTACACAAGAGCACCAGTCGGAGGCAGACTCTTTACTGTATGGAACAAAGACTTCTGAGAAGGAAAACTCCATTAACACAGACTGGGTCGTCTCTGTCAGCCATCATCGGAGCGCAGGAGAGACGAGAACGTAGCCAGGCGGTGACAGACAGACAGACCCGGCGGATTACCGGAGCAGAGAGCAGCCAGTCTGCCTCGGGGTTCGCAACCACACCCTTGGTCAGGCCCATCAGAGGCCTGTTTGAAGACATCATAGGACACGTTACATAGACGTGTAATCAAACGCTCCAACTACGGCCACTCCGTGTCAATATCTGACAGGTGAAATAATGGCGTATAGGGAAAGGATGACAAATCAATGCTAGTTGTTATAAAGAAGGGATGTTCTGAAGGTAAAAGGGAACCATTAGAAACAGACACTGAGAGGGTGTTTATTAGCGTTGGGTTCTGGTCGTACCGGCTGACGAGCACGCCGGAGTCTAGTGTCAGACACAAAGCCTTGGCAGAGATCTGCCTCCTGTACCTCTAGTATCAGCAAATGTCAGGGCGATTCCTGCCCGCAAGTATCCAGACCAAAGCACCGCAAAGACAACCATTTAGACATAAAAGGACGACTTAAAAGGGAAAAAAGAAAAGTAAATAAAGCGGGGAGAGGAAGAAAGAACGGAGATGGGGGGTGGGGGGCGGGTGAAAGAGGAAGTCAATTATGCATTCTGAACCTGGCCGACGCAGTCCTCGGGGAATTGCCTCGGCACCTCAGGATCTGTAAATAATTGACAGATAATATTAATTGGCTTTGGATTAGTGAGCAGGCTGAGTATCACACATTAATATTTGATCAGAAGATGATAGGTATCCTGGCAGGGGATCCGAGGGGGCAGCTGAGACTGTTTTGTTGATTAGGCCAGAGACGGGGAAAGATGGAGGAAGCCCCTATCCTCGCTATTCTGTACCAGACAAACACAGGCTGAGACGTGGAGCCGCGGTTTGAAGCTCCCGTTGGCTCCGGGCTGCTGTCCTGCCCAACCTCCAACTGGAAGCAATTTGCCTGCTGGTTGTTTCGCCGTAGCGGGGAGAAACAAAAAACGGCAACAAAAAAAAAAAAAAAAAAACAAACGCGAGACTTTCGGAGCTCCTTTGATTGTTATTTTATTAGCGCTGCATGTTCGTGCTGCAGTCGGCAGACGTCGGTGTGATGCCCAGAAATATTTTAGTGTGAATGCCTCCGTTCTCACTCCTCTGATGTTCCAGAGGCAGCTTCATAACACTGCCCCCCCCAACACACTCCTACACACACCCCCCTATACACACACACACCCCACATTCAGCTACTGGCAGGAGGGGGTCCGTGTAGACGATAATAGTGCTGTGAGCTTCTGTCTTCCGGAAGAAGATAAGCTCCCACTGCTCGGCACAAAAGTCGCCGGCCAGGCTTCACGAATGCCGTGTGTCGGGACACGAGCCGGCCATATGTTCTCCGTCAGACACCCAGGACTCTGTGTGACGTTTTTTGCGTTCGAGTATTCCTACGCCGCACGCGATGAACAACGTTGCTCGTGCAAACGACACATTTCAGGGCAAAAAGACACACAGAATCGACCGTCGCCACAACATTGCGCGCGTGTTTCTGTGTGTGTGTGTGCGTGTGCGTGTAAGGGATTCGGGAAAACAAACAGACAGATTTTTACGCGCGCGGAGCCGCGCTCTCGCAGACGCGGACGCGCAATTAAACTCGCCGAGGCTAATTAAAGTGTTGTGGGAGGCCCGCGCCCGGAGTGTGACAACATAATGAAAGATTGAAGAGGGGAGGAGAGACACGGGGACCTGTCTGAAAACAATGGCCCTCTCCTTCGCTCCGGTCTCCCCTCTCGTCTGCCATATGCTGCCATTTGTTTAGTCAAATCCCCTTTAACTGTGGCAGATACGACTCTGAGGCAGAGTGTCGCCGTGACTCGGATCACTCTTCATAGGCCAATCCCCAGCCGGCATACCTCATGGCCCGTGTCACCGGGCCGGCTCTAATAGTCCCGCGGGAGCACCTTTTTATTGCTTTTACACATCATTTGTCTGGCGATTACAGCCGGCCTCGCACAACCTAGGGAATAATCACAATATTTCACTTCGTGGGGGGAGGGAGGGAGAGCGACGGTTGGTTCTGTTCCTGCTGTGCACGAGCACGGTATGATACGTGTCGTCTAATGGCACGTATCGTTCACGCGGCACGAAACGGCGAGGAGAGAAACCGCCGCCGGACGCGGACAGATCTTTCTACCGCAGGGACCTTTATGTGGCGGGCCCCGCACTGACGAAGAGTGAAACAACACCTCGATATGTACGTGAATAGAGAGCGCTGTCGACGGGCGAATCCGATTTACAGGACGCCACGGCTCGAAAGAACCTGGGCTTGGGTTCATTCATAAATCTAAATCCATTCAGTTCACAGCTGCACCTCGCTGGGTTCCAGGTTCATTCCTCACCACTCGGGGGCCTTGACCCGACTCGATCCCGTTTCACAGCGTCCACATTCGCGTTCAGCGCGACGCGTTCACAGTTCAGAAACGCCGGGTTAGAATGTGAGCCCCCTCAGATGTAAAACCTAGGCAAGAGCCCCTACAATCAGAAACGTTTCAATCTGCGGTGAGAAATACGACTGGAGAAATGTCCGCGAGATACTGCCGCCTGTGGTAACAGTTCCCGGTCGTGAGTATTGTACAGTTATAGATAATCTAACACCGCCGGAGAAAAAGAGTGTTTGCCAGAGCCTAGAATCGGCTATTGTTAACAAAGCGAAGAGTTTAAAGAGTTTAAAACCAGCTCACGGTGTTACAACTTAACTTACAGTCGACAGGATGGGAACAAGTCTGGAGATTAGTCGCACCGGACAGACAGAAGAACGGACAGCGGCCGATTATACCTGGAGTTGTCCTGTCTGGACTTTGGTGGTTTTACTCAAGAGCACGTCCACACTCTCACCCTCTCAAAATGTGCGTTTCAGCACTTTCCATTGTAAAATAACGAAATAAAATGAGAGGGGGACAAAACAAAAACGTTTCCCAGCAGCCCTTATGTCTGTCAGTAACAAGTCAGGAGTGTGGACACGAAAAACAAACACTCTCGACGCATCTCACATTTCTAGACTCCGTAATCATCTGTCTGAAAACTGAACCGTTGAAACGTTACTCAAGTGTTTATTTTACACCCGCTACATTACAATGGCCCTCAATCAATTTGAACAGTCATGTAAGAAACTGTGAATCATTATAATTCTTGTTTATCTACCGCTGAAGACGAACCCTTCCTCGAAAACGTATAATTAGGGCTCGCCGGATGACAGTGTAGAAAAATATCTCCGCAAGTTTCCGTTGCAGGAAATGAGCCCGATCGGAGACAGCGGCGGACACAGAGACAGACATACCTGGGCTGTGCCGGGTATTACAACCAGACTCTCTCTGTCTCTCTCATTCTAGCCAGCAGAGCAGTAGTCAGTGAGAGTTAGTGTGTCTACTGGGAGGGATGTGGGATCTCCCAGTGATCCTCTGCTCTCCGTTGAGCCTCGGGGTGACCTGGGCAGCAGTGTGGACTCTGCAAATGAAGACAACAGAGGCCGGCTGACATTGACAATCCATCACTGTCTCCACACCCACGGTCAACACATGCTTCAGACCCACAGCCTGAGATATATGTGTAGACGCATGGATGCAGACGCGCACACACACACACACACACACACACAAATAATGCACGTACATTGCCATTATGTAATAAATTACCCTATGACTACGCAACA
The DNA here is from genome assembly GCA_029465975.1 of Dallia pectoralis. NCBI lineage: Eukaryota > Metazoa > Chordata > Actinopteri > Esociformes > Umbridae > Dallia > Dallia pectoralis. The sequence continues at coordinate 9,355,257 of CM055750.1, forward strand.
TAAAAACCTATGGCGCATTAGATTACCAAACAGAAATAATATCGGAAGTTTCTACATAATTAGAACTGATATCTGTGGTTCTAGAGGATAAGTTGGGCAGCACAGTTGGGAACCCGTGTTAAATCTCATTAGACTGCACAAAACACAGAGCAAATTACAGCATTAGCGTCCGACATGTTTAAAGGAACACTTTAAGATCACTTCCTATTAAGGCACGCCAGTAAACAGGTCTTTGAAATGGAGTCCTCAACTCCTAGCTGAGCAGTGTTGCAGACGTGTACCATACCCTCTCCTGGAGTACAGCTCGCCAAATAACATTTGATATGGGGCGATACAGGCAGAGAAAATTAACAGAGAAAAACCCAGAATCAGGTTGGAAGTCAATAATGCGAGACTAAATGGAGAAACGAATGAACTCAGCAAAATCATTCTGGTAGTTTTGACTCTGCTATAATTGTCGTAAGCAAGAAGGAAGTAAATGATTAAATGTAATTGACTAAGGATGGTACCAATCTTCTATCACTGCTTTTAAACGTGAACTTGCTAGAAGTAATTATGTGGAAAAAATGTCTCTTTCAGATTCAGTGTTAAGGCTACTTATCATCTCACACTTTTTGACATTGAAAGAGATTTTCCTGAAGTATTTTAGAAGAAGGTAAAAACTAATTCAGAAGACGGAGGGCAATTCTATGTTAACCGAATACAACTCTGACTTTAATCATCACCTTTTAAATGTATTTCAAAGAAATGCACTCATTAAAGAACTAACAATCAGTATAATTTACACAGTTGCTATTTCCATGCAGATTTTTCTATAATTTTTTTCCTCAATCAACATTGCAGAACATTGCAGAAAATCTCTCTTTAAGAAAAACCACTGTTCACTTTTGCCAAACATTTAAAGATACATTGTGATTTATGATATGCTGTATGTATATATGTTCCCAGAAAGAACAGACAGTCAACCATGATATGTCACCATGAAATTGAAAAAACTATTTGTGTCATTGAACTATAGGTAAATCAAGGATTACTATGAAACAATGCATAATCAGGGCTATATATTGTGATTACTGTTTTCTGTATGCCGAATTAACCCAGACATTGAAAAATGCAATATCAGCCGTTACATGATCATGTTTAATTTAAGAAAATAGATATTTTTAGGATGCGTATCAATAAACCTTTACTAAGATGGAACGTGACACGTATTATCGTAACTTGGGAAACTTGGGTAAGACAAGGGCTGATTATGTTTTAAACAAACCTTTATGCAACTCTGAAATCGATGTATTAATGTATGACCGAATATTTCTATACAGTGTGGCCTGAAATGGCAGCAGAGTTGTAAGTCCTGCCTGCCCAAGCTCATAGTAAGATGAAATCATAAAAACTCTGTGGGCATTCCCTTCAGAAAATGGTTACTTATATCTTCAAAAGGCCTGGGTTTAATTTATAAACCATGTATTTGATCATTTATATGTAAAGTGTTTAATATAATGCTTGTGTGATAATGTTTGCATATGAACATATTGGCTTTGACCAGGCATAGTGCCAAGTGGTTGAATGAGTGAAGTACTTATGAAACGTAGATTAGATCACATGGATTTTCAAAAGACTTTTCTGTGAGACCTGTGGTCTGGTATCGCACCCAACAAGTGCCAGGTGATAAATGCCTGTAAAACAAACTCATACACTTTCTATACACCATCGCTCAACTGGGTGGAGTATTTTGTGAATTTGACATTTATGGGTTCATAAATGTTATCTGAGAAACTGACAGATCCCGGATCACCATAAAGGCACAATGCCAAGACTAGTTCGTCAACAGAGCAGCCTTCTTCTCTCTTAATTTTTAGATGATGTGATGTTCAAAGGATACTGCAGGTGGAAAACATGACTCGTCCACAAATATTGTGTCTAAACATGAGGTAGCTAATGTACTAATTTGAAGAACAGCCTATTTCGCCGATACTAAAGACACTTTTCGTGGTATTTAGGTATCCTCTCCTAAGTAAAGTTTAGATTTTACTGGTGAAGAGAGCAACAACAAAGCTGATACCTGTTTGCTTGTCAAATGACATAAGATCCATATTTCATTCACCCGGAATAAGCTACTGGTATTAGGGACGGATTACCAGCTGGTGGTAGAGGAGGGGAGACAAAGGAGAAGGGGGAGACAGAGAAGGGGGAGGCAGAGAAGGGGAGACAGTAGAGGAGGGGAGACAAAGGAGAAGGGGGAGACAGAGAAGGGGGAGGCAGTAGAGGAGGGGAGACAAAGGAGAAGAGGGAGACAGAGAAGGGGGAGGCAGTAGAGGAGGGGAGACAAAGGAGAAGAGGGAGACAGAGAAGGGGGAGGCAGTAGAGGAGGGGAGACAAAGGAGAAGAGGGAGACAGAGAAGGGGAGGCAGTAGAGGAGGGGAGACAAAGGAGAAGAGGGAGACAGAGAAGGGGGAGGCAGAGAAGGGGAGGCAGTAGAGGAGGGGAGACAAAGGAGAAGAGGGAGACAGTGAAGGGGAGGCAGTAGAGGAGGGAGGCAGTAGAGGAGGGGAGACAAAGGAGAAGGGGGAGACAGAGAAGGGAAGGGGGAGGCAGAGAAGGGGGAGGCAGTAGAGGAGGGGAGACAAAGGAGAAGAGGGAGACAGAGAAGGGGGAGGCAGAGAAGGGGGAGGCAGTAGAGGAGGGGAGACAAAGGAGAAGAGGGAGACAGTGAAGGGGGAGGCAGTAGAGGAGGGAGGCAGTAGAGGAGGGGAGACAAAGGGGGAGACATAGAGGGAGGATTCAAAGGGGGAGGCAGAGAATGGGGGGGTGCAAAGAGGGAGACACTGGTGAAAAAGCGGATGGCAGGGGAGAAGCGGGGAGGTAGAGAAGGGGGAGGCCGTTGAGGAGGGGAGACAGTAAAAAGCAGAGCCAGCTTGTTTCCGTTCCAACGTGGTTTCTTTTGCTAAAAAATCAAAGAGCCACAGTGCCTGATGTGTGCTTTTATGTCAAGCAAGGCTGATGCAAGGATGTCACTGTACGGTCTAAATCCTGATTTCCTGATCTGGCATCTTGTTTCCACTGAAAACCCTTTAATTCCCCCCACAAAGTCAACACAGTCATTTTGGCTGGACTTTACATGGCATCCAGCGCGCAGGCGTCCACTGTGCCACAGCTTCTGGCTGATCACATCCGAAACCAGTACACTCAGGTAGTTAGGGAAACAAAGGCCCACTACTTGAAACAGAAATTTGCCTCCCGTCACAACAATTCCAAAAGTTTCTGGGACACTTTTGAATCTTTGGAGAACAAGATCATCTCCTCCTCACTACCGATAAGTCGATGATAATAGAACTTTAATAAGCATTTCACTGAAGCCGCCCCTTGCTTTTCACCTGAATACCAGCTCCCAAGCTAACTACTCTACAACTCCAATAGCCACATGCCCTCGACCCTCCCCACGCTTCTACTTTACCCCAATCCAGACAGCCGATGTACTGAAAGAGATGCAAAAGATGCACCCGTAGAAATCAGCTGGGCTGGATAATCTGGTCCACTCTTTTCTAAAATGACCTGCTAATATTATTGCTGCCCCCATCACCAGTCTGTTTAACCTATCTCTCTCCCTCCGGTAATTCCCCTGTTTAAACAAGGAGACATCCTCGACGCCAACTCCTACAGACCAATATCCATCCCACCCTGTCTTTCCAAACTGGCCAACAAACATATTGTCAAACCCTTATCTCAGCCATTGCCTTCAAACTACTCCTGTCTGAACACTTGTTCGATCATTGTACGTGTTGACTGCCGTCTGGTTTTCACCCACCCCTTCTTCTCACATATGCCACGCCCATTTTGCACAGTAGATCTTTCTCACCTGCGCTGCTGTCATGCCTGTTTACATTCTTGAATTGTTCTGTTTGCTCAGGCATACTCGAATAGTCAACCTCCCAAAACCACGGTCATATAATTTGTGCACACTAATGACGATTTGATATAGTTGTTATTGCTATATCAATGGTGCACTACTTATACCTCATCCTGTATTATCTGTATATTGACTCTCCACTTGATCCTGTATTGCCTTGTTGTGTCCCATTGCTATTTCCTCTCTTGTTGTTGTATTAATATTGTATGTTGTATGTATGTTGCCTTGCCAATGTTTTGCCAAAATCATGGCAGGGTCACTGTTGCAAATGAAAATGTGTTCTCAATCGGCCTTCCTGGTTAAATAAAGGTTAAATAAAAAAAGAATAATAAAAAAAAACATTGAGTTCAAAAATAATAATTCAATGGGGGAGCATAGCAATGATTAAAACCTAATATGTGTCATCACTACATTCTCCAACACCTCTACAATTAAAAGACATGTACGAGGACATCAACACAAACATCGCTGGATGACAAATTCTCCCAGCTGAATGTTATCTAGCACACAACATTCTATACAGTATGCTTGGTAGTGTATTTATGTGGAGCTTATTTGTGCAAAAATTACAGGCATCTTTCTTAAACAATTGATTTTACTGAACATGTCGAGCTCTTTAGGTTTTTGAAATATTGCCTGCTTGTGGTTTCAGAGTAATGACATTGTAAGTATTAGGACAGCACATTTCAAAGCTTTTATGTTTAATTGCGAGATTACGCGGATACATGAAGTAGAAATTGCTAAAAGCTAATGGCTAGTATCATGTAATAATAATAATAATGTATTTGTTCTTTCTCAATCAATCAATAAATCAAATGTATTTTATGAAGTCATTTTTACAACGAGTGCTTAGAAAAAACCAGGCCTGAAATGTGACGGAGCATGCATCAACAGGTCAATACACAGTGGCTAGGACAGAATTCCCTGATGGGTCGCATTTAGGAAACCTAGAGAGGAACCAGGCTCTGATGGGTGGCTAGTCCTCTTTTGGCTGCGATGAGTGAACATGTAATAGTGTATTCATTATTACATTTACTTTTTAATTTAGTAATTAGGTAGCAATGGGGGTACAGCAGTACAATGTGCAAATGGCAGATCAATAAAAGAAGGTAGCAGTGTGAGTGCAAGGTTACCGAAGGGTTTCAGAATTCAGTATGTTAACACCAGTAGGGAAGAAACTGTTCTTGAGCCTGCTGGTGTGGTTGAGTAAGGATTTGTAATGCTTGCCTGATGGCAGAGGGGCATACAATTGATGTCTTGGTTGTGAGGGGTCCCTGATAAAGCCACGCCCTCTCCACCCCCTCTCCGGATGTCTTTGATGGCGGTGTGCTGGGCACCCATGATGCGCTGGGCAGTTTTCACCACCCACTGCAGAGACTTACGGTCGGCCGCAAAGCAACCATTGTACCAGACTGTGACATAGGTGGTTAGAATGCCCTCAATCGTGCAGGGGTAAAAGTGTACCAGGATTTTAGTATGAAGTTGGGCCTTCTTGAGCTGTTGTGTCTTATTGACCAGGGTTGTGGTGTTGAGGAACCAGGATAGGTCGTTGGAGATGTGCACACCCAGGAATTTGTAGCTGGCCACACGTTCCACTGGGGTTTCATCAATGAGAACTGGGGCATGTATACAGCTATGTGTCTTCCTGTTATCCACAATCAGTTCTTTGTTTGTTTTTGCCATTGATGGCCAGGTTGTTATCTGCACACCAAGCCACTAGGTGCTTGATCTGCTCTCTGTAGGCTGCCTCGTTGTTATCCCTGTCAAGACCAACTATTGTGGTATCGTCTGCAAACTTCACGATGGTATTAGAGCTGTGTAGAGGTATGCAGTAGTGGGTGAAGAAGGAGTACAAAAGTGTCTAAGCACACAGCCCTGTCAGCCCAGGGTCAGTGTGGAGGAGATGACTTTGTCCAACATGACTGACCAAGGTTGGTTAGGAACTCGATAGTTTTTCCTAACGCCTGTGTATCAAGTTGTTAATGCATGCTCTGTCTTGTTTCAGGCAGGGTGTTTATTTTGTGACAACTTCATTATAGAAAGGGCATTATATACGTTTTACGGATTGATTGATCGTTCCAAGCAATTATCATCCACTTCTCTAAGGTCCAGTTCTATCCCTTTGTTGCTGTAAGGGTTTGGGTAGTCTAGCCCACTCTATGTGAGCTCTAGAGGGCTTCCCGAGAATACAGGCAATCTAGGTTTTGCGTGCATTGAGTTTCTTGTCGGCTCAAATTAATGGCAGCTGAATTGTGTTGCCCATATTGGGGAGCCTACTTAAGTTTAGGTTTGAGGAAGCTATTTTGTGGTTTATTTCATTTGACGTTGCGGGCCAGGTGGTTGTTGTTTTGTTGTTTTTGTTCTTAGGTTTAATAAACCGAGAAGAGTTATACCTCAAACAAGCTCTGTGCCTGTGTCCTCCATTTACCAGCAGTGCAACAGTTGCATACATTTTCTGTAACTTGTGACACTGTTGACCTTCTGTCGGTTTCGACCAGACAGGAGAGCCGTCATTACCCTCGTGCATCAACGCTTCCGTCCTGTTAATGATGAGAACTGATTGCTCGCTTACTATTGACCCTACCCAGACCTTGACACCTGTGCTTGTCAGATGATCAACGTAACAATCACTTTACCTGGTAGACTCTTAGGTTTCATGTGTGGCTCACTTTACATTTATCAAATGTCCTTCAGCAACCGAGGCAGAATTGGTGTCTTGTGTTATGTCAAAGAGACAGTTCTGCCAGTCCCTAATCAGATCCAGAATGCCCAAATAACCTGGCCAGGTATACTGCTGCTGAATGTTAGCTCCTTCCATTCACACCCATCTCTCCTCTCACCACTCTTTTCTTTACCACCTTTATCTCACTGTCTTCCCACCTTAGTCGGGACCATGTTCTCTCACCTCATTTTCTTTCCTCAAATTGTAATCTGTCATTCCTTCCACTCCATCAGTACACAGTCCCAGAGTACCGTTCGTCCCCTACCTCTGTACCGGTCTCGGATCTCACCTGGTTCTGGAAGTTTCCCAGCCCCCCCCTCCCCTCCGGCTCTCTCCACGCTGCGTGCCTGCCTCAGCTGTTGACCATTACAGGGTTGAACCGTGGCTGTCCCAGAATTAACCACTTCCTCCGCGATGGCAGTAAAAACACAATCAGAGTATGGCCGGCAAACTGAGAGGCGGCACAGTTCAGTTAACTCACACACACCCAACCGCACGTTCCCAACACAGCCGGAGAAAGTTTGGTTGCGTCCTTGAGGTCCAACTTGGCAATTTCAAACGTCGAGAAAAGCACACTAATTGACGGTGGCGCTGATTAAAATGAGCAGTTATAATGAGAATAGGAGTAGAAAGAGTGGGCGCAGATCTACGTTCCGCGCATCACTCCTCACCTTTCAATCGGAGGGCGAAGCACCTTGATGTTTCCGCGCTTTTCATCAGCATCGTTTGAGTTATGAAAAAAAGCTATTTCAAGTACAAAATATAAGCTCACATTTGTAATTTGTCTCCTTTTCAGGAACAAATGGTCATCAGAAAATCGTTTTTTTTCCTTGATGTAAAAGAGAGAATAATAAAAAGGTTGCAAATGAAAGACGGTAGAGAGGGGACGGAGGTAGAGAGACAGAGAGAGAGAGAGAGAGAGAGAGAGAGAGGACGAGAGAGGTATTTCCAGCAGACGAGGCAAGGGCATAGAGCCACTCTGCCTGTAGTCTAAACCCATGCTAACCTCACTGTGATCACACCCTCCATAGGTTCACAGATTCTCTGCTTGTTAGAGGCAGACAGTGGGGACTGGAGAGGGTGGGCGAAGGGGGGCAGAGGGGGAGGGCATGGGGCAGAGGAGGCAGGGGGTAGAGGGGCAGGGGTGGAAATAAAGGTCGAAATCCTTAACTGTGAAAACTGTCATAGCGGGGAGCATATGCAGAGCCTGTTTGCCTAATAACCGGAGTCTTGTAAAATGTGAATGTGAAGTCCTCTGGAGCATATAATTTAACACCCCCGTGGCAGGGGAGATGGGTGAGAATTGAAGGGAGTACACCTTGACAAAGGCTATTCTCCTGGTTTCACACCAGCAGAGCAGTGCCATGCAGGAGGCTGCTGCAGACACTAGGCTTGCTCAGCAGCCATCCAGTATGAGTCAAGCCCACGCTCACATAGTACACATTCACATTTATATAGAACCACCCACCACCCACCTTACCTGATCATACACAGCCCTGCTCAACAACAGACCGAGGCCATTTTTAATTACAAATTGAACCTGCACGGTAATCTTTGTTTTCCCATCGAGCGAATCTGTAGAATGGGTTTTCGTGATCTAAATTAAGGATTATAATGTATATAGGTTCTAGACTGCTCACAACCTTTTCTCAAATCATTTAATCAATTATGTTGCGAGTTTTTTAGGGGACCTGTGTTCAGCCAATGAAAAACATCCATCCTCTGCTCTCCTTGTAAAAGCCTTGTCCCGAATCTGCTAGGTGGATTAACTCCCGAAGACCGAGGCTCACTTAAATCCCCAAGAGACTTTAATGTCAGGTTCGTAACTAGCGTGTGTTCTTTCCTTTCTCTCTCTCTTAATGTACCTCTTCCTTGAAAACTGGCTAAATATTTGTTAAGAGGAAACCGATGAACTCGCAGGGAGTTAATCTATGTCAGTGCAAAGGCTTGGGCATTTACATGTGAATTGGGCTGCTGCTGTATAGTAGGATTATTTATGTCATTCACTCCACACACCGCCTCGGGCTGCTGGCCGAAAAAATGCTTTCTGCGTTCATACAGTTATATACCTGGAAAAGCTATACGCTGCAATGGTTCAAATAGGATTTCAAATAGACCAACTGCAAAATACATTTTGTGCAAGGATATCGGGTGTACTTGCTAGCTTGTCTACATTTAAAAAGTTTTCAATTTCGAAGTTGGTCAATGTTTATTTGATCTCTCTAGCTGGGACGTTTCAAGGGATATTGTTTGTAGGGCAAATTTGTAGTAATTACATCAAGGATTTCTTGAGATTGCATGAACAAGCAATACAAAGTTGTTTTGGTATGTTTAGCTTGAAGAGTTCAAGAGGGTTAATCAATACAAATTATACACATTAGGCAAATCAATATATCCAGATCGAGTCATAAAACAATTGCCTATTTAATTGGGCCAACCTATATAAGTGAAACAAAATGTGTCTGGTCTCTCTAGCTTAAACGGTTCAGGAGATAGTGTTTAAGAGAAAGTCACATAACATATTCAAATTAGGCTAAATACTGTAGTTCTCCATGATAGACATTTAAGAGTGTTAATTTGTGGTAGCGCAATTATGTAAATATTGAACAATATTGCTTGAACACTGCCATGCATTTAATCTCGGTATTTCAAATGACTAATTAAAAAAATAGCAGAAAAACAGATAGAAGTCAATTAAAACGAATGGTTTCATACACATTATCTGAAGCTTTTCACACACCAAGTAATCGCTGCTACCATAAGAAAATATGATTGTTTTCATAAGGTTACATATACATTATGGGCTGTTATTGACCAGACATTGAAATTGATAGACAGCGTTGCTACACATCCGCAGTGATGGAAGCAAACAACTGTTAACCCTGCTGTTCGGATATGTCGCCCAGTTCAGTGGGACCTGTGCATTTGTAGAACAGTGTCTGATGACCTTTCTCAGAGACACATCCGCATTTGTTCTACATTTCATTTCGGACGTTACACGGTCGGGGCCGCGGGGGGTCAAGGCAGAGTAAAGCTGATGTGGAAATGTAGACTTAGTGGGGTTTACCCATTTGAGAAAATACCTTTTCACTTGTTTCGTTGGTTTATCCTCTAAACCCTGCCTCACCCCCCAACCCCCCAAAACCCCCCCTCGCCTAAAAGCTTTTGACATCTTCATCTCGTTCACAGTGGGCAGGCTTTGTTTGCAGCTAGGAAAAGCGGATGGGGCTTTGCCCTCCCTGCTCTGTGGCACAAGCGGAGGACTTTGCCATGGCAAAGGGGCCTTTCTCTCCCCCTCGTCCACGTAACCACAATATGGTCATTGTATGGCAGTGAATAATGTGCCCACTCGGACAACAGAGACTGCTCCTCAGGCTTTGACTGTGAACCAGCTCTTTTCTTCCACGTGAAAGGACTCTAATCCATGTAAATATAGGACTCCAAGTAAGCTTTACCGCAGAGGAGGAGGGTACAGGGGAAACGGAGGGGAGGGTCAGCAATTTAACCTTTGACCCAACAAATAAGAGGCATGTAAGTTCCAGAATTGCTCTCCAAAGAGGGGCGCCCGTGGCGGACCGGGATCTTTTGTGTCCCCGCTGGGTTTGAGTGACAGGGCTGATCTGGGAGCGTGGAGTACTGTAGGAGCACTTGGGACTAGGGAACGCGGAGACAGGACGGACACCAGATCTGCGCTTTGGTGATTGGGTGCCTGTTTCTACCAACGCTATCAGGGTTCTTCTCTCCGCGTGTTCCACGATGTCGCTGATTTTAAATGTTGTTCCAATAGCCTATTGCATATTGTTGTCTTCCATTGAAATGAAAAGCCAACTGAACTTAAGACATGATAAATGCTACAACCAACTCACATGGACTCCGGACTGCGGAGGCTTGTGGTCAGAGATTTCTTAATGTTTCTATGAAGACGGGAACTAAAAGTCGGAACCATGATCTGGAGGCACATCCCAGCTCGGCGCACCAAAACAAGAAACTAGACAGTACTTGGTGAACTAATTGACAATAACTTGATCACATTGACACAAGCCAGCGAAAAAGAAAAAGCGTTCTATAGTGTGAAAAGAGACCTGATGAGGGCCTTGAACTTGTCTAAAGGAGCACCTTATTATTTTAATTATGCCTGCATTCTGAACCTCCCATGACCAGCCCAGTCAAGTAGACTAAAGCATCTTTCCATGACCAGCCCAGTCACATAGACTACAGCGTCGTTCCATGACCAGCCCAGTCAAGTAGACTAAAGCATCTTTCCATGACCAGCCCAGTCACATAGACTACAGCGTCGTTCCATGACCAGCCCAGTCAAGTAGACTAAAGCATCTTTCCATGACCAGCCCAGTCAAGTAGACTAAAGCATCTTTCCATGACCAGCCCAGTCACATAGACTACAGCGTCGTTCCATGACCAGCCCAGTCACATAGACTACAGCGTCGTTCCATGACCAGCCCAGTCACGTAGACTACAGGGTCGTTCCATGACCAGCCCAGTCACGTAGACTATAGTGTCGTTCCATGACCAGCCCAGTCAAGTAGACTAAAGCATCTTTCCATGACCAGCCCAGTCACATAGACTACAGCGTCGTTCCATGACCAGCCCAGTCACATAGACTACAGTGTCGTTCCATGACCAGCCCAGTCACGTAGACTACACTATCGTTCCATGACCAGCCCAGTCACGTAGACTACAGTGTCGTTCCATGACCAGCCCAGTCACGTAGACTACAGTGTCGTTCCATGACCAGCCCAGTCACGTAGACTACAGTGTCGTTCCATGACCCGCCCAGTCACGTAGACTACAGCGTCGTTCCATGACCAGCCCAGTCACGTAGACTACAGTGTCGTTCCATGACCAGCCCAGTCACATAGACTACAGTGTCGTTCCATGACCAGCCCAGTCACGTAGACTACAGTGTCGTTCCATGACCCGCCCAGTCACGTAGACTACAGTGTTTTTCTATGACCCGGGGAACGCTGTAACGTCTGAGATCCTTGTTGCGGTATCCACTTTGAATATAGCATCACTCTTGCCTATAGGGAGACACCACTTGCGCTTCGCCTGCATGATAGAACTACATTTATAACGATTTCCCATAGCCATCACTGGAATTCCCTGTGCAGCATTTTGGGCTAGAACACAGGTAAAATGTCCGTTTCGAAGAGTTAATGTAGAATTCTGTGTGCATAGGTTACAAAAAACACTACTGATGTTCAACAATAATTGGTTGTCTATAAATCCAGGCTGGTGCAACTAAAATGCTTAACGCACAGCCTCATAAAAGGGTAAGTTAAGGTACAGGTAGAAAAGGAGGTCAGCAACCTTCTAAATATAAACAATATTTCGATATTTCCAAAACTCTTTGTGTTTCTTCATTCGAGGGGGAATCTGCTTCGACCATTGGGGTGCTATGCTAGAAAATAATTATGACTGCACTGAGCGAGATCTGAACCTGAGCCGCAATTGGGTCCATACCACATGCCGAGAAACCAAAGAGGGAAGAACCAAAACCTTGTTTCGTGAAGGATCGAGCTTCAAGTGGAAAACAATGGATTGAGCAAAAGGAGAACTTGATGAACAGGCAGATATATGGCATTCTGGGTAAGTCGAGCGGCCCATCTTGTAGCCTGACAGGGGAGGGCGGAGAAAATCCTTCTGCGCAGAGATGAAACGAGAGCTGTTCAGTATCCGCATTCCGTATTGTCCTCTAGACTCGGAGGTCCTCTAGATAGGCTTCTTCTAGGCTTCTTCCTCTGGTGCTGCAGGTAACTGTTGGAGCGTGGGTCCAGATCCTGTCCTAGACTCTTTGTCAAACTGTTTTTCCCACTATCCCTATCAACTCAATCCTAACCAAATGTACCTGATTTGGAAAACATGGAAAGATAAGTGACCGTAATAGCGAGGCAAAGATATGATTGTAGCAGTAAAATCTGTCAAATGTACATTCAACAATAATTTAGACTGGGGTGTCAAGTCATATGCAGTCATGCATGTTGTTCTGTTAAATTTGCTTAAATATAATTGAAAGTAAGGACTAAGATCTAAGATGTAAGATCCAACTAAGAACTAAGATCAATCTGAGACATCTGCTGGCCCAATGCCCTACATGGAGGCAAGATAACCTGCGTGGGCTTGTTCTTAGCCAAAACCTGTGTTAAAAGAAGCAAACTTAACTTATGAAGTTTCTCTGTAAACTATATAGAGTCAAAGGCAATCTGATCCCAAGAAGGCCTGTGGGATGTGGCAGACTGACCTGATGTAACCCAGACCTGGTGAGTTTCATAGCTTCCTTCCTGTACTGAGCTCCTTTATGATTTCCTCCTGCAGCAGGCATTACTGCTGCCAGTGCAGAAAGACCCATGTGTTTCTATCGGCCATAAACAGAAAGGGACAGGATCACACATTGGTTTGACATTGAATGTTTCCCTTGTAACCACACAGAGGGCTGTCAAAGTTGGGAGATATGCAGCCCATGTAAATGCAACGAGATAGCGTCTACTGTAATGATAATAATGTGACGACGTACCTGAACTTTTCTACAAATGTCTGACGTACCGGGAGTTGTTGTTGTGTGTGTGTGTGTGTGTGTGTGTGTGTGTGTGTGTGTGTGTGTGTGTGTGTGCGTGTGCGTGTGTGTGTGTGTGTGTGTGTGTGTGTGCGTGTGTGTGTGCGTGTGCGTGTGCGTGTGCGTGTGCGTGTGCGTGAGCGTGTGCGTGGGCGTGTGCGTGGGCGCGTGCGTGTGCGCGTGTGTGTTTCTGATTTACCTATGGACAGAGGGGAAATCCTCCACAACCTGCATGTAGTTGGAAGAAACTAACTTGTTTCCTGTCCCCCGTTTGACTAAAGTGTTAGGTTTAAGTATTTTCGCATATCATTAAGGCCGTGCATTTGAGCTAAGTTTAGTTTAGAAATACATTCCAGGTAATTGAGGTCAAGGTTAGGGTGCACAGTCAGGGTTTGCAAAAGTAAAACATTTTAGGGACAATCACCTTTGGAGTCGCCATTGATACAGGTACATAAACATGTGTGTGTCTACATTCCTTTATGCGTGTCTATTCTTGATTAGATTTGGGTTATGCTTTTTCCCTTTCAAGTGTTTTTTGGTCTCCTGTGCTTTGTTGCCTGGCTTAATTACAGTAGTCATCTCCTCCGAGAGCAGAACTCCCCTCCCCGCATCCCGCAGCATCCCATTAGCTCTGGACCAGCGCTGTCTCTCTTTAAACCAGTAGCTTTCCCGCGTACAATTAAAATAGTAGATGTAGATCAAAAAGATACCACATCCTGACTCTGATGGACTTTTTTTGGGGGGTGACAACATGCAGATTGTGTTATATTGTTGGCTGTCGGTTCGGAAATCATTATGAGAAATCATAAAGTCTTCTATGAAGCTGCTTAAGCTTCAGTAAAGCGTCAAAAGTTTTGAGTTTTTGAAAACACAAGTCCAGCATTAAACAACGGTATGATTTAAATTGAGTGTTAGGTGCTCACTTGGGTGTAGTGGGTAGGTGCATTTGAAAATAACGGGTGCATTTCATAATTGCCCAATTTACTGGGAGTCTGGATTTAATCGCACTTGACATTTCAGTATCATGCTTTTCGCCTTTAGAAATGCGTTTTCAGGACAGAAACAGAAATCAGAATTCTGAGCTCAAAGGATTTTTGCCTACACTTTTATTTGTCAATATTATCAGTGTTTAGCCAATTTTCCCTCTCAGTCCTATTTAATAGCACCTAAATGTTCATGCATCTCTGAGCAATTTCTGCATTGTGAATTGTAATATTCCCCAAACACTAATTATTTCAGTAAAAAGGCCTACTGGAATAAATATATTATTTTAAGAGATTTTCTTTAAAGGAATGTATATATGTTTTTGTAATGACATATTGACAGACTAGCCAGGTATGATGAACCATTTGAAATGTATAATTGGCATGCATTTTCAAAATGTTATAAATGTATTGTCAACAAACGTGCCAATATATTTTATCTTTATGGGATTTTGAACAGCATGCAGTTAGTGGCTATGATTAGAAAAAATAAAAGCACAAGGATCAACGCCTGGTGGAATAAGTCAATTTGATATGAAGATAGAGTAACAAATGAACATGCAATAGAGATGAGCATGAAACATGTTTAATATCATACAATCCAGTGCCATTTTGCTCCACCAGAACCAGTGCAGCAGCTGCGGAAACAATGTAAATGAGTTGTGTAGCCTATTCACACTTGCAACAACGTCACACCGTTAAGTTTCTTATTAAATGAAAAATGCATGATGGAGTCGTTGGTTTAGTAAACGGTCAGGTGGTTTGGAGAAGGCAATACGAGAAGGCATATTCTCTTCATACGTGGCATGACACACTATCGAAATAAGAAGAAATGCGTTTTGTCAATTTGATAATGCCTTTGAAAAAATGTCACCATGGGATATTCCACCGGAGCAGTATTTAGACAAAAGGCTCTAGTGTATTAGTCCCAACCACTGATCCAACCGTATTGACTTTGACTACAACATCCCTGTCGGATTAGGGGAAGCGTTTAAATCACAGTTCACAATAAGTGAAATAATAGACCAAGATATTGCCCTCATTGTACACAGAAAAGATATATATATATATATATATATATATATATATATATATATATATATATGGATTTGCATAGAGCACGTGAGGGGATATGGTGACACCATGCGAAATGCATTGCCATTTAGCCTTAATTTGAAAAAATAACGATGCTTTATTATTTAGACGATTTAAGCTACAGACATCTCAGTGCTGTCTGTTATTTTAAGAGATCCTGCAATATCATATTTCATACACGCCCGCAGACATGCCCGGTGCCACAATGTTTAATGTATAAGCCAGCCATATACCAGACAGAGAAGGCAGATGATAAATATGCATGTATTCAATTAAGGGTATATTACACAGGGGTTGATTTGCATAAGGATTTAGCATCTAAACATGTCTCTTTATATTTGTGCTATTTTAAAATATGATGGAACAGGTAGTATTTATCATTGGGCTAGACCCCCGACACAAGATGTTCTACCTTTAAACCGCAGGAGATGGAAATTAGATGGAAAATCTGGCTAAATATTAAGTTTATTGAATAAGGAATTAGCCTATGTGTAGCCTAATATTATTAGTGTTGATTACATCATAATTAGCCTCCTCAATGGTTTCTCCATATAGTGAGAGTCATTAGCAGGATATCGTTGTTGAAAGTCATGAGAATGAGAAAACGTTGAAAATTGCATTCCCCATACAACTTTTAATACGTTTAGTTATTAAGTTAAGCGACGTCTGGACTACAAAATATAAAGTGGGAAATTAATTAGTAGCATATGCGGTAATCGAAGGAATTAATGCAAAAAGTTGGAGACTGTTAATTCATCATTATAAATTGATAAATAATTGTCTCTCTACAATGTGTAATGTTTTCAAAAGGGTACATATGCCTGTTCTTAATAGTGAAACGCAATTATTTGTGATGTCATTTTCTCACACACATATCTGAGGCATTTTCTGTCGCCTATTATTTTCCTGAACAAGGCAAGGGCTGCTCTGATGACGAGGTCCAAACTCCACTCCCAATTGAGATCACAGAGCTAATTAGAAGAGCGGATCCTGAGTACGGGGCATATGGCCGTGGACAGCCGCGTCACTCAGCACGCAACCCCAGTTAAAACCAGCGAAAATGGGAAGGAAGTCAGAGTCGAGACGGAACCAGTAGACATATCATTTGAGTAATGCATATTGAAGTGTGTCATTTGAAGAGGCATTCTCTACGTGGTTGGATACTTCATTTAACCTAAATTATCCTACTCAAGCTGTGTGAGGTGCAGCTATATTCACTTTGGCATCATCCCCTTTTAACCGGAGAATCTGTGATTTATAATGACAGAAAATCCCTTGAGATTCGTGGTTTGTTGTGAGAATATTATTTCCTTTGCATGGATTGAACAGATTAAAGATGAGCCAGATAATATCAAGTCACTTCTCAGCAAACGTTGCAGGTTGTAAAAACATCATATTTTGTATTCAATTGAAATACCACATCAAGTGTGACGACAACAAATATGCCTTACAATTATTTACATTGTGCCAATAAATGTAGTTGTAAGGAAACCCAAGGATTTTAAAAGAGTAAGAATAATGTATTTTGCCCATGTATAAAACAAATCGAAAACAATATATAAATATAATCTATGTACAGACCGTACCTTATGTTTACTTGCATTTCATATGGCACAATTGGCACGTATTTGCCTAAAGTTCATTGAAAAATATTACAATATAAAAATAGGAATTCTGTAATCCTTCATTGTGCCCTGCGCTAATCCCAAGCACTTGCCTTTCATGTTGGTATGCAGGGCAGGCCTATATTTCAATTAATGCATTCAGAAGAAAGAACCCATTTTAATTATAGACCCCTAACCTGTGACGTCATGTGACTTGCGTGTCCCTACTTCCAATTCCTGTGAGTAGCTGGAATTAGGTAATCGTGTCTCCGATGCGAGTGTGACATTTATACATGCATCTGTTCAATATAAAAGGTGATGCAGGAGATCCTATATGGGCTGTGATTCATTAACTTTTTTCAGTCAATGCTGTTGTTTTGTGGATCTGTGTCATTTGAAAAAAAAACGCATAACTGTTAGGCCAATATTGATAGATATTTAGATATTTCTATATTTAGATATTGAGATATTTAGATATTACAATATTGAGATATTGAGATATTTAGATATTGAGATATTTAGATATTTAGATATTTAAATAGTTAAATATTTAGATATTTAAACATTTAAATATTTAGATATTTTAACATTTAGATATTAGGATAGATGGATATATCAGTAAACATGTCAAGATATCATTTTAAATGCAGCCACCGAAAAGACGTGTCCATGCACACAGCACTGAATGGGCAAACAGCGAAAGAACCCTCTGTATACTTTTTCAGCAGCACAAAAATCCGATTTCGACGATGTCGAACAGCCAATGAACATAAATCGTGGGACGTGACGTATAGGTCCCTGTAGAAAAGGCGCGGAGTGTGTGCCATAGCCAGAGACCGTGGACCAGTGATATAGGGCTGCATGCTCCAGTCTTGCCTTAACTGAACGTATAGCCAACTCCTCCTAGGTAACTCACTTGCAGCTTTATTTGCACAGAGACATATGTGCTCAAGGAAAAAAATCGTATGTTAGACCTTCAACAGGATCTTAATGCACACATATTTTTATTGTATTTTTTCATTATATGCTTATTTTAGAGCATATAGACGTACACACGTGTGTCTATTTTGATTTTATCAATATGACTGTTAACACCAACCGGGACATTAATTTAGTGCGATGATGTGGAAGCTACATGGAGATGCACGGACGGTGTTGGGGTCTTGATTTTTTCTTTTCGTGCGCAAATCATTTCTGGGTTACAGTGATGCAGTAGAAGCAGTGACAGTGTCATTTCATCGAGTTAGTATCGACGGATTCGTTCGTTTACGAATGCACCAAGGAACGTTTTGATCTAAATTGCTCGGAAGAACTAGTATGGAAGAGTAGCAGACCCATGCGACGTGTGCTTCGATATTCGGTATGTTTGTTATTCCGTCAGAATTATTTTATTTTAGAACCAGCATTTTCCCCACATGTCTATAGAAGAACATATGTCTATGCTAAATATAATTTAATCGCGTTAGTAAAACCACGGATTCCATTCCATTAATTAACGAATTAGCCAAATATAGTAAATGAGAGAGAGATGCAGAGATTCGGATGATGATTTCCATTGGCAGATGATGCGTAGTGTGGAGGACACGTGTCCATTTTTGCCTGATATTTTTTCCTGAACTGGAATTCCTACTTGTCACACCAAGAAGAGAGAGAAACCGACTGCCAAATGCACGGGTTGGGTTTTCGTCTTATGGAAATCTTGGGTTGCAGATCTGAGGAGAACACGTATAGCATCATCACCTCTGCCGCAGCGATGCTTTTCCACGGCCTCCCTGGAGGCGACATGCACAGTGTTGTCGAAGAAATGGACCGGAGAGGAAAAAGCGACTCAGCGGCCATCAGTTCGGCCATAGATATGGGAGAGTCTGAAACGGTAGGTAATACAGAGTAAGAAACGGACCAAATGCGATGATAAGCATGAAAAAGTTTATGTAAAAACGTCGTCAGGGCAGTAAACTCTGACATAAAAACTCTGACAAAAACACTTAGCTTGGGACAGTCTTATGAAAACTTGTTGGACTAAGAATACCTTTGTTTTTCTTCTTGCTAATGGTTTATAATGATAATAATAATCTAGAATCAGTAGGCCTATCTCTTTTCATTATTAATCCATCTGCATAACAAAATAGACTAATTTAATAATGTTGCCGAATAAGATATATATCAAATACATGTAACGTGTCTATTGTGTACATTAAAGTGTTATAAGCATGACATTGTTTTAGTGTTGGACATGCTTTTGTGGAATAAACATTAGAATTAAATGTTAAACTCCTAGTCTTTCGAAATTGTTTTTCTACAACATTGCACATTCATCAATTCGTT
This sequence comes from Dallia pectoralis, assembly GCA_029465975.1. Classification (NCBI taxonomy): domain Eukaryota; kingdom Metazoa; phylum Chordata; class Actinopteri; order Esociformes; family Umbridae; genus Dallia; species Dallia pectoralis. The sequence goes on from CM055750.1 coordinate 9,374,464, forward strand.
GGGCAAAAAACTAGGCCTTTAGGCTACTGCTATATACGCGTTATATGGGTACATTTCATGAATACTTTTGAAGGAATAACTTTAAATGGTGTTTGTGTTGTGATAAAATGATGAATGACACAGTTAAACGACAAATGCACCGGATTAAATATAAACTATTCCTATAGCATTTGCATTCACTTTTTAGTATTAGTTTTAGGTGGAAGTTATTTTAAATGTGATCAATTTCGCTACACCATTTTTGGCTTTTTTGGCTTTTGTATTATATAGAATCGTTTCTTGTTCTGCAGTTTTAGCCAAATTGTAGCTTTAAGCCACATTAAATTAGGTCAGGTGAAAGTTTTAGCAGTAGTGTATGGGAGTGTTTATGTGTGTGTCAGTGTTTTTGAGTGTGTGTGTGTGTGTGTTTTCGTAAGTAGGTTGTGTTATGTTTTCTGTAATCGTAACAATTTGTGCGAGTTTTTGTTACCAAATGCCATGTGTAATTTTGTAGTTATTCGTTAACAATTTGCTTTCAAATGCCGAACCAGTCAATTAAGTGTTTTGGAAATGCCTAAAGGGTATATTTATTCTTTAATTACTATGTCCTCAGTAAACTGTAATAATTAAATCAAAAGCATATGTATGGGGAAAAATGTGTGTGTATATATAGTGTATTGGATAAATAGTTAATACAATATCTCATATATTAAGCAATTTCTTGTGAGGAAAACAAAAAGTGATGCGAGAATCCAACAGTAGCTATATTCTGCCTATATGATGGTAGATCACGTGGTCGACCTGTGTGTATACCTGTGTGTAAAGTGTGTGTCCGGTTGTCCTATTAGAACATGCCGTGCGTGAACAGCGACCGGGTGGCTTTGTGCGCCGGCTGCGGGGGGAAAATCGCTGACCGCTACTACCTGCTCGCGGTGGACAAACAGTGGCACATGCGCTGTCTGAAGTGCTGCGAGTGTAAACTCAACCTGGAGTCCGAGCTCACCTGCTTCAGTAAAGACGGGAACATCTATTGCAAGGAAGACTATTACAGGTAACCACCAATACCAAAAATGGCACCTGCATGGGCTAAACCATTTCGCAATTATATGCCAAATGCATTTATAATTATTTCCAAAAAAACAGGCACCCTTTGCACTTTATATAATTATTATGGGTATTACAAAACATATAGGCTATTATATATTATCTAGGGTAACAAGGATTGATCAAAGGTCGAAGTGCACGTGTCCTAAACACATTTCAACCTTTACGTATATTTTACATTGTGTAAAAGTGGACCGTAACCCTAACCCATAATCTTCAAATAATGCATTGTTTTTTTGGGCACATAACTGCCACTGAATGTGCAACTAATTGAGAAATGCATGTCTAATCCACACCTGAACAAACTGTGAACTGACCAGGTTTTGTCCTCCAGAAGGTTTTCGGTCCAGAGGTGTGCGCGGTGTCACCTTGGGATCTCGGCCTCGGAGATGGTGATGCGGGCCAGGGACTTGGTGTACCACTTGAACTGTTTCACCTGCACGTCCTGTAACAAGATGCTCACGACTGGGGACCACTTTGGCATGAAGGACAGCCTCGTGTACTGTCGGCTGCACTTTGAGAATCTCATACAGGGGGAATATCAGACACATTTCAATCACGCGGATGTAGCCTCTCACAAAGGACTGGGGCCTGCCAACGCATTGGGACTATCCTACTTCAACGGCGTGGGGACCGTGCAGAAGGGGAGGCCCAGGAAAAGGAAAAGTCCCGGGCCAGGAGCGGACTTAGCAGCCTACAACGCAGGTAAGACAATGCCATTTAATATTAAAATAGGCGGTTCTGACTCGATGAACATGATCTCCTTAATCACAAAGGTGGCATTGCTGATAAGACAAAACGACAACATTAACATTGCAATTAATGGCATTGACGAAGCAGTGAAGTAATCATTTTTCTAAGTGGTGATAATTGAAAAAAACGTGCCTAATTATAATGTCTAATTTTAGCTTAATTATTATTATAACAGTTGTTTGTAAGATTTTCGAGGATGGCTTTGGAAATTTGCACCAGGCAAATTATTTGTGCAATTCAAATGAAGTGGAAAAAACGTTTTGCCCTCTTAGTTCCATTAGTCATTAAAACATATAAACTAGGATAATATTTTTTTCGTTTAGGCATCAAAACTGTTTACATCTTATTTTAGTTAATTTATGAAATATATATTTTAAGATATAAAAGGCAAGAAAAATATAGATACATGTTGCGTATTTGTTACATTTACCAAGTTATAACTGAATTTGTATAATTAGGGTTTAATTTTCTTTACCCCACGGGCTCCTTTGTTCATATCAGAAAACCATCTATAGCCTATAGGGGTTGTGATATCAAATGAGCATATGTGTGGTCTGAAGAAAATAAATACCCAGTTCATTTAGGTCTAATTTTAAAATAGTTATGACACCATTTGCTCACGAAAGTTTTAGTTATCGACATCTTAGATGATTCCTAGTCAAAACCAATGCATGTTACTTTGTGTGGCAGGAGGAAGTGGTGTCTATGATGTTTACTCCGTTTCTCATTAAAAGGTATTTGAAGTTCATACTGAAGTTCAGACTGAAGTTCGCGGTAGCCATGCACACTTGTCTGTCTGGATAGACTTCTAGAGTTACCATGCATGTCACTTTGCATATACTCCAGGTCTTGGGATGGGACAGGGCCAGTGCAGTACACGAGATCAATGAGACTTGACAAGGTGCCCATTATAGTGACACAAGAAAAGCTGCAGCAATGCAAGACTTAATTACGAATGTCCCTCAACATGCATATACTTGTTTTTTGGATAGATAATACGACATCAACAAGTAACATTAGGCCTAAAAATTCACCCAAATTGAGAATCACCACGTTATTGGTGTCCTTATAAGCACTGCATGTGACAGCAATACAACAGTTCAGCCTTTGTAGCACAAATCTCTTTTTCTCTCTGTACTTTTGGTACAATATCGTACTTTTTCTAGGCGTTATGTTAAAATAAAATAATCTTGATTTGGTTAAACTTTGTAAATCAGTCACTCATGCAAACGTTGTTACTAAGCGTCGGATGGGATTTGCGCACAAAAAAAGAAAATCTGGTTCCAGTATCACTCTAAATGACACGGTCAGTAATTGTTTTGAACTTTTTGCGGCGCATTCCACCTTCAATTAAAAAAATAATTAAAAAGTAAACTTCCGAAACCGGGATTTTAAAAAAGGCAATGTGAATCGAACTCCCAACTTCATGCTATTTAACTTAACACTGATCCAATTGGCAGATACAAAAACACTTTTCAGTTGTGACCCTCATTACCACCAATGTGTGCCACGGTTGACTTGAACCAAGGCATTCTTCATCCCTCACAAGGGCCAAGACTTTAATCCAGGAAGATGTATAATTTCTAACACCATATGTGATGGAGGAAGGGCGAGTCAGGCCGCTACTGCCCTCTACTGTTTACCCATTAGACCAATGACTGATATAGGCAGATTACATCTGTCACCTGACTGTATTCACAAGACATTTTACAACCTTTGAAAGAACTCAACTTTGTTCATGAATGCATTGTACACTGCAGAACCAACATGAAAAGTAATTCCTAACTGTTATTAGATGAGTATTCATTAGCCTATCAATGGCGTTTGATCAATGGTGAAGTAAATATTGTTTATTGATGTCTGGTGTTTGTGTCTGAAGTGTTATTCTGAGGACTCTGAAAGACTAATATTTATTGTATGCAGCATTGAATATGTCTGAACTGTTATGAATAGATAGCAACACTTAAGCATTTGCCAAGAAAAATGTGTCATGTTTTTGCAGCCACGATTCGATAATCTAGAGCAGGCTATCACCTAGTATGATGAATCCTGAGGAGATAATCAGCAAAAATATGATATTACGATATTATGATAATATGGTTATTTGAATATGACCAGTGGTTTTACAACTAGTACAATAGTTATGCTTCATTTGTTCAGAAATAGGCTAGTTAATGTATGCTCTAATACCACTTTTTGTGTCATCTTTCACATTTTTAAGATTTCTTTGCTTATTACTGTAAAGTGCTCCCCGCATTGTTGTTTTCTGAAAAAACCTTAGAAAACCTTTTTGCCCATTTTATTTTGTTTACGTATATTGAAAGCAGACAGGCCCTGAATGTAGTCAAACTATTTAATTCCTCTTGTACCAAGGAAGTATATTGAAAATAGTTTCTAAAGTTTCATAAATGTAGTTTATGAAACATGTCAGTTTCAGAGAGCCAGATTCACTGCGTTGGTTTCATACAGCTTATAATGATGACCCTCACATGTGTATTCCTGACCACGCTATCTACCTAAAGTATCATTAGTAAACCAACTTCATACTAAACCTCAGAACCTGCATTCACTGCTGGGTTTCATTAACACCAGCATGCTGGATATTTGAATGAAACAATGTACATTTAAATAATGCTACCAGATGCATTACATGCTCACAGTTAACTTATTCATTTTAAGTAATTGTACTGTCGGTATTCACATGGTCTGACTAGCATCTAATGTGTGTGTGTGTGTGTCTGCTTGTCCTCCAGCACTTAGCTGTAATGAAAACGATGGCGACTCTATGGACAGAGACTCTCAGTACAGCTCCAGTCAGAAGACCAAACGCATGAGGACCTCTTTCAAGCACCACCAGCTGAGGACCATGAAGTCCTACTTTGCCATCAACCACAACCCAGACGCCAAGGACCTAAAGCAGCTGGCCCAAAAGACAGGCCTCACCAAACGGGTATTACAGGTAAGGTAACACAAGACACATGCACACGCGCTCACACACACACTGTATTCTTTATAAAAAATAATATAATAATCCTCAAAATCAGAAATAAAACGCACCAAATTATCGTAGTTATCACGATGGAACAATAGGAATGTTGAAATAAAATGACAAACAAAAGCGCATTTTATATTTCAATTCCAAGATGAAAATTGTGAGGACTGGGCGCAAATAAAAAATTGTCTGCTTATTATAGAGAGCAGGGAAGCACAACAGAGAGAATTTGATTTCCACAAAGACGACAGCAAATTATCGAGGGAATTAAATAAAAAAAATTGACAAAAAGGTTTCCGAGCGAAAAAATCTGTAAAAACCTCGCTCACTTTAATTAACGCTCCCAGAAAACAAAGCAGTCATTTTGCTTTGATGCGTTCTATTCCTCATGCCTGTTATTCCAGTTGAAATCTTCCCTCTGTCTTTTCCCCATGGATCCATCATTAACAGTCGCAACGATGTTGCCTTGCTGTGGTACACAGGTCTGGTTCCAGAACGCCCGGGCGAAGTTTCGGCGGAACCTGCTGAGACAGGAGAACACGGGCACGGACAAGACGTCAGACGGGCCCGGGCTGCAGGGGGGCACGCCCTCTGGACCCGCCTCTGAGATCTCCAACGCCTCCATGAGCCCTTCCAGCACCCCCACCACCTTGACGGACCTGACCAACCCCACCATGCCCACCGTCACCTCTGTGTTGACCTCCGTGTCCGGCGGCATGGATGTCCATGAGTGCAGGAGCCCCTCGCAGACCACCCTGACCAGCCTCTTTTGATTCCCCCTCACCTCCCTCCGACATCCATCTGATGGCCCCCGACCATTTAACAAACAAACACCCTTACCAGCCTATCCCCCTGTCCCGCCGTTTGACTCTGTAAACCTGGAGCTGAAACACACACTTTTGACAGAGACACTGAACGGACTGATAAAAATGAAGGTAACCGGAAAAAATGAATAATTTTGAGCCCATTTTCGAATATTGCATAATAAGGCGGCAGGTCTCGCAGAAGGAGCAGTTGTTGTCATTTTGTCGTCGTTGCCGTTTTGTTAAGAATTGACGAAACTTTATTAGCATTTTTCTATGTTTACAGACTGAAACTGGGAAGAAGAAAAAGACTGCTTAATTTGGGAAATTCATTTTTCCAGCACATTATTTATGTCGTTGTACAGGAGTCACTGTTAGAAAACAATGAGAAGGATTGTAAAATGATGTGAAATCTGAGATTAAACACAGGTTAAGATATCCTAAAACTGCCATGTGCCTTACACTCCATTTTATGCTACGTTTTCCAAACATATTCAGACCAGTTTCTCCCAATCACATCAGAGTATAGTCCGACGTGGTCATGACAGTAACACATGTCAATGTGGTTTTGGCCTAGTATAACACTTTAAATATGTATTGCTAAAATATCTTGATGGTATAGGATCGGGGACGTTCATTGACTGTTCATTGACTGTTTATTGACTGTTCATTGACTGTTCATTGACTGTTCATTGACTGTTTATTGACTGTTCATTGACTGTTCATTGACTGTTCATTGACTGTTCATTGACTGTTCATTGACTGTTCATTGACTGTTTATTGACTGTTCATTGACTGTTTATTGACTGTTCATTGACTGTTCATTGACTGTTTATTGACTGTTTATTGACTGTTCATTGTCTGTTCATTGACTGTTCATTAACTGTTCATTGACTGTTCATTGACTGTTCATTGACTGTTCATTGACTGTTTATTGACTGTTCATTGACTGTTCATTGACTGTTCATTGACTGTTCATTGACTGTTCATTGACTGTTTATTGACTGTTTATTGACTGTTCATTGACGGTTCATTGACTGTTCATTGACTGATCGTATTTGACTGCAGCAGGCTAACCTTCAGTATTAGGCCGTACATAGTGTTTGTCTCGTCCACATGACTACATCCAGCTTGCGACTACACAAACATTTTGGGTGCAGTTGCAATTTGTTGGGGTTGTGACTCAGATTATTTCGTGTACGATAGTAAATCCTCTATTGTGTGACCGCGTAGTCACTTTTTGAAAAAGCAATAGGATGTGTTTTCGAACACTTTATCCGGATGGCTTTTCTGATTATTGCTCATTCTGAAAGTTTTATATAACAACCTCAATATCCAATATTTTGAGAACTGACTCTGTGTTGTGATTATACAGAGAGCAGTTGGTTCACACAACCTATACGTTTGTGACGGCACTGCAGCTGTTGTGTTTGTCTCTGTGTGTGAGCGCATGTGTTTGGCACTCTGGTCGTAACGGTAGTTTCAAAAATAATTTGAGTGGGCAGAATAATCTTTGTCGTTCAATGACTCAGAAATGCCTTGTTTATATGCACACATGCACAGACCAGCATCTTGCACTGTTTATCAAAAATGGGATATTGGAATCCCAATATATTTTATAGGTTTCCCGCAACAGCAGTGGAACAACTAAACGTAATGGTATTTTCACTTATATATTTATTTAACAATAATTTATGTGTATTCAGAGCATTCATTCCAACCAAGACAAAATGACAGCTTTGTATGTGTTTTACAGTAAACACAATCATTATCTACATTCTTAATTGCGGACCACTATTTGCTATGTTCAGTAACATTTACATCCAATTCTAATTTCAGTGAACTCTAACCAGTAATCTATGAACGTAATGTGAGTATGGCAGCGTGTTTTAATAGATCAAATTCACTCGGTTGTCATTATTTTAGTTTACTTAGATAATTTGGCCGTGAAAGTAATACAACAATTTATTTTATTCATACAGGGAAAACCAGCTGAGACTGAGAGTACAGTACATGCAGTTGTGCCCTGTATGAAATAAACAATGAAACTTAAAATACAAATAAAATACAAAGAATACAAATGAAATAAAATTTTACAACATGAAACATGTATAACAAACATAAAAAAATGTAACAGAACATAATTAAACATAGCAAGTACAATTCACTTCTAAGTTGGCAGTCAAACAACGTTAGCTAGCAGCTAGCAGTGGCAAAAGTATTCAGAAATGATGCTGTTATGACTGATGGCTTACTTACTCAAATTCCAACTTCTGTCATCCTTCCACATGTGTCCTTTCGAGTCTTTGGGTTTTCATACTAAGATTGCTGTCGAGTTGTACCATGGATCCTACGGCTATCCTATAGCGATACTACGATCACTATAAAGTAAACTGGCAGAGATCTACATGTATTTGCATGTGTGCAGATGTGGGCTTATTTTTTACGAGTTCTCGACCCCTTTTATTAACGCAGTTCCCATGCAGTCCCAGTCGCGATGGTGTGAAAAAAGTGTATTTACGTAGAAGACTCACGTCGTTTAGGTTAATAAGCAAGCAGGCTAGCCTTTACAGTTTTTCCATTCTCCGGTTGAAAAAAATTACATAGTTCATATTATGAAAAAATATACATTCAGTTACATTTCTCAATGTATTCCCAGTTGTAAAACATTTTCCATACCATAGACTGCTCTCTGTTGTCACAACACTTTTCCAGAGCACACACCGATTTAGTTACATATATCACTGCTCACACAAATGTTCAGAACCGAGTAAAATGGCTTTTTTGGTAAAACATTATTTGTCATTCATACGTTTTTGTTATTTTGCTGATGCTGTTATCCACAGTGAATTACAGAACCGGAGAGTTAGCAGAATGTAGCAACAAAAGGCTTTTCGCCAGCAACATTATTTTTACTTGCCCAACACTTTCACCACAGACAGTTGGTAACTGTCACTGAACTGACAATATATACAAGGTTTGGACCAAATCTAAACTCTATTATAAGGTACAACCGATCCGAATTCTACGTGTTGGTTCTGACCAACCTTAAACCCTATTATAAGGTACAACTGATCTGTATTCTATGTGTTGGTTCTGACCAACTTTAAACCCTATTATAAGGTACAACTGATCCGTATTCTATGTGTTGGTTCTGACCAACCTTAAACCCTATTATAAGGTACAACTGATCCGTATTCTATGTGTTGGTTCTGACCAACCTTAAACCCTATTATAAGGTACAACTGATCTGTATTCTATGTGTTGGTTCTGCCCAACCTTAAACCCTATTATAAGGTACAACTGATCCGTATTCTATGTGTTGGTTCTGACCAACCTTAAACCCTATTATAAGGTACAACTGATCCATATTGTATGTGTTGGTTCTGACCAACCTTAAACCCTATTATAAGGTACAACTGATCCATATTCTCCATGTTGGTTCTGCCCAACCTTAAACCCTATTATAAGGTACAACTGATCCGTATTCTATGTGTTGGTTCTGACCAACCTTAAACCCTATTATAAGGTACAACTGATCCATATTGTATGTGTTGGTTCTGACCAACCTTAAACCCTATTATAAGGTACAACTGATCCGTATTCTATGTGTTGGTTCTGACCAACCTTAAACCCTATTATAAGGTACAACTGATCCGTATTCTATGTGTTGGTTCTGACCAACCTTAAACCCTATTATAAGGTACAACTGATCCGTATTCTATGTGTTGGTTCTGACCAACTTTAAACCCTATTATAAGGTACAACTGATCCGTATTCTATGTGTTGGTTCTGACCAACCTTAAACCCTATTATAAGGTACAACTGATCCGTATTCTATGTGTTGGTTCTGACCAACCTTAAACCCTATTATAAGGTACAACTGATCTGTATTCTATGTGTTGGTTCTGCCCAACCTTAAACCCTATTATAAGGTACAACTGATCCGTATTCTATGTGTTGGTTCTGACCAACCTTAAACCCTATTATAAGGTACAACTGATCCATATTGTATGTGTTGGTTCTGACCAACCTTAAACCCTATTATAAGGTACAACTGATCCATATTCTCCATGTTGGTTCTGCCCAACCTTAAACCCTATTATAAGGTACAACTGATCCGTATTCTATGTGTTGGTTCTGACCAACCTTAAACCCTATTATAAGGTACAACTGATCCATATTGTATGTGTTGGTTCTGACCAACCTTAAACCCTATTATAAGGTACAACTGATCTGTATTCTCCATGTTGGTTCTGACCAACCTTAAACCCTATTGTAAGGTACAACTGATCCGTATTCTATGTGTTGGTTCTGACCAACCTTAAACCCTATTATAAGGTACAACTGATCCGTATTCTATGTGTTGGTTCTGACCAACCTTAAACCCTATTATAAGGTACAACTGATCCGTATTCTAGGTGTTGGTTCTGACCAACCTTAAACCCTATTATAAGGTACAACTGATCCGTATTCTATGTGTTGGTTCTGACCAACCTTAAACCCTATTATAAGGTACAACTGATCCGTATCTTCTTGTGGGCTCTGCCCAACTCTGACCCAGAAGTTGCTGCTGTAAAAAAAGATGTCAACCACCCCATTAACAAAAAACAAAGTAACACCTACTTGGAAAGTTTTCTTTTAAAAAAACAACAAAAAACAAGCTCCTCTAAATCTAAATAAAGTTGAAATTACTTTTGGCACTTTTTCATCGAGACAAATACATTTTTCACATCCCAGCTGGAGCATCATTCGTCCAATTTTCTCATGGCAAACCGGAAGCCTGTTTACCTTCATCTATTTATAATGGTGCAATGTCATTGAAAGTGTTTGGTTTTCTAAACATGTATGTCGACACAAAAATCCACCATCGAACTTTTTCACTTATATGACATTGTACCAAGTGCTTTACCTGGAAAAAGTATTTTTTGCATGTACATTTCCTATTAAAAGAACCCATTCCAGTTCAATTTGGACCTTTCGAGAACAACGGTCTTGATGATACGTAAACCTAAAACAGTTTACCATATGGCAAATTAATATGTAACTTGATTATCGAAATACGTCGTAGATCAAGAAAGCATATTATAACACAAGCTAACTCTCAAGCACAGGCTTATTCATTGTGATGGTTTATCTAATGCACTAAACCTGTCTTGTTTCGAGAGTTTCGGTTGAAATGTTAATTGGCCGACATTCTCACAGACGTCTGCTGAGCACACCTGGCTTCTCGCACTTACAGCTTTCACCGGTAGTTCTCCAGAAAACAATCAACACCATATGTGATTTTTTATTGATCAGGTTGTGTGTGTGTGTGTGTGTGCGTTTATGAGAATATATACGTGTGTGTGTGTGTGTGTGTGTGTGTGTGTGTGTATGTCTGTGTGTATTAAATCTTGTGTACGTGAGAGACAGAGGGAACTAAAGAGAATATGTGTTTGTGTTACAAAGGTGTGTGCGAGTAGATGAAGGGTAGATATAAAAAAACACGTGTGTATTAGAGTGTTTGTCTTTGCTGTGTTCGAAATACTCAGGAAGTAGACAAATACAGATACAGTAAGTGCACAGGCGTCTAATGGAATCTAATGGCGTGTTAAAGGGGCAGTACAGGATTTTTGCATTTTTAAACACACGTGTAAAACCAACTGGGTTGTTCATTCACTAATTACAAGAAAGGAACCCTAATACCTCACAGCCATCGCGCAGAAGTCTAATGGAGGCCGTTCTTTTACAGAGGGATTGTCATTTTAGAAACAAAAAACATGTTTTGAGCCATTTAAAATGTTAAGGGAGAATTGAGACCTCTGAAACTGCCCTTTTGTGTCTAAACATTGGATCCAATAATCATCGCAAAAGCGCAGCATTGCAACATTGAAGAGAGAATTGGACTTTAAACGGGTACAGTTTAAGACCAATGATGCCATAGTTTGAATAGATACAACACAGGCTGTGGCAATCCAGGTGAAAAATGCTTCCCTTATGGGCTTACTAAAGAACTGGGTCACTGGGCTACTTTACGACCAAACTGTGGTTCTGGCCGAGTTCTGGGTGTTCAGAATTGTAAGCCTGCGTCACGTGTTGGTTTTTACACGGGTCCTCATCAGTTAGACTGCCAAGCCGGGCCAGGGTGGACCACTTTTGAGCAGTAAGAAACCGTGTCCAATGTGTTGCCCAGATGTATCCACACACCCACATAACGCTGTGTGACGAAGGCTTTAATAGAGAGAGGCCAATCTTTAAAACACATGACAGGCTATATAGAAATAGTGGGCCCTATAAAGTTTAATACGCAATACTACTGCCGAATTAAACCAAAGTATGTGAAGGAATTTTCGAAAAAGTAAATAGCCAATGCAGAGTTCTTGCTTTTATGCGAAGAGCACATTTTTAAGAAAGTAATGGTCTGTGTGTAAATGTAAAAAGAAAAAACCTGAATCTGAAAGGTTTGGATCTTTTGGTATTTTATCTATTAAAAAAATGCAAAACCTGGTGGTGTCACCAATCAGGTGAAAACCCCATCACACTAAAATGACTCTAATGCTAGAAAAATTATTAACACACAATGTTTAAACAAACTTAAAAACTCTATTCTTCACACAACATCTTCTATTATGTGCTGAACATAATATTGATGGGAGGAGCCTGTGTGTTGGCACAGTCTCTCATAAGGCTGGAGTTTTACACAGAATAGAGACCGGATTTATACAATCAACTCAAGCTGGAGTTTCAAACATCAACAGCCGTATGCATTGCTACTTGACAAGCCACTACTGCATATTAAATCCTTCAAATCAACCCCAGGAAGGCTGGCCTTTCTGCAAGCCCACTGACAACGGCGGACCAGTTGTCCGATGTAGACAGACTGCCCGCCAGAGTTATCGAAACCACTTTAGCAAACAAAGATGTGGCTACATGCTACCGTTGACCGTACACTCAAAATAGGAGGTAAATCGGAAGTTTATTAAGGGAAAATTGATCAAAGAAAAAACAATAAAGAAAAAATAACATACATTATGTTGAGATTATTGACACCCAATGAGTGCAATTGCACTGAGTCGTCTCCTATGGTAGATGGGAACACGTAGCCAGGGAAATAATTTATGAAGACTCTATCAAAATATAGTCCATGGTCGTAGCTTTTGGACTCTCCTCTTCAGCTCACCCCACAGGTTCGAAATTGGGTTCAGGTCAAGGAACTGCGACGGTCACTGCCGAGGCTGAATTCTGAGGTCAGTGAGGCATTTTTGTGTGAATCTGGAGGTACGCTTTAGATCACTGCCCTGCTGGAATATCCAACCCAGTGTTCGCCTTCTGACTGAGGCCCCAGTGGTCCTATCACTTTTGCCTTTTAACCCATTGTTTTTCCGAACCATTGATCTCAGTCAGTTCCATAGGGTATTTATTAAAGTGGTTAAGAAACAAATTGCAGTGTTACATAGAGTAAGTAGTCATTTCTATAACAAAAACTAAGTACGCTCCCAACCAGGCCACAAACAACCAACCTTTGGATGCAGAGTGAGCTGCTGTCACCACTGGACTAGTATAAACCATATTGTTATAGTCAGCGTATTTTCTACATACAATGCAAGCACATGCATTTATAGACTTTATGACTTTTAATGCCTCTGCATGTGTCAATTCTTGTAATTTTAAAATCGAGCATTCTCTGTAATATCATTGGCCCATCATTGACCCAGAAAATTCCTGTGTGATGCTTGTGTAACCAAACAAACAGACTAGAACTTCTGCACTGTTCCCCTTCAGATATCATTGGTTGAAGACATCCAGAGGGCCCTGGGAACCAAAACAGACTCGTAATATAGGTCTCAGTCTCTGAATGACCATCCCTCTTTTAACATCAAACCCACCTGCAGCGTTGGGTGGCTCACATTTTTGTCTCATCGGACTATAGAACCAGGTTTCAAATTTCAATTCTCAAACGTTGAAATTTAAAGAATTATTGTTTGGGAAACAGCCTCTGCACTGTTCACAAGACAATATACACTTGGCATGTCTGTTATGCAGGATTCCTCACTCCTCCAGTTGATTGAAACTAAACCCTAGTTGCTTACCTTATTTGTGGAGATTAGTATTTTTAGTATTTTCATACACAAATGTAGGCCAACAACTCTTTGTCTTACATCAATGTGCTTTTTCTGACCTTCCCCAATGGCCAGAGATAATCCGGGGAGTTGGACGTATGTGACAGTATGCTAGTTTTGGATAAAGCACCATAAGCAACCTGAGTATACTACACACAGGAATTGCACGAAACATTACAATATAAATTATATACATTAATATAAATACTACAACAGTAAATGCAATTGTCCTCAGAAAGCCGACGGTGACACGCAAATTCCTAACACAGGAAACACCTGAAACCTCTTTGGTACAATCAACTGGGCTGTCCTCCCTGCCTACCCCAGGGGGAGACCCCGGGGGTCAGTATATGCAGTTGATGCTCTCAGTACAGCTCATACAGTACTTGAGTGTAATATATCTTGAAGATGTGATGCATCCAAATTCCCATTCTAATTCCTCCGGTCATTATGTGTCCATTTAGGACGCCTACGAACCCTTGTCTTCCACCCCGAGGACCTCTCCATCTCAGGGCTAGCAGCTAATTAGCATGAGGAGGCCGAGCTAATGTGAAGACGGCGCTCTGTGTCTGTGATCGCGTTCGCTCAATGGCTGAGGACGCGTGGAGAGATGAAATTAGAGTGATTAATTAGGCTTTGACACTCCGCCAAAGGTTTTCAATTTTGCCCTGTCACATCAATAAAAAAGGCATCTTCTCAGCCACACCCGAGGTTGACCTAAAGGAGAGCGACGCAGGGGTATTACCAACAATTAAGACCAATTAGCGAAGCTACCCTCCAATGGGATGAGACACACACAAACACACACACACACACAAACGTATCAAGGCTATATTAACCTACAAACCAAACCTAATCACAGTGCACGCGCACAGCAGCACTAACTATGTAAATTAGTTGCTACAGATCAATCAAATGACATCACTATTAGGGGAGGTACTTCACAGCAATACAATACAAATCCTGAACAGAATCTATGCTGCCGTTGCTTGTTTTTCTGAAATGATCACCCAAATCTGAGGCAGAGATGAAACTTAAATGTTACGACTTAAATGTTGCGCCAAAGTTGACACCCTCCACGGTGCGTGCAGGTTCCTGACCTACCAATAGTAGTCGTCAGAGCGAGTTGTGACAAGGAAACCCAGGCCAAACCTGTATCTGTTAACATCCCGCCACTTCCCCAAGCGCTCCTTGTATGCTTCGAGCAGGATTCAAACTCATAACTGGAATGACAAAGCACAACTCTACGGACCCAATCACACAATTGTGCCTTTGGGGAAGATCTCCCTCGGGAATGAAATGTCAAAAAATAAATAGACAAAAACATCAGGAGAACAACGCGACCCGCGAACAGTGTGGAATGTAGGAATGTACCCAGGGACAACCGGTCTCCTGCTCTAGTCAGATACACCTTAAAGGGCTGTCAGGGTAGCGGTGTGGCGCCTGGCGGAGCATGGTAGGCTGGGGGGAGCGCTTAGCATGGAGCGGTATGGGAGTCGGGCTGCCTGCCTGCCTGCCTGCCTGCCTGGCTGAGTGGCTCTCCGTTTAGGCATGCAGGAGGGCGCCACACAGGCAGCTGTCAGCAGGGGTGGCATATCCCAAGCTGACGCTGACAGAGGCTGTCTGCAGGCAGCGGGAACGCAGCCAGACTGACAACCTGTTTATTCACAGATGACATCCTGGGCCGGGGATGGGTGTCGCTGGCGTTTTGATTCACCTAGCGATGTGAAAACTCCCCGAAACAGCGTGTGATGAATTCTTTGTAGGCTACACGTTACGGGAATAATTGAATAGATTCCGCGGCAGGTGTGTAAGCCCGACATTTCTGACGCCTCGTTGCGCGCGGGGGGGACACGGAGGTAGGATAGCATGCATGGATGCGCAGACACACGTGCAAAAGGCACACACACACCTGCAGTAAACACACACACCTCAGCCAGTCATAAACATTGAGCAGTGGAGGGGCCTTCCTCCTGTCAATAAGCAGATTAGGTTTAATACTGACTATGGCTGGGATATATTTAAAACTGCAGTAGGCATTTTTTGGTCTTGTCATCGTTTCTAATATTCATCTGGTGCCCATACACATTTAAATTCTTAAAAATGAAATTACACTTCATCGAGTACCCCCTGGTAGAAGTTGGAGATATGTATCTGTAATCCATGATCAAACTGTAAAAAACCTGTGGAAATATGTGCACAAATATGAACAGATTAAAAAATACAGTATTAACACAGTACATGTACAGATTAAAACAAGGATACCAATACTAAAATCGTTTTCAGTGTTGCGTCGTCACTAGGCTACAGAAATGTTTTGGAGTGTCTGCAGATAAGGTTCGGGGATTACCACAAATCCAAACGGCCCGATAAAAAGAACACCCCTAGAAAAGGGTCAGCCACTCAAGAGTTGTGAGAACCCCGGAAATCTTCGACCCCTGGCCCCCCTGTCTACCGAACGGGTCCATTCAATTCACAGCGCCTCGGTCAGAGTGAAATAGGGTCAATCCGCTCACACTCATATCAATTGTTTCGTTGTTTAACAGGAGAACGGGAGAAACGTAACGAGGCCTAGGCTAGGCTAGGCTAAAGCACGTTCTCTGGCACCTCATCTCACACAAACATGCTCATTACAGAGCCACACACAGCAAACAGAAACATACAAGAATGAGGATACATACATATATATATATATATATATATATAAACTTGAATGTGAAGATTCAAAAAAAGACAAACAAACCCACACCCATTTAGCAAAGGCGCAAGGCTATAAATAAAGTGCAAAGTAGCAGTGTCGGATGATTGGGGAGAACATGAGTATGAGAAAGGTTACAACAAGCCGGAAGCGCATTAGTCTTGTTTGGACACAAGCTGCTTGATTCCCCAAATTGGTGTTGAGGAATCCCGCGACATCAGCACTTAATCACCGCCTGTTCACCATTATAAATCAGTTGAACTACTGACACCTGAACTTTACGCCGGGCGCGCTGTAAAGGCCACAGGCAACGGCTCACGTTATTAGCGGGGAGCTGATCCATTGTCTCCACATTCAGGTCAGAAAGCAGCCCGCCGGATACGCGCCCACGTCACCTGAGTAATTGCGCGGAGGAGACAATAATACGACCCAGCCCAAAAAAAATAGACAACTCATGATCTCTGTCTCTCTCGCTCTTTTTAATGCCGCTCCCCTCCGAGACAGGACGAAGCTCCCGATATACAGTTTCGGTTTTCGCGTACGGGCGTCTCCGGATATCGCACCGGGATCGCGGCGGGGGAATTAAAAGCACCCCGAAGTTTGTCGAGAATGTGCGCTTGTTCCCCCCCTGACCCGTCGCTGTCCGCACGCGTCCACGTAACTTTGCTCATGCATGCGTGTGACTGTGTGTTCGTACGCATGCGGGGTGGCGTCTTTGTCTCGCACGCGAAAAGTATACCACTGATGCGGGTTCGTGGATGGTGCGGTGACATCGTTGCCCGAGTGTCCTCTGTTACGAAGCAGCAGCGTAGCGCAGGTACATCAGGCTGGTACATCAGCCTCGTAAAGCCTCGTTCCCCTGGACCTCCTGCCCTTTATGTCAGCCAGACAATAGGACAGACCTCCCAACACTGCAGCTGGGCCTTGCCGGGCACTCCATACAACAGGACTCTCTCATGCCTCTCTCGGCTCCTGTACTTGGGAAAAGTTCTCTGTGATTCAACTGTCACTCACGGCCGGCCGAAAGCCCAGTGAAAGGCTGCGCGCCGGGCTGAGTGGTGAGCATTTCTGAGGCCCAAGCGGGCGGAGAAGAAAGGCCATTGTTCTGTCTCTCCCCACTCCACCAGCCCGGCTCTCGGGGTATCTGGAAATGGGGCCACGGTAAACAAACAATACACTCCCATGAATGGATAATGATGCACATGTTTACCGAGTGGGATCTCGGGCAGCGCGTTCTCTGTTCTTCACTCAGAAGAGACGCCGCGAAAAAAGGGGGTTTCGATTCGCGAGGGCAAGCTTTTATTGGAGGGCGGTCTCTGAAGAGATTTCCCCGGACAGATTGGAATATTTCGCTTGTTTTGTGGGTCCTCGATGTGCCTCGCTTATTCGTCTCAACTTTTCATTAAGAGAGAGCTCGACTTTGGTTGTCTTTATGATAAAGAACTGTGGGTAAATCGTGAAATCGTGTAATCCTCGGGCTACGTACGACGCTTATCATTCATCTCTGCTCCCAGAGAGCTCCCCCCCTCCCTCCCCATGAGCTCACCCTCCCATCCCTGGCTCGTCTATGATTTTTCCCCTATTAGAGAGGAATGCTATTTGACTGCCGTCTCCGTGCTCTATCTTCACACAGCGGAATCTCCGTTATTGATGAATCCCATCGATAATATCGTTTCGCCATATCGACTGCGACAAAAGCGGTGTCCAGCATCACATCTCCCCAATATGATTCAATAGCAACAAGGTCAAACGTTCTGACCATCCATCCGTTCCTACCTTCCGGCGTTTCAGAGAAAAAAACGATACAGGAATGTCCTACAAACAGCAAAATTGCATTAATCAAATACTAAATCGTATTAATGACCTCATTCATATTTCGTAGTTGAGGGAACGGCTGCTTATCAGGGGATCGGAGGAGTTTCCAGTGTTTTTCCTCTTTCTCCTAGAGGGATTAAAGCGTCAGGCGGGCCACATGCACACAAGCCCCAGAGCAGCTCCTTTGTCACTTTCACAAGAGCACCCGCGGTATTGTTCTGCCGGCTGCACATCGGGAGACGTTGGGTCTTTGGTACACACCGGAAGGGAGCACTGGAACAATTCCTCACACAAATCCCTCCGCTCACCTCACAAGGGCCTCCGCCTGGCATTCCCATCCCGGGAAAAAAACGACCAGCTCTGGGGGGAGACTCATCAAAGTCACTTGACTCAAGAGAATTCTCTCTGAGAGGCAGGGGGCAATATGCGCTCTGGGGCTATTAAACTTAAGCACAACAGAGGGTACTTGTTCCCTATTTAAGGTAGTCGGTACAAGTAATATGTTGGATTCCTCATAATTCTTTCAGGATTTTAGAAGCGAGAATCTTGGACACAAGCTGAAGGGACTAAATGGAAAAGACACAAATTAATGCCTTAGGTGAATAGTTTAGTTAAGGTATTGAAACAAGTCGTATTTTTTAAAAGGATGAAAGGTTTAAAATGTATACATTTTTTGTACTTTTACGTGTCTATACATTTGTTTGTACAAACGAATGCTCTGCACAGACAGGAACACAAGCAGGTACCCAGAAAAACACGCTCACTCACAACGACACATACACATACCGTGAACCCTCCGTGTTAACTTCAAAAGCTGCTTTGATCAGAAATCTTGCATCCAGCTCTCTTGGATTCTCCTTTTTGGAGGGATATTAGGCCTTTTACAATGTTCCTTTCAGTTGGCTTATAAGCGTCAAATCCTGAGAGCCGTGTGGTTTATGTGTCTGTATTGTTTTAGTCTAGTCTTACATGTTATATATCAGTCTGTTTGATTTAAGATTGTCATATATCAGTCTGTTTGGTCTAAGCCTGGTCATATATCAGTCTGTTTGGTCTAAGCCTGGTCATGTATCAGTCTGTTTGGTCTAAGCCTGGTCATATATCAGTCTGTTTGGTCTAGGCCTGGTCATATATCAGTCTGTTTGGTCTAGGCCTGGTCATATATCAGTCTGTTTGGTCTAAGCCTGGTCATATATCAGTCTGTTTGGTCTAGGCCTGGTCATATATCAGTCTGTTTGGTCTAGGCTTTGTCAGGATATTTGCCACCTTTAGATCACTATGAGTAACAATGTGTATACAAAGCAGAATAAAGCTAGATGGTAACACTCGTAGATTACATCATTTGTCCGAATAAAACAAAAGTCTACTTCATCATCATTTCCTATGCAAGCCTCGCTTTATCAAGAAAAGGGAACGGAAACGCCCAGGTCAAGAAAATACAATAAGAACATAGCCATTATGGGACCACCTCTACCGCCGAAATGTCCCATGAGAGACTAATCATCTGGAATATGTCATTTGTCTCTTTATTGTCCAATAATGTCCGGATCAAGCTATTAACTAAGGGAGGAGAACCCAGCAGCGTGGGGGTGTACTATTATTCATGTGATAACGTGCATCATTGAAACAATTTCATCTACCTGAGGTGTCCCAAAGGCATGAATAATGAAGGCCTTTATGGGCGTCTCGTACACGGCTGTGTTTATTCTCAATTTATGGCTGACATAGCTGAGAGCCGGAAAGCCACTTTGAAACCCTTAAAAAGCCCGTGTTTTATTACGCCGCGTCTGCACAGCACAGTTACAGTTGGACCAGAAACGGCTCCCCGCGGACCCGACCGCGTAGACATCCATACATTTTTAATTTTTAAGACATAATTCTTTTCAAAAACACTCAGGCTCTCTGGAAGAGCACGTTTATAAAGGTGATGAATTACCCTCATAAAGACGTTTTTTTTTCATGTAAAAAAATAACATAGGGAGAATGTTTTGGGGGCTCAAAATAAAGAGCGATCTCTTGGGATGTGGCGCGTTTGTGATGATCCAGAGGAACAAATTCACATCTTTTCGGATCAACTTTTGTCACCCAGGCGACACGGGAGGAAATGATTGCTCTGACAAGAAGGCATGTGAGAAAAAGTAAGAAAGAAAGAGAGAAAATGCAGAAGGTAGAGAAAGAAACCGCAATTGGACAAGCGTGCACACATTTGCGGTGATGTACCATAGATAAGACATACTGACCTAATAAATGACAAACATGGTTACGGCTTGTATTTAAGCAGTCGATCAACACTCTTGCACAAGCCATCTAAACCCGGACTAGCCCAACTGGATCTGTACGTTAAAACTAGCTCAAACAAGCCATTGCTTAGTCAACACTTTGATACAGATACATTCTCGTTGCAATATGTTTCAAATTAAATATACCATAAAAAGGCTACATTGGCCCTGTGTGCAGGAACTGGAATGATATTACCTGGTTTCACATTAGGCTTGGCATTGGCCCTCATAATCAACCTCAGATGGGCGTTTAGAAACCAATGTCTCCAACCATTTGCCTGAAAACCAGATGCTGGCCTTCCTTTTACACCTGCTACATAAGGTTACCCTAATTGACAGTCAGGAATTGGGATTATTGGCCCCCGAATCATATCCTGTCTGTCTCACGCCAGACCCAGTCGAAGTAACCCTGACACCTGTCTCACACCAGACCCAGCCGACGTAACCCTGACACCCCTGGACAAACAAGCACATATTTAGAATGGATTTGGAAATAACCGGAGGAATGTCATTCGTGGCCGCAAATGATGACCCGTCGCTGCCGACCCTGTGTCCACTTGTCAGACTGTGAGGCATCAGCCGTACGGACTCCGGGTGTGTGCTGTCGTTCAGAGGCAGACCGAATACACAGCTCAGAGCTGCGGACACTGTAACCCTGCCAGGTGTTTACAGCAGACCGTCGTGACACATCGTCAACACAGCACCGGTCCGGGGCAATGTGTCAACGCGTAGAAGATGTCACGGAACCGCTGACAGATAATCGGGATAAATGACATATGCCCCGCAATGAGCCGGCCGCCGCGACGTTTCGGCTGTTGATGAATATCCTGATTGGACGTTTATCCGAAATGCGTGTCGTTAGGACACGGCAGGCGTGTAGTTGTCTAGAGTGGAATGGAATGAGAGGCAGTCAGAAATGCCCTAATGAAGAACCACATAACTGATGACATTATAAAGACGACAAGTTTTGTCGTCAAGGAAAGGAATTGTGTAGATTATGCTCGGGCAGTGCCCACCTGGATATTATGCAAAATTATACAAACAGTGATGATCAGTCTTTATATTATGGCTTATCCAATAAGATGAGCCATACACAGTCTACGAGGCATGACCATACACAGTCTACGAGGCATGACCATACACAGTCTACGAGTCATGGCCAAATGTGACAGGTTAAAGGAAACACTCATTGTCTGTTATAAGCTCAAAGTAGTTAGTATGTTTAGTATGTGAGGATCTTAAAATATCTATATATAGGTTAACAAGATCAAGCATTCAGTACTAGTTCAAAGGGATTGATCAAAATTCATAATTGGTAAAAAGGTAAAATCCGTCATGCTTACAAAGGGTGAAAGTGTTAATTTGGTGATCTACTAAAGTGGTCTTAATCTATTCAGTCTGTGATCGATTGCTTTTGTCGCCACCCGAGTTCCTGGGGAAATTAAGCGCGCGGTCTTTTCCTCATTGCAATAACGTTTACTGTGAGGAAACTTATCCGGATCACTTTCGTGATTATTTCTCCCACTTTTCATGTACGTTGTTAATAAAACTGAGTTCATTTAAATGTATAAACTTGCTTACATGTCAAGAGTGTTTTAAGGTGTGTTTTAGTAAGTTAGAGTTACATTTCGGAGATTAAAATGTGCATGTTTGAGCGGAGCCCCGCTCGGTTACAAGGAAGATTAGCTTGGTAGCTTGCTGAGAGTAGCTGTCATTTTATGTGAATCGCGCTAATAATATAGTTTGCTGTGTTACTTGTATAATATGTTTCAAGCTAATAATATAGTATAATGTGTTATTTGTATAATATGTTTCATCTAATAATATAGTTTGCTGTGTTACTTGTATAACATGTTTCAAGCTAATAATATAGTATAATGTGTTATTTGTATAATATGTTTCATCTAATAATATAGTTTGCTGTGTTACTTGTATAACATGTTTCAAGCTAATAATATAGTATAATGTGTTATTTGGATAATATGTTTCATCTAATAATATAGTTTGCTGTGTTACTTGTATAACATGTTTCAAGCTAATAATATAGTATAATGTGTTATTTGGATAATATGTTTCATCTAATAATATAGTTTGCTGTGTTACTTGTATAATATGTTTCAGGCACTTTGTTGACACTTGGTAAGTTTACAGTTATATTGAAAAATGAGTGTATGTTTTAGTGAATTACTGACACATGGAGTATGCTGTTGTGATGTGAATAAGAGTTACATAACTATTTATTTCCTGTATATCTATTGTTTAGTAAAATTTTGTATGGGAAAATAAATGACACTAACGTTTACAGTGAGGAAAGTTACACGTATCACTCGCGTGATTATTTCTCCCCCTTTTCAGGGGTAAAACACATACACAGTCTACGAGGCAGGGCCTTACACAGTCTACGAGGCAGGGCCATACACAGTCTACGAGGCAGGGCCATACACAGTCTACGAGGCAGGGCCTTACGCAGTCTACGAGGCAGGGCCTTACGCAGTCTACGAGGCAGGGCCTTACGCAGTCTACGAGGCAGGGCCATACACAGTCTACGAGGCAGGGCCATACACAGTCTACGAGGCAGGGCCATACACAGTCTACGAGGCAGGGCCTTACACAGTCTACGAGGCAGGGCCTTACACAGTCTACGAGGCAGGGCCATACACAGTCTACGAGGCAGGGCCATACACAGTCTACGAGACAGGGCCTTACACAGTCTACGAGGCAGGGCCTTACACAGTCTACGAGGCAGGGCCTTACACAGTCTACGAGGCAGGGCCTTACACAGTCTACGAGGCAGGGCCTTACACAGTCTACGAGGCAGGGCCTTACACAGTCTACGAGGCAGGGCCATACACAGTCTACGAGGCAGGGCCATACACAGTCTACGAGGCAGGGCCTTACACAGTCTACGAGGCAGGGCCATACACAGTCTACGAGGCAGGGCCTTACACAGTCTACGAGGCAGGGCCTTACACAGTCTACGAGGCAGGGCCATACACAGGCCTTTTGCTGTTCTTTTAATTGCTCACGTAATTTAGCTTTGAATGCTTGTACGGAATAATGACAGTATATGTAACTGTCATATACCTAATATTCTAGGTTATTCATATTTTTAGGATCGCTGGCTGACAGAATGTCTGGACATGAGAGCATGCTTGACTGTAGCTATGTTTTATGGCTGCCCAGAAACTTGTGCAACTCTCGACTAAAGAAGGGGATTGAGACTTGGAATGTTAATGATGACCATAAAAAAAATTGATTATAACGATGAGTTTGTCAAATATATCTGAATGTACTTAAACAAATTCCACAGGCATCAGATACTGCTAGTTTGCCATCGAATCGATGCAACATTGTCAGTTTAATCACTGTCGGCTACAGGGCCAAACCTAGTGGTGTAATGGTGACGGAAGAGGTGGGTATACTTGATTTAGTCTAAGTAACACTTCAGGATTCAAGATGAAGGTTAGAAGAAAGCGATCAAAACGAGGATCGGTATCTTCATCATCAGATGTTTTCACAGTGTTACTCCTAAATGTGCTAGCGAGGTGCTGCAAAAATCCTGCGTATTCTTTTATATTTTTTCCATTGTACACAGCGCAGTTGGGATATAAGCGCCTCGTTTCTTTGGTTTTCACCGAATGAAGTTGGCGTGGCTAGGTAGTTTACTACGGCAGCCTGACTGTGTCATGAGACACGTTGAATGAAATGTACTTGTGAATAAATAGATGTGGATTCAGGCTGTGTGGGGGTATGACATCTCATTAATTATGTGTAAAACCAAGGGCCTGTGATGATATGTGTATATTATCTACATTAATTGCAACAAAAAAGATTATAAAGTGTCAACTTGCCGTTCTTCTTGTAGTACCTGCTACTGGGCAGCACGGGACCTCTTCACATGGGGCGTAAAGCAATTGCTTATTTACGTGTTGGAAAACCACATTCCTGCATGAAATGTGCAACAGCAGAACTGTAGCTGGCAATATCTCGCTAGATGCCCAATTAAAGGGACATATTTGTCTTTAAAGGGGAATTACAGGACAAACTTAACGACCTATATTGTTTCATTCTTATTCTGAACCGCTGACATTTCACTGCATGCTTTTGTAGTATGTCTATTTCCTATTGTGATTTTAATAACAAAGAATAAAAAAGGAAATCCTAAAATAGGAAAGCTCAAATATTTGTATTGATCCTCATTGTTTCGGGTAAGTCTGAATGAAAACAGCATCAACCTGCAAGTAGAAAGTGTTAACAAACAGGTTTGAGTCCCGACCCTGCTTTCCTACTCCCTGGTCACCAATGTCTACCGGGTTCGGCAATAGGGGGACACCATTATGTAGCTAGCTGGCTTATTTCACCAAGTCTGTATGCATAATATGTTCAGCTCTCATGAATTAGTTATGTTTAGCCTTAAATTGGTGTTAGGCTTAGAATTAAGTCAGTGAGAAAGAAGGTTTGGATTTAGCATTGAGGAACATGTTGTGGGGATTTAGGGTTGGGTTTTGAGGAATGGAAAATCGGGATTTTGATTACATGTTTTTTTCATGCCTTAATCAGAGGCGGAGTCTGAATTGAATTATGTGGTTTTGTGTTTGTGTGGCTAGACCGGAAGTATATTAGGCAGATATATTGTACATTGTTCTTAAAATTTAAGGCGGAGAAGAAGGTGACTGATGGAATATCTATTTGTTTTCCCTAGGGAGCACTTCTTTTCTCTCTAGTTTACTCATAGTCAGAGATTACTTGGCTGCCTCTCTAGAGGGAATAGCAGGAACAAGGATACACCCTTTAGAGGAAAACTCTGCTTCCTCTGTGATTTCAGGAGTTTTGTGAAGATCAAAGCCTTGGTCCAGCATCCTCAGTCCCCACTCTTAAGGGAGAAGTCAGGGGTGTCGGAAATTGGCCCTGGGGAATCGATGAAAGGAAGACAAGCAAGAAGCTGGAAAACACAACATTACTCAGAGGTACAGGTGTAATTCTCCTTGAAACCCATTCAGTCAATCCAATATGCTTTTGGAACATCCGTATGTACTGTATCTAAATGCTTGTATTTCAAAAGCCCTGCAAATCCAAGAGGCATCATCTTTCTGGTGTCTAAACCTCATATCTTTTCTTGTCAAAAACGAACTCGACATGCAGTTAGAACTCTGTCTCAGTCATGACTATGGTGCCTTTATATGAAGCAGTAAGATGAGCTATACACCGACACCACACCCTAACTTGTTCTGTTGGACCTCTTGTTGGACCTTGAGACTCTTCTACAGAAATCCCCTCCTAAAGGTGTTCAAAGTTTAGTGTACCCTACACATTCAGAATGAATAAATGGAGAATATATCCATATATTAAAAGCTTACCAGCCGGGTTGGCAATCTGTTTAATAACTTCTCGGAATTTCTGTTATGAAACAGGTCATTTGGTGAAGCATTGTTGGTTTGTGAGTGCCAGTAAAAAAACTTGGAAAATGTATGCTCTCATTATTTTCCAACACTCTGGAAGAGGTTTTGCAAAAAGACCTACATGTTAAACGTCTGAAGTTGAGTTCCAACCTTCATTTTTTCTGGTAGTAAAGATTTTGTAGACCATTGGCTGGGAATTGCCATGGTCTGAGGAAATTTCACCAGTCCATAAATAGCGTTTACCACTTTTCAAAAAGGTCATGATTCGAATGACATTCAATACAAAATGAGATTTTCTCGCATAGCTATCTGAAGATTGTGAATGCGAAATTAATGTCTATTAGCTAAACAGCTGGAAGGTATATCACGTATAAAATAAGACACTGCTTCAAGTTATGTGTTACAGCCGACAGAAAATACGAAAACAATGCTGAGGAACGTCCGTTCCCTCTAGGATCGTTAGCTATTTTCTATCTGCCGAACCTTTGAAATGTTACTGCCACATTCAGCTTCGCGCGAGTCGACGGCGTCAGGTTTATGTTCGCAGGTAACCACGCCTGCGCGCACTTCGGCATGGCGGTGAGGGCTCCTGTGGGCTGGGTGGGAATAGGTCAGCGGAAGAAACCAGCGCGTCGGGAAGCTTTGTTTTTTCACCGAGAATTTGGTCATTAGTTTTATAACCGGAATTCATCATTCTTCTCTCCGGTGTGGGAACCAGTGAAGTTCATCTTAATGAACCTGCATATATTAACCTGTTATGCGTTGTGATGCACACAGGGACCAGAAGAGGAGTAGGAGGCGCACGGACGCATTTTAGGAGAAAAATGGTATCGATTTAGGTTTCGCTTAATGATGTTTAAGAGCGGCCCCCCCGAGTGCAGATCTTTTTTACCTTTGATAGGTGAGGCGCTAATGCCTTCACACGGGCCACGGTATTGGGTAACCCCGCGTTGCCTGTGCGGTGCATCTCCCTCCGAGGGAGCTTCGAGGGGGAGGACCAGGTTGGCTAATTAATAATTCTCCTCAGGCTGGTCTCCACTGCCTGGGCACTGGATGTGATCACAGATCCGCCAGCCAGGAGTCAAGGTTAGTGGTAATGGTAGAACGCAGCCACTCCAACAATAGTCCAAGATTGACCTTCCCAGTGGTGTTGGAAAGGGAGTAAAGCCGACGAGGATGGAGCGATAGCCTTCGTTGGTGGAGCCGGAATGCTGCTGCTGTTGTTGTTTTTTAAGGGCCGCTGTGTAGCCCGTTGGATTTCCTCAGAAGTCTACAGTAAAAATTAATGCGGAGGTCTTGGAGAGTAAATATTGAATAAGTGCAGCTCAATCGCAGCGAAAATCAAACGCACCAGCCCAGGAGCTGTTGGCCCCTGCAACTCTGTGGTGGTTGAGTTGACCTCTCCGCATTTGCATTATTTTAGCTGAGGAGACTAGAGGTGTGTTGGTGGAGGGTCTGCGATGGTTGTGGTGATCGGGGCTAGCATCCTGACAGCCGGTGTTGTGAACAGGGTAAGAGGAGCGGGTCGAGGAGGCGTGAGCCCATCCGCTCAGCCAGGTCCCTGTGATGCTCTCGTTCAGAGGAGAAGAAGTGTATACATCTTCAGCCATCACTAGTGCCAAGGCCCGGGGCCCTCACTGGCAGCCTTGGTGAGTAAACCTTGACTCACTGCTCTAAGACAGCCCACACTGAACTCAAGTCCTGCTTGACCCAAGACAGTGTTTTTGGCAGTGAGACGGTTTTAAAGAGAATAGAGCATTGCTATCTTGAACCGTTCGCACACAGCTTTTAGCTCGTGAAAACCGCTTGATCAGGATCATCCCAAAGTGCATGTTCGCACATACTTTTCACAACAATGTCACAACCTATTACTAACAAAAATAATGGCTAATTTATGTATCGAAGGCAATTTTGTCCGTCAGTGAGTTTTGCGAGAAGTATCTCGGAATTGTGCAGCATTGTTCTTTGCTTGTTTGCAGTGCGCCTGTCAGATCGTGAAATTGTTGTGGTTCTCCAACAACAAAATGATGGCCGGATGGTTTTCAGGTTTTAAAAACCTGAAAAGACGGCCTTTCAGAGATTCTGAATCGCCAAACCTTTTACCGATGACCATATTTCTTTAACTGCACTTAAAGAGGATTACTCATTTTCATCCGGGTTGCTCTAGGTACCATTAATTAAATAATTAGACCATGGTAAATAAATACAAATAAAGTTAGTGACCAATATTTAAATAATATTTCAAAACTAAGATGCGTTCTTAGCATTAGGTATTGTGCAAAATGTAACTTTGCTAACATCTTGCTAACTTGAATGCACAGTATTTTTGTGCATTCAATGATGAAAGTCCCTTGTCTTGAATGTCCCTTGTCTCTTATGTCTTGGTATGACATAATTGTGGCTCTATGGATTCATTTGGCAAAGGAGAAATAATAAAGCTTAGAAAAGGTAGGAATTTGAAATAATTAAAATCTGGGAAACGGCGCCCCCTAATTCTTCCATCTTCCCTCTACTCCTCCTTAACCCCCAGGGCGAGGTTGATTGACAGCTAAGAGGGTCAGAAATCACATAAACGTTCATGCAGGCATTCTGATGCACGTTTAGACACATCGATCTGAGAATGAACTGAAATAGAACCGGCTAAATGCATTGACAGCAATACGGGTAAGAAACATTAGCTATGTAGTTATATGTGTTGCTTCCTTAGGACAGAAGTTGTAGGGTCTTTTTCATAACTGCAAATCACATTGCATTCACATTACATTTCACCTTAATAGAAAATGAAGTTAGGTATATTATACTGTGAGAAATCAATGTTTCCTTTTCAACTCCTTGGTGTAGTGCAGTATGAGCCAGACAGAGCAGATAATCTCGTTCGTAGTATTTGTATATATATATATATGTGTGTGTGTCTGACATAGGGAGAGTCTTTATAGTCAGTCTTTATAGTCAGCTCGTATCCACATACAGATACTGTAGAAGCTCTGCTGAGTGCTGACTATGACGTAAGGGACCTTTGGTCCTTCTCTGTATTGCCATGGCTGCCACAGTCTGCATCACCTCTGAGGGGTCAGACTCCTCTCAAGCAGATGAAAGAAATGTGGGAGTGTTTACATTTTCATGTTTGACTTATAGACTTCAGGCCTTTCCTTTCATGTATTAATGAGCCAATGAACATCTGAGCGCAGATTGTGGACTGAAGTCAGTCTAAATATGAATATGAGTCCCTCTGTTAATGTGACTTGGCTCAGTGCTTTTCATCTTCCTAAGTGTCAGATAGGGAGAGAATCGTTCATTATGGTTAGCCCAGAATGAGACCCGAGCTGATTCAAACAAACCACCTGCTACTGCTCTGGAAGCGAGGATACATGTCATTTCGAGATCTGTGTCGGACATTATGAATAATGTAGTCGATTTATTTGATACCTAATTGGCCAGTGGATATCACATCGTTATAGTTAATAACTGACTGACAGCCCTAACACGAGGGGTCACTACCTTTAGCTCAGTTACACTGTCCCGCCAGGCATTATACTGGCCTCGAAAAAACCTGTAACTTTTGATCAACTTTGTTTAAAGAAGGTGCTCCGTAAACGAGTACATTCATTTCCATCTTCCTTTCATTTTATCCGGGTCCCAGAGGAAAGGTCCCACTGGTGGACATCCCCCACTGGGGGGGGTTGGTTAGGGGTTGGCGGCGCTGTGTGAACCGTGGAACCCCTGTGGTTCTAAATAGAGGAAGTGCCCCCGGCGTAATAACTATCTCGTAAAAACGTGAGGCGGCTTAATTGAATGTGACACGAGCAAGCTGTGTGTGTGTGTGTGTGTTTGCCCGGATGTGCCAGTTTCTCTCACATTCAGAACACATCTCTCCGAAAGCCATCTGCCGGGATGTGCGCACACCAACGAGACGCGCGCGGGGGTTCAATCGGAGAGGGTGTCTTTGAGTTTGAGCGTAACGCCACGAATAACGCGGACGAATTTCAGCGGTCTGAGCGTGCCGGCATTGACATGTCAAGGTGAGTGTGTGTGTGTGTTTTCAACAGTGTAGCCACCGTCTGTCTGACAGGCGTGTGATGAGTTGAGCCTGCCAGTGAGCCTGTCTAAGCCATGCGACTGGGCTTTCTCCCCATCCTAGTAAGCTGCCTTTGGGTCCGTCGGACTGAACCGGGGTTGGCCCCGAACCTGCCGCATTTCACAGCGGGAGTACCTGGAATACTAACGACCCAAGGTGTCTCAGACAGCCCCCCCTTCCCCCCGCACTCTGTCATCTTGTGAGTGGCCCCGTGCGAGAGTTTGGCTCTGCTCTGCACACACACACACACATACAGGCGTACGAACACAAACACACACAAACAAACACGCACACAACTCCTTTTTACGTCTCAATCAACACACACTTTTATCTCTGCACTGGTTTGTCAGTATGTCTGATGCGTACGGAAGTCAAATTATGCTCGATGAAGGCCCTCATGCTTTTCTGCAGGCCTGCGTGTGACATCGTGTCGCGCCTTTCTCCGCTCGATCTCACCGGAGTTCCATCGGCACTGCGGACTACGTGGATATCGCACGGCATTGGATTGTGCATCGGTAGCGCCGGCGACTCTGTCGGGTTAATCCAGCGGTAACCGAGAAAGTGCTGCATTCACAACAATGTGAACAATAGCAGGCAAACGAACGGTGGGCCAGAGAAATGTTTATTCAGCACATTAAAGAGTAATGAGCAGCACCGTCCTGTGA
Organism: Dallia pectoralis; assembly: GCA_029465975.1. Lineage (NCBI taxonomy): Eukaryota > Metazoa > Chordata > Actinopteri > Esociformes > Umbridae > Dallia > Dallia pectoralis. The sequence continues at coordinate 9,405,128 of CM055750.1, forward strand.
CTGAGATCACATTACCAACATGCACCGAGTTAAGAGAAGCCCGCGCCGCGGTTTAATGGTTCACGTGGATAAACATAAACAACAGCGTAATGAGCTCCTTCCGTATTGCTCCCTTTTTTGTACATGAAGCAGAAAACTATTCTGTATATATAGACAGAAATATTGACTGCAGGCGAAAACGGGCCTATTTTACAAACAAAGTTTCAAAAACGCCGGGAGTCTTTACAGTTTCGTTGAACGGGCCGGATAAACTCTTGCCACAGACGGGCCCCAGTTTGGTATAGATTTTTTCACTGCCGACCCGTTTGTCCAAAAACTCACACTCGCACAGCATTTTCTAGCAGTGTCAAACCTCTGTTCCTGTATAAGACATTTGGGACTATCACATTTCTATCCTAAATGTCAATGTTAATGTCAACGAGTTCACACCATGTCTTTATGCCTTTCTGAGATTCTGAGATTTAGGTGGTGTGTTGTACCATATGGAACATTGTGTTGAGAGGTTGTGTGGTGTCATTAAAGTGTAGGTCCAGGTGGAGTATTGTGTTCGTTGAGTGGAGGTCTAGGGGTTTTGTGGTGTCTCTAGAGTAGAGGTCTAGGTGTATGATTATAGTGTGTCAGTAGAGTGGAGGTCTATGATTATAGTGTGTCAGTAGAGTGGAGGTCTAGGATTATAGTGTGTCAGTAGAGCGGAGGTCTATGATTATAGTGTGTCAGTAGAGTGGAGGTCTAGGATTATAGTGTGTCAGTAGAGTGGAGGTCTATGATTATAGTGTGTCAGTAGAGTGGAGGTCTATGATTATAGTGTGTCAGTAGAGTGGAGGTCTATGATTATAGTGTGTCAGTAGAGTGGAGGTCTATGATTATAGTGTGTCAGTAGAGTGGAGGTCTATGATTATAGTGTGTCAGTAGAGTGGAGGTCTATGATTATAGTGTGTCAGTAGAGTGGAGGTCTATGATTATAGTGTGTCAGTAGAGTGGAGGTCTATGATTATAGTGTGTCAGTAGAGTGGAGGTCTATGATTATAGTGTGTCAGTAGAGTGGAGGTCTATGATTATAGTGTGTCAGTAGAGTGGAGGTCTAGGATTATAGTGTGTCAGTAGAGTGGAGGTCTATGATTATAGTGTGTCAGTAGAGTGGAGGTCTATGATTATAGTGTGTCAGTAGAGTGGAGGTCTAGGATTATAGTGTGTCAGTAGAGTGGAGGTCTAGGATTATAGTGTGTCAGTAGAGTGGAGGTCTAGGATTATAGTGTGTCAGTAGAGTGGAGGTCTATGATTATAGTGTGTCAGTAGAGTGGAGGTCTGTGATTATAGTGTGTCAATAGAGTGGAGGTCTATGATTATAGTGTGTCAGTAGAGTGGAGGTCTATGATTATAGTGTGTCAGTAGAGTGGAGGTCTATGATTATAGTGTGTCAGTAGAGTGGAGGTCTATGATTATAGTGTGTCAGTAGAGTGGAGGTCTATGATTATAGTGTGTCAGTAGAGTGGAGGTCTATGATTATAGTGTGTCAGTAGAGTGGAGGTCTATGATTATAGTGTGTCAGTAGAGTGGAGGTCTATGATTATAGTGTGTCAGTAGAGTGGAGGTCTATGATTATAGTGTGTCAGTAGAGTGGAGGTCTAGGATTATAGTGTGTCAGTAGAGTGGAGGTTTATGATTATAGTGTGTCAGTAGAGTGGAGGTCTATGATTATAGTGTGTCAGTAGAGTGGAGGTCTATGATTATAGTGTGTCAGTAGAGTGGAGGTCTATGATTATAGTGTGTCAGTAGAGTGGAGGTCTATGATTATAGTGTGTCAGTAGAGTGGAGGTCTATGATTATAGTGTGTCAGTAGAGTGGAGGTCTATGATTATAGTGTGTCAGTAGAGTGGAGGTCTATGATTATAGTGTGTCAGTAGAGTGGAGGTCTATGATTATAGTGTGTCAGTAGAGTGGAGGTCTATGATTATAGTGTGTCAGTAGAGTGGAGGTTTATGATTATAGTGTGTCAGTAGAGTGGAGGTCTATGATTATAGTGTGTCAGTAGAGTGGAGGTCTATGATTATAGTGTGTCAGTAGAGTGGAGGTCTATGATTATAGTGTGTCAGTAGAGTGGAGGTCTATGATTATAGTGTGTCAGTAGAGTGGAGGTCTATGATTATAGTGTGTCAGTAGAGTGGAGGTCTATGATTATAGTGTGTCAGTAGAGTGGAGGTCTATGATTATAGTGTGTCAGTAGAGTGGAGGTCTATGATTATAGTGTGTCAGTAGAGTGGAGGTCTATGATTATAGTGTGTCAGTAGAGTGGAGGTCTATGATTATAGTGTGTCAGTAGAGTGGAGGTCTATGATTATAGTGTGTCAGTAGAGTGGAGGTCTATGATTATAGTGTGTCAGTAGAGTGGAGGTCTAGGATTATAGTGTGTCAGTAGAGTGGAGGTCTAGGATTATAGTGTGTCAGTAGAGTGGAGGTCTAGGATTATAGTGTGTCAGTAGAGTGGAGGTCTAGGATTATAGTGTGTCAGTAGAGTGGAGGTCTAGGATTATAGTGTGTCAGTAGAGTGGAGGTCTATGATTATAGTGTGTCAGTAGAGTGGAGGTCTATGATTATAGTGTGTCAGTAGAGTGGAGGTCTATGATTATAGTGTGTTCTGCTTACTGAACCACACAGTTAGAAATATCCTGTTTTCACTGCTTCATCGAAAAAATTGGATCACAACTTTGTCTGCAAAAGATACGTTTGCAGTGTCATCATATTTCCTGCCATGCAAGATACGTTTTTGTTCACACATTCTACATTTTGCTTACACATCCAAAAACCAGCCCCTTCACCTCGGTGCCGGTAACAGAATAGGATGGAAAGCAACAAAAGGTGAATTTGACAATTACCTGAATGTGTTTTTTCAGTCACATTGTGTGAGTAAGTATCAATGTGTAACTAGATCTTTACAAACTCATTACCTGTTCTTCAGCTGGTATGAAGATCTTCCACTTTTTCTCTATCCTCTGTCTCTCGCTCAATATATATAAAAATATAGGGAAGGTTTAATTTTTACACGTAATCCTTTACAGTTACCACTTACCTATCCACAATCGTAATCAGTAATATAATTTTGTGATTGCTGAAAGTCAGTATTGTACTCTGATAACTTTGAATTACTTTATATCAAAAGGCATTTGAAGACAAATAGGAATAGCCTATAACCAATTGTACACCTTTTCCGGGGTCAATCAAGGTTAGAGTGTACATAGCTGGCCAAAAAAAATAATTAGCATTATACCAAATGTGTTATGTTCAGTGTTTTTGGAAAAAGTTTCTAAACAACTGCGTTCAACCTAAAAAACTATTGTGCTACATCTCGACATGACATACTGAAGCTCTGTCAAGTTTTTAGTCATTCCAATGAATCCAATATCCCACGGTCTTGCAGAATATGACTTTTTATCTGAACATAACCCGAATTCTAAGAATGTGTTTTATTAGGTTTATTTGTGTTGTTTTATATGGGGATCCAAACATAATTGGAAAAGGCAATTTCACAAAAAGGATATTGACATTGCTGTATATAAAATTAAAGATATCCGTAGCTTTTCGCAAATACAATAAATCTAAACTAGCCTATACAAATGCATTTTTTCGGCGCTAGCGTTAACTGTAATGATTAGGGCTTTTCAAAATGCATATTAAATAAATTATCTGTGATTAAACACCCTGCACTCTTAGCTTGAAGTGAATGTTGTCAGCAGTGAACGAATGATAACCAATGAACATAATTTTCTGACATATAAAGAAAGCTTGATCACATGACCTACCTGTGTGGAGTTAATTAGGCTGAATCAAATGCTAATCATTATGTATTGACAGAGTGCTTCCTCACACAACTTTTCTCCTCAAATGTTGTGATAAATTCCATGTGTAATCACGAAATCAGTGCCATGTTACAGCTATCTAAGAAATAGTGGCTTAATTTTCTAAACAAATCATGTCAAAAAAATCGATAGCACCAGGTAGGTGTCACGGATGGAGCGGCGTAGTGCGGTGAAAGCCATGTGCAGAGCCAATAGATCCGTTTAACCAGGTTTATTAAAGACAACCTGAACATAAAACAAACCGAGTACGGCGAAAACACACTAAACTGTGAACTTAAATCAAAGATGCGCACATAGCGACTTACACACAAACATTTAAGAACGACAGCTATATATGTACAAACACTCACCTCTAAAACACAGTGACATGTAACAACAAACAATGCTAAGCAAGGAGTGACTTGCTAGCGACCCCTTTTATCCCCACATAAAGTGACAGATTACTAACAGCTGTGACCACGTGAAAGAGGAAGTAATCACAGCTAGTGAACACAAAAACACGGAAGTGGATCACCGAAATGGAAGTGTAGCAACGCCACCACACCAATCGTGACAGTATCCCCCACTAAAAGGCTAGCTCCCCAGATAGCCGAACGAACCAACAAAAACCAGAAGGAGCAACAAGACAGGACCCACAGTTAAACCCAATGGGTTAGTCCATCAGGACGGGTCCAGTCCTGAATAGGCCTCGGTGGCTGAGAGGCCGCCATCTAGTGCGGCAGAGAGACCGCCATCTAGTGCGGCTGAGAGTCCGCCATCTTGTGCGGCCCAGAGTCCGCCATCTTGTGCGGCCCAGAGTCCGCCGTCTTGTGCGGCTCAGAGTCCGCCGTCGTGGGGGCGACGTGGTGGCGGAGGCCATCGTGGGCGCCGTCGTGGCGGCGGCCATCGGGGCGCAGTCGTGGCGGCGGCCATCGTGGGCGGTGTCGTGGCGGCGGCCATCGTGGGCGTAGTCGGGCGGCGGCCATCGTGAGCGTAGTCGTGGCGGCGGCCATCGTGAGCGTAGTCGTGGCGGCGGCCATCGTGAGCGTAGTCGTGGCGGCGGCCATCGTGAGCGTAGTCGTGGCGGCGGCCATCGTGAGCGTCGTCGTGGCGGCGGCCATCGTGAGCGCGTCGTGGCGGCGGCCATCGTGAGCGTAGTCGTGGCGGCGGCCATCGTGAGCGTCGTCGTGGCGGCGGCCATCGTGAGCGTCGTCGTGGCGGCGGCCATCGTGAGCGTCGTCGTGGCGGCGGCCATCGTGAGCGTCGTCGTGGCGGCGGCCATCGTGAGCGTCGTCGTGGCGCGGCCCTCGTGGGCGGCGATGCGGCAGCCATTGTGGGCGGCGATGCGGCAGCCATTGTGGGCGGCGATGCGGCAGCCATTGTGGGCGGCGATGCGGCAGCCATTGTGGGCGGCGATGCGGCAGCCATTGTGGGCGGCGATGCGGCAGCCATTGTGGGCGGCGATGCGGCAGCCATTGTGGGCGGCGATGCGGCAGCCATTGTGGGCGGCGATGCGGCAGCCATTGTGGGCGGCGATGCGGCAGCCATCTTGAGCGCCGGCGTGACGGCAACAGCCATCTTGAGCGCTGGCGTGACGGCAACAGCCATCTTGAGCGCTGGCGTGACGGCGGGAGCCATCGTGGACGCTGGCGAGACGACGACAGCCATCTTGAGCGCTGGCGGCACGGCGGGAGCCATCGTGGACGCTGGCGTGACGGCGGCAGCCATCTTGGGCGCTGGCGGGACGACGGTAGCCATCTTGGACGCTGGCGTGACGGCGGGAGCCATCGTGGGCGCTGGCGTGACGGCAACAGCCATCTTGAGCGCCGGTGGGACGACGGCAGCCATCTTGAGCGCTGGCGTGGCGGCAACAGCCATCTTGAGCGCTGGCGGCACGGCGGGAGCCATCGTGGACGCTGGCGTGACGGCGGCAGCCATCTTGGGCGCTGGCGGGACGACGGTAGCCATCTTGGGCGCTGGCGGGACGGCGGGAGCCATCGTGGACGCTGGCGTGACGGCGGGAGCCATCGTGGGCGCTGGCGTGACGGCAACAGCCATCTTGAGCGCCGGCGGGACGACGGCAGCCATCTTGAGCGCTGGCGTGACGGCAGCAGCCATCTTGGGCGCTGGCGGGACGGCAACAGCCATCTTGAGCGCTGGCGGGACGACGGTAGCCATCTTGGGCGCTGGCGGGACGGCAGGAACCATCGTGAACGCTGGCGTGACGGCGACCATCTCAGGCGCAAGCGTGGTGGCGACCATCTCAGGCGCTGGCTCCTGTAAATCCAGCCATGTCCTCCACCACGTCCTAATAACAGCCGAGGGCTGATCATCCAACCCCTCCGGGGGTTTTTCTGTCCCTGACGTCGGTGGCCGAAAAGGGTCTTCCCACTGCGGGGTTTGTGGCTGTAGCTCCAGCCATGTCCTCCACCACGTCCTAATAACAGCTGAGGGCTGTTCATCCAACCCCTCCGGGGTTTTTCTGTCCCTGACGTCGGCGGCAGAAAAGGGTCTTCCCACGGCGGGGGTAGTGGCTGTAGCTCCAGGGGTTTTCCTCCTCCTGTCTGCAGCCCCGGAACAGTGGGCGGTGTCTTCTGCCCGCCCCAGCCGACGTCCGATGTTGCGGGGACTAGTCGACTGAGGACGGGATCCCATAGCAGGGCGTCTTCCAGGGAGTCCTCCTCCACTCGCTCGTAGACCGCCTCCTCATCATCCGAGGAGAGGGAGTCGGACCCCCAATCACCCTGCCAGGTGTAGCGCCGCTCCTGCTGCTCCGTGGGTTGACGGTGAGCTTCATACCTCGGAGCGCTATAGCTTGCCCCTCCGAGGAATCCACTCACCGTCCGGCTCTGCGGGCTTTTTGGGTGGCTTAGCATTCTGTCACGGATGGAGCGGCGTAGTGCGGTGAAAGCCATGTGCAGAGCCAATAGATCCGTTTAACCAGGTTTATTAAAGACAACCTGAACATAAAACAAACCGAGTACGGCGAAAACACACTAAACTGTGAACTTAAATCAAAGATGCGCACATAGCGACTTACACACAAACATTTAAGAACGACAGCTATATATGTTACAAACACTCACCTCTAAAACACAGTGACATGTAACAACAAACAATGCTAAGCAAGGAGTGACTTGCTAGCGACCCCTTTTATCCCCACATAAAGTGACAGATTACTAACAGCTGTGACCACGTGAAAGAGGAAGTAATCACAGCTAGTGAACACAAAAACACGGAAGTGGATCACCGAAATGGAAGTGTAGCAACGCCACCACACCAATCGTGACAGTAGGTCTATCGCCAATCATTGTTCTGAGAAAAATTTGCAGGTAGTAGTTAACTAAATCACATTTAAAAATTTGTCAACTAATATTTTCGTAGATATACACCGTTTTTACCAGCTATCCAACCAACCCAAACTGGAGGAAATTATACTAGCGCTTCATCAGTCATTAATCTAGCTATTCTCGCCCAAATAACAAGATCTTTAAAACATTAAATTAGAAAATCCAACATGCAACTTGTCAAAATGATTTTGCGCAACTATTATATTTGAAATTAAGTAGGGATGCACCGAATATTCGGCCACCGAAAATTTTCGGCCGAAAATGGCCCAAAAGGGCATTTTCGGTTTTCGGCCGAAATACTTTTATCACCGAAACAATACGGCCGAAATATGTTGTGATCTATTCGGATCCTCTGCACTTCATCGCGACTGTACTTGATCCGCGTTATAAAGACCATTACTTGGATGCAGAAATAAAGCAGCGCGCACGAGAAATGATCCAGGCGGCTATGGATGCGGAGAACCCGCGTGGAGACGGAGCAATAGCGCACCGAGCAGTAGGGCACGGAGCAGTAGCGCACAGGGCAGCAGCGCACGGAGATCAGAGCGCAGAAAAAAAGACTCGTCTCTCTGCACTAGATGAGGGGCATGCACCCTCGTTATCTGATATGTTCAGTGAAATCCTGCAAGAAAGTGCCTCACATGGGCGTAGGTTTAGGGGGGGACGCTGGGGACATGTCCCCAACAACATTTTAACATGACTAAATTGTCCCCACTAATATTTTAGCGAACTCCGTTATGAGTTTGTGAAGCGATTTGGGTCAATTCCGACCACAGCGCCAGGAGGACCGTAGTAGAAACGCCGTAATTTGATTGGCTAAAAAACCTAGGGGAGGGGAGTTATCTGACACGCTATAAGTACACAGGAGAGTGACTGAAGACAACGGTAAAGTTACCAGTGCTTTCTGTTAATACATACCCCATATGTTAGAATCTTGCAGTCACAATAAACAGTGGAAATGTTTCCTGTGTATATTTTGCTTATGTAATGTGGCCTATTTGGGATATCCCATTAGTAGGGGCGGAGTAGTGGCACCACCAGGGTCGCTACAATATATTAAATCTGCCAAACAGCATTACCATCTAAAAGCAACAGGCTATTGTCTCAACTAAACGCAAAAATAATCACATTATTCTCAGTAAAAGTTCACTTGCCGGATGGGGGGGGAGAGATGTCCCCACCGAAGCTGAGACCAAACCTACGCCCTTGGTGGCTCATATCCATAAATGCAATGGTACTAATAATTGGCATAATTTATTTCGGTGTTTCGGTTTTCGGTCTTGGTTTCCTCTTTTTCGGTTTCGGCCAAGAATTTTCATTTCGGTGCATCCCTAAAATTAAGAAACACAAAAAGTAATTCCCTCATTAGTACTCGTATATTTGTTCCTTGTGTTTATCCATGTTTTTGTGTGGTATTATTGCCTTTCGTTATGTCCAAATGCACTCTTGTGTTCTGTGTACTTATTTTATAAATATATGTCGTCATTCACATTCTTTTGCCAGGTTAACCTATTAGCCAGGTCGCCGTTGCTTAAAGGAAAATGTTTTCTCAATCGGCCTACCTTGTTAAATAAAGGTTAAATATATATATATTGTAAAGAATAATAAATGTACGGTTTTGTGTTGTGCAGTGTTTACAAGTGTTCGTTCAGCATAGTCTCCTTTGGGAGCATCTTGTTCCTCTTTGTGAGTGCGACATTGTTAAGCGCTGTTTCGTTTTTGTATTTCCTTTCTATGTAACAAGTGCCATTGACGGACTTTGTGTTGTAGTTGTTTGCGGTGGTCCGCCTATATTATAAGCAAGTCATCTCATCTCCTCTTGGACTGGATCCTTCATTTTCGCACCCTCACTATGGAGGACTGTGCAAATATAATTACTAATACATGTCAGTATTTAATTATATATATTTATTAACGTATGTATTTAAATATTTATTTCATATTATGGCACCCATAGTCCTCCTTAGCACACTACCAGAAACGTCACACTTAGTTAGCAGCTTACACGCCATTTGTAACATACATGTTTACTGAAGCAGTATTTAAGATGAGTCGAGTTGACCGTGAGGATCTTGCCATAACTGAAGACTTTTGACGCTGGTAGAATAAGGCCGTGAGCTAAACGTTAGTGCTAGTACTGGAACAGCTTCAGACACCAACCCAATTTACCATGTTAAGAAACGGAGTCAGATCCACTATCCAAAATGTCCTCACTGCTAATGCCACGTTGCTGTTCGGGAATTAAGGTTAATTATCTCCTCATTTAACAACTCTGAGGGGGCAATTACTGTGTGGAGTGCAGGGGTGACTCCTGCTGGAGCTCCTCAGCGTATTTCTGTCATCATACACACTGACTGCAAACAGTTAGTAATTACATCATAATAAAGTGCAATTATTCTGTGAAAGAGATCCATCCTCTTAACTCTGCTGGTACTAATGTCCCTCCTCCTAGCCCTGTCAATAGTAACACACCTCCTCCTAGCCCTGTCTATAGTAACACACCTCCTCCTAGCCCTGTCAATAGTAACACACCTCCTCCTAGCCCTGTCTATAGTAACACACCTCCTCCTAGCCCCGTCTATAGTAACACACCTCCTCCTAGCCCTGTCAATAGTAACACACCTCCTCCTAGCCCTGTCTATAGTAACACACTTCCTCCTAGCCCTGTCTGTAGTAACACACCTCCTCCTAGCCCTGTCTGTAGTAACACACCTCCTCCTAGCCCTGTCTGTAGTAACACACCTCCTCTTAGCCCTGTCTGTAGTAACACACCTCCTCCTAGCCCTGTCAGTAGTAACACACCTCCTCCTAGCTCTGTCTGTAGTAACACACCTCCTCCTAGCCCTGTCTGTAGTAACACACCTCCTCCTAGCCCTGTCTGTAGTAACCCACCTCCTCCTAGCCCTGTCTGTAGTAACACACCTCCTCCTAGCCCTGTCTGTAGTAACCCACCTCCTCCTAGCCCTGTCTGTAGTAACACACCTCCTCCTAGCCCTGTCTGTAGTAACACACCTCCTCCTAGCCCTGTCTGTAGTAACACACCTCCTCCTAGCCCTGTCTGTAGTAACACACCTCCTCCTAACCCTGTCTGTAGTAACACACCTCCTCCTAGCCCTGTCTGTAGTAACACACCTCCTCCTAGACCTGTCAGTAGTAACACACCTCCTCCTAGCCCTGTCTGTAGTAACACACCTCCTCTTAGCCCTGTCTGTAGTAACACACCTCCTCCTAGCCCTGTCAGTAGTAACACACCTCCTCCTAGCTCTGTCTGTAGTAACACACCTCCTCCTAGCCCTGTCTGTAGTAACACACCTCCTCCTAGCCCTGTCTGTAGTAACCCACCTCCTCCTAGCCCTGTCTGTAGTAACACACCTCCTCCTAGCCCTGTCTGTAGTAACCCACCTCCTCCTAGCCCTGTCTGTAGTAACACACCTCCTCCTAGCCCTGTCTGTAGTAACACACCTCCTCCTAGACCTGTCAGTAGTAACACACCTCCTCCTAGACCTGTCAGTAGTAACACACCTCCTCCTAGCCCTGTCTGTAGTAACACACCTCCTCCTAGCCCTGTCTGTAGTAACACACCTCCTTCAACCCAATACTTTTTTCACTGTAAATACTACTAATAACAAATGCAAACACAGGTGTCACAAGGTCTGTTTTGTGTGTTGTCTCTGCATGTAATTAGTTACCAGTATGCGTTCATACATGTCATTTAAGCGCACACATTATGATGCGATTTCATTCGCTGTTCCTATGTTGTCGTCATTTCTAATTAAAATGACAATGTTGTAATTTCAAGTAGTGGGTTGTCGTCAGGGAAGTCAGAAGTCAAGGAGAGGAGTGCATATGACTCGGACAGAGAACGGGCCGGTCTATTGGATGGGCCCAGCGTACAGCATACAGTGTATTTAACAAGCCTGCTCTAATCAGTGTTGATGGAGTGTGAGGAGAGATGCTAATCTGGGTCATTGCGTATGTAAATGCACAGCTGGGATGTTCGCAGTGCCAAAACACATCAGCCAGGGTGTCTGAGTGTCATTCGACATTAGGTCCAACACGGCGCCCCGGACACGGCAGTCGGACAGGGGTGTTAAACACACCCCACGGCCCAGCCGGCCAGGATTAGTGCAATCACAACCGGAGTCAATATCAGAGGCATCAGCATGGCTTCCCCATTGTCCCATACACCTACTATGGTGGACAGGTTGTTTGGTAAGGATTTGTACAGGGCATTTACACACACACACACACACACACACGGCACATGCAACTGTACAGTCCAAGGCATACTTGTGAAACATCCGATTTTCAGGCATCTGAAAATACACATGGGCAATTTCTTTGTTCTATATGTGGTGTTCATTTCAACAGCCCACTTCTCTCCAAGCCCCCCCGAACAGCTTGTCTCTCCCAGCCTTTCTCTCCCAGCCCCCCATCAGCCGGTCTGTCCCAGACCCTCTCTCCCAGCCTGTCTCTCCTAGACCCTCTCTTCCAGCCTGTCTCTCCCAGCCCCCCTTTCAGCCTGTCTCTCCCAGCCCCCCTTTCAGCCTGTCTCTCCCAACCCCCTGATCAGCCTGTCTCTCCACAGACCGTCTTTCTCTGTCTGTCTCAGACTCTCTCTTTCACAAACTCTCTCACAGTCTCTCTTACTGTCTCTCCCACTCTCTCCCCGGTCGTCCTCTCAGGTGCTGAGTTATACAGTGATCAGTGGCCACATACTCTGAGTTATACAGTGATCAGTGGCCACATACTCTGCAGAGGACTGTCATTCTGGGTACGCCTGCTTCTGGGGAACCTCCCTCTCATTCAGTAGACTCTGAGCACTAATTAGTTCTCTTCTAGCTAGAGATGGATGTCACTTCTGGGTAATGGTTTGGTCGGTCGCGCAGCAGACAGTTTCAGCCACGCTACACCGTCCTCGTCTGTAACTAGTGCTTCACCTCAGCAGTGATTCTGTAGATCCACTCCACACCCCTCCCTCTCCATCCCACAACACAGTTTATCTCCCTTTTCTCATCCCATCACATGTACGGCTGACTTAAGTGCGTGCGTGTGTGTGTGTTTGGTGTCAGATTTGATTCACTCTTGTTGATGATGGTGCGTGGGAGCGGGGGGTTGGGGGCAAAATGATGATCAGAGCAAACAGTGCCCTTTACCTGTGATCACGCGTTACACTGGATCAGACTCACGTCAGACACGGCGGCAACACTGGGATATGCACAAAGGGCACCGTCAATCATCTGTGCTATTCATCTGCCTGGGCCCAGGACCCTCACCCAGTCTGTCCCTGGTACCTGTCTGCATGACAGGGCGATGATATACGTAGCCTGGCTCGAAGCTCAGAGGAGACTCCCTCCGCTGTGAGTTTGATAAGAGCCAAACCGGATTGGCCACACGTACGCCCAGGTTGGCTGTGGCGATATGTATTGGGAGACGGATTGAAAGGAAACGACGTGATCCGTACGGTTCTGTATTGTATGGGCCCTATGAGGTATCATTTCTAGGTCTGGTAATGAGCGTCACTGAATGATCATGATGGCGGTGTTTGTCACAAGCCAGGTCCTGAAACTGTATAAGGGCTGCTGTGATCAATACCTCATTTCTGTCTGCTGCTTGCAAATTACTAATTGCGGTTTTATAAAAAAATGTATGCATTACCTGAGACATATAAAGGAAAATTATGTCTGACAAAGGCGAATAGTAAAATAACAACAGTCTGATATATTTTAATATACATTTCACACCACGTTCCCCAGAGGCAGTGCTGAACGACAAATGAGAGAGGTCGGACCCATGCTGCAGCAGTACATGTGCACCGGAGGCAGCCGCCTTGAACAGCCGGTTCATTGGTTTATTGTTCATTTGCATACATAAACAAACTGTCACTACTGTGTCCACTGATTGATAAGACAATACACAAAACTCCACACTAGGGCTGAACGATATTCGGTTTTAACACCGACATCGCGATGTGCGCATGCGCGATAGTCACACCGTCGGAACATGCGATGTGAAGAAGGGTAGCACCCATAAATGTATTAAGAGAACGGTAGCACCATGAATGTATTAAGAGAACTGGATACAGTGTTCTGCGTGAAGCCCCGTACATTCCAATGCGAGTGCTCAAAAAGCCAGCATGGAGCTTGGATCTTCTGCGTTTACTGGCCCATGACGTCATGATGGACATGCGCACTAGCAATAATTTGTTTGTGTTGTCGTAGCAACCGATAGCAACATGTCTCTTAAATCCACGATCACGTAGCGAACTCATAAACTCACCGTTTCATTGTCTAAAATATTCACTAAACGATATGTTTTCGTTGTTCCTGATCGTTTACATGCGTAGCTAAATAAACTATGGATGTATTTACACAACCAAGGAGTTGGGAGATGTAATTATTATGTATAATAATTATTATTTTATACATAAACGGCTACAAAAATGAGGATGTTGACCATAAACAGGTACTTTGCCTGGAGTGTTATAAAGTTGTGGCCTCAAAACAAGGAAACACCACCAATTTGTCTGATCACTTAAAACGGCACCACAACGTAAAAATAACGTTTTATATCGCTAAAGATATGTTGCCATTAAACACTGTCACCAAAAAGGGATTTAAGAAAATGATCCGAACGCTTGACACGCGGTATGTTATACCATCCTGCACATATTAGAGATGTATGGAAAATGCAGATTGAAGCAGAGCTGTCACACGTGGAATACTATGCAGCTACAACAGACTTATGGTCCAGCAGGACAACAGCCCTACATGAGTCTGACGGTACGGTCTGATGGAATGGTAATTATTGACTTTAGCCTGGATTGATGGCTCGCAATATCGCAATATATATCGTTGGGGGAAAAAATATCGCAATGTAATTTTTTTCCAATATCGTGCAGCCCTACTCCACACTTTAGTTACGGTTAAACTGAAATAATGTCTACAATTTATCCAGCCTTAATTTCTCCCAACTAATTACTGGACAGGCAACCACGTACGTGCAGCCGTTAAACAGTTAACCAGCTGAAGAGAGATCTCTGTGTTTCCATGACACATAGTCCATCACACGAGGAGAAAGTAAATGAATGTGGAAATTAAAAGGGAAAAACACGGGGATCGAAAAGTGCGCGGTAGCACTGGAGCGAGAGAGCTGGAAAGAAACAAAGAACGAGCGAAGAGAGGCAGATCAAGACGAAAAGAGAGAGAGAGAGAGAGTGAGTCTGAGAAACTGACAGGCAGAAACTAAGAGAGAGAGAGAAGGAGAGAGAGAGAAAGCTGCTGGCCCCTCAGGTTGTCAGTGTCATGCTCTTGATCCCTCCCCCTGCCTCCGCTCCTCTTTAATAACTTGTCAGATCGATGGCGTTACATCTGCTGCTCGTCTCTGCTTCGCTGACGGCTCCCCAGGCAGCTGGGCTTTTACTGCTGCACAAATGAAGTAGGTGACATTTCTGCCACTTTTACAGGTCGCTGCGGAGACAACGAGAGAGAGGGAGAGATGGAGAGAGGAGAGGGAAAAGAGAAGGAGAGAGGCACAGAACCTGCCTCTTAGGTTACACGTGTGTGTGTAGTTGGAACAACAGGGATTGTGAAAAAAGCAGACTGGTATGAGTGTTGGATTTGGACCATATGCTGGTAAGTGGTCGGGGTCTAGGAGCTGTAGTGATGCGGGCGGGGAGGTGCCGGTGGAGGGTTGTTCAGAAACCCGGCCGTGAACGTCTGCATCGCTGAGACTGTCAGAAGCGATTTTCCTGCCTCGCACCGCGCTGAGACGGAGGAAGTGGTATGATCGATGAACCTGCATGAAAATCAATGCGGGCAGCCCAAACGCGAAATCAATGCGTCCGGGCTAAGAAAGCCCGGCTTTGGCTCGGTACCAGTGAGATGAGTGGAGAAGTTCACCGATGCCCGCTGGACTGGGACGCTCTCCTCCTGAGCCTGGGAGCTACGGGAGGGAGTGCGGTGGGGGGGGGGTTGAGGTGAAGGTGGGAGGTGGTTGTGAGGTCCCTTGGCGGCCCCTCTACAGCCCCTGTGGAGAGGTGCACGGGGCAGAGCCTGTCATATGTGATCCGAGCGGGCCATCTGAACGGTGACCCCTCCATCAGACAGCTGTGCTCTACAGTCATTGGCATGCACATTGCTGTGTGTGTGTGTGTGTGTGTGTGTGTGTGTGTGTGTGTGTGTGTGTGTGTGTGTGTGTGTGTGTGTGTGTGTGTGTGTGTGTGTGTGTGTGTGTGTGTGTGTGTTGAGCGAGAAGATGCAGCCTTTAACAATGGTACTACACTACTCGTAAAAGAAGCGCACACACACACACGCGCGCAGATGTACACACATATACACACTCTGTGGTGTGCATTCGAACACAGAGGCATAAAGCTTACGGGCGATATTGCCTCACAGCACTTAACAGTAACACTCCTTACGTGTTTCCGAGACGCTTTGTTTTGTATGTTAAACTATTCTCCCGTTCACACCGAGCCTAAAGGAAATGTATGCAGACCATGTTTCTGTATGAAAGGTACCAGGAGGGGAAGGAGCGAATCAATTGGAAACATTGGCTTTCTACGCAGGCATAGTGGTGTTTTTTTGGGACTGTGAGAGTTTTATTTATGCACTTTGCGCTATGCACTATGATCTGTGCTTTGACTGTCCCGGTGCAGCCCACTCACTGGGTCAAACCAATCACAGCAGCCCACTCACTGGGTCGAACCAATCACAAAGTTTCAGAAAGTTGATGCACATTTTCCAACTCACTGACATCATCCCGATTGGGAAACGCGAAAATAAACTCTAGCGTTGTTGTCTATGTGGGCATACTGTTAAGCAGCAGAAGTCATTGTTCCTTGTGTTTCCTTTCAAATAGCATAGCTAGAACAAAATTATTTAATAATAAATGCTTATTTCTATGAGTTCAGAAGAATCACATTGTTATTAGGCTGAACTGTTGTTCACTAGTACACAAAGTCATCAAAACTACGGTAAATGTTTTTGCACTGGTACTGGTGATCAGTGTTTCACATGATTGCAAAGATGACTAGCTAGTTACAGTGAGTTAATAGTTGATTCTAGACTGTATAATAAGACAATCTTGTTAGCAAGCCAAAGAAACCAAGACTATAAGCCCTAAAGCTGTCGTTATTTCCAAGTACTGTGGTAAATTCTCCCCTAAAAGTTTCATATACCTCAAGACATCAGCAAGAAATTTGACTAAACATTTGTTAATACACTAATGGACCAAAGCATGATGACGAATAACCGTGTGAAGTGATTAACATTGATCATCTCCTAGCATTGGCACATGTCACGGGCTGGGTGTATTATTATATGGTAAGTGAGCCATCAGTTCTTGGAGTAGCCATGTTGGATGCAGAAGAAATGGACAGAAGTTAAGACCTAAGAAACTTTGACCCGGGCCAAATGGTTATGGCCTTAACCCATACGGTGCCCTAGGCAAGATTTTAGCTAGTGCCCCCCTAGCAACGCAGGCAATTTGTTTCGTTTTTTACTCGTCTGGCATATGGATAAACGGCACCCCTAGCATTCGCCTATACCCCCTACACAGCAGGGCGGCCCTGTTATGGCCAGACAACTGGGTCAGAGCATTGATGAAACGACATGACTTGTGGGGTGCTTCCAGTCTGCAGTGGTGAGTACCTACCCACAGTGGTGAGTACCTACCCAGAGTGGTGAGTACCTACCGACAGTGGTGAGTACCTACCCACAGTGGTGAGTACCTACCCACAGTGGTGAGTACCTACCCAGAGTGGTGAGTACCTACCCAGAGTGGTGAGTACCTACCCAGAGTGGTGAGTACCTACCCAGAGTGGTGAGTACCTACCGACAGTGGTGAGTACCTACCGACAGTGGTGAGTACCTACCCAGAGTGGTGAGTACCTACCCAGAGTGGTGAGTACCTACCCAGAGTGGTGAGTACCTACCCAGAGTGGTGAGTACCTACCGACAGTGGTGAGTACCTACCGACAGTGGTGAGTACCTACCCAGAGTGGTGAGTACCTACCCAGAGTGGTGAGTACCTACCCAGAGTGGTGAGTACCTACCCACAGTGGTGAGTACATATATACAGTGGTGAGTATTTACCGGCAGTGGTCCATGAGGGACAAAACACAAACCGGCGACAGTGTGTCGGGCAACCAAGGCTCCTCGATGCACATTGTCAACGAACAAAATCCTGCCTGGTCCTAAACCGATCAAAGGTCTGTTGTGGCACAAGTCACTAAAACCTTTACTGATGGTTACGAGACGAGTGTGTCACAACACACAGAGCATCACACGCTTCTGTGTATGGGGCTGTGTAGCTGTAGACAGGTCAGACTGCCCATAATGACTGCTGTCTACTGTCGAAAGTGCCTGCAATGGACATGCGGGTATCGGAACTGGATATTTAAGCCGTGGAAGAAAGTCCCGTATATTTTTAACATCGCATGGGTACATGTCCGCCGTTTTCCAGTGGAAGCGTTGATCCCAAGATGCACTGCGGGAAGAAAACAAGCCGCTGAAGCGGGTGTGATGCTAGCTTGGCATTGTTTTGCTGGGACTCCCTGGGTCCTGGCATTTATGTGGATGTCTATCAGACACCTGCCACCTACATAAACATGGTTGTAGACTAGACGGATATCTTTATGGAAACGGTATTCCCTGATGGCAGTGGTATTCCCTGATGGCAGTGGTATTCCCTGATGGCAGTGGTATTCCCTTATGGCAGTGGTATTCCCTTATGGCAGTGGTATTCCCTGATGGCAGTGGTATTCCCTGATGGCAGTGGTATTCCCTGATGGCATTGGCCTCTGTCAGCAGGATAATGTGCTTTGGACCAGACGGGATGGCGTTGTTTAGGAATGGTTTGAGGAACACGATGAATTGCCCTATCTCCAAAATTTCCAAGATCTCAATCTGATTGAACATCTGTGGGATGTGCAGAACCAACAAATCAGATACATAATGGCTTCACCTAACAACGTACAGGATCTGCTGTTATTGTCTTGGACACCTTCAGGGCCTTGTAGAGTCTACGCCACGGCAGGTCGGCACTGATTTGGCGACACACGGAGGGCCAACAGTATTTTACGCAGTTTATGCTTATTTCCAGTCCAGAAGTATTACATTGTTATTAGGCCTAACCGATTGTTCACTAGAAACATTTGCAAATCTACGTAATTGAAACTACTTTAAATGTTTTTGCATTGGTACTGGTAATCAGTGTTCCTCATGTTTGCAAAGATGACTAGCTAGTTACAGTAAGTTAATAGTTGATTCTAGACGGTAAAATAAGTAATTCTGTTGGCTGGCCAAAGAAACCAAGGTTAGAAGCCCTTAATAATATGTTGGCTCATCAGTGTATAAAAGGTGACGAATAAACAACACCATAATCTTTTTCAGAAAGAATACTGCCACAATGCCTCAATTCCAATAGACGAAAGAGAGGACAGAATTCCAAGTAAAAAAGCAATCCTTAATTTCCCTAGCTGTGGTCCAAAACACACAACATAACAGTAAGGTCATTTCTCCAGATAAACGTACACAATGCTACTTCTGATTTATGACACCAGGCTATTTGTATTCATATCTTTACTGCATCCTGGTCTCCTGGTGTACTCAGTTAATTCTCATTCTGAGGTGTGTGTGTGTGTGTGTGTGTACATCTGTCAGGACTGACGTTGTGTGTGTTCCTGTCTGTAGCCCTTCTCCAGCAGTCAATAGTGTATCCCAACTGTGTCAGCTGAGACAGTGAGTGAGCTCCCATTGATTCTCTATAAGTCAGCCTACTGGAAAGGTCTCTGGGTCTCGTGGCATTTCCCACAGCACAGACCCCACAGGTCCGAGACCCCTGCCCTGCAACTGGGTCAGCAGGCCCGGTACCACTGAATCTACAGTCCATTAGGCCGCTACGCCACCAGCTGTAGTCACCATGGATACACACACGGTGGAATCAGCATACAATGCAATCAAATCAAGATTTATGTTATGGCTCTCAAAGAAAAATATACATTATTTGTATCGAATGTGGTTGAATTTGTTAAAATAGCGGATGATCGTACTTAAATCACACCGTGCAAATTCTCAGGCTCGTCTACGCACATGTTATGATAGGAAAATGCATACAACAGACTGCATTCGCGTCTTGTTTTATTGTAAAAGTTATTGGTGTTTTTTTCATTTACATCGAAACAAAATGCTTTGAATTGTGTTACTGTTTCTTTTCAATTGCTTAAGCACAATTTTGAAAACAGGGACCTGATTTCGTTATCCTATGAAACACACACATTTCATATGACTTAGTAACCAATTGGTTCATGTGTGTGTTCGTTTGAAAGCCTTTGCTTTGAAATTGCAAAGAAATGACATCATGATAAATGTATGTGTTAAATGCATACAAGTGTGTTTAATGTTTTGCAAGTCACTGTGTGTAATGTTTTGCAAAAAGTGTGAGGCTGACCATGTGCTTACAGTGGGGCAAATCTAGGCCGGTGTTTTGTTCCTTGAGTGAATGTATTGAATGTTTTTTGTGTGTGTGTACAGGTCAAATCCAGGGCGTTTGATCGCGATGTGTGCTCGTCCCTCAACCCTCCCTGGGCAAAACTCAACTCCTGATTCTCAATCAAACTGTATCGCTTGCGTTCCATTTTTCACGTTTTAGTTTTTAAAATGAATAACTCCGAGGTTTGTTTGTAAGTTAACATTACGCAGCCTCTTTTTATGCTCGACCTCTCGAATAACATAAGTCAGAATCCAAGGACACAGTGAGCGTTGGGGAATATCGACACTGCTGCCTGGGGTCGCGTCCTTCGTTGGGTGTGAACACAGGACTTGTTCTCTACGGTGATGGTGGGGAAGTGATGCCAGGAGCCCCGTGCCAGTTGTATAACCATAGATGAAGTGTGGACTGTGGTAGAACATGCGGCTGATGGTGAAATAGCAACCCAGCATACAATGCACTCCCGACATATTACCCATAATCCCCCCTGCATGCAAGCTCGCTCATTGGAACGAAGCCTTAGAGAATCCCAGTTGCGCCCAGTGCTTGCCAACCAAGCTGATCCAAAATGGCCGTGAAGTACCATCCATAATGACACTTCGTCCTCACCCCCACGCCAACAGCCCCATTGACATCTTCGCTCCCCCAAATGAAGCCCTTTTGCGGGGGGGGCACTCAGCAGCCTGCCTTAATCTCGTAGCGTCACGGTGAAGCTAATGGGCAGCAGGGGGCCCCACAGCCTAAACAAGAGGCTTAACGAAGGCCACAGCAAAACCAGGAAGGTCTACAGACAACCATGATGACCAGAGTCTGCGTGCGGCACTCCTCCCAATTGGATGGATTCTGGGTGTTTTAGTATTGTATGGGTATGTAGTGTTTGGTTTGTGTCTCGAACCGTCATCATTCGGCTCCCCAGCCCACCCTCTCCTCCAAATAGGGATGTCCCGTTGCCTGGATACCTGCTTGGTACAAAACATGGCCATTTCCATCGGGTCCATCGGCGACAACCTTGTCCTGCAACAGCGTTGTCATAGGGACCTGTCACACTACGGCCAGCGCTATTTTCACTCCTCGCCGTCTTCCACTGTCGACGCAGGCGAAACGTCAGGACTTGTCAAATACAGTGTATTTTACAGCTCACATCTTCTGTATCGTAGTGAACGGCATCAACGGCTTTGGGATTGGTTATATTATGTTCCTGACAGACAGTGGAGGGATTATCATGAAGGATAGAGTGTCTGTGTTTGTGTGTCTCTTTGCGTGTGTGTGGTGTGTGTGTGTGCACGTGTGTGTGTGCACGTGTGGTGTGTGTGGGGGGGGGGTGTCCGCTGTGGCAGTTCCAATAATAATGTGGGTGGTGTCTGTCTGTGGCCTGTTCCATTATGTATGGGCCTGGAGAGAGCCTGGGCAGTGGAGTGTGTGAGAGAGGCCTACGAGCAGGCCATGTTGTCGGACACATGTCAGCGCAGTCACACCACCTCTCTCCACGGACCGCGGACACACCGCTCACACACACACGTGCACACACACACGTGCACACACACATGCACATACACAAGCCGCTCAGTAGGATGACAAATCTGTACACACACTCAGTCACCCGCGGCCTGTCAGGGAACAGTCTGTGTGATCCGTGCCGTGCACCAGATCCACTGGGTTTGGGAATTGTTTTATGGAATAGAGTTAACAGTATGTCTCCACATCACATATGCTGTTAGCACATACGGGAAGGGACCTCATGGGAACACCTGGTCACAGAATGGTTAAAATACTGGTTAGTGTATGGATAATGTACTGGTAACAGAATGGTTAAACTACTGGTTAGTGTATGGATAAAGTACTGGTCACAGAATGGTTAAAATACTGGTTAGTGTATGGATAAAGTACTGGTCACAGAATGGTTAAAATACTGGTTAGTGTATGGATAATGTACTGGTAACAGAATGGTTAAAATACTGGTTAGTGTATGGATAATGTACTGGTAACAGAATGGTTAAAATACTGGTTAGTGTATGGATAAAGTACTGGTAACAGAATGGTTAAACTACTGGTTAGTGTATGGATAAAGTACTGGTCACAGAATGGTTAAAATACTGGTTAGTGTATGGATAATGTACTGGTAACAGAATGGTTAAAATACTGGTTAGTGTATGGATAAAGTACTGGTAACAGAATGGTTAAACTACTGGTTAGTGTATGGATAAAGTACTGGTCACAGAATGGTTAAAATACTGGTTAGTGTATGGATAAAGTACTGGTCACAGAATGGTTAAACTACTGGTTAGTGTATGGATAATGTACTGGTCACAGAATGGTTAAAATACTGGTTAGTGTATGGATAAAGTACTGGTCACAGAATGGTTAAAATACTGGTTAGTGTATGGATAAAGTACTGGTCACAGAATGGTTAAAATACTGGTTAGTGTATGGATAAAGTACTGGTCACAGAACTGTTTATTGTATTTGATGTGCAGGTTACATAAGGGTTACAATACTGGTCACAGTACAGGTTACGGAACTGTTACAATACTGGTGGCAGAATGGATGAGGTCCTGGTTAAAGAATGGTCACAGTGCTGGTTACAGAATGGATGAGGTCCTGGTTAAAGAATGGTCACAGTGCTGGTTACAGAATGGATGAGGTCCTGGTTAAAGAATGATCACAGTACTGGTAACATAATGGATGAGGTCCTGGTTAAAGAATGATCACAGTGCTGGTTACAGAATGGATGAGGTCCTGGTTAAAGAATGATCACAGTGCTGGTTACAGAATGGATGAGGTCCTGGTTAAAGAATGATCACAGTGCTGGTTACAGAATGGATGAGGTCCTGGTTAAAGAATGATCACAGTGCTGGTTACAGAATGGATGAGGTCCTGGTTAAAGAATGATCACAGTGCTGGTTACAGAATGGATGAGGTCCTGGCTAAAGAATGATCACAGTGCTGGTTACAGAATGGATGAGGTCCTGGTTAAAGAATGATCACAGTGCTGGTTACAGAATGGATGAGGTCCTGGTTAAAGAATGGTCACATTGCTGGTTACAGAATGGATGAGGTCCTCGTTAAATAATGGTCACAGTGCTGGTAACATAATGGATGAGATACTGGTTAAATAATGGTCACAGTGCTGGTTACAGAATGGATGAGGTACTGTTTACAGAATGGTCACAGTACTGGTTGCTGAATGGACGAGGTCCTGGTTAAACAATAGTCACAGTACTGGTTACACAATGGTCACAGTACTGGTTACAGTATGGTATGGTTATAGTACTGGTTACACAATGGTCACAGTACTGGTTACAGTATGGTCATAGTACTGGTTACAGTGTGGTTATAGTATAGGTGTATGTATTCTGTACCTTTTCATGGGTGTCAGAAGTTCATTAATCACGATAAGAGTTAATAATGTGTAGTGTTCATATACTGTCAAGCTTCATTAAGCAGCCAGAGCTAATTGGCCTGTGAAAGGAAGAGTGCAGAGGGTTCAATTGAACACAGAAATGAATTATTCTTTTGATGTTCACGAGTATTTTGGCTGTGGCGCTAAAGTCAATAAGAGGTGTGTGTGTGTCCGTGCTGCGTGTGTGTATTGCGGAGGGTGTGGGGGTGTTTAAAGCTGACCGCATCTCGTTCCTGAGAGGACCATATGGAAATACACTGTTTACGTTACCCTGGAGCGTCTCCCCTGGATCGCTGGATAATGCATACAGGTAAGCCTGTCTTTCCGCAACTCTCTTCTCTCGATTCTCCGATGGGTCCTTCGGAAAGGCAGAATGTCGAAACGGTGTTAATGGATTAGTAAGTTACCATGGCACGCTAATGAGCAACTGGATTGAGTCGGTTTCTTTATTCTTTAACGGTTTCATATGGTTTTGGGTAAATAAGTCCACGGGAAGTTTACACCTCACACGAAGCAACTTTATGTAGGGGTTTCTACTCAATCGTACTTGTGTGTGTGTGTGTGTGTGTGTGTTTGTTTAAACTTGCATGCATTCATGCGTACAGGCTGGTGGAGGTCCCTGAAGGGGGGATTACCCCTCTGTCTGCCCCAGGCCAGAGCTGCTCTGGGGGGGATTATTCTCCAACCTGCACCCTGGCTGGATTAGACTGTTTTCCATATCTTTATTTACCTCAGCCCTCCAGATGTCCAGATGTACAAAACGTGTTAATTGATGCTGTGTACGCCGTAAAGACGAGCACTGTGTTTATTCTTCGGTCCCTGTGTTTGTTTTTCTTGGGTTATAAGGAGGTCCTTAAAAGGCATTCACAGTCTGATGAAATTGTTGTCTTTCTCTGTGTACGATGGCGTGTCTGCGTGTGTGTGGGCGTGTCTGCGTGTGTGTGGGTGTGTCTGCGTAGGTGTGTGTGTGTGTCTGCGTGTGTGTGTCTGCGTGTGTGTGTCTGAGTGTGTGATACATTCCTGTTTTGTGTATCACGCCGTGTTTCTGCCGCATGGGACCGTGTGTGTGTGTGTGTGTGTCTGCGTAGGTGTGTCTGCGTGTGTGATACATTCCTGTTTTGTGTATCACGTTGTGTTTCTGCTGCATGGTTCCGTGTGTGTGCGTGCGTGCGTGCGTGCGTGTGTGTGTGTGTGTGTCCGTGTTCCCCTCTATGCACGGGTCTCATTATTCTCCAAGGTGGTGTACAGACATGGCCACGGCCTGATGAAGACAGTTGGCAGACCACACTCCGTAGCTCTCTAACGAGCTAGTGATGGTTGAAGCCGCCACATTCCCATAGCAACCAAACTGAACTCCGACTCCGGAGGTTGGCAACCCGTATATATTAGGATCACAGGCGTATGCAAATCCGCCGCGAGTCCCTTTCCACCTTCTTTCGTCTGTTCCGGTGTCCTTCTTGTTCCATCCAGTACATGACACGTGTGCTAACAGTAACCTTGCTCTGAAGGGCAGAAGGCGGAGAGGTGGCTGCTGGGACAGATGTCCGGCGAAGCTCCGGCTCTGCCCAGAATTTGACCAGGATCTGCCCAGAATTTGACCAGGATCTGCCCAGAATTTGACCAGGATCTAACCAGAATTTGACCAGGATCTGCCCAGAATTTGACCAGGATCTGCTCAGAATTTGACCAGGATCTGCTCAGAATCTGGTCAGGATCTGTCCAGGATCTGCTCTGTCTATTAGTGATTGCAGGTGTGACAGGTCCTCTGATCAGACAGAAGTGTACAGGCTGATGATGTTGGAGGTTGTTCCTCTCAGAATAGCCCTGGTAAACTGAGAAATATTTCACCAGTGAACGAAAAAAACTGTATTTTGTATGTGGTGTGGTCATTCAAACCAGTGAAAATACATTAGGGTATTTGGAAATGTATTCTTGACTTCTTGAAGTTTCCATACAACCAATTATTCAGGATGTCTTTGTGTCGCTTATTGTTTTTGAGTTACAGGCTTCATTGTAAAGACAAGACTTTAAATTAGTACTCACATTCAATAGTCTTCAATAGATATTCCACCACAGAGCAGCCGTGTCTGTTGTGCTTTGTCCCAAGGACAGATAATTTTTTTTTACAATACAAGCAGTATTTGAAATGATAAATATATTTTTCATTTTTGTTAGTTTTCAATTAACTGTCAAACAATTACATTCACTGCATGTCAGATTGATGTGGCTAAGATGATGAAATGGACATTTGTACTATTCAGGTCCAACCTGTGTTATCAATGTGTTCTGTAGAAATATATTGTATAACCTGACACATAGTATATTTGTTTCAGGCATGAAACACTGTTGTTAACATGTCGTGAACCTGATGTCTGATTTGTTTGTTTCGGTAGACAAAACCGCCTGTCATGTCGGCCAAACGCACCCCTCAAAAGTGAAATCACCCTGAACTTTTACGCGACATCCCTGGATGCACTGCGTTCTGAGGTAGGTTGACGACTGCTGTGAAAAAAAGAAATAGTGTCCGCGTTATTCACGGTGTCCGCGCCGGGGTTGGGGGCATGGCCACTACGATACAAACGCTAGTCGACCTCCGACGGGCGCCCCCTAGCAACTCATTTGCATATGCTTGATATTAACAGTAAATAAGAAAACCAAAGTAAATCGGTATGTGATTCCTTAATTCTTATTTCGACATAGTTTTCAACTCGCCTATATATTACAAAAGTATAAACCAACTTCACTATGCAGCACATCGAAACACACGCGCACAAGAACACACACACACACACACACACATGTTAAAGCTTTCTCAGTTGTGGCAGCATGTTGCTCTTGCAGTGTGGAGAATCGGATTTCCTGTCAGGTCGACATGTCTTTCGGGGCCCTCCGTTCTCCTCTATGGAAAATCAACTAAATAAGAATTCTGTTAACAGAGCGCTCTCCCTCCGTGAGGCTGGCCAGGCTCAATGGGGCCTGATTTATGTCCTGACAGACTGTGGAGGCTCGGTGTGTTCTGTGTGCATGGAAGACGTATCACTGCTGGGAGCTAAATAAAAAATCAATGAGAGGGAGGTTGTCTGGTTAGCGAGTGCGTCCGCTCGGCTGGAGTTTAACAGCGTTTTAACTGAGGCTGGGGGAGCCCACATCGATTTTCCCTTTCCCCCCATCACCCTCTTTTCGCTTTTAATAAATCAGTTTGGTCGGTTGTTGAGTTAGTGTGTGTGTGTGTGTGTGTGTGTGGTATTCCTCAAACGCAAAACTCATCCTACGAAGTTGTGAGTCGTAATTTGTACTTCGGTTAATATAATGGGCTTGTAAATTCTGAACTGTGTCTAGTGTGAAACCTGAATTGAACTAAAACACTGGCATCTCTTTGCATGTTGCGTCTCTCGTTCGCCATGAACAGTTACGCTCTGTAGGAGGTAATCGTTCTCAAAAAGGACAAACCTCTCACGTGACGGTCCCCCATATCTCTGGTGTGCTGTGAAAGCCTTTACAAAGTTCTCCTAGAATCACCTGAGTGAGGAGGCAAATGCTGATCCCAGAACAGTCCCAGCGTGTATAGGAGCCTATCTCATCCGACTGCCACTGCAGCTTGCTGACTTGGGATCTGCCCTTCACGGCTCTGTTCTGGTTCTGTAATGACGTTAACACACAGTAATCCCATCACGAGGGTCTCCTGGTTCTCCCAGACAGGCACAGGGATTTGGAATCGCCGGCCGGTAGATCAAAGGGAGGGATTATGACTGCTGATGGCTTCCGCTGGTTTGCTGGGCCCAAACGAGCGTTCTGAACAGGGGTGGTTACCCACTACTTAGTTACACCAGAGCAGATAAAAAAGACATCTCCGGTGGCTTCTATCACTGAAGAAAGACAAAGACCCGCCGAACGGCTTCTGTAAAGCTGCCAACCCTTCATGGGTCTTGGTTGTTTTGGTTTGGCGTGTTAAGTTATGGTGTGTTATTGTCATCGGATGTTTTGGGAGCTGTGTTGCCAACACCAGGTAGACAGTAGCGATGCACCTGTTAATGAAGAACCCAGTGTGAGACAGGAGGGACTGTGTAGGGAGAAAGGAGGAGAGGAGGAGGAGAGGATGATGGAGGAGAGGAGGATGATGGAGGAGAGGAGGATGATGGAGAGGAGGATGATGGAGGAGAGGAGGATGGAGGAGGATGGAGGAGAGGAGGATGGAGGAGAGGAGGATGGAGGAGAGGAGGATGGAGGAGAGGAGGATGGAGGAGAGGAGGATGGAGGGGAGGAGAGGAGGATGATGGAGAGGAGGATGGAGAGGAGGATGATGGAGGAGAGGAGGATGATGGAGGAGAGGAGGATGGAGGAGAGGAGGATGATGGAGGAGAGGAGAAAGGAGGAGAGGAGGATGGAGGAGAGGAGGATGGAGGAGAGGAGGAGAAGATGATGGAGGAGAGGAGGATGGAAGAGAGGAGGATGGAGGAGAGGAGGATGATGGAGGAGAGGAGGATGGAGGAGAGGAGGATGATGGAGGAGAGGAGAAAGGAGGAGAGGAGGATGGAGGAGAGGAGGATGGAGGAGAGGAGGATGGAGGAGGATGGAGGAGAGGAGGATGATGGAGAGGAGGATGATGGAGGAGAGGAGGATGGAGGAGAGGAGGATGGAGGAGAGGAGGAGAAGATGATGGAGGAGAGGAGGATGGAGGAGAGGAGGATGGAGGAGAGGAGGATGGAGGAGAGGAGGAGAAGATGATGGAGGAGAGGAGGATGGAGGAGAGGAGGATGGAGGAGGATGGAGGAGAGGAGGATGGAGGAGAGGAGGAGAAGATGATGGAGGAGAGGAGGATGGAGGAGAGGAGGATGGAGGAGAGGAGGATGATGGAGAGGAGGATGATGGAGGAGAGGAGGATGGAGGAGAGGAGGATGGAGGAGAGGAGGAGAGGATGATGGAGGAGAGGAGGATGGAGGAGAGGAGGATGGAGGAGAGGAGGAGAAGATGATGGAGGAGAGGAGGATGGAGGAGAGGAGGATGGAGGAGGATGGAGGAGAGGAGGATGGAGGAGAGGAGGATGGAGGAGAGGAGGAGAAGATGATGGAGGAGAGAAGGATGGAGGAGAGGAGGATGGAGGAGAGGAGGATGGAGGAGAGGAGGAGAAGATGATGGAGGAGAGGAGGATGGAGGAGAGGAGGATGGAGGAGGATGGAGGAGAGGAGGATGATGGAGGAGAGGAGGATGGAGGAGGATGGAGGAGAGGAGGATGAAGGGCCCGGAGCCAGAGCTATGCATTTAGCAGGGATACATAAAGGATCAGAGATGTAAGAGTTAACATGATCTAGGAGTAATAAGAAAGACCGTAGAGATAGGACTAGCGACAGAAACAGTGGAGTTAACATGATCTAGGAGTAATAAGAAAGAGAGTAGAGATAGGACTAGCGACAGAAACAGTAGAGTTAACATGATCTAGGAGTAATAAGAAAGAGAGTAGAGATAGGACTAGCGACAGAAACAGTGGAGTTAACATGATCTAGGAGTAATAAGAAAGACCGTAGAGATAGGACTAGCGACAGAAACAGTGGAGTTAACATGATCTAGGAGTAATAAGAAAGAGAGTAGAGCTAGGACTAGCGACAGAAACAGTGGAGTTAACATGATCTAGGAGTAATAAGAAAGAGAGTAGAGCTAGGACTAGCGACAGAAACAGTGGAGTTAACATGATCTAGGAGTAATAAGAAAGAGAGTAGAGCTAGGACTAGCGACAGAAACAGTCAAACCTATGTCAAAACGAAATGTGTCACATTCTCCGTAAGACATGAAAACTCACCCTTTTTAACATACTTTTTTTATTGTGAAAATAGGTGGAATTTCCAGATTGACTCGTTTTAATGAACAGCTGTATTCTGGGACACCTTCACATAGGTAAATGTGGTCTGCTGTGCTTGAATAAGTGACCGCGTTCTGTCACCCTGTCCTGTACCCAGTCACCTCCCGACCGCCACTCCCCGACCATAATAATGAGCTGTAGGCACGGCGTAGGGGTCAGAGGTCACGGCCATTATCCGGCGTCTCCCCATTAAAAATGTCTCGCCGCAGACACGCGGCGGCCATTTTCCCGACTAATCATTTTGAACCGCAATTAGGGGGCAGGATCGTGTAGATAAACTCCTCATAATAACAGCTTAACAGATCTCCGCGGCGGATCGTATCGCCCGCTTCCGCAATAATTACGGGAGTGCGTAAGGATGTTTTGACGGCGGATGAAGAGGGGTTTAAATCCGAACGCCCCAGCGAGAGTGATTAGTGGAATCAACAGCGGCCTTGTCATGGTGGTGTCCTTGTCATGGGGAGGGGGAGCTTGGATGAGTGACAAGGGTGATTATACGCCGGTGAGGTCAGCGGGAGGCGCGGGGGGAGGAGGACGTCGCCGGGGTCGTCGCGTCGTTGCCGTGGTCCCAATGTCATATGCGCCCTCGTACCGTGTCTACCACCCCACGCACACACACACACACACTATGCCTGTAGCCACACACACACACACAGAGAGAGTCTGATGGGACAGTGACAGGAATGTACGGTGAATAGAGGAGACTACTGCACATCTGCTCTCAGATCAGTGTGGTACCTGTGCTCTTACTGACTTCTGATTACTGGTTCCCAGTTCTGTCATGTGAAGAGCTGATACATTGAACAGACAGGGCTGCGTGCGGAGCACAGGTTCACAGCATGAGGTCACCCCACTCTTCCTTGAGGATTGGCTATTGATTGTTCATTTTGTGTTTGTGTGTGTGTGTTGACTTGTAACACACATCAAGACAAACCAGCTCACGGACAATGGTTTTCTAGCCTGGTTCCCCTCATGCTCTGGTTTGGGCTATTACTAACATAACCGCTTCACTTTGTATAAATGATTGGTGATTTTTGAGAAAGGACAATTCTACCGAGGTCTGTATTACAAGTGGTTGCATTACAGAGGATGTTTTGAGAAAAAAAGACTGTTACTAGAGAACACACTGTCGGTAGAACGCTATAGCTGTCTGGTACAGATGATATGGCAACAGCACAGAAAACGTCCTCATTCACAGCACCAACCTGGGAGCATTCACGTTCGTATCGCTCACGTACCGAACGATAGGGATTTCTAACTTGGTCGTTTTAGGGATTAGAACCAATGACCTGTCCGTTTATTGGCTCGATACTCTTGACCACTAGGCAACCCCGCCTCCTGTCCCGAGCACGACGGGAACCCCTCTGACACGCCTCCCTCAATCCGTGTTCACCAGCCTGACGTAGTGGGACCATGCCCTCCTCATTCCGTATCTGAGTAGCTCCTCTTCTCCCATTAACTTCAATTAACGTGATGATTCGTCAGGCGGCTGGACAACTCTGTCACGGGCCCCGGTGCACTATTTCTCTGATTCCTTTTAATGGATAGAAATGCCATAAACAAACGAAACGACCTCTGACCTCTGTCTAATAGACGGACGGACGGGAGATATGTAATTTTTTATTTTTTTATTTTTATTTTTTTATTTTTTCAAGTGAATGAATATCCCTAATTACATTCTGGATTGACAAGGGTACAGAAACCCGATGCATATTCATGAGGTTGAACTACTGGATGTGCGTTAAAGGCCAGTCTAAAAAGATACATGGGTACTTTCTTCTCTGTGGTTGTCAATTGTTTATTGAGACTGTGTGACTTGTAATGATATGTATTCCTGCAGTGGCCCCTGGAATGATTAAGATAGATGGATATAGATTTAATTAAATCCAGAGCTGACTACATGAAGATTGAGGGAGGTGATATAAGACGAAAGCTTTACCATGCAAGGCCTAGTATGTAGGTGTGTTAACTCTTGACACTGTCTCTGGAAACGCATGGGTGCCCTCTGTTGGTGGCCCTTCAGAACAACTTGTCCGGTCTACACGCTCTCAACTATATTTCCAGAGGCTTTGTTTAAATATCTTTTTTCATTCCAAAGTTAAGTTAAAGAAAATTCAGAGGAGCAGGATAATTTTAGGGGAGATAATTAAATAGAGTTTAAAGCGAAGGGTTTTGCCATCATTTATGTTCTGTGAGTTTTAAACGCACAAATGACTGAAGTGATTAGCGAAGCTTTCTGACAATAACAAAGAACTACTAAATATAAACTGAGAGCATGCTACTGTTTGCATATTATGAGCGGTTGAGAAATTACTGATGTTGAATTGACTAAGTGGTCTTGTCTTTTCAGCCTTAAGAGTTTGCTTTCCAAACTGCAACTTTTTTGCCTAGGATTGTATATTGAAATTGTCGATGACATACTGAAATATAATCTCTAGCGATGGTAAATCCTATTCATGTCAAGACCAACCATTGATAAAGTATCAATTGCTGAAATTGGTGTCAAATCCATTTAAATAGTGGATTTCAGTAGATTATATTGTATATGTCATAACTCAACATGCTCACTGTTTTATATATGGTCGTGCGTACTGCCCAGATTGCAAGCCTCTAAACTGTAGTATAAAGTTAAAAAAAATGTGTCAGCCTCTCAGGGCCCTTAGAGGCTTAGGCCCAGGGGCTTCGGGCCCCCTACAGGCTGGGACCCAGGGGCTTTGGGACCCAGGGGCTTCTGGCCCCCTACAGGCTGGGACCCAGGGGCTTCTGGCCCCCTACAGGCTGGGACCCAGGGGCTTCTGGCCCCCTACAGGCTGGGACCCAGGGGCTTCTGGCCCCCTACAGGCTGGGACCCAGGGGCTTCTGGCCCCCTACAGGCTGGGACCCAGGAGCTTCTGGCCCCCTACAGGCTGGGACCCAGGGGCTTCTCCAGAAGACCTGGCATTAATGTGTCCCAGTGGGCCGGAGCCCGTTACACTAATGACACTCTGGGACACTGACTGACTGTCACATGAGATAACTGAGAGGTCAGTATGCTAACACAAATCTTCTGGAGATAAAGACACTCACTAAGAACCGACATAGAGAGACAGGGTGTTTCCTTCTATTAAGCCGCTGACATGGTCTGAGTATACAATGTATGTACACACAGTGATATGGTTCTCAGAGTCTGTGTTTGTGCGTGCGTGTGTGTGTGTGCGCGTTGGAGAGGGCTACAGTCACTGTGTGTGTGTGTGCAGATTGTCTCAGAGAGTTCACTGACTCCAAAGAATCGATGAAAGGGGAGAGATTCAGAGCCAATTATTTTCAGCTTAATGGTCCCTTGGGTAGGGGGGTTGAACAAGAACAAAACGCATTCAACAGAGATCCATTCTGGACAAGCCAGCTTCTCCATCTCCACAGTAGCAGACGTGAACCCTCAGCTCTCTCTCTCTCCTCCTCTCTCTCAGTAGCAGACTGGAACCACAACCAACACCGGAACACAGCAGCTGGGAACCACAGCTCCAAGTGTCACAGCCAAACGGACATGTGCTCAAACCCGTCCCGTCACCGTGGCCACCGAGTCCAGTTTAAGGACAGCGGCATTTGGCGAGAGGCGAAAGTCTCGGCGGACACTAACGAATCACAAGGAGCATGTTTGTCGGCCGTACACACGCGGATAAAGCTAATAAGTGCTCCTCAATTGAACTCTCCCGCGTTTGCTTTCATTCTCTGTGTAGATATTTGGCGTTGAATGAAATTAAACAAGGGGGTTCCAGTGTCTTAAGGGATGTGGTGTCTGCATTTCGGTGTGTGTGTGTCTGTGTGTGAAACGCCTGCTGGGAGGGACGTGAGCCCGGTATAGTCGCCTGTTCCATGTTCGCTAGCAGCTGGATGGATCCAGGGGACCGACTATAAAGCATTCCCACAGGGCTTCTCATAGGCACACTTTTGCCGGCGGCGACACTTTCTCCAACAACTTATAGCTCATCAACTATTTAGATGTGCACTTGTCGCTCGTGGGGAACTAAGCATCGAGCTACCAGCTGGCAGGCTGGCTCGTGGCTGCACAAAAGGTGCCCCCGATATCAGGGATAGTGTGCACTGCAGAGGAAACACAGTTGACTGATGAGCGAAATGAGTAAGTAAACGTGGACGTCTAAACGAATCTGCAAGATCGATTATACCGACGGTAAGATTTTATACAAGATATTGACTGTAAAAAGGTAGATATGCCTGATACGTACTACAGACACCGATGAGCCAAAACCTTCGAGGGAAGTTGGGAGGTCTTGATGGTCCGGCAGATTGAGTTCTGGAGAAATCACCAATCTGGAAAAACTGTGATCTTTTCTTCGAGTTCATCAACCCATTTCCTGGTCTCTAGAGCATCACACTCCGCCGGCGTGTCGTCGTCCCACAATGCATCCTGGCGCCATCGCTTTCCCAGGTAAATGGAGCGCCACATACTGGGCCGTCCACGTGGCGCGAAAGAACACCGAACCCATCGGACCGGTTGACCTTCATCCGCTGATCTAAGGTCAGGTTCAGATGCTTGAACAGGTGGACAGGGATCAATATGGGTACTCGGGTCTGTGGCTACGCAGAACCATTTACAGCAGGGTCCACATTCCTCTGCTAGCATGACTTACATTTTCTGTGACCACAATAGACCTTGGTTGGTTCGGACCAGGCTGGATACCCTTGGTTGCTCTTGCACCAAACACGCCACGTCCACCTGAAGCCTGGTTGTTTCGGATTTGCTCGGACCCAGTCGTCTGGCCATGACAATTAGGCCCGTGTCAAAGTCACTCAGGCCTTAAGTCCTGCTTATTTCTCCTACATCCAACACAATTACAACACAGTAGCAATGAGAACTGATTGTTCACTTGCCATCAAATATACCCAGACCTTGAGATGTGTCCTTATTTGCTTTAACTCTGATTGTTTTGGCACATCAGTGTATTCAGTATATCGTCTTCTCGCAGCTTCAGCCTGTCCTCGTCTCCCTGTCTCCCTTACCTCCCTGCCTCTCTCACCTCCCTGTTTGCCTCACCTCCCTGCCTGCCTCACCTCCCCGTCTCTCTGTTTCCCTCACCTCCCTGTCTGCCTCACCTCCCTGTCTGCCTCACCTTCCTGTCTCTCTCACCTCCCTGCCTCTCTCACCTCCCTGTTTGCCTCACCTTCCTGTCTGCCACACCTTCCTGCCTCTCTCACCTCCCTGTCTGCCTCACCTTCCTGTCTGCCTCACCTCCCTGTCTGCCTCACCTCCCTGTCTGCCTCACCTCCCTGTCTGCCTCACCTCCCCATCTCTCTGTCTGCCTCACCTCCCTGTCTGCCTCACCTCCCTGTCTGCCTCACCTCCCCGTCTCTCTGTCTGCCTCACCTCCCCGTCTCTCTGCCTGCCTCACCTCCCCGTCTCTCTGTCTGCCTCACCTCCCTGTCTGCCTCACCTCCCCATCTCTCTGTCTGCCTCACCTCCCTGTCTGCCTCACCTCCCTGTTTGCCTCACCCTCCTTTCTCCAATCTCAGACTAGTCCCCAGACTCCCACCAGCAACTCCATGAGAGGTCGCATGATGAATGAGTCTCGGTGAGCAGACAGCCAGCAGGATGGGTGTGTGACAGTGTGTTTTCTGTGTGTTTGTAAGCGTATGTGTTGGTCAGAGAGTGATGACCACAGACGCCAAAATGATCACAGTGGGATTCATTATGGCAACAGACAGGGCCCCCTCTTAAACACTTGCCGAGTGTGTATGTGTGTTGGTGTGTGTGTGTATGTGTGTTGTTGGTGTGTGTGTGTGTTGGTGAGTGTCTATGTGTGTGTGTGTGTGTTGGTGTGTTTGTGTCTGTCAGACAGGTCCTCCACTAAAACGGCGTCTAAGGATTAAACATTGAGCGGAACAGAATAAACACAGCTCCTTGTGTAGGGTTTGATAAATTATTTACATCATTGAGAAAGCAGCAGCGTCGACACTGTTAATGGCCGCACCTGCTCTTCACCGTGGTTAAAATATGATTTATGTGTTATGGTCACATAGAAGTTCAGCTCAATCGAGCCAATGCCCTCTGGGACACATAGCTGTGGTTGCAAAGTGCTGAAATCTCAGAGAGAGGGAGGGAGGGGGGAGATGGGAGCATCTTCATGACCAACCAAATTCCTGTCCAGAGAGCACTTACAGTACTCGTTTCAGTCCGATTCACCCGAGGCTTCATTTGCCATATTGAATTCAAGTTATACAATTAGAATTTAACCGTAATGCCATTTCAATTTGAATGGATTGCGTATGTGTGCCTTCCCCGGTTTAAAGGATATTGCACTTATTGTTATAGGACTGCATGTTATTATTTAGTGCAACTTACTTAGTAGTTCAATATTTCCTGCATGGAGGGAAGCCTTAACAACTTGAATGTGTAAATGAATCACTGGAATACTGCATATGTTTGGGATCATGTTTAATCAGGGAATTCCATTATCTAACTGACCAAACATTGAATAAGAAAGAGAAATTAATCCCACATTTCTTTTTTGATTAAACCACTGATTGAAAAAATATATAATAATCTACAAAGTGAATTAGAGTAAGATTTGTCGAGTTCACTTCAATCCCTAGACTTAGATAACTTAGATATCATAGTCCTGGCAATTAGACCAATCAGATTACGTACTCGAAAATCCCCTGTATTTTATTACCAAACAAAAAAGCACGTCCCCCTGGTTTCCGTCATCCAAGCAACACTTATAGGTGCTGTGATGTGTAGAATAAAGCCAGTCTCTGAGTTTCTGTCACTTGTCTATGCTTGGCATCATATTGCATCAGGGTTTCCAAAGTGTCCCAGAACGTGTCCCAGATATCAGTCTCGCTGGTGTCACAGTCGCATTTACATAGAGCCCGGGTACCGCGGAAACCCACTGGTACCGCGGCGCCACAGACCGGCTTAATATTTCATCGCCGTATGAAATTTGCCTGAGCGTGTCCTCGGCAGCTGCCATCTTTAGGGCTCTCTGCCTCCCCCAAGAGGCCCGTTTGATCTGTAATTGGCAAGTGTGCTGAATTAATCAGCAGTTTATCTGCTTTTTAATTGAAATAACACTTTCGGAAAACGAGCTTACGTCACCGGCGCTCCGGTTCACGCCGTCCCATTGTCGGGATCCATTTGGGCTCCCGAGCGATCCGGTGAAGCGGGAAGAGATGAGATATTCTCATAGAGGAAAATAACACAGGGCGTGTTGGGAAAACCTTTAATTTGTAAACAAAAGCGTGTAAACACGAGTGTTTATGGGATTTAAATAGGTGTTTTTGTTCATCTGTTTGTGTTTTGTGTGTGTGCGTGTGTGTGTGTGTGTGTGAGCCCTTGTTTTATTTATTTCTGCTCTACAATAGAAACTCATGATGATGAAAATAAGGACTTCTATGCTCATACATCTGTGACATCAGTTACTGTATAATTCTATAATTGTCTATTATCTCTAAGGTCTCAGGCATCGTGAACAGCTACTATCTCTAAGGCCTGGACTGATGATTCCTACCAAACCTCGACTGGAACCAACTCAACTGCTTCCCGGTATCGGTTGTACTCAACCAGAACCCCGCATGGTTCTGAATGATTCTGGACCTCTGTGAATGTTAGCCCGTTCAGTCCTCTGAGTCTGGGCGCTGCCTCCGCAGCTCCCGCCGAACTCCACGGTGGGTTGTCAGTGTGTCGGCAGAGGGCCGGGGCCACACGCGCCAGAACAGATGTCCTCCCAGACTGGCCTGACACCCGGCCAGGAAGGGGGATCAACCAGCAGCACCGAGTGAACAACAATGTATCGTGGAACCAGAGGGTACCGATGACCCGACATTAATACCGGCCCACGGTTACCATGTCAACACGGGGATAGAAACATATGCTCACTAGTCTTCCCTCCCGGCTCGGATTCAACAGCCAACAACTAGGATCTAATGTCAGGACACCGTCCGCTCGCTCGCAATGTTGAGAATCGAACCAGTTTACGGCGTTGTTTTAATTCCAATGCGATATGATTTTACTGTACCAATGTTTTAATGGTAAACAATAAGTGCGAAATCACATAGCTTCCAGCCTCTGGGCGGCAGCTTTGTTCACACACTGGCGGTATTGTGAGATTGTGCGGGGCTCTTTAAATTCTAAAACATGGAGGTGTTTTATACGCTAGTAACGTAACGCACCTCCAACGACAGACGTCGGCTGTGTCGGTAAAATTAATTCTCGCTCTGGAGATCAGCGGCTGTGGGTTTGAGGCGAGGTAGGGAGGGATTGGCTCACACTCCTGCTCTCTTTAAGGGAGATCCCCTGCTGCCCACAAGACGGATGGCGAGCGTTCTGTAGTGGCCGTTTGGTACCCGGCATCACAGCAGAATCTGAGGTCCATCAGGGCCGGGATGGCGGGCGTCCCCCAACGTTCCCCAGGCGGGCCCCTAGGGGCCCGGTAGGAAAGAGGCCTCCATAAATCAGGCCATCTGAAGGGGGCTCGGCTGTACCTCGTCATCCATCTCAGCCCCGCTCCCTGAAGAAGGGGTGGGGGGGGGAGAGGTGGGGGCGTGTGTGATGTCTTCAGATGAAGTGAGAATCAGGATAGGAAACGGGGGTCTCTTCTAGACTGATGAAACAGCCCCCCTGGGGCTGGTCAGAACAGCGGCAGCAGGAGACACGCTGAGGAGCCGCGGCTCAGATCACTCTGTCTGGGGGGAGAAGATACAGATACAGCACTATAGAACATCACTGTTATTGAGGCGAGGGGAGGGGGATGTAGAGGTGTGTGTGTGTGCGTGTGCGCGCGTGTGTGTGTGCGCGTGTGTGTGTGCGCGCGTGTGTGTGTGCGCCTACACGTAGCGTAAGCCTGTGACGTTAGCCAGGTCTGGGAACCTCTTTACACTGTGTTGTGGATGACCCACCATAGCGTCTTGTCTGTTTAACTTACAGTGTATAATTTCTATTGGACATTTATTTGACTGAGATACGTACAAAAGAGACATGCCAGGATAGTGTAGCATGAGCAGTGTATACTGTATTTGGCAAGATAAAATCAGAGACCTGGGTAACGGTTTAGAGACAGTGGGTGTTTACTGGATGTTTTTAACATTTATTTATTTTAAATTTTTATTTCTATTCAAATAACCTCAAATCAATCACAAATACGGCGTGGACATTGCTAACATTGTTGACGATAACGTTAATCTCCAACAAACATTTTCCTGAGGGCCCTCCCTGCAACCGTCAGCACACGCGTGTTGCCTTCCGGGACTCCGGTTGGTGATTAAAACCCGGGATCATCGCGGGCCTCGGCATCAAGAGTTCACGCCGCCATCATCTAACACGCACAGTCGGTTCAGAAGCGCGAAAACCAGGATATGGAGAGACCGAAGTGAAATGCTTCTTCCTCTGCGGCGTCAGACTGCTAAACGAACTGCCAATCTCAACGAAATCCGAGAAACCTGTTGCTAAATCAGACTCACCGTTTACACACTCAAGCACACACACGCTCTCTTGTGAAGACACATTCTCCCTTGCTCGCACCCGCGCACGTTCACGCCTGGATGTACGTGCGCAGGTACACAAAAACAAACGCACACACACATTCACACACACACTAGGACATGCGTTTATTATACACTTCTGTGCCATGTCGATTGGGAACACTGTTTCAATTTCCATGTAATTATATCATTTTTTTGCATTATTTGTACTGTTGGACTTTTCATTTTCTATTTCTTTTGAAGGCAGTACACATACAGCCCTGAATGGTGAATAGCATTGGCTGACCTCATCAATTACGATTGGATACATTTAAAAAGATCTCAGGTGTCACACAAAAAGGGTATTCAGAATATATTCAAGAGAGCTAAACGAGTTCGACGTCACCGAACGCATCGTTCAGGAGTAGTCACACAGGAGCCTGCCTTCACACCTGAAAAACTCTGCCGTAACTTGAGCGAGAACACGGAAGTTTGAGGTGCTGGGTTTTGAGAAGCGCAGAGGCTTCAAAGAGACAAGACCACTTCGGGCTACATCATCTGAGGCGTCTGATCTGTACTGCACTCTGCCATGCACGCTCCATCCTCCAACCACAGTGCAGAGAGGAAGAGAGAGGCTTCTCACCGCTGCCCGACTCTCCTCCACATCCCTCTCTGCAGTACAAACAACAGACAAGGAGAGAGAGAGGGGAGGAATCGGAGAAGTTGCCATTATAGCTCGTCACACATCTTAAATATCAGGCTCCATCTCCACTCCCGGGATTGGGAGAAAAAAAGCGAAATGTGCCAAAAGCTACAGAATAAATAACAGGCCCCTTCTTCAAATGAATGCTAATTTTTTTCCCCTTCTCTCCTCCAAACTTTGTTCACATATTGATGCGTTCCGCAATCAACTTCAATGGCGTGAGCCATCTCAACAGAGAGAGAGAACGAGAGAAAGAAAGGGTGGCGGGGGGGGGGGCGCTCCCGGAATATCTGTTCGTCGGACCGCAGAAACCGAAGCGCCGTGTCTTTCATTAGGGCCCCCCGTTAATTAGGTTCCTTGAGCTCATTTGCGAGTCGATGGCCATGGCTGTAGGACGAGGCACTTGGAGTCGCACCCCTGTGATCTGTGGATCCTACAGCCCCCCCCCCCAGAAACGGGAGGCGAGCCTTCCTGACAATTAGTACAAAAGAGATTCATGTTCCTTATAGTGATACATTATTCATATTTCCATCTCCTCACTTAAATAAATCATAACGTTCTTGAGGGTTTTGCTCAAACTCCGCCCGCCCTCGTGCCCTCCCACCACCCCGCCGCTT
The DNA here is from genome assembly GCA_029465975.1 of Dallia pectoralis. Lineage (NCBI taxonomy): Eukaryota > Metazoa > Chordata > Actinopteri > Esociformes > Umbridae > Dallia > Dallia pectoralis. Next base: position 9,444,830 of record CM055750.1, read on the forward strand.
CTCCCCGCCTGCGACCCGCCCACCCCCCCTGGTCCGTCCAGGCTAATCTCCCGATAACGTGAGCTACAGGAATGACCTTGGCACATATTTGGGTCATTACCCGAATATTATCAGACAGGGAGAAACCTTTCGCACTCCTCCCATGAACACTGGGGCTTGCAGGCAAGGCGAATGAATCCTTCACTTCTCGGACTGACTGAAATTACTGGTGATCACGTCATTCCGCCCCGTTTCATTAATGGATACGGCCGCCAATAAGTGAAACTGCCCTGTTACCTCGGCCAAAGCTTGTGAAGACATTCTTTCTACAGGCACCAGGGCCAAACACCCAGGAGTTTGAGTTCCCTCAACGAGCAAGCAGACAGACTGAGGTCTCGTCTCCGGTGAGGATGGCCTGTGCTGAGCGCTCGTGTCTTCCCCATTGATCCATTATCTCTGCAATGTGAAAGCACACCGGACAAAGCAGTTGTCTTAATGAATTCGCTAACCCCTTCGTGCTATTATTCATCGTTTGGCGTGAAGCCTACATGATTCCAGCCGAGGGGCTGCATCTTTTATGACGACTCGAGGCCGATTCAGACTATGGCACTTCCACAGAATACTTATGGGAGTCGCTGCGCGTGGATGTTCATCTCACGAAGGATATGAGGCGCTGACCAGACAGCGTGTTAGAAAAAGTTTTTAGGGTGTTGGAACCTCGTCGGGTGTGACTGACGTCCGTCTGAATTCGGTCGACGTGGACTCTCGTAACGGGCTAAGCTTGGGCGTTTCTGCCAATGGGAAATGTAAAAGGTAAACTTTATATAGGTATATTATTATGACACGTGTGTTATATATTTTCCTTGCTCTCTGTCGTGTGTTAGTGGATTCATCAATGCGCTCCTGACAGCCGACTGAAGTGTCTCTAACCGGGAACTTCTGAGGACTGTAAATTGGGAACTTGTACTGTAAGTTTCCCGTTCTTTCCCTGACAGCCGTGCAGCCGTGGCTTGAATGCGCGGTGCGTTTTAGGCGTTGCGGCTCAAACGCAGCGCAACAACGGGGAGTCCGGGAGATCTGAAGGGCCGGTAACAACAGCATCCTGTCATTGGAGCAGGGGCTGGAACAGGTACAGCAATTAGCCGATGGAAGATGTTTATCTGTGACAGGCTCCCAATGTATGTATGCTATTAGGCTATTTCAAAGAGCTCATTTCGGGCAACAAAAAGCAAAAAGTGTGCAGTTCTGTTCCTCCGTCCAATTAGGGGAGAATATCCTCACTTCAGCATTTATTACGCCCGTTCAGTATTCGTACGCCCCTATCAGTTTCCATAACTAGACTGAACAAAGAGCAAATGCCCCATTTGGTGTGATTTGTTGCCTTGCTTGACCACTTCTTTGTCTGGGTCCGGGACGAGGGCTGGCTGGTTAAGCGGTGTGGAATGGGGCACCCCCCGCTGTTTTATCAAGTCGGCTGAATTCGTAATGAAATGAACGGGGATGGCAGTGACGGGTGGGGGGGGGGGTTGGGTGAGTCTCCGGGTCGAGGGAGAAGGGAGAGGGAAACAGACCGCCTTATTTGAATCATTTAAGCGAGACCCAATTACGGCTGAGGGGTTTGGCGCGGAAGGAAACGGGCCCGCTTTAAAGGCAACACAAATCAATGAGCACGCTGATGGTGATGGGTTTGACAGCGATGCCTGTTAGGGAGTGTAGCGGCGCTCGAGGATCATTACACACCCTGTATCCGACACATTATCACCAAGAAGGAAGGGATAGAAACAAAGAGCAGTGGGGAGGCGGTGAGGGAGCACTGAACCATCTGTATTATGGGCTGTGACTGCTCTTCTGGAGCCTGATAGGAGTAGAGCAGCTCTATTTCCGGCCCAATAAAAGGCCCCCGGAATGACTGCGTGGCTCTCAGGCGCGCCGTGCTATCAGCATTTTATTTACATTGTTTTAGAACACGTTATTGAGCGTCTAATTTGAAATTACAGACGGCATTATGGGAGGGTTAACACTTTGGAGTGCCGGGTCCTCATCTGGGACCGGGAGCGAGATATAAGCAATTAGACCTAATCAGGCTAGATCTCACGACGCCCGGCGAAGACCCTTGATATGACTGCCAACATCCGTGCATCAAAAAGCATCAATACGCATCTGTAATATTTGGGATGTTATAGCTCTGAACATTTCTGTCAGTCGTCCACCTCCGGGCTCCACCAGAATACCCAGTATTCCCTGGGTTCCTCCCGAATTCTTGAGGAGGCCATCTGGCTCGGACAGTTTCTTCGCTAGCTGGTCACTGGAGGTCGGGCAAGCGTCTCAAACACGGCACTCTCCATTGGCCTGGGAGGCGGTTATTTCCCTTCACCAGGAACATTTTACATTTGGAACATCCCTCACTTGCGCTTGTAAAGACAAGCTGTGCCGGGCCGAAGACGCGCATCATGAATAAAAGTATGGGGGAAATATGTGAGGCCGAGACGTGGCGGAAATGATCTGTAGCTGTATCTGTGTCGGACAGCTTGGAGAGAGAGGACACTGGGGATTGAGTAGCAACTGTGAGAACTTGTCAGACTGAATTAAAGAAGGTTTTGCTCTGCCGACTCACTGCCCAGAAAACAGGGGCGAGAGGAGACTCCAGACTCAAGCCCAGCCGACTGGCCAGGAAAAAAACCTCTCAGTTCAGGGTCTACTGGCCTGTGCTCTCAGCTTCACTGATTGTGAGACTCGCAGACTCCAGACGGAGAGGGCGGAAGTCAGAAAACTGACAAGTAACCATTAACTAGGCAGCATTAGAGGCAAGCTTCACCTGCTTCTGCAAGTGTGGCACCCGCGGGTTCTTCAAGTACAGTTAAATATTTCTTAACCCCTACATCCGTTTTCCGAAGTTCAATCAACCTACCCTCCAGTCTCCTTTTTACCTACCTAGTCCCGGCCCTCTGTGGAGAAGTCTGGCTGGCCATTGGAGCCCCGGCTCAGTCCTTCCCTCATCTATCAGTGACACTACTGGCTGACAAAGCACTTATTCACGCTCACTCATGAATATTCAATTCACTCCCACTTCAAGGGTACAAAAGATATATCTATATACACAAGAGAGGAGACACCCTTTCTTTCTATCGTTCTCTATCATATTCTCTCTTTCTTTCCCTTAATTTTCTGTCTTTCCTTAGCCAAAACACAGCAGGCAGGCGGCGGCCCTAATTTCATGTGCACATTTCATTAGAGGTGTCGACCAGGAGACATTTTTCCTGACACTTTGAGCAACTCGACACATTCCTGCACCGTTCGCTAGAAGTAAAATCCCATTTGTCCTTTGTCAGCACAAACACTTCATTTTGACGCTCTCACTCCTGAGTAAGCAGACGATCTCCTCAGAAGTCCTGAGAGACACAGGAAATACATGTTGGTCCTTTCCTCTTCCTGGCAAGCGGCTCACCAAACACTACAAGGCCACACAATGTTTTAGGAAGCGTTTGATTCATGCATACATCTAAATAAAATTAAACAAAACATAAACGTCCCTCGTCGTGTTTTCGGAGTTCTAGGATTTAATTTTGGCAGATTTTATCGACCGAACTCTAAATCCGAGTATTTGCCGTCAATAACCTGGCTTCCATCAGCAGTAACTCGCATGACAGAGAATCTTGGTAATGTTTTATTAATACCTTCATGCTGAGAAAATGACTATCATATGAAAACACATCGCACTATGATGTCTTCCAAACGAGTCTGGATCGGCTGTAAACGAAGTGTTCTTGATCGGGGTGACTTTATGTGGTGCTAAAGGGCGCAAAGGAAGCGTCAGTTAATTAGCTGGCCGCGCCTTTCTGGTGACATGAATGACACGCGGCATAATGTTTGCCTTTCATCCACGCCAACGTAGCTATGTAGGCTATCCCACCTGACATGTGTTCACAAGCCCTCGTCTGGAGGACAGGTGCCACAATCCCGTGTGGCCACGTCACCACGCGTCACACGTGGCTTGTTTGGGTATGTTTGCTCGTTCATTTACCGAACAGCCGGCCCTCATTTAAAGTCAACTACATGATGGCAACTTAGCTCTTGCTTTTGTAGTTCGAGTTTGTAGTTCTAGTTCTATAATGTAGCTGTCAAGTCATTCAGTAACAAAAATAATACTCGGTTCTCAGACAGTTCTTGTCTTTATAAGCCAGCTAATGGTGTCTTAACAATTAGTGATTTCTGAGTGAATAATTACTTCCTAATTCACACGACTGACTAATTCCAGACTAATTCATGGTGGATTTCAGATTTTCAGCCTTATTGCTTCAAGACCGTCCTTAATTGGCGCTGGTATATACCTGTGAATGTGATATCTTTAATTCCAAACGTATTCCTCAACTTTGGTAAACATTATTTCTATTATTATACATGTTCTTTTTATGTTGACAATGTTAAAAATATTGGAAATTGTGACCAGACATTGTTATTGGCGGACGTCCCCAAACCTGCAGTTGTCCGTAAGCCAATAGCGTATATTAAGCTGCCCGTGTAGGAATGAAAACCCTCGCCAGAATCCGATTGTAACCCTTTGAACCATTGGGATGGGGAACCGTGTTCACACACACGCACACAGGGCTTGTGGTACGGTGTACAGTGAATCCTCCAGCAGGTCCACGGGGAACGGAGGTGCGATCAGGCGTGAGGCCCTTTACGTGCTGCCTCATAAACCTCAGTCACAGCACACTGAGCTGACAAGGGCCCCAGACACCCTGACTGACGCCCCGACGACCTGTCAGTGCGCGACCAGAACATGGGGCCCGCGGTCAATTCGGAATTCCAGAAGTTAATTCAATCCAATGCTGGATGTTTTTTTTACAGAATGTGAATTGGTCACACACCACAGGAATCAGAATTTGAATTAAAGAAAAAATCATATTCATTCATTATACCTGGACAAGAAACATAAAACTCATATTTGACTCATATATATTACTCAATAGGATTTACCTCTTATTAATACTAAGAATATATATACACCTCACTACATTAGTTTAAATGTGACATTTGCTTCTTTACTTCTACACATCCTGCATGTGTAAATAAATATCTAAATCCACCATTTGAGAGCACCATATGTATTTCACCACTCAGCTATTTTTCTGTACATTTCTTACCTAAATAGTTAACCGGCTAAACGTTACAGCTCACCCTGACTGTTACGAGTCTAGGATCCCCTCTGTAACGTATGCAATAAGGCAGAGTAGACGTTTGGCATTATAAAACTTGTCACCGCGTGCGTACCTAATTGAAATCTCTCATTCTGACATATCTTTTATGTAGATCAGTGCGCTACTCTCCAGGTACGAGCGGGCATTAATTAGCTGTTTGTGATGGCTGCTGTGCTGTGGGTTGCCATGTGTCACGTCGCCGGGGCAATGAGCGGGCTAACGCAAATCTCTGTTCTGCGTAATTGCACAGCTGTTTGGCAGCGTTGGCTGAGGTAATCCTTTCCTCTTCCCGTTCATCTCCGGTGTAACCTGTGACTGCAGGTGACGCGGTCGGAACGGGGAAACTGGCACGGTGAAATCTGTCGCTCCTGTGATCAACGGAGCAGTCGCACTAATGAATGATTCTATGCGAGTCTGAGACTGAGTAGGCTATGTACTTTAAGGATCCTTATTGATTCACAAGCAGGTTAGCGATGGGCTCTTCGAATCACTACAGCTGGATTGAATCATCGGATGCAGACTTTAATGGATTTGGATCTTTTGAGTATGCTGTTGTTGGTTTTTTCACCAATAACAAGATAATTCAGTCTACGGGAAATAATATCACAGGATAATGTAGTAGGCTACAATGAACAAAAGCAATCCAAAAGTTAACTAAATATCAGTGTATAGGCCTAATGAGTTTCAATGAAGTTGCAATGGAGTAGCTTTAGATTGGCCAATCTACAAAGAAAAAACAAATACTATTAGATCTTAATGATTCATACTTATTTCCTGCAGAGCCGGAGGCACTCTGGAACACCATGTTTCCGAATTGGGTGAAGTGGTTGTCATGGTTAAGGCTGTAACGGAGGTTATTGTTGTAGATGTGGATGGGGTCAGGGGTGTGTCAGAGGCCATTTTTTAATTGCTTATATTCTGCGGTCAAGTTGGTTATTTCATAACTATTTTAATGGAGATTAGATGCTTTTGTCTAATGAAGCTTGGTAGATAGGACTGTTGTAAATAAATCGTATAGATTTTTTTCGCACTCGCTTGATATCAAAGGCAGATGAATTTCTGTGTGAGAAGTGACGAGCAATAACTTTCAGAAGCTCCGCGGCTCTGGAGGGCAGTTCATGTAATTATTCTAAAATACTTCGCGCACAAACGCTTTTATAGACACACGTTTGACCTACATTTGTTCACAGACCTTGTAAGCGCAAATACTTAAGCTGCTGTATTTTTCAAATTAATTCAAAGTTAACGCAAACAATTTAGCTGAAGAGTTGAGAGCACATTCTGGAGAGAGATGCTTATTGTGTTCTTACATTACTGACCACTTATCTTTACGTTCAGAAATAAAGATAACTTGTGATGATTAGATAAATGTGATAATTAAACTTAGAGGTAGGCCTATTCGGGGCATTGTGACATCTGCCAACTGGGTGATTTGAAATCTCTCGGTCTCTTGCGCAAAAGTGATTAACTTGAGCGGTTCATCAATGTATCTCCAGTCAGTGTTTCAATGCTTTTTTGCTTTGAAAAAAGAACGAATCCTTCATGATTTTCACATCACCAGTGCATTTATGCATTGAGTACTTAAACACTAGCGGCACCCAGTGGACAAATGTAAAGGTTCAACTAGGAATAGGTTGCTTTAAAGTGACCTTGTCCCCCGGCTACTGGAAACGAGTTTAGCTTTGAGTAAAACTCACACATCATACAAAGCACGTACAAGTAAAACATAAAAATGTTTTTGTCATTAATTGTATCTTATGTGAGGTAGAGGGAATAATTAATCAAGTTATACATTTTATTCATCCACGCCTTTGCACCTGGATTTGTGAGTGAAGGTTATTTGTGTGTACCTTGAGATCATATTAATATAATTTTCAGTCAATCACAAAGTCAATGCTAACTCCAGGTTCAAAGTTAATCCTCTGTCGTCTTTGTTTTCTCTTCTCTGTGACCTGGGACAAGTTCAGTGGTCCAGGAGATGTCCTTAGTTTAATTCCAATAGACAACCATCCTATGTCTGCAGCAATCTGGAGACTGGATTACTATAAGTCATAAGGTGAATCTAAACCCTAGTGAGGGAAAGGTGGTGCTTTTCCTAGACAGTTTGAACCTCTGGGATTGTTTGATTTAATATATAGAGCTACATAGATTAACCTGATACATATGTACATTCATGAGCCAACCGTTTTAACCACCTGCCTAATATGCTTTTGGTCCTCTGTGTGTCGCCAAAACAGCCCGCCCCTCCAAGGACCCTGTAGGTGTCCTGTATCTGGCACCAAGACATTAGGTACAGATCCTTCACGTCTTGCATGTTCCAAGGTGGAGCCACATTGGATCTGATATGTTGGTCCAGCACATCCCACAGATTCTCCATCAGATTGAGATCTGGGAAATGTGGAGGCTAGGGCAACACCTTGAACTCTGTATTTTATTCCTTAAACCCGTCCCAAGAATTAGGTGCGGTGTAGCAGGACATCATCCAGCTGAAACAGGGAATCATCATCAGGTAACACTGTGGCCATGAAGGGGTGTAGCTGGTCTGCAACGATGTGCCTTTTGTAGGCACTTTCAACGGTGGACAGGACTCGCTATGGGCACTAAATCGCTCCGCGGCTACACAGCCCCATACGCTGCAGGATGTGATGCACTGTGTGTTTGCTGAGACTTAAGTAGGATCTCTGTCGATAAGGACCGGACAGGATGGCCTTGGTCGCCCTCGAGCATCGATGAGCCTTGACCGCCCAACACCCTGTTGCCGCTTTGTGTTTGGTTCCTCTACCACCTAATCAATGAAATACATTTTAGGAAGCCAAAAAGCATGCATCAACAGGTTTATGCACAGTGGCTAGGAAAAATGTCCTGATGTGGTCGAATTTAGGAAGAAACCTAGCGAAGAACCAGGCTCTGAAGGGTGGACGGTTCTTTTCAGGCTGTGCCGGGTGAACTTTTAATTGTATCAATTATTAACAAATGCAAGTATCTAGAGCAGGGGTGGGCAAACTTTTCAGCTCAGGGGCCACATCAGGGCTTTGAAATTAAATGGAGGGCCACATTTGTTTGGTATTTTCCTAATACTAAATAATTTGTGGGCAAGAAAAGCTAAATATTTAAATGTATACACATAACATTTATACTGTGGGTGTGTTAATACATATTACTCATAATAATTCAGATTCAGGACTTGCTAGGTATTTTGTACTCCCCTCATAACTGTTTTAATACATATCGCGGGCCGAATGGAATTGCCTCAAGGGCCAGATTCGGCCCGTGGGCCTGAGTTTGCCCACTTCTGGTCTAGAGTCTTAAAAGCATAATCCAAGTCAGACACATGACCAGTTGGTCAGGGACAGCAGAGTTTGAGAGCTTCTTGGCCTGTAACACAACCAGGAGTGCCTTAGGAAAGGTCAGATACACACACATAAGGGGTTGGTAGTCCCTAGATGGGTCCATGGGCCCAAGACAAAGTAAGACAGCCTTGTAAGTGCTGCTATGCAGTTGCTATGCAGACTTAAGAAGAATAAGAATTTCTTTAAATAATTTAATTTATGATTAAGTTGACAATTTTATGCATGTATTTATTAGAAGTACAAAGTAAATGTTTTGTTTTATATAATGTCATGTTCATTTTTTTTTATTGAGTTCAATTTTACAAACATGTTAATTGGTTTATGTTCAAGTGAGATTGAATATACGTCACTTGCGGAAATGGCGAGTTATTCAGTCGCCCGATGGTCCAGTGATGAGCGGACGCCCACCGTGGCTCGAGATGTTTAAAGTTTATAAATAACTTTAACGTATTAAACTAAGTAAAGAAGAAATACTTTTCATGACAAGCAGCCAACGAGGTATATGTTTTTATGTTTGGAAATCATGTTTCTTTTTGTAATGTATTGAATAATGTGCTAATGGCGATAATGTTCATTTATGTATGCAGTTCTTACGGCGTTACCATGGCGTAACCAAGGCGTAAGAAGAAAAACAACCTGTGTTTGAGTGTCGGGAAGAGAGCTACAAGCCTTGTCCCCCTTCTCCGGCACAATAACATAGCAGCGTAAATAAAGTATTGAGATTGAGACAGAGGGGTCCAGTCCAGTGACATTGTGGTCAATCGTTTTTGGTCGGCACCATTTATTCCATCCAGACTTTGACATGTGCCGTTGTTAGGTGTTAGGAGATGGGCTGGTCTTGTGGTAAGTTACCGAATCCAGCCACTAGGTGTCAGTATGTCAACAGGAATAGCTGTGATGAGCAGAAACTGTTGGGAGTAGAATAACAGCTGCTTGCGTGTTACCTCTTTATGTTCACGTTCTTTGACCTGATTTGGGTTTTCAACGGTTTATTGTATTAAATGTTGGAAACATTACATTTTACATGCTGATAGGTGCCTAATTTTGTACACAGGGGAGGCAGAGATGAGGAAGGCCTAACAGTGAATTGAGACACCCTTCGTCTCTAAGTAACTGTAAACAATAGATGTGGCGTTAACTTTTTTTAAACAAATGTGTTATTTTGATAAATCTGTAATGAAGGACGGGCAGATGATCGAACCTGAACCAAGGTTCATCTGAATTGGATGATTTAAAAGGCTACATAGTGTTCCGGAGAGCAAGGCAAAACAACATTGATTGAATGACTTCAAAATGATTTATGGAAAAATAACAAGTCTCTTCTGTAGAGAATTCATTATGACTGTGAAAGCAAAAAGGGCTGACTTGGAGAACTAGACAACGTAAGTGAAAATAAAAAGCAAATTATGTAAATCAGCTCAAGAGCAAGATGAACATTCCACTAGATGACAGAACAGATAAGGATGACAGTGTTATTGGGATAATGGATTGAGACCACCAACTTGCAGTATTATAGCTGGGCTTTGAGGAATTGTCTTGTTAATTTAGGTAGGCGGGTGAATCCAAAGTAAAGAGAAATACTGTTTTTAAATAAAGTTATAGGTTAACCGGAATATAAACCAGCACATTTCCGTTTCCTACTAATACCATATATTTACCATATATCATAGGTCCTACTAATACTATGTATTTAACTGTTAAATACATGGTATTAGTAGGACCTATGCTATATGTTAAATACATAGTATTAGTAGGACCTATGATATATGGTAAATATATGGTTTAACATATATCATAGGTCCTACTCATAACATATATTTAACATATAGCATAGGTCATATAGCATAGGTCCTACTCATACCATATATTTAACATATAGCATAGGTCCTACTAATACCATATATTTAACATATAGCATAGGTCCTACTAATACCATATATTTAACATATAGCATAGGTCCTACTAATACCATATATTTAACATATAGCATAGGTCCTACTAATACCATATATTTAACATATAGCATAGGTCCTACTAATACCATATATTTAACATATAGCATAGGTCCTACTCATACCATATATTTAACATATCATAGGTCCTATTCATACCAGATATTTAACTTATAGCTTAGGTCTTACTCGTATTATATTTAACTTATAGCATAGGTCCTACTCATACCATATATTTAACTTATAGCATAGGTAAAAATACTAACAAAAAGCGTGTTAAAGTCCAAAAACCTGCCTCCTACAATATGCAGACAATAAGAAGAGCCCAAAGCATGTATTTGATCCTTGATAGATGTCTCTCTACTCTACGACTAACTCATGCAGAATTTTGGTAGTCGCATGTGCTTCTCTCAAGTGGGGTTCTTTGGGTGTCACAAATGTGAGGTCAGGGGACAGACCTTCAGACATAACATCCAAACACCTCTCTTTTCTAACTCGAGCTCAACTTATTATCCTCCAGGAATGCTCACGGTGAGTCACCTCTATATCGTTAAATTGTGCTCCGTTTTTTTGCATTCTTCAGGAATGCCATTTCATTTGGAGGGAGCTCCAAGTGTGTGACAGACAGATGTGGTCTAAAAGAAACACAATGGCTCACATTCAAAAAGAAAGAAAGGGATGTCATGAAAAAAAGTCATAGAAAAGGAAAAGATTACATAATTTCAATTATTCTCCTGAGACCCTTCAACGCACGTCTATATTCTGGATCCGTTTGTGACCTTTTCTATCTCAAAAACCCATTAAGTCTGATAATAGGTTTGTGTTGAAGTGCCATAGTGAAAACATGGTTACGGTAATGTTTCAATGCTGGACTGAGGTTGATGATTAGTTGTTGAGAACCCGAACTGCCAGTTCAACACGATTGTCCCTGTTGGGGTTTTGATTGGAATTATGAAACTCCAGTTTTATTAGCATTTGGTAATTATTTTAAAGTAAACAAAATTCACTGTTAACATGACTGGTGAGGTTCCAGAGCCTTGTGTTAGTGTTTTGGTGCTTTTTGATGTAATGGGGTCTAAAAGAGTACAGGTTTAAAGATGTGCACAAGCTGCAGTTGCAGTTTTTATATTGCAATCTATTAGATGTATTGGCATGTATTAGATGTGTCAGCATGTATTGGATGTGTCAGTATGTATTAGATAAGTCAGCATGTATTAGATGTGTCAGCATGTATTCGATGTGTCAGCATGTATTCGATGTGTCAGCATGTATTCCATGTGTCAGCATGTATTAGATGTGTCAGCATGTATTCGATGTGTCAGCATGTATTCCATGTGTCAGCATGTATTAGATGTGTCAGCATGTATTCGATGTGTCAGCATGTATTCGATGTGTCAGCATGTATTCCATGTGTCAGCATGTATTAGATGTGTCAGCATGTATTAGATGTGTCAGCATGTATTCGATGTGTCAGCATGTATTCGATGTGTCAGCATGTATTCGATGTGTCAGCATGTATTCGATGTGTCAGCATGTATTCGATGTGTCAGCATGTATTCGATGTGTCAGCATGTATTAGATGTGTCAGCATGTATTCCATGTGTCAGCATGTATTCGATGTGTCAGCATGTATTCCATGTGTCAGCATGTATTAGATGTGTCAGCATGTATTAGATGTGTCAGCATGTATTAGATGTGTCAGCATGTATTAGATGTGTCAGCATGTATTAGATGTGTCAGCATGTATTCCATGTGTCAGCATGTATTCGATGTGTCAGCATGTATTCCATGTGTCAGCATGTATTAGATGTGTCAGCATGTATTAGATGTGTCAGCATAAAGGACATCAGTATCAGGTTCAGAATCAGGTTTATTTCGCCAGGTCTGTTTACACACAAGGAATTTGTTCTGACCCAAAGCTGCAACATTTAATGCACATATTTAATTATGTATACAAACAATGCAAACAGAGCATCAACAGCTGTACATGAGACACCATGCATAGTTGGCAAATGTTACGGGTAAATATAGAATGTATTATATCTATCTGAATAGTGCAAAAGAGCAATGGCAAGATGTGTCAGCATGTATTAGATGTGTCAGCATGTATTAGATGTGTCAGCATGTATTAGATGTGTCAGCAATGTCCATTTTTTCAAGTGGTCCTGTTCTTCCAAGCTTTATGCAGGATCTGCCATATTTCTTTTTTGACGTCTTTCGTGTTGCTCTTTTTCCCTCTGTCAATGTGATCCCTCACAGCTTTAATCATGGTTGAGGTAGGGGCTCTGAGGTTTCCAAGATAATACTGTGAGCGTTTCATCTGTTGATTTAAAGTAGGTTTTAATCTTCTTTACAGAGTGTTTAAGGGTCACGATCGTGCTGAATGATAAAGTGTTTCCCAATCAGTCAAAGATGGCTATTTCATGTAAGTCATGTTCTAATTCCCAAATGAACCCCTTCACCCCTCAGCCCTCTGTCTGTACGTTCTCACGGACCTGCAAAAAATGAATGGGTGTAGGTGTAGGAGCTTGCTATGCCTACCAGTGGCCACTTTGAATGATCGCGCAATGATCCAGCGTTGTTATTGAGCTTGTACAATTTCACACAAAAGAACGAATGGGTGGATCTAATTAATGCATTAGTGCATTTGTTTAGCAATTGCTAATCGCTAAGTGCTTTATTCATTTAATGCCATTACTGCATCATTCAAGTCACTAGTAAAAGTTGCATTCATTAAACCCAGATCAGCTTTGTAGAAATCACTGTCAGTTTCATCATGCGACAAGTGACTGTGAAGGGAATTGTGAGCAGGGCAGATGGGTTGGTTTATGAGATTCTCCGTGTTTTTAGTATGGCCAATGTGTGTGTTAACTACCACTGCCAGACGACTTTGTCAAACACAGAGTAAACACTTCACGGGATGTCCTTCTATTTTGAAGGAAGTGATCTTTAAGCAACATTCAGATGTAGACAGCCTTTCGGGTCTCACTCTTCCCCTGTGTTGTAATATCCATCTTCGAAAGTATCCATTTTCTTTAGGAGAACAATATATTGTAGTTATTTTGTATGTATTAACTTGACAGGTGGTGGCTTAAACATGGGATTTAGAATCAGAATCAGTTAACACAAGTGTTCTTAGATATCTCGAATATTCTTATACTGTATCCTGTAAAAAATAAGTGTTTATCTTTAGACCGGGGACAACATCAATGTGTTTAATTAATAATTTAGTAGAACAGAAAAGCAGCAGGAGCCAGACCTTATAATTTCCCCTGTTATAGAGGGTGGTCTGTTATAGAGGGTGGTCTGTTATAGAGGGTGGTCTGTTATAAAGGGTGGTCTGTTATAGAGGGTTGTCTGTTATAGAGGGTGGTCTGTTATAGAGGGTGGTCTGTTACAGAGGGTGGTCTGTTATAGAGGGTGGTCTGTTATAGAGGGTGGTCTGTTATAGAGGGTGGTCTGTTACAGAGGGTGGTCTGTTACAGAGGGTGGTCTGTTACAGAGGGTGGTCTGTTACAGATGGTGGTCTGTTACAGAGGGTGGTCTGTTACAGAGGGTGGTCTGTTATAGAGGGTTGTCTGTTATAGAGGGTTGTCTGTTATAGAGGGTTGTCTGTTATAGAGGGTGGTCTGTTACAGAGGGTGGTCTGTTATAGAGGGTGGTCTGTTATAGAGGGTGGTCTGTTACAGAGGGTGGTCTGTTATAGATGGTGGTCTGTTACAGAGGGTGGTCTGTTACAGAGGGTGGTCTGTTATAGAGGGTTGTCTGTTATAGAGGGTTGTCTGTTATAGAGGGTGGTCTGTTACAGAGGGTGGTCTGTTATAGAGGGTGGTCTGTTACAGAGGGTGGTCTGTTATAGAGGGTTGTCTGTTATAGAGGGTGGTCTGTTACAGAGGGTGGTCTGTTATAGAGGTTTGTTTGTTATAGAGGGTGGTCTGTTACAGAGGGTGGTCTGTTACAGAGGGTGGTCTGTTATAGAGGGTGGTCTGTTACAGAGGGTGGTCTGTTACAGATGGTGGTCTGTTATAGATGGTGGTCTGTTATAGAGGGTGGTCTGTTATAGGGGGTGGTATGTTATAGATGGTGGTCTGTAATAGAGGGTTGTCTGTTATAGAGGGTGGTCTGTTATAGAGGGTGGTCTGTTATAGAGGGTGGTCTGTTATAGAGGGTGGTCTGTTATAGAGGGTGGTCTGTTATAGAGGGTGGTCTGTTACAGAGGGTTGTCTGTTACAGAGGGTTGTCTGTTACAGAGGGTTGTCTGTTACAGAGGGTGGTCTGTTACAGAGGGTGGTCTGTTACAGAGGGTGGTCTGTTATAGATGGTGGTCTCCTCTCTTCTCATCCTCCTGAATTAGGGATTTTCAAACCACTCCTCAAGGACCAGTAGCCATTCCATGTTTTGGAACCTGAGCATGTCTGCATTAACTTGTGAACTAATTATCCGATCAGATGAGCTGGTTCAGGGTTACAACAAAAAGGTCCCGGCAGAGAGGTTGGAGAAACCGTTTTCCTAGCTGACTCTGCTCCACTACTACTAGTGCTAGTTCAACACAGAGCGGAGGAGCAGTGTGTACAATAACTGTAAGATGTGTTTTTTGATGAATTACAACATAGTATTTAGATTTTCACATGTATTTGAATTGAATCCACGCGGCGGGTGTGAATGCATACAAAAATGAGTCAAACGAAAATACGAATTATTTAAAATATGAAACAAACTAGTTACACGGACCGAACGACAGCAGCGTCTTTCCGTCTCCCTCTTCTCTCCCCTTTTTCCCTTCTCCTTCTTGTCTTTGTCTAAACCTAATGGCGCCACAACATTTATAGGGCTGCTTTTAAAGTCGGTCACCGTAGCGACGGTGTGACCCCCTCCCCAACCACTGACCCTGTTGCCAGCAGAGGTGCTGATTGATGGCTGCAGGGGCGGTCGTAAAGACTATCTGCTCTGACCAGATTAGGCCGGACAAACATGCCCTGAAATGGCCGGCCGGGCAGGAATGTTTGTGTACGGGGCGACATTCCGCCATTTTGTCAACCGATCCCTTTAATAACGCCTATAATCTTACCTGTGGATGTGTTTCAGGACTTAACTATTCGTCCCAGATGTTGTACATCTCATCTGTGTTTCATGGATCGACCTACTAAATGATCGCTGAGGATGACCGGTACATGTGTCCTATGGATAACTCAGTAATAGAGCATAGCAAGTAGTAACCATTTGAACTCTCGACATCTTAATGCACATTTTATTAAAGAGTATAGAGTGTTCTGTGCTATGCTGAAAGGATTATTATTGAGCTTCATCATATCAAAAGCTGTGATCGTTAAACGAACAAAAAACTTTGGGTGGGGGGGGTCAGTATCCCAGGGTTCCAGTGCTTCGGTGGGCTGGGGCTTCTGGGAAAAGCGTTCATCCTCTCCCCACATGTAGGTCATCGGCCCTTTGTCTATCCTGATGTGAGCCTGCCAAGCTCAGTGTTTGACGTTGCCATGCCGTTCTTACAGCCCCCTGGTTGTCATGGAAATACACTGGGTGGCAATGGCCACGGAGATACAGTGGAGGGAAAAGTATAAAATAACCAGGGTGAATGATGGGAGGGGGAATTAGTCCTGGGCTCTTTTGTGTACTTCTGGAACATCAAAGTTGATTAAAAGAAACTGCTGTTGGCTTTACCGTGGATATTTGTTGACACCAAGCCAAATAAGTTGGAAGTAGAATAATCAGACAGGCCTGATGAAAACACGTTGTTGGATATAAGTCTATGTGGACTTGTAAAGGTGATAAACAATTTTGCGATCGACAATTTAAAAAAAATGTTGGATTTAAGAGTGGCAATGGACTTTTTGGACGTGTTAAAAATACACTAATGTGACTTTGATCAATTGCCCTACAGTCTCTCCATCCTTCGCCTGGTCTCACTATAAGCAGAGCAGTTGTGACTATTGGCGTAACACCACAAACCTAATTAATAAACGGGAAACAGCCACATCCAACAACGACTGACATGACACGCTAGGACAAAGGGAGTCTCGATAGAGTTAGGGTTTGGATGAGGATGATGATGAGGGTGAACGAGATACAGGTGAAACCAATCCAACAATATAAAAACATAACATAGAAATGTTACAGCCCGGATGGCACAGGTCCCACACGTCAGTATGCTTGTCAGAGCCAATCCTAGTCAATGCTAACCATAGCTAGCCAATGCTAACCAATTCTATTAGCCAATGCATACCAATACTAACCAATGCTAACCATAGCTAGCCAATGCTAACCAATACTAACCAATCCTAGTCAATGCTAACCATAGCTAGCCAATGCTAACCAATCCTAATCAATGCTAACCATAGCTAGCCAATGCTAACCAATACTAACCAATCCTAGTCAATGCTAACCAATACTAACCAATCCTAGTCAATGCTAACCAATACTAACCATAGCTAGCCAATACTAACCAATCCTAGTCAATGCTAACCAATACTAACCATAGCTAGCCAATACTAACCAATGCTAGTCAATGCTAACCAATGCTAGCCAATGCTAACCTCAGGCAGTCATCCTTCTGCATGACAACGACTCAAATCGCATAAATGTCCTGGAGCATACCAACCAATCATCGAACTTGAATCCCGTTGAACATCTGTGAAAGACTCTTGAAAGACTTGTGTGTCACAGTTCACAGACGCGAACCATCCGATCTGACAGAGTTTTAGAGAATCTGCAAGGAGGAATTTGAGGAGCTACCCAAATCCAAGTGTGAAAAGCCTGTAGAGTCATTCCTAAGAACACTTGAAGCCAAAGGCATTTCTCGAAAGTACTAAATAACGGGACTGAATGTGCATTGGATTAGTCCGTTTTTATTTTGTATCGAATTAGCGCACATTTCTCAAAATGTGTTTTTGCTTTGACAATATGGGGAATTCTGTCATTTTTTAAGGACTGATAGCAAAAATAATTCAACAAATTAAATCTATTACACCAAGATAGGGAGTTAGTAAATCCTTTCTGAGGTGAAATGCTGTTATGATTTGACCCTAGTTAATCTACTATTGTCGTTGTGGATAGGCTCAGGGCGTAGCAAGTCCCATAACATGGGTCAGTGCCTCCTCCAAAGTCTTGGGCTCTTTCTTTACCATGAACATGCAGCTGTTGAAGTGCTGCTTTTTCATCAAGGCGTGTATCTCCTTGCTGTGGCTGGTGGTTCGTCTGTTGCTCGGGGAGCCTCGGGACAATGCTGTCGTTCCTCCTCCACATAATGTGTTTACCAGCACTACTTTTATCACCCGGTGATTCATTGCGTTGTAGTTGACCTACTCCAGAACCAGGGTAGTCCAGCCTCCCACGCCTCCTTCCTCAGTCCTGCCCTGTAATAGGGTATTTAGTGTTAACTATATGGATATTCAACACTGCCTACCCTTTAGAGTTCCTGAATATGGATGTTAGTGGTATACACATACGATATCCTAATGGGAAGTTACACATCTCTTTTGCTTTCTCCACAATGTTGTTACATAAAAGTCACGGCGGTCATGTTTTACAAGAATGTGGGTATATTAAATATCACGTAGTTAGCTAGGCAATTTCCGACAATGTAAACTTCTAATTATCCTCAGTGTGTTTCAAGTATTTATTCTGCAACATTTGAAGGAAATATGTGATGAATTTGGAGTCGCAAAACAGTGCGAAACATTACTATCCAACTTTCCTGCTTGAGTCATTTACAGTTAGCAAAATAGAAGACAGGGCTTATTTACAGCATGGACGTTTGCCAGTTAGCAGAGAAAGTGAATGAAAGGGACGATCGACTAAGTTTGCATAATATTTTTCATAGGGGTAAAACTAAACCCCCCCCCGCCCGCATTTTCATACCATGTACTTTGCAGAACACAGGTTTGTCAAACGACTGAAAATTAAACAATATATACAGTATGTCCGCTCTGCACTGAAACTTATACTGTTCCACCACTATTGTCACACTGGCAAAAAACCTATGAGTTGTCTGGATCATCATTTGGAGCAGGTTTTCTAGGAAGGTGACGTTTTGAAAGAACAGCATCTGTTTACACAAGTTTTCATGACAAAATAATCCTGTGATTCAAGTGTTCTGTGATATGTCTTGAAAAATTTAAGATAATAATGCCTTAGCCGTCGGCATTTAGTGAATAGCTACATACCTTGCGAATTTACATATTCAATAAAGTGTGACACAACCAAACTCTAGTCAAATTCGCCAGTAAGATAGCCAGTCAGCTAGTGGTACCTATTTAGCCAGACAGCTAGCCAAGCCAAATCCAAAAAACAATCATTTTACTTTGGTCAGTAAATACACAAGCTAAAGCTAGTCATTAACTACGTCTTCTCCTAGACATAACAATTTCTGTCAGACTCTCAGCATTATTTTCCGCTGTTTCCCTACAAATCAATCTGAAACCTATTCATTGGCCAGGCAGCCCAAATTACATTAACAAGATGGATTGAGGTGAAGAACTGATGATTAATGAGTGCTGCCAATTAGTCGACATCGGAAAAAAATTAATCAGCAGGCCAATGTGTTTTGGGGACAAACATTTTCTTGAATCCAGTCAAATAAAGGCAGTATTGGCCGTTACCGAAATAAGACACAAATCCTATGACTACCAGCCACAACTATCGCAACATGTTTAAGGCAACTCTTTCACTGTCATGTTTAACCTAATAAAAGCAAATTAGAGCTATCGATGCCACAGTAAAAATAAATCAGGACAATCCGATCTTCGCTCTTGTATCCTTTGCCAGAAACATCACAACTTTATCCAATTGTCTCGTAAAAGCATTGTTAAAAGTGAGCTGGTGTTAGAATTTGACATGGTGGTCAGCCCGTAATGTTTTACGGCAGTGAGTCCCCAACACAGGGCTTTGAATTGTATGCCGTCCATATGGCTCATTACAGTTGAGACGCCCTGGTAACATTTATACTGTTAATAAAACTTGAATGACCCACACTCCGATGTGAATGGAATGATGATTACAATTACGCACACTACATTGTCTCAGATAAACATATACAGCACCTTGCTGTACGGTTCTAAAAAACACGTCTTGGACATTGGACACTGCTCCAAATGCAAACATGACAAATACGCAGGTCAAACTGGACGGAATGGTCTGGATTAATTCAACGGCTTACTGTTGATACAGTTTGTTAAAAATGCTTTCTGGCTCTTCAGCAAATATCTGCATCTTAACAGCCATTCGCCGAAGATTAGCTTAAAATCCGAAAGCGAATATACCCCCAGCATGGTGAAACGCCGGCGGGATATATTCACGTGGTCTCGTGGTTCCCTTTAAGACTGTGGGTGGGATGGAAACCCAGAGGAATACTAACGCAGGCCTTTGTAATCCAGACCGGTGTACACTGGGTATTAGTGAGATCATGACTTTTTGTTCGGTGATCATGCACACTTGAGAACACGTGCGCGTGCTAACGGGGGGATCCCACTCCCGACACCAACGTCGGGGTAGTGTTTTACGTCCTGTACAGTACAGGCATACGGGCGTGCTGTACTCTCTACACTGTATGTTGTGTGGAAAAAGTTACAAACTACATGTTAGACATCTAAACTATGTAAATTACTTGGATCTACAGTGTCATTTGAAGAGCTTGTTTATCACCAGTAGTTAGTAAGGTCCCGTTGATTTAAACGCACTCGTAGGCTGATCTACAGCCGACAGTAAATGAATGTAAAGTACCCGGCGGCACCAGGGGGCATAATAGGGGTGGCGCTGTCATGCCCGCCACCCTGCTGGTCTTGATGAACTCTCTGTGCCAACCGCTTGACACTGCTTGCGTAAGAAGGCTTCCTTTAAAAAATGGTCCTATTTGCATGACAAAGCAGGCTACTGACTGAATGATGCTGACCAAGGGGAGGGGGAAATGGAGGGGGTGGGCAAAGGACTGGCCGGAGGGGTAACGCTGGACACCACGGCCAGAAACGACGCTCCTCACAAGGCACAGCGGAGGCTCCTCCGTAGAGGCCAGATAGACAGGACATGCCGGAGGCTAAATGCTAATGAACAGTGCTTGAATGGACCGGACTGGACTGGCCCAGAATCAGACCAGTCTTCGGTCATCAGGGAGTCACAAAGCCTTTGAGTAGCACAGGGAGCTGGAGTCCCTCTGGAGCTGAAGTTCCTCAAACTAGGGGACATCACTTGGAGCCGTGTGGGTCTGGAATAGCATGTATGTTTTTTATACGGTAAGATGAGAAGAAGGTGACAGAGTTGTTATATGAGGTGGTTCCCTCCGAAATGTAACGAAATATAGCGGAAGTTGTGTTTACATAGTTGTCTACCCTAACCGGTTTTGTCCATTTGCACATACGCTTCTGCATTGTGTTCGTTGATGTATTGGTGAACAGAGGTGAATTACTCTTTGTAATGATGGAGAAACAACTGTGTTCTGTGAAACGTAAATCAGAACGTCTACTAAATGTGCGTCCACTAAGCATTGTGTTTTCTTCCAGCTGTGGGACACTGAGACGTAGAGATGACTGGACCTCTACTGACTGGAGTTCTACTCTGTAGCGTAGTGGTAATGGTTATTTCTGCAAAAGTTGCATTATTTACCAGTGTTTACTTGGCTAGTCGTTCCGCCAAACACATGTAATTGATTGTTTTCCGATTGTTATTACACTGGGTTAATAGGAGTTAACAAAGGATAAAGGATATGACTTGACTTAGCGAACAGTATAAAGGCTTCTTCTACTGTAGGTGCTGGGTGAATGTGAGCCGACACAGCCAGGTTTAAACCGAGGAGGGAGAGCTCCAGACGGTGAGTTCCGGACGTGATCGCGTTTCTCCGCCAGTTTGAGATTGACATGTCGACTGACACTTTTTGTCGTTGTGCGTTTGGGTCGGTCCCGACAGATGTCGGCAGTCACAAGCTGATCCATCGAACGTCAGACTGGGTGTTCCAGCTCGTCAACGTTTCCCTGGACCTCTCCCAGGCGGGGAGCTTCTGTACGGGCCAGTTCAGCTCACTCACCACACTGGGCCAGCCTGAGGATGAGCAGGGTATTCTCGAGCTCCAGAGAGAGGCGGGCCTGATGGGACCCGTCTGGGTCAAGGACCCGAGCAGAGCACCCAGCAAGCCTCTGGCCCTCGCCAAGCAATGTGAGTGTAGCTAAAACAACGCTTACAGTAGGCGTCGATATCGTATTGCATTCATACTCACGTTGATATTGTACTTCGCCCTTTTTGTGAGACGAGGGTCATTTCTCAGACTAGTGATCTCCTTCTGTCTCTACGCAGACGTGCTCTTCCGAGCTCTGAACTTTCCCAGTGACTCCCAAGAGGGCTACGGACGTGTGAACGTGACGTTCCCGGCTCTGCCGGCGGTGACCGTGTGTGTCCGTGTGCAGTGGGACACCCGGTGGGGCCAGGTGTCCACCATCTACTCCTACGCCGCGGCCGTCTTCATCAACGAGTTCCAGCTGCGCGGTCAGGTAGACGGGACAGGGCGCATCCTTCTGGCGCTCATCGTTCACGGACAGCACCGGCCGTACAAGGCCTCGTTCCCCAACGACGGAGCCTGGCACCACGTCTGCGTCACCTGGAGGAAGACCGACGGACACTGGGCCATCTACGTGGACGGGGAGATGGGGGACACGGGCTCCGGGTCTGACACCCCGAGGAACATACACAGAGAGGGCATACTCATCCTCGGGCAGGACCAGGATTCATTTGGGGGGAACTTCACCGAGCCGTTCGCTGGGAATATCACCGATTTGAATATCTGGGACGCAGCCTTTGAGAAGAGGCAGTTTCATGCCCTGAACGGCTGCTCTCCTTTGACTCAAGAACCAATCTTTAGCTGGAATATTGATTCTTGTGCCTGTCACCCGGTGGTCAAGGAGGTCTCAGCGATGCTTTTCTGTCCAGGTGAGATTGCACCGTCACCTGATTACAATCAATTGCTATACACCTACCGAGATGCCTACATACATAAGTGTTGCCATCAATATTAACTAAGGATGGCTCTATACTACTATTTATGTCCAATATACCCATAACGATATTGCAACCGTAAGTATCTGCCGATATCGGTACTAGTCCAATACCATTTTTTTCTCTCTTTTACACAACTAAGCGTTTTGCTTGGATTCACTTTGGTTAACCTAACCATCTAATGTCACATTCTAGCTATCTAAGTTCACCTGGCACGTGTTGCTTGTCTCACAACACACCTCTCTTTTTCGCATGTCGCTAAAAGAATTTTTCGGCCAGTACCGGAACGATTCCGCTACTAAATATTGGATCGATTCATCCCTAAAATTAACTCTTTGTTTCTGGAATTTCTGTTAGCGGTGGATTTCCAGGTTGGTTTTCAAAGATGAAATCGTCTCCTCTGCAGTTGCTTTTTGGGAAAGTAAATGTACTTTAAACTCTTTCGTCACACGTGCCCACTCGTCTCTTCCTTCTATTACAAACGAGAACCAGACGTTCCATGCATCAAGAATGCTTTCAGTCATTCAATTTAGATTATTTTCACATGGCATTATTACACACATAGCACCGTAAAGCCTTCTTGTTCAAACCTCATTTTTCAGACCTCTTTCAGGCCAGTGCGTTTTTATTACTCATCCAATACTGAGTCAAAGGGGGTTGTCTCCGGTTGGGATCTCAGTGACTAAGTTGTTGAATCATTCTGGGTGATTTCTCTCTAAAGAGACAAGCTAACTAGCGATGATATGTCTGAACACGCCCAGTCTTTGCCGTCTTAAAAACAGGCCGGAGAAAAAGGAAACTGTTTAGCATGGTTCACTTCCTAAAGGCCATGTGGAGGGCAGGGGAATTCCTGCACGTGAGAGATCTGGGCTCTTTTCGAATGGTGCCTAGGTCAGTAGTGAATGTTATAAAACATTCAACAATAATACAAACATGTATTTATTCAACTGATGCCAGAATAGATTTTAGATGGCATATACCTAAAAAGAAATCTACAAACACAGTCAAATGACTTGCAAAGGATTGTCTATTCTACAATGTCCTTTGAATATGATAGATAGCAGTGTCCACTAAATGTAAATGTAAAAGTAAAAGGAAAACTATAGATATTTCATAAATATTAGTCTAGTTGTACACTTACTTTAAAGAAATAATGAAGATGTTTTCTAGATGATTTGCTCACCTGGAAGATACAGGCTCCTAGAAGATGTAGCCACCTAGATGATCATGTAGCATAGTTTGAGATATGTACAGTATGATGATGTAGTCACTGAGATGATTTAGTCACCAAGCTGATTTACTCACCTAGATGATGTAAACCCCTAAAAGGTTCTTAAACTTTATAGACCAAGACCAGACTAAAGTGCACCTTATAAGAGGTTTGAGAAACACGGATCAAGACAATATAGCCACCTAAACTAGATGGTGCTTAAACACCAGTTCATGTACAATAGGTGCCTACATTATCTAGGTATGATGACGTATCCACCTAGATGATGTAGTCACCTAGATGATGTAGTCACCTAGATGATGTAGCCACTTAGATGATGTAGTCACCTAGATGATGTAGCCACCTAGATGATGTAGTCACCTAGATGATGTAGCCACTTAGATGATGTAGTCACCTAGATGATGTAGTCACCTAGATGATGTAGCCACCTAGATGATGTAGTCACCTAGATGATGTAGTCACTTAGATGATGTAGCCACTTAGATAATGTAGCCACCTAGATGATGTAGCCACCTAGATGATGTAGTCACTTAGATGATGTAGCCACCTAGATGATGTAGTCACTTAGATGATGTAGTCACCTAGATGATGTAGCCACCTAGATGAGTTAGTCACTTAGATGATGCAGTCACCTAGATGATGTAGCCACTTAGATGATGTAGTCACCTAGATGATGTAGCCACCTAGATGATGTAGCCACCTAGATGATGTAGTCACCTAGATGATGTAGCCACTTAGATGATGTAGTCACCTAGATGATGTAGTCACCTAGATGATGTAGCCACCTAGATGATGTAGTCACCTAGATGATGTAGCCACTTAGATGATGTAGTCACCTAGATGATGTAGCCACTTAGATGATGTAGCCACCTAGATGATGTAGTCACCTAGATGATGTAGCCACTTAGATGATGTAGTCACCTAGATGATGTAGTCACCTAGATGATGTAGCCACCTAGATGATGTAGTCACCTAGATGATGTAGCCACTTAAATGATGTAGTCACCTAGATGATGTAGTCACTTAGATGATGTAGCCACTTAGAAGATGTAGCCACCTAGATGATGTAGTCACTTAGATGATGTAGTCACCTAGATGATGTAGCCACCTAGATGATGTAGTCACTTAGATGATGTAGTCACCTAGATGATGTAGCCACCTAGATGATTTAGTCACTTAGATTATGTAGTCACCTAGATGATGTAGTCACCTAGATGATGTAGCCACCTAGATGATGTAGTCACCTAGATGATGTAGCCACCTAGATGATGTAGTCACCTAGATGATGTAGCCACTTAGATGATGTAGTCACCTAGATGATGTAGTCACTTAGATGATGTAGCCACCTAGATGATGTAGTCACTTAGATGATGTAGTCACCTAGATGATGTAGTCACTTAGATGATGTAGTCACCTAGATGATGTAGCCACCTAGATGACATAGTCACCTAGATGATGTAGTCACCTAGATGATGTAGCCACCAAGATGATGTAGTCACCTATGGTGCTGAGGTCATCGGAGCCGTCTCATGTTTCATGTGACTGTGGGTGTATGTCTTTATATGTGTTGCGCGACCAGCTGCCCACAGGCAGAGGGAGATGCAGGGCTGCAGGACCCTGGAGGGCTGGAATAGCCAACAGCTGCCTCTGTACGGCTCTGCAGAATGTTCCAGCACACTGCCGTTCATCTGCAGAACCAGCACAGGTGAGTCAGCCCAGCCCCAGACTATTTTAATATTTACTATCTGTCAAACCCTCACATGACATCGCGGAGATCACCGGACTGTGTCTGACACATGTCTGTCTGTTTCAGAACGCTACATGAAAATGAAAGAGCTGAGTGATTCTCAGAAGTCTCAGCCCAGCTCCTTCATGCACCACTTCATGCAGTTATCTAATGGATCACAGGTAAACATTAACTTACGGTTGCAAAACTACGGGAAATGTTTACCTGGAAGTACATCATATGATGCTGGCCGCTTAAGCAGAAAGTTCGGACCCGATCCTTATGCGCCAGACGAAACACAATCTCCGGCCTTTTATGTCTATGAAGGTCAGAGTAAGCATTCTACCTATTTATTTTGATCAAGATTTACGTTGGGTTTTTTTGCACATATTTTCATGTTGTATATTCACAAAGCAACTTCACAAATGAACTGGGCACACACAGAGATCACTTGCCAGATGTTAAATTGGAATTTGTATGTTTTCCCATGAAGAAAATTCCTTTTGATCTTCAATATTTTATTAGATTAGATTACAAGTACAGTACAACGAAACGCAGTTTGCATCCAACCAGAAGTGCAAAAGAGCAGTGCAAAAATGGTATGCAGGGCTGCAGATCAATGTGCAAAGTATGAGTCAAATGAGATGTACAGGCTCTCAATTATGTGAAATGTATGTTTCATTCGTGTTACGACAATGCATATAAAAATTGTTTTTTTACACTTATGTTGTTTAAAAAATACGCACTTTAGACGGATTCTATTTTTGCTCTGGTGATATTATTTTATTATTTATTCCACCGTTATTGAAAGCTCTACCTCCAATAGGTAGGCAAAATCAACCGACCAGCCAAGGATGCTGGAGACAGAATGATAAAGCCTGAGTACGTCTGTGTTTGTGTTCCAGGGTGCCACAGGTCTGTTAAGGCAGCAAGCAGGGGACCAGATGAGCTGGGGTCAGGTCTCTAGTCTGCTTAACATATCCCAGCAGGCCCTGGAAGACACCAGGGACGAGCTGCAACCTGTGGATATGCTCTCTCTGGTCCAGCTGCTGGCGCGGGCTGCAGATGTGCCCGCTGACACGGCCGTGGAGGGCAACCACAGCCGTACCAGTGCCAGGGAGCTCAGCCACACCTTCATCACTGTGGCTGATAGCATCATCAGCCAGGACAATGCCCCAAAGTGGCAGGCAATCAAACAGGTACCCGAGAGGCCTAAACAATGCCTGGCAATGGGGGGGAGCATGAATACTGGAGATTGATTTTACCGTACTGCCACTAGAGGGCAGTGATATCAAATGGATGCCATCAATGAGAAACAATACAATTAATGGATGCACTTTGCTTAGATGAGTGTGCTTGTGCAGAAAACGTCTATTCAAACCTTGATGCTGAAATATATCTTCCACATGAATAAAACATGTGATATGTGTAATAACTTGATGTTCCACAGAGTATTATATTTGGATATTTTCAAATGATTTTGAAAGAAGTCATTACACTAATGAGCCAAAACCGATGATCGATCATGGGTAAAGCGCTTAACGTTGAAGGTGTTGCCCTGGCATCAACACGATTAAGCCCGTGCCACGACGACAAGTCCGATCACCGGCAGTCCTACCTCGCATGACGTTTCGACTCATCAGTGTATACAGCTCTTTCTCAGCGGCCGAGGTTAAATACGAGCGTTTACCATTTCGCTTCGCTCCCCCTTTTCGCAAGTTCCGTCTTTTCCCGACCGTCTAAATAAAGTGACGGGAAAAAACGTTTACGAAATGTGAATGAACATTTATTAGCGTTATTGTCCTTGCTTGATGTTCTTTGATGGAATATTGTGAAGGCCTTCGTGCCATTCTGAACACAATAGGCACAGCGACCAATCCAAAACAAGCACTCAGACGTACAGACGTGCAGTTCACGTGTACAGCAGGCGGAGTGTACATATCCTTTTGGTAGCCATATGATAAGCGTTCCTGTTCTTTCAGACCATATCTCCCCCAGTAACGCCCCCCCCACCCTACTCCCCTCCCCCAATTCTACTCTCCAAGGTCACGGAAGCACAGTGAGCCAGGCTGAATGTATCGGAGTGGGCTGACAATTGAAACACTGTGTCTTTTCTAGCACAGAGAGCCCACTCCGGTGCAATAACAGCCGAGGCTCTTTCCGACCCACTGATCAGACTCTTGATCGGACTCACTTCTAGTGAGGCTAAATAAACGGGTCGGGTCACATGGTCAGGTGAGACTCTTGGCCCTGCCACAACCAAGTGTGACTCTGTGTTGTACTGTGCTCCAGGTGGTGAGTGGACCGATGGCCGTGGTCAAGAGCATTGACCGCATGGTGACCAGTCTGAGCGGTCGGCTGATGGCGGAAACTGACCGTCTGCACATCCAAAGGCCCAACATCCGTGAGTGCCTGAACACAGTGTCATGGTCAGATTGAAAAAAAAAACTATTATCACACAAAGCAATATGGAAATTAATCGAGCTGTTGATATGGCAGTTTGATGTTGTTTTGTATTGTGTGTGTGTGTGTGTATCGCTTGATAGAGGAACCTAAGGCTGGACACTGTATGCACATTACAGCAGTTTTAGTGATCACATTCTAGTTCAAAGGGGATCTAATTCCGGTCACAGGTGTTTGCATAAAAAAGCATATTAGGGTAACGTTTTCTATTTATGGATAATTAATAGATTAGTAGTTTTCGCTGAAAGTCCAAATGACCGGATCCCTTCTAATGGGTGTGTGATGTGTGATCCAGAGCTGGAGGTTCAGCAGCAGAGACTGGGAGAAGGCTCTGTCGGGTTCACGTTCTGCGGTGAAGACGTGGCCAGTGGCAACAACGTAGACTGCATCTCAGTCCCAACACAGGACATGCAGAATCTCCGTGACAACGGTGCGAGACGTCCGATAGAACCCTAAACTCTCTGTAGTTCATCTGCACTCCTTCAGCTATTGCCACCGAATATTCTGCTTCAATGTATCAACCGCACATTCCTTCAGCTGTAGCCTTCTGCTTCACAGTATCAACGGCACATTCTTTCAGCTGTAGCCTTCTGCTTCACAGTATCAACGGCACATTCTTTCAGCTGTAGCCTTCTGCTTCACAGTATCAACGGCACATTCTTTCAGCTGTAGCCTTCTGCTTCACAGTATCAACGGCACATTCTTTCAGCTGTAGCCTTCTGCTTCACAGTATCCACCATGCATTCATTCAGCTATAGCCTTCTGCTTCACAGTATCAACGGCACATTGTTTCAGCTGTAGCCTTCTGCTTCACAGTATCCACCATGCATTCATTCAGCTGTAGCCTTCTGCTTCACAGTATCAACCATGCATTTCTTCAGCTGTAGCCTTCTGCTTCACAGTATCAACCATCCATTCATTCAGCTGTAGCCTTCTGCTTCACAGTATCAACCATGCATTCCTTCAGCTGTAGCCTTCTGCTTCACAGTATCAACCATCCATTCCTTCAGCTGTAGCCTTCTGCTTCACAGTATCAACCATCCATTTATTCAGCTATAGCCTTCTGCTTCACAGTCTTAACCACGCATTCCTTCAGCTATAGCCTTCTGCTTCACAGTATCAACCATGCAATCCTTCCGCCCATTAATTAATTAATTAATTAAAACTTTATGTAGAATTGTTTCCTTTGAGATTCAATATTTGTGTGGGCACAAACATTATACTGGTTAAGAATTTGCATGTTTAAACAGTATGGAACGCATTGATTAAATACCAAGCCTTGGTGTCACGGCTGTGACGTGTAAGGAAGGAGAGATCCAGAGTCCAGAGATGAGGGAAAACTGGCTTGTTTAATAGTAGCGGCAAGCCACGTTAATAATATATATTATTTCCAAAGGGATCAAATGATAATTAAAAAATTGTAAATATTCTAAGAATATATATAAAAGGTTGATATACAGTGAATGTATTTAATTACAAAAATTGGAATTGTGTTTTTATTTGAGTTAAGGTATATTAAAAACACATTATAAATTTACATGAAACGTGTATTTCCAATGTGTATGAAGTATACTTAACCAACTATATTGTTTGCTTTTGTATTTAGCATTGTAAGATATACCTTGTTTTAGCCAATGTTAAACTTCTTTTTTGGAATACAGTAATAGTGTAAAACAACCAGAAACATTGAGTATGGATTTCAAAATCAATGTTGTGTTTCTAAATACAGCAGGGTCATTAGAAACTCTCTCTCGTTATACAGTGGATATAAAAGTCCACACACCACTGTCAAAATGTCAGGTTTTTGTGATGTGAAAACATGAGAAAAAATAAATAAATCATGTCAGAACTTTTTCCACCTTTAATGTGATCAATAACGTGAACGATTCAATAAAAACATTGAAATCTCTTAGGGGAAACATTTTAATTTAAAACAATTCCAATAATTTGGAATTCCTGTGCTCAGATTTAACCAATCACATTCAAACTCATAGTAAATTGAAGTTCACACTGCCATCGTTTAAAGTGACTCTGATTAATCACAAATAACGTCCGGCCGTTCCAGTAGGGTTTTTCCTGACATTTTCTTAGTCGTGATCTGCAGTGGACATTGATTTTGGTGTCTACTAAGTGTTTCAACTGTCTCGTGCTATTAATTTAAACACTTGGCGAGGTTCGTTGAAGTGTTCACGCGGATGTTTCTTTTAACAGCTGATATATTGTCCCTGTGTGTGAGTAGGCTTTCAGAAGGTGACAGTGGTCAACACGTGGTACAGTTCCCTAGAACCTCTCAACACTGAGGAGAACATCACCATGTTTCCTGTCGTTACTGACGGCAGCCAGAGGTACACGAGAAGAAAACTCCAGACGTTTTGTCGTGCCAGCATAACATCAAGTAGACACGAATAAAGAATAAAATATGTCAAACTGGGCTTGCTAGTCATTAAATTATTAATTATTTTGAAATGCATTAGGATTTATATTTATTATATCATTTCTTCTGGGTATAATGGCTGTGTAGCCTTGTGTGACTGTTTCTATATCCCGTAATGTGTCTCAGGTACCTGGGCACCATACTGGGTTCTTCTGTCATCTCTACCACTGTCCTGGGAGACGGGCAGCCTGTCAGCATGGCAGTACGCTTCCAGCTCAAACACAAAGCGCAGGTGATGTCCTTACTAAACATCATCATCATGTATTTGTCGCCAAACGGTTGCCCTTGACGAGCACACCAATACCATGCGGCTGAACACTTGACGTGAACGAAGCAAAGTCTCATTTAATTCACAACACTGGCCTTTATCAACTCTAAATCCATTATGTGAAACGAGGTTGTAAAATATCAATTAAAAAGCAAATTAATTAGTAAGCCTGAATCAAAACGTGCACATACGTTACAGATAAAGACCTGTATTTCTCTTAATGCGCAACGGTCCCATCGTTAAATGGCGTTGTGTTCTATTTTTTTTTTTTTTCAGAACCCTGCATGGACTGAGTATGATCCAATCTGTGCGTTCTGGGACTTTGATCTCATGTGAGTATATTGACAGGACATTGTTTATTGGCATATGATCTAGTTGTTGGTGATGTGGTTATTGTGTGAAGTCGTAATGTGCAAAGGGCTCCCCCTATAGGCCAGAACGTGGTGGCTGGTGGTCAACTAGGGGCTGTGAGGTTCTCTCTAAACAGTACACCTCCACTGTGTGCTTCTGCAACCACACCACCAACTTTGCCCTGCTGTTGCAAGTCTATGAAGTCCAGGTGAGGCCTTGTTAATAATACTCAAACTCCACTGTTATAATGTTGTACACAAACTAGACATTATCCAGTTGACAGTCTGACATGAATGATGTTGCCTGTGTCCGTGTTTCAAGCTAAATGCAGCTTACGGATGGATTTTCTCAAGAAAAAAATGCCAGTGCAAGTGTAAAATATGATATGCGTGTGTTTGTGTGTGTGTGTGTGTCTATGTGTGTCTATGTGTGTCTATGTGTGTTTGTGTTGCAGAGAAGTCCAGAGAATGCAAAAACCCTTCAGATGATGACCTTCATCGGTTGTGGAGTTTCCCTGTGTGGGCTACTCTTCACCTTCGTCCTCCTCATTGCTGTTGGGTGAGTGGTTCCCTGCACCATGGGATAGTGTGTCCTGTGCATCATGTCCCCTGTACCAACCTGAGTAGACCTGCATGTTGCCCAAACCCTTATTGGCTCTCCGTGTTCCTCTCCCCTCTCTGGTGTGTTTTTTCGGGGCAGAGTCCCGAAGTCTGACCGGACCACCGTCCATAAGAACCTGATTGTGGCTTTGGGGATAGCTGAGCTTCTGTTGATGTGCAGTGACTGGGCCTCTGCTAACGAGGTGGGATACGAACCAGGCAGTAGCACTGGTTGTCTTCATTACTTCACTCTCTGTCTTCAGCGTGGGTACTACTGTCTGTAGACCTCTAGGCACTAGAACGGTCCGTCTCTCAATGTCATTTCCTTCCGCTTTCCTCACAACGTGAGAGGAACTGGCGGACCAATGTCCCCTGGTGTCGGGAAACACGTCAACCTGCCGTCCCTCTTGTCCACTAGGGGGCGTGCCTGCTGGTTACGGCACTGCTGCACCTGTTCTTCATGGCCTCTTTTTCCTGGATGCTGGTGGAGGGACTGCTGCTGTGGAGTAAGGTGGTGTCGGTCAACATCAGCGAGGACCGCCGGATGAAGATGTACTACGCCATCGGCTGGGGTAGGACTGCCTTCCGGATGGTACCGCTAGACTGTGTGCCTCTATCAGTCTAGCGTATTCGCTGAGCACAGGGACTCCAGCCATAGCATCTAGCCTTTGTTATTACCAGATGTAGTAGAACGGCACGAACGAAGTGCCGAGGGGTTGGGCAGTTCCTCTCGGAGAGGTGATAAAACCTCAGCTCGGCTTTGCTTCTTCTGCAACTCGCACGGCCATTTCTCTCCTTTTCGAACAGGTGCTTCGCGCCACCAAAACAAGTCTTTGGTACGAACTTTCCCCGCAGCCCCCTCCCGACTCGACCAAAGCCTGTGTTCCCAAATGAACCCGATGGAAGTGTGTATATTCAAACAGTTCAACAAGCTCACGGTGTTTTACAATGTTTCAATATATTGGGCCAGCTGCCTGAGGCATTGGCCTTTTTCAGACTAAATAATGGTGAACGGGACAGACAGTACCAACCGCAGAACCTGTACCAGAGCAATGTGAACTCTTATGAAGACAATCCTGGGTTGATACATGGTTTCTGAAATGCAAAACAATTGTGCTGCTTTATTTTTGCAGGTCTGCCCGTGTTGGTTGTCGGGGTAACCCTGACCGTATCCCTGAAGAATTACAAAGCGGACAATCACTGCTGGCTCAATGTGGAGAACAGTATGATCTGGGCCTTTGTGGGACCCGTTCTCTTCATCTTGGCCGTATGTTCGCTTGACTTGTGTTACTTTACATTGTGTTATTGTGTGTGTTTGTAGTAAGGTTGTGTGTTCATCAGCTCGTTCAACGCCATTGTAAAATCCCACTGTATGTTCTGTAAACTAAGAAATGCCCTGTTCAGTATTGTCTTCGATGTTGTCTACGGTAAGGTCTTCGTTAAGGTTTTGGCAATGTGTGATTGTGCATGCAGGTCTCTATATATACAGTATGGCCACACAAAATATGGACACTTAAGGCCCAATTTGGACATTTTCACTTGTGCACTCACGTTTGTTGCCAGCGGTTCAGACATTAATGGCTGTGTGTTGAGTTATTTTGAGGGGACAGCAAATGTACACTGTTATACAAACTGTACACTCACTACTTTACATTGAAGCGAAGTTTCATTTCTTCAGTGTTGTCACATGAAAAAAGATATAATCAAATATTTACAAAAATGTGAGGGGTGTACTTATTTTTGTGAGATACTGTGTATAGTCACTTTTATAACTCACCATGTTCAGTTTAAACATTCTAGAGGCTCCTTATTTTTCAAAATTGTGTTTACAGTAGAAGTATTAGAAATGTCAGAAGTGAAAAGATTGTAGTATTTGTTGTGGTAGTAGTCGTTTTTTACGTTAATTGTCTTTCCATCATCCCAGATATACCCCATAGCTCAAGTCAGGCCAATTGTCTTACAAATCGGCCTGGCTCAACAAAACCCTTGTGCAAAATATTTTATCAATTTGCAAATTAATTGTATAATGCGACAAAAGTGAAGATGAAATGGGTTTGAATACTTTCTGGAGGTACAGCACAGTGATGAGCAAAAACATTATGACCACGTGTCCAATATGTTGTTTGTCGTTCGTGTGCCAACAAAACGGCTCCGACCAGCCGAGAATTGGACATCATAAGACCTCTGAAGGTGTCCTGTGGTATCTGGCGCCAGGACATTAGCAGCAGGTCCTTCTAGTTGTGTAAGTTGCGAGGTGGAACCGTCGTGGATCAAAGTTATTGGTACCGCACAATCCACATATGCTCATTAGGAATTTTGTCCTTTCTTGGATTACTGTCATTAGGCACCTACAACTGCTCTACGGTTCAGAGATGGTCAGATCTAGTCATCTCGCCATAACAATCTGGTCCTTCTCAAACAACTTCTATGAAAACCGATTATTTGCTTACCATCTAATCTAACCAGACCTTGACATGTGCCCTCGTTAAGAGACGATCAACATCATTCGCTTCACCTATGAGCGGTCACAATGTTTCGTCTCATCAGTGTCTTTCTGATGCAGCAATCAATATGACATGTCAGTCAATCGATCAAAGACGTTTTTGTGCTTCTAGGTCAACGCGGTGGTGCTTTGCCGCGTTGTCATGGTGACCGTGTCCAGCGCTCGTCGTCGAGCGAAGATGCTTACACCCAGTTCGGCATCTAAACTCTACACCTTTGATCTGACCTGGTGAGTCATCACGCTGATGTTATTTTTCTCCCTCTTTCTGTCTGTCATCCTCTCATCGTCTTTCACTGCGTTAAATTCAATAGGCGCTTTATTGGCATGATGGGAAGGTTGGCACTGCCGCTAAAGCGAAAACTCCCTTTCATTCTCTCACAGTCTCCCGTCCACTTCCTCGTCCTCTCTCATCCACTTACGTCCGACACACACTATGGATTTCCATTCTGTGACTTGGACTAAACATCTAGACCTTGGTGGCTCGCTCTTGAAAGTGCGCCTCCTTTGAAGCTCAATTCGTGGAATCGGCGGATTTAGAATCCATGCGACGGACCCACTCAGACAGACAGAGCTGAACTTTGAGACAGTGTGAGAATGAGGTACCTCCGAGTGGTGGGAGTTGTACGGGCCTTATCAGCTCAGCACCTGGCCCGAGACAGAGAGGCAGACTCTGTGTGGGTGTAGGGCTCTCACTGAGCTCATTGTCAGACCCATGCAGATTCTAAACAAGACCGGTGCACCGGGTTCACGTCTGTCCCAAAACAACACTGTTTACAGTCAAATGTTCTATAGCCATCAACAGATGTACAGTTGCTGCCTACACAAAGAGGAAATACGAATGCCTGCATATTGTATCCTCTGTACATGAACCATCGTAGAATTCCGTTTTGGAAACACAAAATGCTCTTTTTCTTTTCATTTCATCACCTCCTCATTTGCTTGTAGAAACAAAGAAATAAAGGAGTAGTCAGGTTATCTTTGCGCCTTCCGCCAGTACGTCGGTTCCCCATAGGAACGTGATGAGATGTTACAAGATTAGAAGGAAGACTAAATTTCAAATAAAAGAAGGCAGAGATCCGCTCACTTTGTTCTCGTAGACATAGTTCTACATGAAGTCAATCTCATTGCCCAGGTGCAGCTAGTCAACATCGGAGAGTGGAACATAATATTAAAAAAGATCACGCGGAGAACACGTTCAAAAAAATAGAAATCAATGGTTTACATTCAGGTGAAGTGTCATGTGAAATTTCCTTCCCAAAAATAATAAGTATCCTTTCACATGAGAGTCTGCTGCAAATTACTCATGTAGGTTTCTTTAATGGGCTTGGAGCAGAACAATGCCGCTTCCACTTTAGTGGTGGAGTGGATGGGACAGAAATCGTATATACTTATCTAGTCTAACTGAATGTAAAAACATTTCTGTCAGGTTAGCGATTAACAGGTCATCAGGACTCATGCGCAGAGGTTCAGAAACGCAAACTCTCTATATTACTAGAACTAGGACCTGGAACTGGAGCAAATACAAAGAAAACAACAAACCACAAGGACTCGACAACATGACATTGACCTCTAACACGAACTGACATTAACATGAATTAACAAGGACTGACACAAAAGGACATGAACCAATAAGGGGGAAACTAGACACAGGTACGGGGCAAATACACAGGTGTTACGAATCAAATGACTACAGAGGAGAAATCACAAAACATAGACACACAAAAGACTAGGGGGCATAACCGGACCAGACGGGACAAGACCAGACTACAATCATGACATTGTACATGTTTACACTACCTTTTCACATAATACAGTTTTTGGGACCACCTATAGTGGCATGGTGATGCAGAAGTCCACCAGAGTAGCCCTGATGTCATCAGATACACGTCATTCCACTGGTCTTCGTCTTCATTCTCTTCCACATCCAACTCCTCTCTCTCTTTGTCCTTCTCTTACTCTGACTCTCATTGCCTCCATGTTTGCAAAGTTCTCAACATGTCTTACCTGAGGCCTATTTGTAGTGCTTAGGCTCAGACCGACTGGTGTTCTGTTTTCTGTGTCTGTGTTTTCAGGTGTGTATTTAAGTGCTTACAATTGCCAGATGAGTTTTGCATTTTGAACAGAGTGTTTTCCCAATGATAACAGGAGATTTATTTTTTGAACAAAGTGTCTAATGTAAGAATACGTGTGTAGTGTTTCGCAATAACTGTGTTACAGAATTGCAAACAATGTGCAAAGTTGAGAATGTGTTTAAGCTATGGCTATACTGTGTTAAAGGTATGCTACTAGAACTTTAGGTATTGTGGCTTTGGTCTAAGAATTCGTTTTTAGTGTGTTAGCAATAGGCAAAAACTGTAAACATTTGCATCAAATGGCAAACACTGATTTCATAATAGTACATTTTTGGATATACCATGTAATCACTGTTGTTCTAAATCTAAAGCTCTTTGGTCTTTCATAGGCTTATATCTTACAGATTACAGTGAAAGTAATCTGATGAGAGGGGTAACAAGTACACTGTAAACACCAATGCAATGTAGAAACAGAAAGTATTTATTAGGCCAAACATTACTGTTGTATACAGTAGCACACAACAAAACCATAAACATATGTAAGCCAAAAGTATATTCTTTAGAATACAGTAAAACCCGCAATTGTGTGTGACCTGGTGAATAAGTGCAGCATTTTCATTGGTTGTGTTTGGAAAAGGAAAGCAAGTCAGTTCCTGTTAGATTGTTGTGTTTTAGGTAGAGAATTGTGTGTAGTGTTTTGAAAAAAGTGTTTTATGCTATTGACAATTAAGTCAAAGGCTGAGAAATAACTTATGGTTTGGGAGATTTATGTGTAGTTTTGCACTTTGAGTGAGAGGTTTAAAAAATTGTGTGAAATGAAAAGATTATGTGTGTAAGCAGATGGAAAAAACTGTGTTTAAAGGTATGCTACTAGAACTTTAGGTATTGTGGCTTTGGTCTAAGCATTTGTTTTTAGTGTGTAAGCAATAGGCAAAAATATATTATGTAATAGCAAATGGGAATTACAATTACACTTGTTGAAGTTAGGTTGCATTCTTTTAAAGGACTGGTGGTTTAGATTTTTTTGCCAATGGCAATAACATGTCAAAGCTTTTCATGTATTATTATTTTCATTGAATTTTCATTGTTACTTTTAAAAAAGATATTTATTGATAAAATCTAGATAAAGAATATACAACCCCAATTCTGAAAAAGTTGGGACACTATGGAAAATGTAATTTATTTTCGGAAATATACAGTCATTTCAAAACTGATGACAGCAACACACTCCAAAAACTTGTGACAGTCGACTGTTACCACGGTGAACGGCAAGCGGAATTCTCCCCCATCCATCCATTATCCATTTTTTCAGCTGCGCATCTCCAAAATGTGTACATATCTTTAAAGGGCATTCATGGTGCTCTAACAGATGTGGAAGTAACCCATGCATGGGCACTGACACACCCCCATACCATGAGAGACGCTGATAACAGCTTGAATGGAGCTTTCCTCTTTAGCCCGGAGAACATGGCGGCTGTTTTGACCGAAAGCAATTTGAAATGTTAATACTTATTTCACTGAGTAAAATGCAAATCAATTCATAACTTTTTTGAAATGCGTTATTCTGGGTTTTTGTTGTTATTCTGTCTCGCACTGTTCAACTAAACCAACCATTAAAATTATATGCTGATCATGTACAAAATCAGCTGTTGATCAAATGGCTTCTTACATCATTATACATGTCTGTTTTGCTCTCAGGGCTGTGACACGGCCAGTTCTGATTCTACTTCCTGTTCTGGGTCTTACCTGGCTGTGTGGAGTCCTGGTTCACCTGTCCGTGGTGGTGGCCTACGTCTTCATTGCTCTCAACGCGTTCCAGGTGAGGACGGCCACCATGACAACAATTAGTGTCCGTAGGGGAATCAAAAAAACAACCAGAGTGAGGGGGGAACAATCACACAAATCGAGAGAGAGAGAGAGAGAGAGACAGGTGGGCTTGGTGTAAATGAGAAGATTGGTGGGTCTCTCTGTGGTTTTCTGCGTGTGTGGGGGAGTGGGGAGCTCAGACTGAGTCTTTGAAGGACATGTCACGGAAGGGCTCCAGGCTGACCCCAATCCAAATTTACCTTCACCTCCCTTTCCGTCACCCTCCTGATAGCACCTGTAAATCAGCTGGAGGAACTCTATCCCTATCTCCTCGTCTTTCCCTCTCACCCTCTCTCTCTCTCTCTCTCTCTCTCTCTCTCAGGAGCTTACTGCATGGTTTTTAATAAACGTAAATGAGCTGGCTGCTAGCCCAGAGTAACCCTCAGAGAACTGCTAGTTAATTTAGATTTATTGGGAGGCATTATCTATAGAGAGGAGACGGGGGGTCAACCGGATTATCTTTCTCAGAACAGAAATTCACAGAAATAAACGCTCTGTTCTCACCAAACCGGGATGTGGTATTGTACACTGTTACTGTCCACGCGGTCTCTTGAACAGACTCTAACTGTCTGAGGCAGGGTATAGCCGTGGTCACTGTTTTACATGCTCTTATGTCTTTTCCTTTCCACAGGGCCTGTATATTTTCCTCGTTTATGCCGTTTACAATAGTGAGGTATGTTTCCCCATAATTGACCACCAGCGAGGTGTTATATCTGTCTGTTCCCTGCCCTCCACTTGACCCTGTCATCCACTTGACCCTGTCGTCCACTTGACCCTGTCGTCCACTTGACCCTGTCGTCCACTTGACCCTGCCCTCCACTTGACCCTGTCATCCACTTGACCCTGTCATCCACTTGACCCTGACCTCCGCTTTACCCTGTCCTCTACTTGACCCCCTTCTTCCCTTGACCCCATCATCCACTTGACCCCACCCTTCACTTCACCTTGCCCTTCACTTTACCCCGCCCTCCACTTGACCTCGCCATCCACTTGACTACGGCATCCACTTGACCCCGTGCTCCACTTGACCCTGTCCTCCACTTGACCCTGTCCTCCACTTGACCTTACCCTGTAGGTGTGTTTGCAAGTTGTTGATCTGCTCGTATGCTTTTACCAAAGGTGAGGAACGCCATAAAGAGGATACAAGAGAAGAGAAAAGCCTTGTCTTTTACCGTAAGTTCAAATGCATACAGTAAAATCCTTGAATATATTTATTATGTAGATCTGGATAAAAATCTTATAACAATTATTATTTTGTAATAAATATAGAATCCGATATGGCCTGAGATTATGAGATGAGTAGAGGAAGCAAATCTCAGAGCAAATCTCAGAGCAAATCTCAAAGCATGCAGTACTTCCTACCAAACATCACCGGACAGTCTCATCTAAACATCTCAATGCAATGTCATTGATTATAGAACTGTTCCCAGCCTATCAGCTTCCTACCCTCCCAAAGGGGTCCAGCCCAGTCTTGGACACAGATTAAGCCCCCTTCCTCCAGCCCAGAGACCAGTGAGATCTCTGGCCCAGGAAGCACTAGCACCTCACTGGTCATCAAGAACGGTAAGAGAGGCTGAGTGGAGTGGGTCGTGCTGAAGTAAGGTGTGTTATGTCAGGGTGAGCAGGGTTGGGAAGTGGTGGTTGTGAATAGGGATGGGTTAGTATAGGGTTGTATCAAGTGGGTTGGGATATGGTTGGATAGTGGTTCGTTGGGATATGGTTGGATAGTGGTGGGTTGGGATATGGTTGTATCAAGTGGGTTGGGATATGGTTGGATAGTGGTGGGTTGGGATATGGTTGGATAGTGGTGGGTTGGGATAGGTTTAGTTAGTGGTGGGTTGGGATAGGTTTAGTTAGTGGTGGGTTGGGATAGGTTTAGTTAGTGGTGGGTTAGTATAGGGTTGTATCAAGTGGGTTGGGATATGGTTGGATAGTGGTGGGTTGGGATAGGTTTAGTTAGTGGTGGGTTAGTATAGGGTTGTATCAAGTGGGTTGGGATATGGTTGGATAGTGGTGGGTTGGGATATGGTTGGATAGTGGTGGGTTAGTATAGGGTTGTATCAAGTGGGTTGGGATATGGTTGGATAGTGGTGGGTTGGGATAGGTTTAGTTAGTGGTGGGTTAGTATAGGGTTGTATCAAGTGGGTTGGGATATGGTTGGATAGTGGTGGGTTGGGATATGGTTGGATAGTGGTGGGTTGGAATAGGTTTAGTTAGTGGTGGGTTGGGAAAGGTTTAGTTAGTGGTGGGTTGGGATATGGTTGGATAGTGGGAGGTTGGAATAGGTTTAGTTAGTGGTGGGTTGGGATAGGTTTAGTTAGTGGTGGGTTGGGATATGGTTGGAGACTGGGAGGTTGGGATAGGTTTAGTTAGTGGTTTGTTGGGATAGGTTTAGTTAGTGGTGGGTTAAGATATGGTTGGAGAGTGGGAGGTTGGAATATCGTTGGATAGTGGGAGGTTGGGATAGGTTTAGTTAGTGGTGGGTTGGGATAGGTTTAGTTAGTGGTGGGTTGGGATATGGTTGCAGACTGGGAGGTTGGGATAGGTTTAGTTAGTGTCATGTTGGGATATGGTTGGAGACTGGGAGGTTGGAATATCGTTGGATAGTGGGATGTTGAGATAGGTTAAGTTTGTGTCAGGATGAGATATGGTTGGATAGTGGTGGGTTGGGATATGGTTGGATAGTGGTGGGTTGGGATAGGTTTAGTTAGTGGTGGGTTGGGATAGGTTTAGTTAGTGGTGGGTTGGGATATGGTTGGAGAGTGGGAGGTTGGAATAGGTTTAGTTAGTGGTGGGTTGGGATAGGTTTAGTTAGTGGTGGGTTGGGATATGGTTGGAGACTGGGAGGTTGGGATAGGTTTAGTTAGTGGTTTGTTGGGAAAGGTTTAGTTAGTGGTGGGTTGGGATATGGTTGGAGACTGGGAGGTTGGAATATCGTTGGATAGTGGGATGTTGAGATAGGTTTAGTTTGTGTCAGGATGAGATATGGTTGGATAGTGGTGGGTTGGGATATGGTTGGAGAGTGGGAGGTTGGAATATCGTTGGATAGTGGGAGGTTGGGATAGGTTTAGTTAGTGTCATGTTGGGATATGGTTGGATAGTGGGGGGTTGTGGAACATTGGTATTTGAAAACGCAGTCTTAATATAACATTAAACGGACAGAACATGAAGGCCGTTCATACCAGGTCATCACTTTGTGATTTGAACTTGTTGTCTTTCAGAGAGTTTTGGAAAAGAAAGTTCTTTTGTAAGTTTCTCCTTGAAACCAGCTTCCGGAAACCAGGTATGATGCATTCGAGTTCTCTCCCTAGCTCTCCAAAATTGTTACTCTGGTCCATATCCAAGACTTGAACAAGCCTTTCTACTTACCAGGTGGTTCAGCTGACCGCTTTCAAGCCCTCAGGTAATTTAAAACATTAGGGAATCATGCTTTATTGTCACTGTGATGATTAAAATCTACCGAATCTTATCTACATTTTCACTAGATTTTTCTCTTTATTTTAGCTACATGTGCTAGCATCAGGTGTGAGTTTTGCATGGATATGAAGCAGCTCATGTGGCCAAGGTCACTTTCACAGTGTTTAAAATAATCAAAAGGTAGAGATGACAAGTCCAATGTTGACAGTCAGAACATAAGGGAAACTTATTTTCTTAGTAAGACATTCAGACGTCTGCAGATCAACCAATTAAACGTCAGACCTTAAATCTACCTGTTCGCGTAAAACTGAAGATTGTGCACATATTGCACTCTTAGTGTTTGTTTTCTCCTTAAATCCATCCGACATTATATAATAGTAGATTAATTATGCGTTTCTGTAACTACAGGCTGCTAATCGAACGGATGGAATTGGACAAAATCTGAATTATCCAGTGATCATCCAAACACACACAACGAAAGACTCAATGAACACACACACACACAACGAAAGACTCAATAAACACACACACACACACACACACACAGAGAGAATGAAAGACTCAGTGATTTACACACATACCAGTGTGTGAAGCAGGAAACATCTTGAAGGAGGACTGCTCCTCCTCCACAGCGTCCTATTCCCAGGGTCAGGATTCCCAGGGCCAGGAATCATCTGCTGTTTAGGAAGTGGCTGTTCCAGAGAGAAAGGTTTAAGAGCGGCTGAGGACACTTTCCAATGCATTACGTTTGACGCATCCTGGTTGTTTTTCAGACCTAACAAGTCAATCCACGATACAGTAGGCGCTGAATGCGCTTCGACGGTTTACTGATTCAAGCGTTTTGCCGGTGTGTAAAATATCATGTGACCAGACAGCACGATTGTGTTGTCAGTATTACAATGCGGAAAGTAGTTTCTTCAAGATCATCTCAGACATCAACAGTATTAGAAGAGTGCTGCTAACTGTCTGGGAGTTCATTAAGACATTGTGCTAAGTCTATTACCTGCTGTCAATCTATTACCAATGAACCACTACATGTGTTTGAGACTGTCTGTTGTCTTTCCAAGTCTGCCGG
The DNA here is from genome assembly GCA_029465975.1 of Dallia pectoralis. NCBI lineage: Eukaryota > Metazoa > Chordata > Actinopteri > Esociformes > Umbridae > Dallia > Dallia pectoralis. The sequence continues at coordinate 9,487,302 of CM055750.1, forward strand.
CCTTTCCGACTTAACGGGAAGCAGCAGCAGTCCTGACAAAGACCTACATTAAAGGTGCAATTGAAACCAAAACACAATATTAATTGGCGCTGAGAAACATTGCATGAGACCATTACCAACCCACAGAGAGTGTGGTTCTGTTCCTAATTACACAGGAGCCGTTAAACTATACGTCCCACAAACTGATCCCAGTTATACTATACGTCCCACAAACTGATCCCAGTTATACTATACGTCCCACAAACTCATCCCAGTTATACTATACGTCCCACAAACTCATCCCAGTTATACTATACGTCCCACAAACTCATTCCAGTTAAACTATACGTCCCACAAACTCATCCCAGTTATACTATACGTCCCACAAACTCATTCCAGTTAAACTATACGTCCCTCAAACTCATCCCAGTTAAACTATACGTCCCTCCAACTCATCCCAGTTATACTATAGGTCCCTCAAACTCATTCCAGTTAAACTATACGTTCCACAAACTGATCCCAGTTATACTATACGTCCCACAAACTCATCCCAGTTAAACTATACGTCCCACAAACTCATCCCAGTTAAACTATACGTCCCTCCAACTCATCCCAGTTATACTATAGGTCCCTCAAACTCATCCCAGTTATACTATACGTCCCACAAACTCATCCCAGTTAAACTATACGTCCCACAAACTCATCCCAGTTAAACTATACGTCCCTCCAACTCATCCCAGTTATACTATAGGTTCCACAAACTCATCCCAGTTATACTATACGTCCCACAAACTCATCCCAGTTAAACTATACGTCCCACAAACTCATCCCAGTTATACTATACGTCCCACAAACTCATCCCGGTTATACTATACGTCCCTCAAACTCATCCCAGTTATACTATACGTCCCACAAACTCATCCCAGTTAAACTATACGTCCCACAAACTCATCCCAGTTAAACTATACGTCCCACAAACTCATCCCAGTTATACTATACGTCCCTCCAACTCATCCCAGTTATACTATAGGTCCCTCAAACTCATCCCAGTTATACTATACGTCCCTCAAACTCATCCCAGTTATACTATACGTCCCACAAACTCATCCCAGTTATACTATACATCCCACAAAGTCATCCCAGTTAAACTATACGTCCCACAAACTCATCCCAGTTATACTATACGTCCCTCAAACTCATCCCAGTTATACTATACGTCGCTCAAACTCATCCCAGTTAAACTATACGTCCCTCAAACTCATCCCAGTTATACTATACGTTCCACAAACTCATCCCAGTTATACTATACGTTCCACAAACTCATCCCAGTTATACTTTACGTCCCACAAACTCATCCCAGTTAAACTATACGTCCCACAAACTCATCCCAGTTATACTATTCATCCATCAAACTCAGTCTAGTTATACTGTACATTATTGTTTAATGTACAGTGGATATAAAAAGCCTACACACCCCTGCGAAAATGGCAGGTATTTAATGTAAAAAAGAGATAAATCATGTCAAAACATTTTCCACCTTTAATGTGATCAATAACGTGAACAATTCAAAAATCTGAAATCTTTGAGGAGGAAAAATACAAAATAAATCCCTTACAAGTACCTGGTTGCATACGTGTGCACACGTACCCTTAAACTAATACTTTGTTGAAGCACCTTTTTATTTTAATATAGCACTCAGTTTTGGGTAGGAGTCTATTTGTATGGCACATCTTGACTCTTTTTTTGCAAAAGCGCTCCAAATCTGTCAGATTGCGGGGACAGCCCCTGTGCAGAGCCCTATTCAGATCAACCCACAGATGTTCAATTGGATTCAGGTCTGGGCTCTGGCTGGACCATTCCAAAATGTTAATCTTCTTTTGGTGAAGCCATGCTTTTATGGATTTAAATGTGTGCTTTCGGTTGTTGTCGTGCTGAAAGGTGAACTTGATCTTCAACTTTGAAGCCTGAAGGTTTTGTGCATAAATCGCCTGGTAAATACTGTTCATAATTCCCACAACCCTGGCAAAAGCTCTGGTTCCAGCTGAAGAAAAACAGCCCCAAAGCATGATGCTGCCACCACCATGCTTCATTGTGGGTATGGTGTTCTTTGGGTGATGTGCAATGTTCTTTTTGTACCTAACATACCTTTTGCATGTATAGCCCGTACATATGAGGAATACGGGCGATTGTTGTCACATGTAGCACACAGCTAGTATCAACAATTTCTGCAGCTCCTTTAACATTGCTGTAGGCCTCTTGAAGAAAATGTCAGGAAAATTCTACTGGAACAGCTGACATTTATTTGTGATTAATCAGAGTCACTTTAAATTATGACAGGTGTAATTACTTCCTTTTAACATGAGTTTGAATGTGATTGGTTAATTCTGAACACAGCCACATCCCCAGTTATCAGAGGGTGTGCACTTAAAGCTTTTAGTTTGTTTTTCAATTGAATTATTCACATTATAGGTCACATTAAAATGGAAAAGGTTCTGACATGATTTATGTTTGTCTAATTTTTTCACATCACAAAATATTGCAGGGGTGTTTAGACTTTTTTTATCCACTGTAAGTGTATACATATATTGTGTGATGTGTATGACAATAATAGCTGCCTCAAAGCCATTACATTTGTTCCCCTGTTAACTAGAGTTATTGTCTCAAACCATTTAGCTCTTCGTGTTCAGAGGCTGAAATGTATTCTGGCACTTGTATTTGTAAAGTAGCATCGGCTAATCAGCCCACAACTAGAGACGTTCACATTATGAGTTATGTTGTTATGACTCATAAATGGTATACAGTACATTTGTCCTGATAGCTTTTTTTGGTATTGAAAACATTGGATTATGTATCTGTGACCCTGTGACCAATGAACAATAGTTAAGAAACTGCCGAAACATAAAACCTGTAGAGCTTTATTGCATTTATTGGTTTAATGCTATTACAATAAAACCAATTGAAGGAAAAAAACGGAGAATGTGTTGATTGTGTTTTTTATGAAAAGCAATACGTGACTTAGAGAGGAGCATTAATGAAAGTTTAAGGACTCATCACATCAGCATTACCAAACAGAGACATCACTGACCGTTGAAATAAAAAAGAACACTCATTAAACTATTTACATCGTATAAGCACCTTGAACCTAAAATGTGAAATATAAAAGTAAGTTTGGAAACATCTGAGCTAGGTATAGGTCGATGTATTTTTTTCCTTCATATTGTGCTTCCCAATATAAATACTGTACAGAGGAGAGGCACAGATAATGATCTCGTTTCAGTTCGAAAACCGTGGTCAGTATTTAGGACAGGCCAGGTTCGTAAGGCTGGTGTTCTGATTGTCTAGAAGGTGAATTTACATAAGCTTAGAGGGGGTGGAATATGCTATTGTAGCTGTTACTGATGTTTTCTTTCCATGCCGCCTTGACACTTGACGTTTTAAACGTTTTTCCGTCATTTTTATTGACAATTGTAAGTATGAATGAGCTATATTCTTTTTACGATGCGATTCCTTTGCGATTTCCCTAGTTTCCCTTCAAGCATGTTTTCAATTTCTCATCCATGACTTCAACCGGGAGAAAACCCATGCACAGTGCACAATCTCTGACATGTCGCTACGAGTGATTGCTTCTGGTAGGTGGTTGGAGGACTTGCTAAGATTTAAAGGTTCTGTGTAGGACATTTCTTTGTAATTGTCATTTCTTTCTAAGGCCCTTCTTTATAGATCTGTTAATAAAAGACGACTGGCTGCAGCCACAGATGGCTCCTTTACATTCTATCCCACACATCAGGGCCATATTCAGGCCTCTCTCTCTCTCTCTCTCTCCCTCTCTCTCTCTCTCTCTCTCTGCAAGGCTTCTGCCCCCCCCCCATCCATCTTGACTGTATCTCTTTCTCTTACGTTCACCAAATATCTTTTTTGAGTAACTGAGTGTCAATAAATTGAATATGAGTATGCACTGTGTACTTGTCAACACAACTGTAGTTCATACATTATAACGTTGATGACTAGAAGAAAGAAAAATAATATTGAGCGTAACATATTGTTCACATACCTACGTTTCAGTAACATTGACAACAATCAAACAAGTGCTCACATAAACGTCGGGCGTACACGCGTTTCTGAAAGCTAACACAGGTCTAAATCGTGTGTTACAGTGTCTCTGTCGCCTGACGAATCTCAAATACAGTGTGCTGCCATTAAAACTCTGAAATTAGTCCTCACTTGGCTTAATTCAACTCATGGTCATGTTACGTTCACAAACAGCATCATAACATAGCTCCGTTTGTACATTTTGTAACTAATAACAATGTATTGAAGAATAGCCAAAGTCTATGCAATATTCTATTTTCTTTCACCTAGCATAGAGGGGTGACACACACACACACACCCATACAGTCTCCCACACTCACATCTTTTGCTCTTAGCCATAAGCAAATATCCCGTCTGGGGTTTTCACTGCATCAGGTCAGTCCCGTAGGGTGCTGTGGTGCATGGTGTGGGTCGCACTCATACACAAGCCCGCTTTGCGTGCAGCATCTCGATGAGGAGGTTATTACAGGGAACCTCCCCGCTCAGGTGTCTGTAACACAGGTAGTCCTCTGCCTGGGTGCTGAGGGCACGGAGCTCCGGTAGACGTCGTACCAGCTGGCCGAACTTGTCCAGGTACTGTGGGTAGGAGCACAGCGTGTACTCCAGCAGAGCCCCGTTCACCTGCTCATGAACACTCTCCACAAACGCCTGGTTCTCCAAGAGCTTAACGTCTGGGCGGGGACATAGGAAAAACGGTTTAGATTTTGAGAACATTGACACAAGTTTTAAATGTGAATACCATGACATGCTGTATCCTGTCACGGTTTGAAACGTAAACATTTGGTATTCGAAGGGGCAAAAAAGGTAACGGTCTTAAACACAAGTGTTTAGAATGAAACCTAAAACGTGATTGGGAGTATGTTTCAGTCAGTTCATACCATGGACATACTTAACTATATTTTAGTTATTTGCCATTTAAGTTCTACTAGCCTGAGCTACAAACAACGTTTTTTTTGGCTAAAAAAGAGACATTTCGGAGCTGTGATTTGTATTTGCAAAATCACTTAAAGAATTCTTCTATAAATTGGGTTAGCACACTGCTCGCCCCTCAGATTCTGGTTCAGGAAGTAGAACAGCAATGACAACTATCACGTGCTGCTTTCAAATTTTGAATAGGTACAGAATTCACTGTGGTGAACCAAAGACGTAGCAATCACTATAAAAAATATACTTTCCATTCGGAGAAAATAGAATAGTAATGGAATCTCTCCAAACAATGGATTCCACTAGGAATTATAAGCCATTTCACCAAACAGATTCTAACATACATATCTGATGAGACGCAGAGACGTCCATAATGTTAAGAATAACTAGGTGCCTGCTAAAAAACTTCTAAAATAAATTGCATATTTTCATGAAGATTTTACTTTTAATTGAAACATTCCCTTTCACAATAACTCGGGGAACGTTTCAGGATTACACATACTTGAACGCAACGGTCCACGTCTCTAATAAATACACTCATGGGTGGGTTAACCTTGTCCCTAGGCTATTGTACAAAAAGAGTATGAACCTAGAACAACATAATTCATAGTTGGCCTTCTGTGGCACGTAATGCAAGGTGAGGCATCGAATAGCGAGTTGAGGCATCTGATCACGTACACAAAGACAGTCTAGTCAGAACCAGCCACTTTAGAATGTGAAAGAGAAGCTAACCAGCTTATAGCCTGCGACAAAATGAACAAGTTTTAATGAAGCAAAGACTGCCTGGTAATGCCCCAGGTTAGCGTGTCTGTCAAAACTGCTCCTACATCAGCATAGCGCAAACAGCAGCTGTAGGGGTGCAGCAAAATGGGATTATTTCTACTCAAAATTGATAAAACTGTCCAAAGAATAATGTACAATAGAACAAATGTCCAGACCACTGGTAATCTGCAAACAGTTTGACCTAAAGAAAAGCATCCAACCACTACAGGCTAACCTCAAGAGATGGACAGGCCTCATTTTTAACTAAATCAGTACTTAGGTCAACCGTTTGAACCTCAAAGAATATCAAGTTGCTGTATCAATGTGCTTTGGACAGATGAGTCAAATGAGGAGTCATTTGCCTGGAATGCCAGACATCATGATCAGCAATAAATGAAACATAGGGCCCGATTTATCAAGCTGTTTGCGCCTGTTTTAAGGCGGTAATTGGTCGCAAAGACGGATGTAACCGATGCGGGCTATTTACCAACAGGGCGCAATTGGCTAAAATCGCAGATTGCATGCCACATTAGCGTGAAGAGACAAGTTGCGCTTTCAATACGCGTTCGTGGGAGGGGTCATGGGGAAAGTGGGAGGAGGTGGGAGGAAACCCGTTTATTGCATCTAATTATATATTCCGTGGTATTTACAAAGACTGCCAGTCACTGCGCAGTGTAAAATTCTGCGCCTCTTAAAAGCAGGTCTTAACTAGATAGCGCGTTTCCCTGTGTGTTCAAATGGACCTCAATGGCAGCCAGTGATCAGAGCAAGGCGAAGACATCGGCCAATACGGCGAGCAGACAGGATATATGCCACGAGAATAACTCTTCAATTAAGCGAACAACAAATCATCCGATGTTACAGATTAAGCAGCGATGCAATAATTACATTACTGGACGAAATCAAAGATGAAGAAGTTTATTCTATTTGTTATGGCAGTCCAAATTAAAATGTTTCTGGTGGGTGTGGATGTTCTGCCCTGTAATATGTTTAGGTTTGCTGTTACCTCATGCACTAATATCTGGATTTCATCTTCCGAAAATCTAAGCTTGCGCTTTCTCTTTCCAGTAGTATGATCCATGGTAAATAGGCTACATGCGGCCCATTGTTTGCGCTTTTAGAGGCGTGCTTATGGTGGGCGGGGTATGCGCAGATTGCGTGAGTGTCAGGTTTGATAAATACTACGCAAAATGTGGAAGCATAGCGTGCGCTATTAGCGAACTAGCAAAACAGACACAGCGCAAACTGCGCTAGTCTTAGTAAATACGGCCCATAATAGCCCTATAAAGACCATAAGCATGGAGGGGTACAGATAGCATTTTAGTTTGGTCCGCCCCAGGGCCTGACTAACAGGTTGTCATTGAACCAACACTGAATTTTATATTTTACCAGAGAATCGATATAGACCGTAATCCTAAAAAAAGATGGCGGACTTGAAATGTGCCATGCATGCAAGAAAGCCATTAAACATGACACAGTTGAAGCAGTGCTGTAATCTAGAGCGGGCAAAAATTCCTTCCAGACAGTTCCTTCTAGACAGTCAACTGTGAAAAACATATCTGCACAATGAAACAAAATTTCTGTTGATATTTGATAAATGACATTATGAAAAGTACAATTTTTCACTAAAATGTCTTAACTTAGGTCACTTTTATCTACAGCAGCAAAGACAATATATCATTATATCCAAATATGTAAGAAAAAAGACAACTCTCCAGGGGTGAAGCTACTTCTTCACACGACTCTAGCTAACGAATTGTCTACTTAATAAATATTGGACATTTACTTTTCCAAACCCGTCAGTGAGCAACGTTACACAGGTGGAGATAAAAGCAAATCAATGTTCCTCGTCGACAAACGCATACACATAATCTCTCTGGATTATATTTACCATCCAGGGATTTCAATGCGTCGCAAACATTCAACAAACTTGTTAAAAACATTATGACGCAAATAGTCCCATTTGAATGAATTTACGAATTATATTTCTTTTCTGACCATAAAGACAACAATGACACTAGAGTAGTCTAGTCAAAACATATTTTTCCCAGGATAAGAGTGTCTGCTAAATGAATTCAATGAAACATGTTTTTGTGGTGCCCAGATACATTTGAATCAGGCTTTTTTTTAAAGGAGGGATATGTTCTGGGTGATGATTAGTGAGTAGACTAAACCAATGCCTATTTCGGTGGGAATATCTCACATTTTTCAAATTGACCAACAAAGGCCGAGCTTCATGGATAGTTCTAAAAGACCTTCTCCAAATCAGCAAAGAGTGTCTGGGAATGAGATGATGGGTGGGTTTCTTCCATTCACTTGAACGACATGTAGGGAAATATGCAAATTTGGCTTCATGCCCTACAGCAACAAAATGACACCTCCAGAGTTCAGAAAATACGTCCAAAAGATCATAAACATTTCAACAGTTTCTTAAATCCATATGTTAATTCTATGTACCAATATCTGGTACATTGTATCTGCACAGCATGCAGCGGGCTTAGTTTATTCTGTGTGTGTGTGTGTGTGTGTGTACGCGCGCAAGTGTGTGTGTGCGTGCGTGTGCGCGTGTGCGTAGCCGTTGGTGCGTCCGTCCACATGTGCCCCATACCCTCTAATGCACTCCGATCCAGCATCAGCTGAGTCCTGCCAGCAGCGGCATTCACACAGCAATTAAACATTTTGAATAATCTTTTCAAAGCGCCCATTGATCGAAAGACGACGGAGAGAAAGAGAGAGAATGAAACAGACAGCCGAGAAGGCAAATATTTCTGCTTGTGACGAGTGCTCTCATTATTCTAAGGCCTTTTGTTCCCCTGCTTCGCCCGGCGCTAAATAGCAGTCGCTTAAGGGAATCTGGGCGATTGCCGTCCGCCTGCACCTCGTACAGAAGCCACAGCCTGAATGTCAGTCAGACTATCAAATAATAGGCCGATCCATTATCGGTTCTATTGAGTGCTTAGGGAATAATTGGTGAGGTTGTCTTTGTTGATGTCGCCTTTTGACGAGGTCCTAAATTTAATTAAGTGACTTTAGCTGAGGATAAAGGATTGATTGAGATAACAGTTGTAACCTTCTGGATAAATGCGTACATCAAGGGATGTCACATGTCCTTTTAAAATATCACTACTTTCTTTCAAAGGAAATGTGTGTGTGTGTGCGTGTGTGCGTGTGTGTGTGCGTGTGTGTGTGTGCGTGCGCGTGTGTGTGTGCCTGTGCGTGTGCGTGTGTGTGTGCGCGTGCGCGTGCACGTGCGCGTCTGTGTGGGTTGTTTAGAACCCACCTCAACAACTAAAATCTATTCCCAACAATTCGTTTGAAAAGTTAGTTTTCAAGACTAAACTTTAATGGGTTTATAGAAACAACAGCCTTACTAGAAGCAACGGGAACAATACAGGAATTATCATGAAGCCACACTGAATTGAAACTATTTAAAGGCCCTAATAAGTTTATAGAACAACGGGGAAACCAATGCTACATTGTGATTCTTCAACAGCCCATTCATTCTTGAGATAGGCGTAACGCTTCTGATAAACACCATTGAACGTGGTGGATACAGTGGACGACTGGACGTCTACATGTTCTACTCACTGGGATTGAAGAGAATGAGAAACTTGAGACAGGCGACCTCTCTCTGGTCAACCTGCAGCCCCAGCAGTCTCCCAGCCAGCTCTTGTCCTCTCTGGACCAGGCCTGACAGAGTCACCCCTGCATGGGAGCCGATGGACGACAGGTCCATCTGCAACAAAACAAAGGACAATATTGGGAATAGCCGAAGCCGCGGGAGAATGTTTTCTATCACGGGTGCAGGTGGCTGAGGTGGGAGAGTCGCTGATATCTCAGTAGCTCATCGGTTCTTGTTTTGTGAGCATAGAGCACCTGTGACTCGTAAAGAAAGCAAATAGTTGCAGTGCAGCTTCACCAAAAGCCTTATTACCCGTGGTTATTGGGCCATGCTAGAAACCCCATACACAGTAGAGAAATGCTGAATATAGTACAGCCAGATACAGTGATAGCATATACAACACATAGCTTCTCACCACTAACAAATAAATTATAATTTAAAAATTAAGTAATATTTTTATGAATGTTGAATCATCCAATCTCAACAATACCTTTTACACTTTAGAATTTCTAAGACCATTTACTTTCTCTTTGATTTAGGTGTAGATGAAAATTGCATGTTTTCCATTCCTTGACATCGTAATGAAAATATAAGCAAAACGTATATCTGGCTACAAAATAACAAAACAAAAAACGGGCAGCCATTTCTCATTTTTTCAGTAACAAGAACGAGAAGCCTGTCAACGAATGACTGTTTTTTCCTGTTCTGTTCTGAATCCCCTAACATAACCAAATGTAGAATGACCTGAGGGGGCATCTGTGTGGGTCATCGGTTTGTTTAGGTAGAGACACACCTAAAACTCCCACAGTGTGGGATAACTGTAGTGGCCTTTATATTTTAAATATTGTATAGCGCCACTATATATCTGTCATCAACATAATGTGTGGTATTAACATTGTTAGATACCGTGGTATTTGCTATAGCCAAACATTAGCACATGTTAACACGGAAACCCATTAAAGTGTTTTAGAAAATCCCAGTATATATTTTTTAAGGAACAATTCAAAAAATGTATTGGGTTGGATATCTAAGCGGCATAATGGTTTGGGATACATTTCTGTTTCTGTGTTTTTCAAAGTGACAAATATAAATTGTCCTTTACAATTCCAACACATTTTTAATGTAAAGGACACTGACAGGACTTGTATTTCGATTTCGAAGCATAACAGCGCTATAACTCACCTCCTGGCCCGTCACCAGTAGCAGGCTAACGTCCTTCCTATGTTGCACTTGTCTGAAGACATGGTCCAACACCAGCAGCTCAGACCAGCAGTTGTGTAGAAGTTTCATCTGATCCCCCACCTGGACAAAGACAGAAAAAAACTCTAAACTCATTTCGACACGGCTTATAGGGGTGGCGGAGAACCAATCTAATGTCAAATGTCGAATAAAATCGCTGGGCTATTCCGATCTCCGGAAACGGGCATCAATCTAACGTCTACTCTCTTAACAGTTAGCATCCGTATAGGACCCTGGAGGTCCTCTGAAACACGCTTCATAAACAGTTACATGGGGAGACAATAAAACCCAGGGAGGTAGATGTGCACTATTTCCAGGGTCTGGGCCTGGTGTCAGTTTGTCGCGTCTCATCACCGTATATTTATGAGTCTCGGCAATGACCTCTCCCACCTCCTCACCTCGCCCTGTCCTCTGTCACCCTGCTGGCCCCGTCTCATTATAGCACACAGGACTGTGTGTGTGTGTGTGTGTCTATGTGTGTGTGTGTGTCTGTGTGTGTGTGTGTGTGTGTGTGTGTGTGTGCGTGTGCGTGTGCGTGTGTGTGTGTGTGTGCGTGATGTGTAAAGGGGCGGGATAGAGGTGATTGGACGCTCTCAGCTGCCGGTACATATTGCTCCGGGAGCCGAAGGACGAGTCGGACAGTAATTCTGCAGCTGGTGACACACACGGCGTAGCTATTGCCCCCTAATGGCGTCATCCCATGTTCGGACATTCATCCATCTGTCATGAGGATGACAGAATTACTGCCCCTTAAATGAAACGATATATATCTGTCCAAGGGAGGAGTCCAATCTTGGTCACGTTCAGAGTTACAGGACCCGCACAACGTCTTGATTCATTGGGGCGGGGTTAGGGTAAGGGGAGGGGGGACTGGGGGAGGGGTGGGGTCAGAGGAGGAAGCTGAAGGGCTCAGTGACCTACTTTACTTCCGCTAAAGGAGTCGGGGCTAGAAAATTTCTATCTCTCTCACACACACACACACACAAACAAACACACGTACGAAGTGAACGTGAAGAAAAGTCCTCTTGGCTGTCAGAAACGGGGACACATAAACCTGCCCGACTCCGCAGCGTTCCACGACTGTAAGATTTTGTTCTTCGCAAATATGAACAATGAGAGACACAAGTCTGTCCGTGAAGAGGGAGCTGCCATTCCCCACGTTATCGCCTTAATGGAATGTGATTACGCAGTGAGACAAACAGCTCTCTCTGCAGAAGGCGTTCTCTCTCCACCGCTAAACAGCTAAACACACCGTTTGGTTCTTGTCTCGCACTGTTCTGCACTACAACAATTGGCAATAATATGAATTATCTTATTGCAATTCGCATGTTACTCTTGCCTTTGTTCTTCTATTACATTATGTCATATGTTCCATTATGCCGGAAGCAAAACAAAAGAGACTCATTTCCCATGAAGAACACCAATGCCATAGTTAGATTAGAATACATAGTCGTAGGCTACAATAAGTACAGTATGATCTGAAGGGCATTTCATCACATTATTTTCATTTAAACCTATCGATTTCATTCATGTAATTTTATACGCTTTTTACCCAGAGACAGATTTCTTGGCCACTTTCACCTGCCACTGATGAGATAAACGCATCAAAACATTATTCGAGAGACGCGGGCCTTGACTGTCTTTCTACTGAGGACTTACCCAACTGTGTCGCCTGCGTTCTATATCTAACGTTAGCTGTAGCGCATTTATGTTTTCATCTGTATCCAGCATACAAGAAGCAACAGAAGCAGAGCAGAAACAACAGCCTCTTAGTTATGAAAACAGGCTAATTAGGAAAGTGCCTAGATGTTGGAGAAGGCGCTACGGTGCACAGTTAGCCATTGCTATTATCACAATTCTAGCTATAACAAACTATTGGCACATCCCGTTAGAGCAGCTCTGTCTGCTCCGACGCCCACTGAGACTTGGAGGCCGGCCTGTGCGAATGGAAACAGAAAAGTCTATGTCTAGTAGGTACTAAAGGGAAATTTGACATGCGCCTATCGCTCTGACACGGCGAAAATACGTTCCCGTTCAGATAATCCCCACAATGGACTCACTGTTTCCCAGATAATGCTGAGAGAGAAATAATAAAAAAAAAAGATCATTCTATACAGATATTTCCTAAGGTTTTACGTAACCAAGAACAAACACACACACACCGTAAATTGCCTGGGAAAATCATTCTCATGGATGACAAAAGTGTCACAAAGAAACATTACAAAAACATGACAGTATTGGTCAGTGACATACCCATCTGAAACCCACTCTGCCCAGGTGAGCCTCTGCAGTGTCCAACACCAGTATTGATTTCTCTCTCCTCTGGGATCCAGGAAGGATTCACCAGGGACCATAACTCACGGGGCGCAGTATTGCACAACTCAATTACAGCATTCGGCTTACAAAGAGACCGAGAGTACGAGGAGCGGGTTTTTGGATGGGGACGCATCTCAATTCATGACCCAGAGGAAGACAGACGGGGTTAGGGTGTCACCTCCTCAACCGATCCTCCGCCAGGAACACGGAGACTGAAACAATGACGCCATATATGTCAGTGTAAATGTCACATGTTTACACAGGCCTTCTGTCATCATTTTACAATACGTGCGCGCGCGTGATCAGACCGATCCTCGAGCATTCGACTACAGCATACATCATAGCTATATGCGCGTGTTTTCTTTGAAATATTATCATCTGGGAAGTGGAAGGACCTGACATGATTACAAGGGCCATTTTAGTGTGCCTGCTTTTCCTAGGATTTCCTTGAGCTCCTTTACCTTGAGCTCCTTGAAGAATATGCAGCTCCTGGCCCACTCCACAATGGAGAACAGGGTCTGGTCAGCCATGCGACACATGACGCTGAAGGTGCTCAGCTTCTCCTGGCGTCCCCTGCCACTCTGTTCCTGCTGGAGGAAGGCCAGTATCTTACTCTGCACCTGCATCTCGTCCGGGTCACAGCGCAGTAACTCCAGCACCAGAGGGGGCAGACTGGAGGGCTGCGGGGAACCAGCGGACGGGTAAACGTTCGGAAAGGGATAGCCCACCAGAGACTCCGGAGAACTTGTGTAGTGGTCGGGGAACTCGGACTTGATGGCCCGGTTGGGGAATGTCACGTACGGGTACTGAGGGGGCAAGGGCTGCATGGACACCCCCAGGGAGGGAGGCCCGTAGAGGCTGGCCTCGTAGTCCGTGGGAGTGACTGAGGTGGAGGTGGAGGACATGAGGCCTTTGGGGAGAGAGGGGACGCTGTGCAGGGCCCCATTGAAGCCATAGTCACTTTGTACAGGGGAGAGTTGTGGTGGCACAGTTTCCAGCTTGAAGCCGGTGGAACGTATTAACGCCTTCTTTTGTTGCTTCAGGGCTCTGTCCCGCTTGTACATCGGGCCAAACTTATTCCTGCCCCCGCGCATTCGGTCCGCACGCACCGCTGTCACAGGGAGAGAGAACAAGTTGAGAAATCATCTAGCCGGGGTGGTCGACCAATCGTTTTTTAGGCTTATTGGCATTTTTTGGGTTAAAAATGCACCGCATGTAAAATCTGTAAACGAGACAAGTCTATCGTGGGAAATACCACCGTATTAAGTGCACATGAAAATATGTAGTTAAGAATGTTTGGAAGAATCCTCAAACAATTATTGGACAAACAATGTAACATCCGCCATGCATCTAATTCCATTAAACACTGTAATGATCTTTACACAGTTTACTACACACCATTAGCAAATGCATTTGCCGTTACACACGTGTAAATTATGATTGCGTAAATATAAGGTAGGCAGATTCGTTGAATATGTTCAACTATGCATGTGGTGTTGGACCGAGTTAAAACTGCGAGCCAAGAATGTGTCATTTTCTGCGGAAACAGGTGCTTTTTTGCATCAGAGCCTGGGAATCACACTATGCTCCATATTATGTGGGTTTATCCGTCCAGAAAACCAGAAGGATACGATTGCTAAACCACTCTGATCTGTTTTCTGTTGTCTGTCCTTATTCAACTATGCTGATTAATTGGACTAAAACTGCCCATGTCATGTAAACAATGCAAATAGATAGTTGCAAGTATTGTAATGCAAATAAAATAACTGATTTTTATTTATTGAGAAATTAGTAAAGATATAAATAAAACATCGACCGAACCTCACTTGTGAAGCCTAATTTAGTATAGACCTATAAATCCACGTTTTCGTCAAGTCTGAATAGGCCTAAATTGCTTCATTCGGCACCTAAATTGAAATCCGTTCAGTTATACGACAAATTAAATGGAATATGAAATGGCCGTACCTTCTAATCTCATTCCAACATTGAGGCATTTCTGGAATCGGCAGAAGGGGCATCTCTTCCGCTGTGTTTTGTCTATTTTACACTCCTGGTTTTCTGCACACGTGTACCTCTTATTATTTTGAACTGTCCTCTTAAAGAAGCCCTGGAGAAAAAATGAAGGTATTAGTTCATCAGGCTACAATGACCAGAAACAGAGGAAATAATAGAATCAATATGAAATAGTAACAATTGCAAATTAAAATACCTTACAACTTTCACATGTAAGGAGTCCATAGTGGTATCCTGACACCTTATCTCCACAAACAGGACATAATTCTTCCAAATCTTCATCATAGTTGTAGTCCATTACCTTGAAAGGGACGCCTAAAATCAATGGAGAAGGAAAACAGAAATGTCTTAACATATGTAACTTAACTCAATTACGATCAGTTTCGAAATGCATTTACGGCCCTTGATAAATTCAGTAAAGTAGCCTATAATATACGATGAATAACGACTGAAAATATTTTTGATTTTTAAAAATCTAATTGAACACAGTTTGGTGAATAACAATTTGGAAGAATGCGAAAATGTGAGAGATTGAAGAGAATGAAATGAATGAAAATGGTCTATTTCACAGAAATAACACTGAACGTTTTGTAGTTAATGTACGACAATAAGCATACATATAAGATATCAATTAATTATATTATTCATAAGATCGAAATCAGATTTGTATTTATTTATAATAGTAAAATCTAAATAAATCATCGTTTTCCATTTCAAAACGTGTATTATAAACATTAACATTGGGTAAAAAATAGCCTACAACGAAATCGATTCGCTAAATCCAAAACATAAAATTCAACAAGCCGGAGGTCGGTTACCTTTATCGTTCCCTTCTTCCAAATGAGTATTCCTTTTTATCAAGAAAATCATCAAACCAGAATAGACTCGGGCGTTATATAATCCTCACACACAGCATGGTTTCTGTGTCAATCGATAGGCGCGCAGGTCCTCTAGACTGGCACCTTCTATTGAGAGGTTGACCAATGAGAGGTGGATGCGACCACCTAACATCAGAAAACAACCAATGCCCAGGTACCAATACTGCACCATTATAAAGGAGAAAAATGAGGACCTACACACACGTCCGCAAGAAACGAAGACTGAAGGAGACCATAGCCGATCAATTGTAACGGATATTATTATAATTTATTATAATAATTATTATTAGTAGTAATAGTATTCTTAGTCTAGCAGTTGCATCAGTAATATCGTTATACAATCACCACATATTAATAATGAATTGATTTTATTTGTCATAAACTACATATAATAATCTCCAATAATTCTGAAATATAATTTGTTTTCGTGTAAATTGACGTATCTGGTAAGTTTCAATTGACTTGGCAACATTTTGCCTTTAGGCCATGTGAACATGAACTAAATAATTTGTAAAGCCTATCCGCCCATTAGCTTAGATTGTAATGCTTGCTCTTTGCATAGTGATTATGTGGTCATGAAAAGGCCTTAAAACGTAGATTTATGAAAGAGAAGTAGGCC
Organism: Dallia pectoralis; assembly: GCA_029465975.1. Lineage (NCBI taxonomy): Eukaryota > Metazoa > Chordata > Actinopteri > Esociformes > Umbridae > Dallia > Dallia pectoralis. The sequence continues at coordinate 9,503,743 of CM055750.1, forward strand.
CACATATCTGACTTATTTATATTGCAATGGAGTTAAACCAATATATTTCCCTATTGGGCTGTGGAATTAGCTTTACATAAAAAGTTTATACGTTAATAGCCTACTGTTTAAAGATATCCGAGAAGTAGCCTGAAAAAGGCGTAAGGCAGAGGAACGCATCTCAGGTATTAGACTTTTTGGCTTTTTGTTTAATTGAAACGACCTGAACGACCATCTGACCGGATCAATAAGTTCAGTGGTTCTGGTGTTCAGGTGTTCGAGTGTTCAGGTGTCCAGGTGTCCAGGTGTTCAGGTATTCAGGTGTTCATGTGTAGTGGTGCCAAATTGGAACAACATTCGTCTGTATTGAAAGCTCATATAGTGTGGCCGTACAGGACAATGGTATACTCTTGGCATTAAGGCCTCCTTTAGATGCAAACGGCTTTGAAAATGTGTATATAAAGGTATTGTTCGAAATGTATATATCCAGTTAAAACGTATTGCAAAATCAAACATTTAAACAATATTTGATTTATTTTCCTATATATGTTATAGGCCTACTGAGACATGAGGAAGACAATATTATATTTAAACAGACAAAGGAAAGCAGGAATTTGCTATACTTTTATTAATGCTTCTACAATGGAATTATAAAAGTATCTTGCATTAAGCTTAAGTCACAAGGGATGGACATTCTGAATGTACGTATTTAATTGTTGTCCTCTCTTATTGTTTCCTTATTTGTTTTAATATACTGTAGGCTGTCCGATATGGAGCAGCTATAAATAACATTGCAGACATTTTACAATTGTTGCTTAGGCCCATCTGTGAGTATACAAGCTGCAAGTATAACAGGTTGTTGTCTCATATACTAAAAACCTTCGGGCCTTTCTACACATTCAGATAACGGATTATTTGACTTACCTTGGGTCTTTTCTCCCAACATTGGATTACCTGGGGTAGGCCAGACGTCGACAAAAAAAGAACCTATAAAATAAAAACTTTGGCCAATTTTTAGGCTATAGGTGATATCAAATCGGAATCTACAATAGAAATTAGTGCGAAATTAGTACGGATTATGAAAATGATCTCCACGAATAATTGCAGTCATTTCCAGCTTTCTCTTTGCTCTTCTTTCTTTATCAAATAGCTAAAAAGTTGCTAAAGTTCTGATTGGTCAATAACATGTCACGTGGTGTCAACTATCAAAGATGACACGCCCATTTTACCCGCAGACAGTTCACCCGAGTGTATGTCCCACAGGTTCATAAGCTTACAATAATATATCAGAAGAGTGCTTTTCTAAACATCGTTGTTTTTCAAAATCAATAGGTGGCCTTCTTTTGGTAAAATTGTTTTATAACACCAGGCATTTGGCAGAATCATAAAACAATTATAAAACAATTATTTCAAATAACATATGTTTTATTTTCTAAATTAAATATGTAATATTCGTTGCATTTATCACCTAACCATTAAAAGTACGAGAAAGATTACTCCAGTTTTACAGGCTGAGAAAAACATCCGCATGGTGTCAGATGGAATGAGTGCATGGCCTACATATAGATTTAAAACGTCTGGTGTTATCTTTCACAGGCATTATGCCTCTTTTCTCAAAGTCACATTAACTCATAAACTCATTTGGATTTACAAAAAACAAAAACTGGTCTTAAAAGTGTAGACACAATGTAGACCATTTAATATATAATTGATTAACCATGGGATAATGCCTAAGGCTCTGCAATATGTAATGCAAGCCCTCAGTGTGCAGAGGGACTCGGGAGCATTTGAAACATCACCTAATGTAGATAATTCCCAAAGATACACTTTATGAAAGATGCTGTTAAAGACAACTTTGGCAGTTTACTCTATCAAGTTTTTTTTTACAGAACCACCATTCTAAGCTATATCTGCGTGTTGTTTCAGGTCCTACATGACCACGGTTCTGTGCAAATGAGAGAACCTCACAATGTGGACTGAGAATGGGTTCAGTAAAGGAGAGATCCAAATGTCACATTCTTAAGATATTGTTCTCAAGTGCCTGGAGTTTTGAATGACGTGAAGGTCATGGTCGATTCAACGGCGATTGAATCTGTGGCAACACATTGCAAGTCAAAACTAGGGCATTTGGTTATCAGGTGATTTAAGTTGTATCAATTGCTCAGCATAGCTGGTGCAATACAAAACACACAAGGTATTTCTTTTGGAATTTGTGTTCTTGAGAAACAGTCGCTTCATTCTTAATTCCACCTATATTGTTTGCAGTCATAGTGCATTTTTTCTGCATGCATTGGATGTCAAAACTCTACACAACGTTGATGAAAATGTGATTTTTCAAAACTAATCTAATCATGTCCAACATTTATCATCTTTAACACTGATGTGCTAACCAAAAATAAGTCGGTATAACATAAACATTGATATTTTCTCACAACTCTTATTATAAATAAAAACGGATAATGCATTGGTTGCCAATGTCTAAACACTATATAATATGGATTGTAATTCAGATTTAACCATGGTCACATTACAAATGTCGTGCAAAAATTATGTGGGTCACCAATTAAACTGATTCTGTTTAGCTCTAAATAAAATCAGCTGTTCCTGAATCTATCTTCGTTTCTTACTGCCGAGATGAAATATCTATAGGATTAAAAAAGAACAATTTTATGTTTAATTGTACAGGTCAGGTTTAGGAATTTGTATAATTTCAAAGCATTACATGTATCATCATTAAAGAGAAGGGAAACCCTAAGGTGGTTTGTATCATGTTTAAGAGATATGTTTGGGATTATTTTCACACATAGTTGTCTAGAAGAGAACAATTGGGATTTGTGTACCACGTCAGAACACATTATATAATGTCAGAACAGTACAAGAGCTTGAATATGGTCATATGTTCCATTTATCATTTAATACCAATTGCACTAAAATATTTGGGAATTCACAAAAAGTCATTGACTGAAAGAGGCTTTAGATGCCTTTCAGTGATGTAACTCAGATGTCTTGATTAAAATCTAAAGTGTGAACATTTGTCCTCATTATAATTGACTACAACTGTGGTGGGGTGGTATTTTCTCCTTTGGCCAAGTCCCTTAATTTTCTTCCCCCTCCCCTCTCGGATTTTGATAAAAATGCTTGCTAGAAAACTTAACAAAACCCAATGGCTTGTCATCATGCTTTGAAGAATACATCTTTGGAAGTTATTGAACATGTGATATTTAATCACGTGTGCCGGTTGGGCGCACTCAGATAAGACTAGTAAAGATTTGCGCTTGCTTTTTGGTCAAGGACTAGGATTTATTTGTACCATTTAGGTCGTTATTTTGGTCTAAATAGGCTTAATGTGTGTCAGAGAAACAGTTAAAAAGTTTACTATTAATACACCTCATGGGCACGATCAACTAGATTAACTGGAAAGTTGGAAAAGCGTACACTTGCCTGTAAAATAAATAAAATGCACATTGAAAAAAGGGTAATTCTCCTGCTAAACCTGTGTTAATGTTGCTGATGCAACTGGATAATAGCATAGTTAGCCTACTGGGCATGTGCATCAGGTCAGTGTTTACAGTACATCTGCCTATGTATGTAATCCACTAGATAAACAGAGAAACAACATAAGTTGAGCTTATCATTGGAAAAAGTTATTTCTACTAGAAAATGTGTTAATGTTATCGTGTATATGATAGAATATGAGCTAGATAATTTCACTGAAGGCGTCTAGACTTTTGATACTCATGGTATCCAGTAGAAAAAGTAAGAAATGCTGCATGTAGCATTAAGATTTGCTGTTATAGAGACGCTCTATAAGACGATCTCTGTAATAAGACTATCTCTGTACATCTATCTACGGACTCCCTGTTGTATAGTGCCCTGACCCCACTACAGTGAAGGATCTCAGTATCGGCCATTGACCTTTCAAGGTCTCAGATTAGGCTAAATAAGGTCCCTGATTAGGTTATCTACACATCCGTTTATTATATCCAAGAGGCAGAAAACAAACATTGAGCCCCCTTCAGGACAGGGCACATGCAGAGGAGGAGGGCATGCAGAGACAGACACCGGGCCAGGCCTCTTGTCAATGAATCACGGAAATATGGCCTATCTACTGTTTGTCTCCAGCACCTATTTTTTTCAATGTGTGCTGTGACTACAGGTCAGTGGTGCCCCAGAATCAGACGTTCTCTGTCTCTGTTTCTGAGATATATTAGTACAATAAATATGGAGCAGGATTGGGCTTTTGGATGTTGTTGTGACTTCATCATTTAGATTACGTGATCATTGTGCCCTCTGCAGCTATTTTTTGCTGAAACAACAGAATCTCCGGGATAAAAAATTATAGGAAAACAATATTTTTTTTGGGTGAAAGTGCGTTCGCGCTGCAATGTTTTAAAAGCCTCCAGACTTAAGGGCAAATGTGTCGCTAGGAAAGTTTAAAGTATAATTTTCTGAGAACATGTTTCAGATTAGGATGGTCATATAGCAGAAGCACTTATCAAGCGTGACTTAAAGCATAGAGGCCAAACATCATTAATTAAATACATACAGTACTGTGCCCATAATTGGCCTTTCCAAAACCCTGGCATGGCAAGTGCCATATTGTACCAGCTGTGCTATTCAGAAATATTCCAAATCAGGCAGAATGAAATGTACATAACATCAGTCCATAAGTAATAACCTTAACAACCATTCATATGATACCTTTGGTCTCAAACATAATATTTCGGAACATGTTTCAAGTGCATGGAGTCTGGTTCCTCAAATCAACGGGCAGAAGATGGGCAGAATGGCTTCCATGAGTAGTTTGATATTAAGCCTGTGTTCCCGTCTAATAATTGCAAAATAGCATTTCCCTGACTTATGACGGAGGACCTTGAGGAAAGATTTTGGTCAGTCTGGGGTCCTCAAGGGAAAACAATTGTTTATAATACCAGGGCTGATTTCTGGACCCAGTCTGCATATGAAATCGGATTATTGTATTTGAGCAGACTGCATTGTTTCACGCTGACACAAATCAGAAAAGTGTGTTAACAGTTTAAGGAAACCACTTGTTCATGGATTTGTCAGTTTGTCTGTGGTCTGTCATTGGGTAAGAGTATTGGGTAAGTGTATTGCACTATGCAAAGAAAACCAAACATAGATGGTTGAAATAAAATAGCATTCAGAAAAAAAAGCTTAAAAATTAAAATTGCGCAGACCCTTGTAATTACATAAAAATATATTCTGTTGAAGAGACGTATTCATTTAGAATGATTTACATAATGATTTACATTTAGAAGGCACTATGCCGTTTAATACTATTTGATGGAGTGACCTTCTCCTTTAAAATGACGCCCTCTGCTGGTCGGTTGTTTACTTCGTGCTATGATGCAAATAGTTTTCCAAAGACTACAAAACCCCACTTTCATGTAGTGCTTGAAACATGGACTGCTGGTCTACTGTGAACAGGGGGTCGATCGATTTGCCATCACATTCCAAACAAAAGTATCTGACGATGAATCAAGTCAATTGGACATCTCTACAGATATAAACAGAGAAATTAAACACATATCAAAATATATTTACGAGACAAAACATTATGACCATATGCTTTTGGTCCTCCGCGTGCCGCCAAAACAACGCCGACCCGCACATGGACTTTACAAAAAGGTGTCCTGTGGTATCTGGCGCCAAGACATTAGCGACAGATTCTTCAAGTCCTGTCGCCTGCAAGTTGGGGCCGCAGTGGATCAGACTTGTTGGTGCAGCAACATCCCACAGACGCTCAATTGAATTGAGATCTGGGGAATTTGGAGGCCAAGGCAACACCTTGAACTCATCACCATGTTCTGTAAACCATCCACGAACAATGTGCGCAGTGTGGCAAGGATTTATCCAGCTGAAAGAGACCCCTGCCATCAGGAATACAATTTTGGCTGGAAGGAGTGTACAATGTCGGCAAAGATGTTAAGGTAGGTGGCACATGTCAAAATGATATCCGCATGAATGCCTGGACCCAGGGTTCCCCAGCAGAACATTGCCCAGAGCGTCATATTCACTCCACCTAGATTGTCTTCCCAGAGTGCTTCCGGGTGCCATCACTTCCCCAGATAAACAGCGCACACGTGCACAGCGTACAATAGGTCTCATCGGTCCAGTCCTTCTTTCGCTGCTCGAAAGTTCAGTTCCGACTCATGCGTGTCCATTCCAAAAGCTTTTCAGCTCTGACATGGCCATCATGTAACTCTAACCGGCTTCACAGCCGCATATGCAACAGAGTGGGATGTACTGGGTGTTCTGACACATTCCTACACAGCCCCATATGCAACAGAGTGGGATGTACTGGGTGTTCTGACACATTCCTACACAGCCCCATATGCAACAGGGTGGGATGCACTGTTTGTTCTGACACATTCCTACACAGCCCCATATGCAACAGAGTGGGATGTACTGGGTGTTCTGACACATTCCTACACAGCCCCATATGCAACAGAGTGGGATGTACTGGGTGTTCTGACACATTCCTACACAGCCCCATATGCAACAGGGTGGGATGCACTGTATGTTCTGACACATTCCTACACAGCCCCATATGCAACAGGGTGGGATGCACTGTTTGTTCTGACACATTCCTACACAGCCCCATATGCAACAGGGTGGGATGCACTGTGTGTTCTGACACATTCCTACACAGCCCCATATGCAAAAGGGTGGGATGCACTGTGTGTTTTCACACATTCCTACACAGCCCCATATGCAACAGGGTGGGATGTACTGTGTGTTCTGACAAATTCCTACACAGCCCCATATGCAACAGGGTGGGATGCACTGTTTGTTCTGACACATTCCTACACAGCCCCATATGCAACAGGGTGGGATGCACTGTGTGTTCTGACACATTCCTACACAGCCCCATATGCAAAAGGGTGGGATGCACTGTGTGTTTTGACACATTCCTACACAGCCCCATATGCAACAGGGTGGAATGCACTGTGTGTTCTGACAAATTCCTACACAGCCCCATATGCAACAGGGTGGGATGCACTGTGTGTTCTGACACATTCCTACACAGCCCCATATGCAACAGGGTGGGATGTACTGGGTGTTCTGACACATTCCTACACAGCCCCATATGCAACAGGGTGGGATGTACTGGGTGTTCTGACACATTCCTACACAGCCCCATATGCAACAGGGTGGGATGTATTGGGTGTTCTGACACATTCCTCCCATAACCATCAATAAAATTGTATGCGACTTGTGCCACAGTAACAATTTCTGTCAGTTCGGACCAGATGAGATAGCCTTTACCAATTCCATTAGTATAGCATGCTTTCCACTATCAAATAAAGCACAAGAGACAGATCCACAGAGACAGATCCAATCGGGATCAGTGTATAAAGTGACGTGTTGTTTCACCACCTTGGGGATAAACAAATCAGGTAATGTTATTGTGTTGGATTTCCAATTTAAATACAATTCAAAGTAGATCGAATTGTAACTACATAGTACAACATATCACATTCAGTATCAATATGCAATTGTGTAATAGAAGACATTTGTAATAATTTAACATTTTCGTTAATTGTGGTAAACAAAATTACTATGCAGAACCATTCCTTATTTGTACCATGCTTTGCGTTATTTATATTCCGAGCTGAGAGATGTACAGCATAGATGAAGATCCACAATGCATCACACCTCTTCCCTGGCCTTGATTTATTTAACTGCAGATTTCATGGAAGGGGCCGTTTTGAGAAGCCATCTTTGTGTTCAACAACAATAGAAAATGGCTGTTAGACCACTCACAAGGTTGTCCCCAAATTAGAGCCTTGCACACATTTTTAAATATATCCCAATTTTCTGGTGTCATAAGCTATTATACCAGTCAAAGTAATTTCACACAGTATTTACTATGACCCAGATATACTATAGATTTGCGTAGCCTTGTAAATTTCTATTCAGAATTCAAATTTTATACCAGCCAAAAAACCGAAGGTCATTAAAAATGCCAATAAATCCGTGGATTTAACAACAAAAACACATTCGGTTTTAGAGAGACGTCAGGAACTCAATAACCCAGACCTGTGAAGGTCTGAGATGGAGGTTTAAAAATGGAGTCCACACTAGTGCAACCACTTTAAAATATACAGTACAAATATTACTGTTACCACCTGGCAAACCTCATGGAGCTGTCCTTGACAAAAACGTCTCCTCTCACATTTTGGAGACAGATCTAAAAGTCTTCAATATCTTTTGCCTCCAAATTGTTATAGACTCGAAAACAAAACTTTAAACAAATTCTCATTTGTTTTCCTTCAATTTTGTTTCCTGGCCCTGAGAATCATGGTTGTATCGCTCAATGTTTGATATGAGAATTTATTAAAATGCTGTCGCCATTTATGAACATGCATTCTTTCCTGAAGGGAATAGGAGTTGAAGTGATTAACGGGGCGAGCAGATGCTCAGATGTTGCTGGTTTCCAGAATCCCATTCACATTCAAGGTTATAATGGCCTGTTAAGTATTCATTAAGATTTTATACCATATTTATTAACATGATACACTTTATTGCCATGAACCGTTACGCATCGCTGGAACCAGAAAGAGAATCTGTAGAGCTGAAAATGACACCTCACATTCGGGACATTGTTTCGGTGTGAGACCAACCAACATATTCACTAATTGAGTTGAAACATATGAACACTCACAGGTGAAACGAATAACGTTGGGAAACAAAGGCTTATCTCGTCTGATCCGAACACGCCCGGTCTACTGTGGCACAAGTCACTGAACGTTCTCATGCTTTAGCGGGTCGGCGCAATTCCGGGGGAACACGAAGGACCAACTGCATTTTAGGTCATAATGTTCACCCAGGGGCCAGTTTGGTCATTTTCTGGCCCCTGAGATCAAAGTAGCCCCCCCCCCCCAGCCATTAGCATTAGCATTACAATTGTTATATTACCACCAACGCCAGTGTCTGCCAATGTCACGTCATTATGTAGGTACAGATACTGAAATGTCACTTCACTTAAACTCATTTGTCCCAACGGGCCCCTTCCAACCGGGGCTCCAAGCAACTGATCGGTTCGCGTGCTGAGAAACAACGGTCCGGCGTACAGCAACATGTCTAAAACGCTCGACTAAGATAAGCAAAAAAAAAAGTAAATAACAACGCAGTTAATGAGCCTTATTTTCATTTGAAAACCTGGAATGTATTCAGGATTTTTAATTGAGAATGACTGAAATGATCGCGTCGAAAGCATTTTGTTTTCAGTGCTTTGTGAAGCATCTCTCTTGGGCAATGGCACTAAGCCTTTTCCTGGAATTACACACACGAGGATATGGTACATGATCAATATACCACAGGAATGGGACGATTCACATTTGAAACTCCACACCCCGTCAAATGTTTTTCGATGGTACATTTTAACAACCAGACACACTTCGTGCAGAATAAAGGCCTTGACAGTCCAGTCCTATCAGAGTCCACTTGGCTTTGTTGACCCGTGCGCGTTCCGACGCGCTCCTAAAGCGTGCCTTCTCCAGGTGTGGTCTCCTGCCCCGTTTCTCCCCTTCTCCGCCCTTCTCCCTTGGGGAGCCCTCTCGTCTAACTCCCCTTGACCCCGGCGTACTCCGGACCCACCGCCTGCTGATAACGGCCCGACCGTTCCACACCCGTCGCCAACTGAAACGCTTCCAGAAGAGCTAACCTTGTCCCTAACTCTGAGGGCACGGTATTTAGGCTTTCTTCGTCTTCATTTGTATCTCTCTTGTTTTTTGTTTTCGTTCTCTTTTTTCCGCGGCGGGTCTGACCCGGCCTTGACACGTCTCCAGGCGTGATGTGAATAAGCATCAACTACAGGCAGGTGGTTAAAGTCACCAAAACACCAAGCACACCGCTAGAAGCACGTTCACCTTGCCACTCGGAGTATACATCTTCAATCTAATCATTGAGCAAACAAACGAAATTAATGACTGATATTACAGTTGTGGAAGGAGTGTGTTTAAATCCCGCAAGCTTGTTTTGATGAGACCCCCTTGGAAAAACAAATGCAGATGTGTAATTGGCAGAGGTTGTCTTCACATCTCAATCAAAGCAGAAGCCCTCCCCTAAGTGCTTTGCTTTCCTCTTCTATCTACAGCTCTTGCACAGAGGTTATCAAAACCTTTGACAGTGATCAAAGAAAGAGGATATTGGACTCAACTTGAGGGTGGTATTTCTAAAGGGTTGCTTCCGGTATGACGGGTCAAGCAGAATCGAATGTCAACAGGGCCTTTGATGAACCCTCCGCTCTCAAATAAACAACTACCCTGATTAAAATTGCTAAATAAAGTAACTCCAACCGACACATACAAATTAGCTCTCCTCTGAATATTTCGGTTTCACATTGTGGATGATTCTGTGGCGTTTTCGCGCTCCATCGCGCCGTAGCGCGCCTCAGTGCGTCTGTCCTTGCGCGACCCATTTCTCAACGAGATGATCTGCAAACGATCGCGTCGATCGCCTGTTATAATTCAACAGCGCCCACGCATGAGACACGCCCCTATAATACGTCTCCATCGAAAGGGACTCCAGAACCACGACCTTGAGTGAACCTGAGGGTGGGCGAGGGTGTTGGGGGGGTTGGGGGAAGGTCCTGTCAGGGAGAGGGGCTGCTGTTGGGACAGCCTGTCAAAGACCCTTAGCTCGCCTCGCGCAGCCTTGAGAAGATAAGTGGCTCCTCCCATGGCCCTATCCTGGGTCCGGAACACACACACACGCCAAGCGAGCGGCAGCTCCACCGGCAACCATTAATCAACCTTCAGATGACCCGAACAGGACCATGTCGGTGCCCTTCGCGTGTGTATTTCTTCCCCGTTCTCTCCTCTGTTTTAATGGCCGCTGTAAGGACAACGTGTAATTGGAGATTAATTCCTTAACGCCCGAGGGTCTGTTGTTTCCACATTTCGCTTCTTTCAAACATACAGCATAACGTCACCTAAGCATTTAATCATCATTCATGTTGAGATGCTAGACGTTTCTGAATTCACCTGAGTCTATGTTTGCGAGCGGGAATTATAGGCTTTCTTGGCGGAATTACGACATTTCGTTGGATCAGGGTCAGGCTAAAAATATACACGAAGAGCCATCGCAAATCTGCTGTCTGGCTTCAAATGACCTGCATGTAGTAAATGTAACTGTTACATATGACATGGAATCGGAATAAACGTGGAAACTCTCACCCTGTTCTCAATCTGTAAAAAATAATGATTGACACCACAACGATCCCACAGTTGCATAACATTCACATTTATTTGGTTTCAAGTCCTAACACATCCTAAACATGCGCTCAATACGTACGAATCATATTCCTCGGAGGTAGTTAAAGCAACAATAGCAGAAGAAAGACGTTTGACCAGTTGATTCGGGACAAAATACATAGCAGTGTTTCATCCGCCCTAATTGCATCGGAGGCTCTCTGACGAAGAGCCTGTCGTTTAGTGGTAACACTGTCGTAACGAACGAAAACACACCGGTCGGTGTTAACGGGTAAATGAGCAAAACCATGTAAACAAGTAAAGAAATTGGCCAACGTTACATTCTAATTTATAATCAAAAGCAGCATTTTAAATATCAAACACGATACTGATCGTTTCACTCATGAACCGTCACAATTGTTTGGTAGATCTTCATGAAAACTAAAATCTAACTGGCAAAATAACACAACGCAAAGAAAAAACTGATTCGAAATGTGACTGTGGATATTCTTTGGTATTATAATTACGACAAGGGCGACGACAGTTTTCGTTGCTGTGATATTCACGGCAATTGCTAATGCTGTTTGAGAGCACAATCAATTAAGCAAAATCAATCAAAGAAAAAGGTAAATGTCGACTGGCATCGAAACAGCCTCCGACCCAATAAAGGCGAAGCTACGGTTTGTCCAGAAGTAGCAGAGAACAGCGTACGTTTACATGTAATAAGCGAACAGTGAGACATAACTGGGTGTAATAAAAAAATAAACATGATGTAAACACACCGCCTGTGTGAAAGATTAAAAAAACGACACGATGACACAAAACAAGAGGTAGTTTCAGTATATAAATTGCGAATGACAAATTCATTATCTGTAAAAAAAACACATGAATCAAAATAGTTCTTTTTATGATGAGTTGGTGGCAGTTTAAGAGTAGCTGTCAGTAGCTGTCAGTCGTGACGGCGTGAGTTTGGCATATGAACCTGGGTCTATGCCATTATGGGACTTTATTCAGTCCTGATTCAGTCCGCACTGATGTAGCATGGAGGCATTAGCCCTGGGCTAGGGGCTCACACGTGTCCCCTGAATTGTAATGATCCCTGAGTTCAGGAGTTCCACGTGTAGCGAGCCCTCCCCCCCCCACAACACCACACCACACCACCAGGGCTGCCCCCAGCATCACCAGTATCTGACCTTCTAATATCTGAGCAGAAACCTTCCCTCTTCAGACTAAAATGATTCTATGACTGACAGTGATGGTTGTATAAATACACGTATATGTGTTTAAGCAGTATGGCACAAGGGAGTGTGGTATAGGGCCAATATCCCACGGCAACTGGCTCTTCTGTGGCACTCTGCATATTGTCAAAATACCACAACCCCTTGAGATCCCTTATTGAAATTATAACCTGGTTACCAGCACAATCACATTAAAATGTCCTGTGATATCCTTCATGCCTGTAGTATAGAGTGTTATATTCCAACAGCCAATCAGGATTCAAATCAAACCGTTTATGAATATATCCCAATCGTATTCACACAAATATTCATATGTTTTAGGTAGTAGCAAAAATTCAAAAAAAGCAATATCTAGACCAGTAACACTGCAATCCTTTGAATATGTGATGTCAAGTTTCCGCAGAGACACGAGAAGACAACAGATAATTCCAACCGATGTCTGAAATAAACCTAAATAAATGATAAATGATACTTCTGGGGACGTCTTCACACCCAAAAAAAGATGCACGACAACTAAACATTAATAACTTTAAACACGTATAAAACAATAACATGAAAAGGTGGCTAATTATATCTACGGGAATAAAGATGCCGCATTGTTGAAAGCACTCAAAGCATGAATCTTGACATTGAATGGAAACAGAAGGCTGTAGTGCAGACTGACTAGTGATGAAGCAAGAGAAACTTTTGTTTTGGGTAAAATTGTTTGGGTTAAACAAGTCCAGTGATATTCAGTTAATTCCCAAGTTCTCTGGAAATCCTGGTTGGAGGATTCTTATTTTTACTTATTCAAAATTGTTTTGATGATTACTTCCTAATAATTCCGGAAATGCTCGAAAGATTTGTGGAAAACAGGAAATTTATTAAAGGTTCCTGGAATTTTGCAACCCAAATCTCAGGTGTTCTCAGAGTAAAAGCGGCACTAAATCCAGCCCATATTGATGTTCCGTCCCGTCGTCGACCACCTCCATTCAATAAAGATCAACACTGAACTTAAGTCAGCCGGTAAAATACGTTATGCAACTCTCAAACATGCCCTTAACGTCACATCCAAAAAGAAAAAAAGATCTTTGAAAAAAGACAACAAAAAAACATTCTAAAAGGACCTACCATGTCCAGAATCCTACGTCTACAAATCCTACTAGTACATCAGCATAGTGACACCTGATTGGCTCCTGAATACACTACATACCAGTCACTTTACCCTGTTTAATACAGGTCCGGGAGGACCTGAGAGAGAGAGGAGCGGGCGTGGTCGGCACTGCCGTGGTCCAACAACGCCCCTCACCACAGCACGCGTAAAACAGAGTTGCTGCAAGGACTGCAATTTTCCAACTTAAAAACAACAACAAAAAATGGTCGTTATGAAACGGCTAACGCACGAATAATCCAAAAAGGCAATTCAACGTGTCTATAAGGCTTTAAACAATGTGCATATCTATCTTAGGTGACGTTCCCTCTACTCTGTCAACCCAGTTTAGATAACGGACGAGCCCCTAATGTGACACAACATGTCACCTGAGCATTCGGAACTGAATCCGACGGAGTTGCAATTGGCAGGCCGGCGTGTCCTTCCAGCCAAACCATGCTGATTGGTCCGTCCAATCCAGTGAGCACGTGCAGACGCTCAGGATTGGACAAAAAAGAACCAGAGGGGGACTGCATGCCACAACGGTTTCTGCAGGAAAAGGTGGGTCCCTGGGAGACTAGAGGAGAAGCCAGTGGGCACCTGATTTGTGCAGCCTTAGTATTAGGCATTAGGATTAAAATCAGAAATACTGTCTGCCTGTCCAGTAGATACAATGCTTTATTTCTTATGCCGGTCCTTTATTTCTAAGAAACCATTAAATTAAGCTTTTAGGTGCTGCTTCAAAAAAAGCTTTGCATAATACTTTGGTCAACAATAAAAACGATCAATAAAGCTAATAACAGACAATGCGTTCAGCGGTCTATGATTGTAGAAAATACCCGTAAAGTCGGTCTTCAATGAAGATCCCACAATCCCAATAAATGTCACCTACGTGAAAGTTTAGGAATGTCACATTGACCAGAAAACCCCAACCACGTCACAAGTATCAACAGATGCCAACTGGGCTCAAGCCAGCTGGTTTCAAACCTGATTAGTCCCGTTCGAGTGAGTCGTGTTTGAGACAGAGAGAGAGACAGAGAGAGAGAGACAGAGAGAGAGAGAGAGAGAGAGAGAGAGAGAGAGAGAGAGAGAAAGAGAGTGATAGTGTAAGAAAGAAAATACATCTCTAGAAGGAAAATCAGGTCATTAACTAGTTTGATGCTTTCCTTGTCTTTGGTTCAATTCAATATGCAACAAAGCCACTGATTAATTTAACACACTGGGGCACTGGGCAACTCTTCATATCCAAAGAGTGAGATAAAAAGGTACCTGAAATTAGTAACAACATCTCCCTGAGGTAGTCTTGAAACAATCATTTTATCCGCCCCTCGTTCGAATAAAATAAATCTTTAAAATCTATTTCTTACAATGTCAACAACGGCGCGTTGAGCAATCAGACACACACTTGTAAATTCCACAGACCAAAGCATCTCTGTGCATTTCGTTTTTTTTTACAGAGGCATGGATACAGTGTAGATTAGCATACATTCAGCTCTGTCATGTAATAAATATATAGAGAAAAAAAGACGTTTTTATAAAACTAGCGGCTTGTCACATTCACAGGAAGGGGAACCGGTCCCTTACCCAGGCCGCAAACAGGCGGCATCTGAGTAAAGGGGCCATCCCAAAGCCAGGGGCTCAATTCCCAGGGGAGGTACCAGTAGTGGTCAGACAAGGGGAACTTCCTGTCCGATAGCTGATGAGGCTGGATTTGCAGGAGTGCAACACTGCTTTGAACAAGAGGGGGAGCTGTTCCAGAGGAACGTTCACCAGCTTCCCTGGAAGATAAAACACATTTACAGAGCTAAATATTAGTGTGCTGTATTCAAGGATGCCTCATGACTCATGGTCGCAGCATGGCCACTGTCCAGGAGAGGGCGATGTTTTGCATGCAATGTCACAACATTATGCCATTTCACTAAGCATACAACTAAGTGGTATAAAAATAATGCCCGATTCTGTTGTGGTTTTGATTCATTTTTGATGAGTACGGCAGCTCCTTAAGGCAGCTGTTTCGGACCGCCTCGGTGTTCTGAAGTAGAAAAGCTAGCCACGCCACAGCCGTGGTGGGCGTAACCTATAAGGAGCTCAGGTGGTGGGTGAAAACAGTGGGAAAACGTGCGACAGACATGAAAATAAAGCAAGCAGGAATGAATGAATCCGTTTGAGAGGCTGGTGATGAATGGAGCAGCTGTGGCTAACACCTGTTTTGGCTCGTTGATTAAATGTATTGCCAAACTATATTGATGGATATTTATCCAAATGACAAGGAAGTAGCTTTATAAATGAAGTATTCTTTTGTTATCTGGGTCTTCCTTTTAACTCATATGGTGTTAGAATATTTTACAGACTGATCATGAACTCGATTCTGAGGTAGAATTAATGTTACTCTATAGTTCTTGACTCTTGTCTTCCTAGCAATAAGCACTAACTAAACTCTGTAGTTAAACAACAGTTGTTTGTGTGTTTGTGTATGTAAATACTTATGTTATGTTTGGGCTATTATAGTTTGTCCAATGAATCCTGTTGACCCAAACAATGTTTTGGGCCTCAAGGCACAACCTACCTGCCATGAAGCGGATCTCCGGCAGACACATCATGATCTCGGGGAAGCGTTTTGGCTGGTGGGGGTACTTGAATTCGGTGTAGTCCTGGCACACGTACCAGTAACGCCGGTTGAGCTGCTCTAGCTGGGATACGTTAGACAGACCACGGATATCTGCAGGAGAAACAGGAAAAAGTTAGACTAAAGCTAAACGACTAATTACATTTGCAATAATATCGCAATATGATAAAACGCGATTTTTGAACCGCAAAGGCTGCGTTCACACTCTGGTCACGTGGCGCACGAGAGTAAAACAGTCAACATGGCACGCCTGTTGTACAATGGCCTCAGACAGAACCTGATACTATGGAAACTTTAATGTCAAAGAGGAACAGCACGTCAGTTGTGTGGAGATAGTTTGCCTTTAAAAAAGAAGTTGCTGCACATCATTTGGTATTGTGCAAAACCTGCCTTGCTAAAGTTGCTAATGTTGCAAACAATGCTTACACTACTACCTTGCTAACGCCATGCTACGTTGCTACCTTATTTTTCAGTAAGATACTATTTTGTTATTGAAAAATGGTCTAAAAAAGTTCACAGACAGTGTTTAAAAAGAGCAATCCACATGTTTACATGTCATATGTTTTCTTTATTTATATTTCTGCAATCTGCATTATTTTATAATAATTTGTCAGTGCTTTATGTTGTCATGATAATTATTACATGTTTACAAAGCGGAAGTTGAACAAATCAGTCAATATACTACTGTGATTAAAGTAGGTAAATAAAAATATATCAATAATATCAATTCATGCATCACTTAATTTCATCATAACATATAGGCCTGGCCTACAGGAAAGAACCGTTTATGTGTGTGTGCGTGCGTGCGCGTGTGTGCATTACCTTGGTTTAGGAAGTTGATGGCTTTCATGCAGACATACTCCTCGTTGCTGACCTTCAACTGGTGGAACTTGCGGAACAGATAGATTAACCTTTCCATCACCTCCATCCCATCCTCACTGAAACTGGGGGACGCATTAAAAAAACACAGGGTGATTGTTAAATGTGACAGGCACACACACATATAAACACACACACACACAGACACATGTTCCCTATGACCTGGCCCTGAATAACTTAACCTAGCCATAACTTCAACCAAACCCTTTACCTAACTGGCTACCAAAACCTAAACGGAATCCCAATCGTAATCTATAAACCGGAATTACAATGTGTGGACCGATTATTCAATTGTACTGAACTCATAAGACATTCAAACACTTAAATAACATAAGTAACAAGACAATCAAATACACCTCCACGGGAACGACCAACAGATGACTGATAAAATGGTAGATGATTGACGACTTGCTAAGAAGATTGCAAAAAATAAGGAAATGAAAGAAGAAGTGATTCTAGCTAAGAGATTAGGGACATTTATCAGCCTGACTATACGTTATCTACGGAGCTTCAAGGAGAGGGCTCATAAACATTTCAAAACGAATACCTCCTCATCATCATCCCTGTCTCTTAAATAGATCTGGATCTCTTTAGCAGTTGTTCCGTTGCCAGTGTACTGTTTAGCGCTGCCACATTAGACCAGACCTCTCTTCCTAGAATGGGCCTCGGACTACCAACAAACAGGCCATTATAACACCATCCAGTCGTAAATCCAACAGGAAATTAAGAGTGCGTGTGCAACCAGATAATTCTGGCGTGATTTACACGCGACTAAGCCTCCATGGTAATATGGTCAGTCTGGGACAGTTGTATTTTATAATGGCCCAGACGGTGCCAGCCGCAGTCACGAGGAGTCAGGGGCCAGTTCCCTGGCATAAGTCCAACAGAAATATGATGTAATGGTTGAAATATTTCAGCCATTTCTGGTATATTTCAGTCGATCTTTATCCGTCTTTAACCCTTTAACGGGTCCCAATAACGTGCCTGGTGGTATCCGTCTTTAACCCTCAAACGGGTCCCACTAACATGGATGGCAGGTATAGGTCTTTAACCCTTAAACGGGTCCCACTAACATGGATGGCAGGTATCTGTCTTTAACCCTTAAACGGGTCCCACTAACATGGATGGCAGGTATCTGTCTTTAACCCTTAAACGGGTCCCACTAACATGGATGGCAGGTATCTGTCTTTAACCCTTAAACGGGTCCCACTAACATGGATGGCAGGTATCTGTCTTTAACCCTTAAACGGGTCCCACTAACATGGATGGCATGTATCTGTCTTTAACCCTTAAACGGGTCCCACTAACATGGATCGCAGGTATCTGTCTTTAACCCTTAAACGGGTCCCACTAACATGGATGGCAGGTATCTGTCTTTAACCCTTAAACGGTTCCCACGAACGTGGGCAGTCGGTATTTGTCATTAACACTTAAACAGCGTCCTCACCTTTGCAGCTCGTCCTCGGAGGGCGTGTACTTGGTGGTGACGTCGGCCAAATCTCCGAAGATCTGCGCGCTGTAGATGGTGAGACAGGAGAGCAGGATGAGCTCCTGCCAGGTGGAGCTGAGGAGACAGGTGTAGTCCTCGATGGACAGCTCGCAGAAGAACGGCAGCTTCTTGATCCACGAGATCTGACGGAACAGGAGCTCGTCGGCCAGGCGACACAGTAGTGCGAACAGCTCCACCTGGGTCACCTTGTATCTGGACGCGGAGCAGACGATTATACGGTTAGTCTCCCCGGCTAATGTGTTGTACAGCGGGCCGAGGTCCTAGCCTCTCTAGTCCCGCTGTCAGAAAATACATAGATGCTCCACACTCCTAAACAGACTAGTGCCGAAATGCGTTTGTTAGAACACACGGTCCACCGGACACGAGGGGTTAGTCCGGCCAACTTACCCGTCCTCTATCAGCATGGGGGTGGCCAGTGGATCCAGTTCCTCGGCGGCCACTAACTGGAGCACCAGGGGGTGTGACTGGGGGTAAAGGCTGCGAGGCTGTGGGGCCAGCAGGCCCGATTGGGCAGCGTAACTGAGGAGGTGAGGCAGCAGCTGGTACGGCGTGTTCATCGGGGCGTTGATGTATTGGTCCCTGAGGGCGGCTGTGTAGCCACCGTTCATCTCTATGGAGCGACTGGATAGGAGAAACACACTGGTCAGACGGTCATTGAAACGACTTAAGACTTGACTCTAAAACACGCATAGCCATAAACGCTACCGTTCTGTTATCTGGGGTGCGCTTCTGATGTTGACATTGGAGTTGATGAGTAAGCATTTGCTGTGCATTTTTGACATGGTTTATATAGAGATAAGTTGCTGTTGACACAAGGAGAGATTTTAATACATACTGCCACACTGCGTAGGCTACGTTTGACCTTGCTGCTTGCAGATAGGCGCCATGCCTGTCTCCAGGAACGGAAGATAACGGCCAGAATGTAATCTAGAGATGTCATTGGTAGGTCTGAATAGATTGTAATATTTTAGTTTTAACCAAATAACTACAAGTTAATGAAATGTCATGCAAATTGTAGCACACACGCGGGTTCCCTTTGCATAGCTTTAATTTGTAAAAAAAATACACAAGACGACAAACTGGTGCCCATTTACCATAATTCACCGGGCATACGTTTGTCCCTACTCAAATAAGTATAAAAAATATAAAAAGTTGTATAATTCAAAAGCAACCGTTTCATTTAATTTATAAAGGGGAGACGGGGTAGAAAGAGAGAGAAATGGCGGCGGTAGACGATTATGTTCTATGAACATTGGAATCGGCCAACAATTTTCTTATCTCGAATGGACAGGTGATGGCAGACATGAGAGTACAGAGTACAAGCCTCACTGATCACCATATGATGCCCTTCTCAGTGGATACTGTAGTTTCCATAGTTACCCCGGAATTGCCTGGACAACCAATGGGATCACTGGACTCAGTATGTATAGTTACCCCAGAATCGCCTGTACAACCAATGGGATCACTAGACTCAGTATGTATAGTTACCCCAGAATCGCCTGTACAACCAATGGGATCACTGGACTCAGTATGTATACTGAGTCCAGTGACGGTTCTGCTAAGAGGAGTGCACTCAACTTCCGTTGGCGCCTCAGCGAAATACAGTGAACATGAACAACCACCCTTATAGGACAGTGTTCAGATCATCTCAGATGTGTTAACAACGCACCCGTTTTCACCTCAGCTTCACGTCAATTTTTATTTACTCACTGGAGTAGTTTGAACAGGTTTTGAAAATAACAACAAACAAACTGAAAATGTTAAGGTTAAAAGCTGAGCACCCATTTCACGTTGATTTCAAAAACTCTTCGATGGTTGAATAGGGGCTTAGAAATGTTTATATCAGCGTTCGCTGCATATTTACCTACAAGTTAAACAGCTTAAGTTTCAACTGCAGTGTCTTCAGGTTCACTGGGGTTCCCTCTGTGTTTTGATGTAGTTATACAGTGGACTGTGCATTTTAAATGGCTGATCTATATTTTATAGCTCGTTTACATAACCTGGCCTAAGCTTTTTTGTTTTTACGATGCATCCATCATATCTTGCCCAAAATGTGAAGAACAACAACAAAAAAACGTGGTTTCAATTGGAACTTTTTCAAAAGCTCATTACGATTTGAACGCTTATGGATCCGCAAAGGAAGTCTGCATGACTACCTCTGTGCCACCGCAGAACAATTTTCTAAATAACGTGTCCAGTAGAGGTTGTGATACGTACTGAAATGAATATTAGCACGGGTAATAGAACGTATTTATGAGTAGTACCAACTAGACCAGAAGGGTTTATAAAAATGTCTCTGAAGTATTGGGTGTTATACGCAGGTGTCACTAGTTTCCCACAAGTCTAAGCTGTTGAGGACAGCAACAATCAACACCGTTCAGAAGGTCAGAACCACAATAACTAAGGAATGACTGAAAAATTGTCCAATCTCAGCATGGACTTCAATCCTACGACAATCCAACTTACTTGGAGGACAGAGTGGACACGGGTGACGGCTGGTTGCCCTCGGAGGCCCCGTTGCTAGGAGAGCTGTGGTCACTGCTGTCTCCGTTGGTGCTCCAGGTGTGTTCTGGCAGATTGGCTTCTTCCTTAAACTCCTGTCCCGACATGATCCGCTCAATCTCCTCATCAGTGATCTGATAGCGAATGAGAACATTCATTTAATTAATTATTCATTTAGCTATTAATACTACTGTGTGTAGCTGTTTTAAACATATTGCCTGTGGTGACGTGGCACTGTTTACTATGGTCTAATTATCCCTGGACCAGGACACATCACGCCACACAGGCGAATGACAACAACGACCGACCAACAAAAGAGAACCAACGTGTTCCTCATGTCACCTCCCACACATATACAGACACAGGCAATAAGGACTTTTCATAGGCATTGAAGTATCAAGACAGTAATTCAAGGATTATTTCCTGAAATTATATTTTAATATAATGGTTAGTTTTTAATGCAATGTTTTTGATATTCAGAACCGTTCAAAGGTTTGGGGTTCAATTAGAAATGGGGTTCACATAAAAAAAATTGCTATTATAGGAAATATAGCAAAATGAATAGGAAATATAGTGGTATTTAATTAAACTAACTATTATGTTCTTCAAACCTTGCTTTCGTCAATGAATCCTACATTTTCAGCAATTACAGCCTTGCCAGACCTCAGACATCCTAGTTGTCAATTTGTTGAAGTAATCTGAAAAGATTTTACCCAATACATCATGAAGCATCCTCTACAAATTGTAATGACTTGGTGGGCACTGGTTATTATGTACCATACATCATACGTAATCTGCTACAATAGTCATTTACAACATTAGAAATGTCTACACTGTATTTCTGATCAACTTCAGGCTATTTTAATGGACTAATGTTATTTTTCTTTTAAAATCAAAGACATTGATTGACCCCAAACATTTCAACGGTTGTGTATATAACATTTAGGAACAAAATAAAACATGACTGATGTTGATTCACCAATTGACCTCAACCATAATTGGAAGCATGACTTTGTTTCAAGACACGGGCTCTGTTCAAATTATTTTAATTACGGCCATCTCTCATCTCATCTTCAACCGCTTACCCGGGGTCGGGTCGCGGGGGTAGCAGCTCTAGCAGGGGACCCCAAACTTCCCTTTCCCGGGCAACATTAGCCAGCTCTGACTGGGGAATCCCGAGGCATTCCCAGGCCAGTGTGGAGATATAATCTCTCCACCTAGTCCTGGGTCTTCCCCGAGGTCTCCTCCCAGCTGGACGTGCCTGGAACACCTCTCTAGGGAGGCGCCCAGGTGGCATTCGTACAAGATGCCCGAACCACCTCAACTGGCTCCTTTCTATGCAAAGAAGCAGCGGCTCTACTCCGAGTTCCTCTCGGATGACTGAGCTTCTCACCCTATCCCTAAGGGAGAGGCCAGCCACCTTTCTGAGAAAACCCATTTCGGCCGCTTGTACCCGCTTGTAATTACGGCCAATGGTTTGGCAATTCCAAGTATTTTTTCAATGCAACAGGTTTCACGTTTCTAAAATGTCATGCTGAATAGTGCCAATTATCTGCAGAAGATTGCATCGTTCATATTTACCTGGACAGGACCGATGCTTTTGTTTCTACCTCCTGGCATCCCATCTTCCCTGATCGCTGAAAGACACACAGAACACCTCAATCAGATATTTCTAAGAGTCTTCGGGTCATACAAAATACAAACACAACACATAGAAACACAACCACACGACAAATACAAAGAATTAGAACTAAGAACAGCACACAACCTCTCAATATATAACTAAACAATGTATTCACATGAAAATCACATATCCACATATCAGCGTGGGGTTCAACCTGTTGACTTCTTTGGCAGTGCCACCAGAGACAATCCCAAATAACACTATACTGGTAACGTGAACATTCACTTACACTGCCAGTCCAGCAGAGGGCACTAACTACATAACTTCAGAATAGCTGGATCTGGTTAAGAGCGGATTCATGTGTTTTTCTATTAAAGGACCGGTGTGTGGCCAGTGATTTGAAACTCCAGTGTTATTTTTAAGATTGTGTTTTGTTGGGACTGGGGCTAACCGTAAAGGTTGTTAAATCTGATTTTAAATCATTACGACTGCTGGTACTCACCCAATGCAAGCTACACAAGCCAGGTGACAGGTGTTGTGTTTAAAACAGATCATATACCACCTCTTGCTCTGTGTGCAGCAGTGGTAAAGACTTGTGAAGAGGAGATTTAACAACCTCTTCGTTGTGAAAATATGTTATTTGTTAGATAGTGTTAAACCCCGGTTGTCAGTTTGTTAGTGGCCAGGGTTTGGCACCAAGTTAACCGTTAGAACTCTCCCAATATAATCTGAACATAGACCAGTCGTTGGTTCCAGTGTAGTAAAATCAGGACTGTAACAGAGGCCTCGGCTGTTTCCTCTCACCTTTGCGGTTCATTCCCATCTGTAGACACTTGAGCAGACGGCAGTACTGGCACCGGTTCCTCTGCTTGCGCGACATCTCGCAGTTCTTGTCGCGGCTGCAGCGGTACACACGCTTGTTGCAGATGCTCCGCTTGAAGAAGCCCTTGCAGCCCTCGCAGGAGATGATGCCGTAATGGAGGCCGGTGGCGCGGTCTCCGCAGATAAGGCAAACGCGCGGGTCAGCTCCATCATCTGGACCGAACGGACAGAACGAAGGAAGGTTAGAGCTGAAAAAGACCTCACACGAATCTGACACATCACGGTTATTCACACTGTGCGACTAGAATCCACGCGTAAGGTCACGCCGCGTGCCAGGCCCCGCTCGTTGTTGGCCGAGTCCTCAGCAAGCATATCCTGAGACATACAGCTCTACATGAAAATGACAATATCACCGGAATTACAGATGTTCAGAGAAAGAAGGGTCGCTAAGTGCTGATATCATGAATGACGTATTGCCTAAGTCTCAGGAGTGGCGCGATCAGGCTAAAGCGACA
Organism: Dallia pectoralis; assembly: GCA_029465975.1. Taxonomy (NCBI): domain Eukaryota; kingdom Metazoa; phylum Chordata; class Actinopteri; order Esociformes; family Umbridae; genus Dallia; species Dallia pectoralis. The sequence goes on from CM055750.1 coordinate 9,527,786, forward strand.
CAGGCATGTTGTTTACAGCTCGGGTATTCTACAGACGGACAGTGACAGTATCACTTCCACTCTGGAGTCAACACCACTCAAGGACAGCCGACTCAAATTATCATGCCATATAATCCATATAATCCAGGGTTGTGGGGGTTGTAACTCTGAGCACATGGTAGAGAGATTTGGGGACTTGAGGAGAGCCTACAGGGAGGGTTTCCCTTTGAGAAAGTTGAAGAACAGGAAGTTCCGAACAAAGCACATTCCAAAATAGGAAGTTAAATATACAGTGATGAGGGTTTTTGGTGTGTCGGTAGCCTGAAGCCGGTAGCCATGATGCAACTGCCGGTAGCCACGAGGTAGAGGACGGTAGCCACGAGGTAGAGGACGGTAGCCACGAGGTAGAGGACGGTAGCCACGAGGTAGAGGACGGTAGCCACGAGGTAGAGGACGGTAGCCACGAGGTAGAGGACGGTAGCCACGAGGTAGAGGACGGTAGCCACGAGGTAGAGGACGGTAGCCACGAGGTAGAGGACGGTAGCCACGAGGTAGAGGACGGTAGCCATGAGACGGTGGCCATTTGAGAACTAGATGTAAAGACTATACAGGCTAGCAAGCTACAGCCCCCAATACTGATGTGGCTTTACCTCATCTGTGTGTTGGTGAATAAACACATTGACAAAGCTTGCATGTGTCTATCCATACATTCCAGGGTGTGGTGCGAGGGTTTCTCCGAGCTTGATAAAAGAATACGTAATTAAAGACCTACAATACTCTTGGAAATCCAGAGTTTTCACTAAAAACCACAGACGCTGCACGATCTTTAGACCAGTGGCAAGAACTTGTTTAAAACCTTAACTGTCAAAAAATACCCATCTACCTCACGCAATTAGGATGAAACACGCGAGAAACAAAACAAATGGGTTAATTGGTGTCTACAGTTAGAGGGTTTCTCCACCAATACACACTCACACACACTCTGAGCCAGCCCCTTCGTAAAAGCTCTGACAGATGGGTTGACGCCATGGTTACAGTGAATAGACCAGCGAAGCAAAGGCTGACTCCGGTCGGAATGCGGCCGTGCGCTGATCTGTAACGTGACTGGCTAAGCACACCGGGTTAAAACTGCTGAGAAAACAGACAACAACCCACTCTCGCTGGCTTCGTTTCCTAACAATGAGATCAGGTAACCAGGAGGGCCCGTCCACTTTGCTATTAGCCATTTGGCAATTACAGCGGGACGCGTTATCCTTCCGTTGTCGTCGTACCATTGCCAGGTCGGGAATAAAGGAACGCATAACTGATCTAACGATGAAAATCAACATGGCACTGCACTGGGAAGTTCTATAGTGAAACAGCCAGAACCCTGGTTCTTACTAGCACAGTGGGCTTACCGATGTCCAACAACACCACTATTATGGCTACGGTGGTGGACCTGGTTAATACCTTCTTCTGAACCCATATTAACCCCAGCTGTTCTGGAAGGCTTAATCACTGCTGGCCTTTGGTCAAGCTGCATTTCACTTGAGCCACGAACTCTTCCCTGATAACGTATTTTCCAGTTAATGGAAGGCATTCATTGTGGTCAGGAACCTGCGGACTCAATAGAAATAACAATGAAACCAAATATATATGATATACGATATCAAACTCATCCCAACATATGGCGTACCATGGCTTCCCATGCCTTATACAGGAAATACTTTGACCTAAAGCCATTTGTTCACAAGAACAGTTGAAAGCATAACATACATTCCGTCTAAAAGGGCACAACCGGAGAAGAACCCAATCGCCTCAGAGAAGTCACATTCATTCGAAGAGGACCCTCGTAACGGGAATCCTGTTACACGGTAAAGGAGTCGCTCCAGCCCCGAGCCGTACGCCGACTGAGAAACAGAGTGGATTCTTTCAGGATCCAGGTTCCTGTACTAGAAGCAATTAGCTCGGAGGAGGAGGGAATGCATAGTGGGATAAAACCTCACCCGGTTCGTCTGAATGCTGAATGAAAGACCAGTAAATCCCAACGGGATTACCATTTAAATGGCACGAGGTTTTAATTCCGTAGCCTCAGGAGGCGCCTCGGGGTTGTCATACTGTATACGCACAATAGGGCTGTTGGGCTCCCGTCAAAGAATTCAAACCGAATCAGTCGTTCGTAACTTGAAGACACGGCCACCTTGAAATTGCGAGGGGCTCTGAGCGTGTATGTCGCCAGTGATGTCTCCCAGCATGCTCAGGTATTAGAGATGGTAACGTAATACGGAGAGGCTTGTGTGAAAAACTATGTCGCCAGAATTAACTTCGTAACGCCCGAAGCGATTCATTAGGTTGAATGTGTTAACGTGTTGTTTGCAAGAGCTTGATGCGCAAAGAAACTTGATTAGCACAATAAGGAATAAAGTCAGAAGATCAGTTTGATGGTCTAAATCACGTCTTTGGACCTTGGTAAAAATAAATGATCCACTTATTTTTCTGCTTCATGTAAAATGGAATCTCAAAATGGCCACCGAACGTTGATCTTTTTTGGGCCTTGTGATATGTTTTCGGGTCGTTCGCTAACTCGTCATTCTGTTTCGCTATAGCTGATGATGTGAAACATTTCACAGACATCAAGTATTTCCAAGACAAAAGGGGATTGCATTCTTCCTCGACAAGCCATTTGTCTGTGAGACTTCAATACCAAGAATGCACATTGAAACCATAGATTTCATTCAGCATCCCATGTGAAATGCCACGTTATTTCACACCAGCTCGGGTTCATTTGCCAATTCCGTCACCTTCTCTTTCAAGTGCATGGCCACTATATAAACGGCCGTCTTCACGCCTTCACACACTTGATGTCAACGTGTCACGTCAAAACCCCAGGCCCACCTCACACACCCCAGTAAAGCATCTAGTGGTCCGGTCTGTCAGACTGGTTCTGACCAGGTTCTGCCCTCCATCCCCCCTCCTTTTGTCCCCCCCACCACCCGGTTTCTCCTGGATCAGTTTGACGGTGGTGATAAATCCCAAGTGATGGGACATATGTGGGAGTTGTAAAGTCAGGACATTGCTTCGTTCTGAACCTAGCAATCTTTCTCTTCCTATCTCCACAGTCTGGGTCCGGAGACCCCCACCTCTACACCCCCACGTCACCCCTTCCTCACCCCGCCCTCCCCTGGGGCTATTAAAGGCTGCATTGTTTCCCAGGGGTCAGGCTGGGTTTCATTTAGAACTTTAACACAAACCCGGAAATGCAACTCAAGCTTTTTGAACCCGAGTCGGTGCGGGCAATTTAAGGAGATGTGAATAGACTACTTCAAGCTGATTCAATAATGGAATAGGTCCATTTGTACTCACATAAGGACGTTAGATGCGCAATTTCACCCGTAGCCATGCGAACGAACCATTTTAGCAATGAAGAAAACACTCCCGATCAACAAGTTTGGCAATACGGCTCGAATAACATTACCTCCAAGTCCAGTTCAACCACACGACAAAGGTTAATTCAAAGCGATTTTTCTTCTGATTGAAAAACTACTTTTTTCAGATTCCCATTCAGTCTGAGGGAGTTGCCCCATTCACAAGTATAAGACCGGCTAAAGGCTATTTCACTCTGCTGTTTTGGTCCTTCCTCCACAGTCATTCCCAGCTGCGGGGGTTGAAGGGATCTGCTGTACTTTTCCACTGTTACCTTCCCTCCTCCCTCTTTACATCTGTCTTTACTACATCCCGGCTCCTTTATGTGAGAAAAGAATGCATACTTCCTTTTAACATGACCGACTCACTCACCGTTGAACATCGCTCAGTGTGAGACTAGTGCCAAAGATAAATGGTGAAAGAAGATGCAGGCACAAAGCCAGAGATGCAGATTTGGGAAGCCAAAATGATGCTTGGTGTCTCTGTCTTTATAGGGTTATATCTTTAAACCTCTATGCAGTGGTAGATTTGGGCAGCCACCGTGGTGTTTGGTGTCTCTGTCTTTGTAGTGTTATATCTTTAAACCTATATATATGCAGTGGTAGACTTGGGCAGCCACCATGGTGTTTGGTGTCTCTGTCTTTATAATAATATATCTTTAAACCTCTATGCAGTGGTAGATTTTGGCAGCCACCATGGTGTTTGGTGTCTCTGCTTTTATAGTGGTATATCTTTAAACCTCTATGCAGTGGTAGATTTGGGCAGCCACCATGGTGTTTGGTGTCTCTGTCTTTATAATAATATATCTTTAAACCTCTATGCAGTGGTAGATTTGGGCAGCCACCATGGTGTTTGGTGTCTCTGCTTTTATAGTGGTATATCTTTAAACCTCTATGCAGTGGTAGATTTGGGCAGCCACCATGGTGTTTGGTGTCTCTGCTTTTATAGTGGTATATCTTTAAACCTCTATGCAGTGGTAGATTTGGGCAGCCACCATGGTGTTTGGTGTCTCTGTCTTTATAGTGTTATATCTTTAAACCTCTATGCAGTGGTAGATTTGGGCAGCCACCATGGTGTTTGGTGTCTCTGCTTTTATAGTGGTATATCTTTAAACCTCTATGCAGTGGTAGATTTGGGCAGCCACCATGGTGTTTGGTGTCTCTGCTTTTATAGTGGTATATCTTTAAACCTCTATGCAGTCGCGGATTTGGCTCATAGTCATAACAATGGTGGCCTGTTGACATTGCATACAGGATAACATTTAACCCCGGTCACACATACTGTCTATGGGATTACCCAGGATTAGCGTCTGTTTCATTAGCATTGGATAATTAGCCAGATAACATGTTCATTCTATGCTAATTAATACAGAATTCGCGGACGTTTAAAAATATATATTTTAGTTTTTGTTTCTGATAAAAATCCAGATAATTCACAAACATTTATAGAGTATGGCACAAGTTTGAAATATCATGACTTCTTGCATTTTATATAGTCCAACACAAAAAAATAAAATTGATAATATACCGAAATCTCCTGTCAGCATTTCTCTCCGACCATGTCAACTCTCATTGCAGTAGTACATTAAACCATATAAACTCCTAAATAGAAACATCTAAAACTTTATAAAGGTAAGAGCGTTTGACCAGCAATTGATCGCCCACCAGTTTCCCCCCAAAATGTATTGAATTATTACAGTATATTATAAATCCCAAATTTCCCTGGTTAGTCACTCAATTAAAAAAAATACATAATATATATATTTTTTTAAATGTTATCAATATTCATTAGTGGGTCCGTTTTTTCTCTGCTACGTAGCTATGTATCAAGAAAAGGCACTGCTGTAATTCAACATGACCAGTGAAACAAATTTCATTGATTCTCTTCAAAGCCCAGGGCATACTATGTTAAAATCATTATGCAATAGCAATGGTGATTGATGGAAGCGAAACATGTAAGTGTCAGCTAACGGCTAGCAGCACAGCATTTAGCATTTTAAACACATTAGGGTTTTGTCATCTACCATGAGTGCTGGCTTAAGTCCAGTGTAGCACTTTGACAGTGTTTTTTTATTAATGTGGAGCTAAAACCATCGGCACATTCTGATAAGAACAATATGATGTCATTCAACCACACATGCACTTATAACACTGGGTCACATATAAAGCCCCGTTTTTAATTAAAGTTTATTTTCCCTAGCCCTTCTCTGCATAATTAGGCTCTTCCCAGGGACCACCTATACTTCCCGTGACATAATCCTCCTGGGTCAGGAAGCGTAACCTAATGCACTCACGCAATTTCTATACATTTTCCAATCTGTGTGTGTGTGTGTGTGTGTGTGTGTGTGTGTGTGTGTGTGTGTGTGTGTGTGTGTGTGCGTTGATGTATTTATTGTTACATATCACCTATGGTAAATATAAAGAGCAGGATTCAGAAAGAAAAAATAAGATGAAAAACCTAACAGCCGATCAGGTCCAGCTTGGTCCTTTGTTGCGGGGGTATCAGAGGATGTGTGTGTGTGTGTTAGATTTAAAGGAAGATGCATCGGGGGATGGGAACTGGCAGCTTAAAAAAACACACACACAAAAACACTCCTCTTGGTGACAAAGGTTTAAAATATGGTGGACCTGATGGTTCGGTTTGGCTGGTTAAGGACTCGCACGGTGTGTTTCGGGGAAGGGGTTTATGGAAATAAGGGAGAGATCCCAGAAGGCCATAGTACGCGGACGTTTGGCAGTGGCTATATTTAGCCTGAATTACAGAAGCCATGGTTGCTGAACTCCCCCACTGTTAATGATCACACACACAGCCCCCTCCCCCTACCCCACACACACACACACACACACACAGCCCCCCCCCCCCACACACACACGCACACACACACACACACTTCTTCCGTCCGGTGATTGGATAAGCCACGGCAGGAGTGACACCGAGTGCTGAGAGACAGAAAGAGGCACCAGCAGTGTCCTTTACATGATGAAAGAAGGAGTGGATTTAACCCATTCAGCTGGAGAAGAACCCTCCCATGAAGACTGGATGGGATATTTGCGGGGGAGGAGACCAGATACAGTAGTCCCCCGAATGATACAACACTCCGGAAAGATCAGGAAACATGACAGAAAAGTTCACAGGGCAGGTTATGTCTTTGTCACGAAAGCAACTCTGGCGAATGTGCTACTTGTTTAACAACTAATGACCACCGTCTACAGAGATAAGCATTATCACACACATCATGCTCAGCGAAGAGCCCTTGATCGCGTTTTCCAGTCAACACCGTGTCTCTAGATAGAACGAAGCTGTGTGACAACCATGCTAGCTAGCACTGAGCGATGGGCAATACAAAACGTATTGAGTTGTGTGATTTCACAGTTAATGCACGAGGCTGTTTGGCCTTGGATTAGGTGAAGTGACTCCACTGATTCAAAATGGAAAAACATGCTGTGGCAAAAAACCTCCCCACTTTGTCTTAACAACCACAGAACTGACATGTAACTTTAACCCGGGAAAGATTAATCAAAAATGTTTTTGAAACATTTCAATAGTCACATTCATTTGCAAAGTCCAAGGATAATTAGTGTGCCCGATTCTACGGGTTAATTTGTGCGGTAAATTAACAAAACATTCCCTCTTTGATGCGCCAAGTGATTTCAGTAAAAAAAAGACAATGTTGAAGTCCCTTAACAGCATGAGCTATAACTTAACAATTCATTGGAGTAGAACATGTCATATGGTGACATGTAGTAAAACAGAGGAAGCTGTGCTAGTACATTCAAAAACCTGACCAATGGCAGACTCTTTTGGCAACTTTGAGGGGTTGGGCTCCGTTACGACAGACAACTCTATACAACAAATCAATCAAGGGCAGATATGCAAATATTCAAGTCCAGAGTTTGTCGACTGCTGTTGGCTAAACTAGCGCTAAACATTTGCACTTAATAATCTAATTATATATTTTAATACGAATTATAAATAGAACCAGGAAATTAGTAGTACGGGGAGAATATATATACCCGTACTGTAAAATCAGGATAGAATTTAAAGAACCACTAGAATGTTAGTAACATTAATTTTTATCTCCGTTCTAAACTGACAGCAGACAGTATATCTGTCTTTTGACACCTTGTTAAGACACTGACGAAGCCTCGCTGTAGTTGCGTGCACAGGCAGCGATGTGCATGTAGTTCCTCATAATGCCAACATAGTCTCAGTAATGGAAACCAGACTCCAGTCACTGTGGCCTGGGATGAAGCCTGGGATGAGGTTATCAGGTTATCACGAGGTTACAACTGCCCTGTGGAGTAATCTTAACCCCTCTTCTATCACATAAACAGCGCTGACTGGGGACAAACCTTTTCCAGATGGCCCACAGCCACATAGCGTAGATCAGTATGTATTCCTACCAATAAACACAGAAGAATGTATACACATCACACACTACCACTGTCAAAGCACCACACATATGTAATACACACAGGAACATTTACCTACACTCCCAATGTCAAAGCACCACACATATGTAATACACACGGAAAAGCACCACACATTTGTAATAAATGATGTACTCAAAAACCAGGTCACTGTAAATCCAGTCAGATATTTTAGATTTGGAGAATATGATTGACATTCGGAGATTAAAGCTGCATTATTTAAAAAATAAAGTGTACATATATTTGGAACTATACTACACACTATCACAACTCCATGTGTCTATGGTGGACTATGATTTGGGATTTTCCCAGATGAACCCCACCTGAATAGACTCAAATTCCACATTTCCTGTGTTATTTGGTAGGTGATTTGGTTAATGCAGTTCCATCTGCTTCCCTGTTGCTGTGTAACTACATGGACCAGGTGATAGGCTGACAGACAATGCAAGACAACATATGGGAGTGTCATTGTGAGCAGCTCAGACACATTGGGTTGTCATTCCCGACCCGGTAGTGAATATGATGAACGGGACCCATCAGCTTGATTCAAAGCAGTGGGACACCTGACAGCAAATGGCTGAGAGGAATATTTTGCTTTCGACAAAATATCTAAAAACAAATTCACTTTAGTACATTCGAAAAACGAATGCGTTTGTGCGTTTGTGATTTTATACTGGGAATTTAAACTTAATCGGAAAAATGATTTGACTGATGATAAAATGTATTTTATGTAATTTATTTTTATTTCATTTTGATATACACTAGGTAAAACTAGCCATTTTCAAGGTTTCTGGTCACATGGAGCTCATGCAGTTGATCTTAGCTCTTACAACACTGGGGTTTTAGGTTTATTTGTTGTGAGGGGGCCACTGAATAACAGCATCTGCTAAATCACCGAACTTTAATGTACAAATATATATATATATATCCATGGTAAAAAAACACATTCCTATAGCAAACTCTTTTTCTTTTCTTATCACATACATAAACCATGACAACAGTTATTTTACCAGATAATTATGCTAAAAACAGACAGCTGCAACAGAATATTGCTACAAACTGTTCATTATCTGGTGATGTATTAACTAACCAGTGTTTTCTTCTCATGAACACAAAATACAACACAAAGACAACTAAACTATTCCAATTAGTCCTTCGGAAAAAAAATGCTTTTATACCCTCAGACAGCACTTGAGGAAAAAACACAATTCAGTAGTTTTTCCAAATTCATAAACGAAAACGTGATAAATGGTAGCCAGGACAGCAGTGAATCAGGTTAACAGAGGAAAATCCCAACAAAATTAGCCCTTCTGCTAACACATAGCCTCTCCAATTTTACACATGCAAATGTAGGGTTACTTATGAATGGGCCATACGGCCAATAGACCCAACCCCTTCCACTTTGTCTTCCGATCCTCCACCCTTACCTTCCCATGTATCCATTTCATGCTTCTCCCAGTTTGCCAGGACGCCATTCAAGCATAGATTCCTCTAGAAACAGCCACACAGTGTGGGAGCCTTGTCCTCGCGACAACCTCCTCCCTCCACAGCTTGTCTTTCCTCTGACCGGAGACTACTAAGCCAGGCACCGCTGGTCATTTTACTGCCTGGTCACATGACCGCAGAGTTCAAGCCCCGGGGTCACGGCATGGCTTGAGGTCCAGTGACTGCTAGGGTTATCTGAGTGGAACTGATAGTCTCATTTTCTCTGTTGTCGAACAATGCTCCGCTTCCCAAATTAGCTTCCCCTGCCTTCCCCTCGGGCACTTTTCGCAGAGGAGCAAAGTGCACGCCCCAGCATTAACACAGGTTCAAGCTGGCAACACACACATTAACTCATTTTTGTCACTTAGTGTTAACCAAGGTGTCAGTGCTTAGCAACAAACCTGTCCAGTCCCTCTGAATACAGTAGGCAAGAAATCTAACCAAATGCCTCTAGACATTGATGAACAATTATAAGTGAAGGCCGAAAGTTCTGGCCTAACAAGTGTATATTTATTATATTTATCTGTACCCACAATAGAGATTCACCAATGGACACAACTGCACGCCTACCCCGCCAATAGAACCCAAGAAGCAGCATGACAACACAGTGTCAATCATACTGTTCACCAATGAATTGCCAGGCGTAGATAACGTACAACCAATAACACGTGAAGGGGTAATATTCGTGACACGTCTTACCATCCACTGGGGTTTCCTCCTTCATTACATCCACCGTCCTCTCTAGGAAGCCATGTTTGAAGATCCCCACGTCTGAACCAATGGGCCGAGTGCTCTGCTGTTTCCCTGCTACCCTGTAATCCTGACAACACCCTGTAACCTCCTCTACTGGGGGACCTCACACTACCAGTCACCCATGTCCTGTCCAGTTAGGTCTCAGCCCCTCCCTCTGGAGCTCCACCCTGCTAATGCTGCAGTAAATTTTCGTCTTTTTCACTGTCTAATTACTGTCTCACAACCTCCCTGTCTCACAGCCTCCCTGTCTCACAGCCTCCCTGTCTCACAGCCTCCCTGTCTCACAACCTCCCTGTCTCACAGCCTCCCTGTCTCACAGCCTCCCTGTCTCACAACCTCCCTGTCTCACAACCTCCCTGTCTCACAACCTCCCTGTCTCACAGCCTCCCTGTCTCACAGCCTCCCTGTCTCACAACCTCCCTGTCTCACAACCTCCCTGTCTCACAGCCTCCCTGTCTCACAACCTCCCTGTCTCACAACCTCCCTGTCTCACAACCTCCCTGTCTCACAGCCTCCCTGTCTCACAGCCTCCCTGTCTCACAGCCTCCCTGTCTCACAACCTCCCTGTCTCACAACCTCCCTGTCTCACAGCCTCCCTGTCTCACAACCTCCCTGTCTCACAACCTCCCTGTCTCACAGCCTCCATGTCTCACAGCCTCCCTGTCTCACAGCCTCCCTGTCTCACAGCCTCCCTGTCTCACAGCCTCCCTGTCTCACACCCTCCATGTCTCACAGCTTTAAAGTCACCCTGCCTGTCTGTCCTACAGACACTCTCTCACTAGCACACAGTCTCAGACCCACGGTGCCTTACAGCCCCACAGCCCACCCCCACGTCGATGCTAATGACCCACCACAGTTACACATGAGAGGCTTTTCACATTCAAATGTCATGAAGGATAGGAAGAGACCTGAGACAGAAAGAGGGGTCGAGGGAAATGTAGATTTTATCATGAGTAGGTGTGGTAACCAGTGACCCCCGTTAAGCCCCAGTAATAGCAGTATCAGCAGTACTGGAATCAGTTGTAGTACTATCAGTTGTAGTACGATCCGTACAATATAGCATATAACTGATCCATCGACAGACGTGCTGTAGTGGTTGTAGAATCTGCCTGTACCAGAATGTAGAACGCTGTACAATGGCTTGACTACAAATCTCTTAGTTTGTTTTATTTTACAATATGCCGACGGAAGAACTGTGTCACAGCGATGAGATCTCTTAGATACCCCTTGGCTACAATCGTCTACTACAATATTCATGTTGGTGCCATTTTTCTTTTCTACGGTATAATCTCAGTCCATAAACTCTCATAAGAAACCCAGTGTGATAATATGTGAACGGGCCATATGTCACACTTGACCTTAGCCCCTCCCCCCCACGCACATGCCAAAGCTGAACAACAGATAATCAGCCATTTTACCTTTAACCTTGAAGTCACAGTAGATGACAGGGACAATCCTGACTGAAATATCTTTAGTTAGTTATCAGGGCGATGTGGTAATAGATACATTATTTCTAGAAGCCAGGCCTTGAGGCCCAGGTCAGGTCAGGTAGAGGCTATCTCTACACATCTCCTGAATGTCCAAGGCCTGTTTTAGGGCTTCTGTTCCCTGGGCATTAGGTCATCTGTTAACTGTCGTCTGGTTTTCACCCACCCCTTCTTTTCAGTTATTCCATGACGATTTTTCACAGCGGATCTTTTTCACCTGCACTGCTGTCATACCTGATTACATTCTTGTATAATCATTATCTTTCTATTTGCTCAGGCATGTTGAAATGCTCGTCCTTCGAAAACCACAGTCATATAATTTGTCCACACTAATAATCTACCTGTTAGATACACTTCAACCTTTTTACATTCTGTATATTGACACTACTTTTTATTTTATATACCGGTAGTCGTTATTGACTTATCAATGCTGCTCAACTGACATACTTATACCTCAGCCTGTATAAACAGTATGTTGACTCGATTCTACCTGATTCTGTATTGCCATGTAGAATCACACTGCAATTTGCACTCTAGTATTTTGTGTATTTATTTTGTAAATGTATGTTTTCTTGCACATTTCGAGCCTTATCTGGGCCAGTTCGGCGTTATGAATGATAATCGGCCTGCCTTGTTATATAAAGGTTAAATAAAAAGAATAGAAATGTCTAAACCCTAAACTGTCTTGCTTTATTTAGTTAAACACTGAGATCATGTGCTCCACTGTCAGCTCTTACACAACAGGCTAAGCATACAGAGAAGGATGTGGACTTTTGCTGATTCTGTCAGTTTCTACTTCATTTCTTGAAACGGTTTAAATGTTTTAGGGAAATTACTTCAATAAACTTCAAGAAATTTCAAGCACAACCGTTAATTTGAAAACGTTTCTACCTGATTATATTACTACGTGAAAGTAACCGAAACAAATTGAATTGAATAAAATGCACTGTGTTGGTGATAGCACTAAACAAAAGCCAGGTTACATCATATGTGGTTATGTGAAGTGAAATGTAAATTTACTCTAATGTCAATTTGAATGAGCTTATTGTAATTTTTGTTGTTGTTTTTGCATTTTCCTAAACATCAGAGTAACAAAAGAAAGTATTTGGTCTGTGACTTTCCTCAACTCCTCCTCCTCCGACCAAGCATTCAGAAATTCCTTTTGAGTCGGGAGGCAATGACTACCCAGGACAACGGGAATAGGCACACGCCCCTTTCTGCTTTCTCAATAACTCACACGAACACAAACAAACTACAAACACACACACCAACCGCAAGCACAAAGAAACCACAAACACACACAAAACTCAAAATCACAATTTCAAACTCAATCTCATTCATGTGGAGACAAGAGCTTCTAGTATCACATAGACCCGGCGTATAACGGAAGAGCAAACCCTTTATTTACTGTGAGCATACGCACATAAATGCAGTAAATCCCTCACCAAACAAATACCGTGTTCATATATGCGGAGGGAGACAGCATATGTTACTGATGCATAATGACAGTTAGTGAGACGGATTGTGTGAAGTGTAGGATGTGACGTGAGCTGGCCTAAACGGGTGACCTCACTGTCCGATACACACTCGAGTCACATCCTGTTGTCTACTTCCTAAGATTAGATTTACAACAGACTAGGCGACTTTTGCTTTTTTTTGGACACTAATGACCAATAGATCAATGAGCCCGACTCCCTGATGCACTTTAGTATCACACACGCTCTCTCAAGACGAACACGGACGACCGTACGCGCATTAGATGTGCACTTTCCATCGTTTCGCTTGTGTTCTTTAGTTGATTCGGTATTATTGTTACTTGTATTTGTATATTGACTATATTCTGTGGTCTAAAATGGCAGAGCAGCTTGCAATATTTGCACTTCCGATATAGTAACAGTTGTGGTTAATCATTCACTCAAGCCTTTCTATAGACTGAGTAAATAAGCCTATTCTATCAGCAAGGCCATAGCTCAGTACAATCTCAGCCTATTAGCAATTAATCAAAGCTAACAATTGAACCTGAATTAATTTAGTCATTTAAATGTATTCCCGTTAATGTGTGGAATGAATCAACCGCTCACAAAGATTTAATCTGACGAGAATAAAGTTCCACTTGGGTTTACCTGCACACAACCGTCGCCACTGACAAGAACCCAGGTCTAATGCCTACAGGGAGGTCAATGAATAGACACATCTGTTACAAACCCACAAAAGAGATTTTTAAAGACAAGCTTTTAGGGTCATACCAAATTCTGTTTTATTTTATGACTGAGGAAGGACTGTACTTTTTATATTTAGAGAGAGAGGGGCGAGTCGTGTGAAAATGTGTTTTTATTTGTCCTAAAACCTCAAGTTAGATCAGGCATTTCATAGCAATTCGTCCCTCACACTAATATGAAATCACAAGACATTAATTTATTCTGTTACTAATCACAATCCAAATATGAAATGAATTGCAGAACAATATTGTTTTGATCTTTCTTCCCTTTTCCACTTGCAATTTCATATACTCACCCATTTGGTGTCATAAAAATAACGGATAAAGAAACACTGCCCCAAACATGTTGGCTGTCATAGAATCTAAAATACATGGCGTGTCTTGTAGACACTGTTTTATTAGTCTAATGCTAGAGAATGTTGCAAAAGTGGTAACTTACTGGTATAGCGCAATTTCAAACAGCACAGAGTGGGAGACATTTATACCCTGTAAAAGCAACTAACACATGTGCCAACAATTATGAATCTGTTTCTCATGAACTAAAATCCATCTGGAGATAGTTGTGAAAAAAACTCTCCTGTTAGTGGAACTGATCATTAAATAGCCAAGAAAATAACAACCTTCCTTCCGTGTGACCTCGCCCTCCCGTTGGCCAATTGAGATATTGACTTCGCCGCCCCCTTCGGTTCAATCACAGTCATTTTCTAAATGCCTGATTTCTATGGCAACGTGCTTCATTCATTCACTTTTCATTCACCGGTGTCAGAGTTATTGCATGGGTTGTGGTCTGGGTTGGTCCAATCAACAGATCTTCTATTGTGAAAACAGTCGCATTTAAATCAAAATGTGTTTTTAATATATTTATCTAACACCAATTGGTGTAATATTTTTGGATCTGTATTACAAGACGTATCATAAAACCAAGCTCTGTTACAATTGGACCTTTGGTGTCTGCCTTCCACGATGCTGGAAAGAGAAGCAATATTTGACAGCATTTGAAAAGTCACTTCAAACAGAGTGTTCTCATATATAATAAAAGAAACAGACTATTTTTAGAGAACCCAACACAGGGGAGATTGTCTGAATGAACATTTGCAGTAGCACTCGTTTGTTGCCGTGAAATACTTTGAAAGGCTGGTCATGGCTGTTCATGACTAAGAGCACAACCGTCACTGAAAAACTATAGTGAAATTACATAAAATGAAGAGATACAGATACGGTGTTTCAGAGGGTGGTGCTTCAGAGGGTGGTGTTTCAGAGGGTGTGCTTCAGAGGGTGTGCTTCAGAGGGTGGTGCTTCAGAAGGTGGTGCTTCAGAAGGTGGTGCTTCAGAGGGTGGTGCTTCAGATGGTGTATTTCAGACGGTGGTGTTTCAGATGGTGTGTTTCAGAGGGTGGTGCTTCAGAGGGTGGTGCTTCAGAGGGTGGTGCTTCAGAGGGTGGTGTTTCAGAGGGTGGTGCTTCAGAGGGTGGTGCTTCAGAAGGCAGTGTTTCAGAGGTTGGTGCTTCAGAGGGTGGTGTTTCAGAGGGTGTGTTTCAGAGGATGGTGCTTCAGAGGGTGGTGTTTCAGAGGGTGTGTTTCAGAGGATGGTGCTTCAGAGGGTGGTGCTTCAGAGGGTGGTGTTTCAGAGGGTGTGTTTCAGAGGATGGTGCTTCAGAGGGTGGTGTTTCAGAGGGTGTGTTTCAGAGGATGGTGCTTCAGAGGGTGGTGCTTCAGAAGGTGGTGATTCAGAAGGCGGTGTTTCAGAGGTTGGTGCTTCAGAGGGTGGTGCTTCAGAGGTTGGTGTTTCAGAGGGTGTGTTTCAGAGGATGGTGCTTAAGAAGGTGGTGCTTCAGAAGGCGGTGCTTTAGAAGCCGGTGTTTCAGAGGGTGGTATTTCAGTGGGTGGTGCTTCAGTGGGTGGTGGTTCAGAGCGTGGTGCTTCAGTGGGTGGTGCTTCAGTGGGTGGTGGTTCAGAGGGTGGTTCTTCAGAGGGTGGTGGTTCAGAGCGTGGTGCTTCAGAGGGTGGTGCTTCAGATGGTGGTGGTTTAGAGGGTGGTTCTTCAGAGGGTGGTGGGAACAACCAAGTTCTTCACGCTTATCACGTCCTGCTACCAATTCTGTTAATTACCTCTGATCTGCCACTCCTTTATTTACTGTATTTACTACACTAAATGACTCCATACTCCATACCATCTGATCTGCCACTCCTTTATTTACTGTATTTACTACACTAAATGACTGCATACTCCATACCATCTGATCTGCCACTCCTTACAATGTGTATGTGTATGGATCTGCCACTGTATTTACTAGACTAAATGACTCCATACTCCATACCATCTGATCTGCCACTCCTTTATTTACTGTATTTACTAGACTAAATGACTCCATACTCCATACCATCTGATCTGCCACTCCTTTATTTACTGTATTTACTAGACTAAATGACTCCATACTCCATACCATCTGATCTGCCACTCCTTTATTTACTGTATTTACTAGACTAAATGACTCCATACTCCATACCATCTGATCTGCCACTCCTTTATTTACTGTATTTACTAGACTAAATGACTCCATACTCCATACCATCTGATCTGCCACTCCTTTATTTACTGTATTTACTAGACTAAATGACTCCATACTCCATACCATCTGATCTGCCACTCCTTTATTTACTGTATTTACTAGACTAAATGACTCCATACTCCATACCATCTGATCTGCCACTCCTTTATTTACTGTATTTACTAGACTAAATGACTGCATACTCCATACCATCTGATCTGCCACTCCTTTATTTACTGTATTTACTAGACTAAATGACTCCATACTCCATACCATCTGATCTGCCACTCCTTTATTTACTGTATTTACTACACTAAATGACTCCATACTCCATACCATCTGATCTGCCACTCCTTTATTTACTGTATTTACTAGACTAAATGACTCCATACTCCATACCATCTGATCTGCCACTCCTTTATTTACTGTATTTACTAGACTAAATGACTGCATACTCCATACCATCTGATCTGCCACTCCTTTATTTACTGTATTTACTAGACTAAATGACTCCATACTCCATACCATCTGATCTGCCACTCCTTTATTTACTGTATTTACTAGACTAAATGACTCCATACTCCATACCATCTGATCTGCCACTCCTTTATTTACTGTATTTACTAGACTAAATGACTCCATACTCCATACCATCTGATCTGCCACTCCTTTATTTACTGTATTTACTACACTAAATGACTCCATACTCCATACCATCTGATCTGCCACTCCTTTATTTACTGTATTTACTACACTAAATGACGCCATACTCCATACCATCTGATCTGCCACTCCTTTATTTACTGTATTTACTACACTAAATGACTCCATACTCCATACCATCTGATCTGCCACTCCTTTATTTACTGTATTTACTAGACTAAATGACTCCATACTCCATACCATCTGATCTGCCACTCCTTTATTTACTGTATTTACTAGACTAAATGACTCCATACTCCATACCATCTGATCTGCCACTCCTTTATTTACTGTATTTACTACACTAAATGACTCCATACTCCATACCATCTGATCTGCCACTCCTTTATTTACTGTATTTACTAGACTAAATGACTCCATACTCCATACCATCTGATCTGCCACTCCTTTATTTACTGTATTTACTAGACTAAATGACTCCATACTCCATACCATCTGATCTGCCACTCCTTTATTTACTGTATTTACTAGACTAAATGACTCCATACTCCATACCATCTGATCTGCCACTCCTTTATTTACTGTATTTACTAGACTAAATGACTCCATACTCCATACCATCTGATCTGCCACTCCTTTATTTACTGTATTTACTAGACTAAATGACTGCATACTCCATACCATCTGATCTGCCACTCCTTTATTTACTGTATTTACTAGACTAAATGACTCCATACTCCATACCATCTGATCTGCCACTCCTTTATTTACTGTATTTACTAGACTAAATGACTCCATACTCCATACCATCTGATCTGCCACTCCTTTATTTACTGTATTTACTAGACTAAATGACTCCATACTCCATACCATCTGATCTGCCACTCCTTTATTTACTGTATTTACTAGACTAAATGACTCCATACTCCATACCATCTGATCTGCCACTCCTTTATTTACTGTATTTACTAGACTAAATGACTGCATACTCCATACCATCTGATCTGCCACTCCTTTATTTACTGTATTTACTAGACTAAATGACTCCATACTCCATACCATCTGATCTGCCACTCCTTTATTTACTGTATTTACTAGACTAAATGACTCCATACTCCATACCATCTGATCTGCCACTCCTTTATTTACTGTATTTACTAGACTAAATGACTGCATACTCCATACCATCTGATCTGCCACTCCTTTATTTACTGTATTTACTAGACTAAATGACTCCATACTCCATACCATCTGATCTGCCACTCCTTTATTTACTGTATTTACTAGACTAAATGACTCCATACTCCATACCATCTGATCTGCCACTCCTTTATTTACTGTATTTACTAGACTAAATGACTCCATACTCCATACCATCTGATCTGCCACTCCTTTATTTACTGTATTTACTACACTAAATGACTCCATACTCCATACCATCTGATCTGCCACTCCTTTATTTACTGTATTTACTAGACTAAATGACTCCATACTCCATACCATCTGATCTGCCACTCCTTTATTTACTGTATTTACTAGACTAAATGACTCCATACTCCATACCATCTGATCTGCCACTCCTTTATTTACTGTATTTACTAGACTAAATGACTCCATACTCCATACCATCTGATCTGCCACTCCTTTATTTACTGTATTTACTAGACTAAATGACTCCATACTCCATACCATCTGATCTGCCACTCCTTTATTTACTGTATTTACTACACTAAATGACTCCATACTCCATACCATCTGATCTGCCACTCCTTTATTTACTGTATTTACTAGACTAAATGACTCCATACTCCATACCATCTGATCTGCCACTCCTTTATTTACTGTATTTACTACACTAAATGACTCCATACTCCATACCATCTGATCTGCCACTCCTTTATTTACTGTATTTACTAGACTAAATGACTCCATACTCCATACCATCTGATCTGCCACTCCTTTATTTACTGTATTTACTAGACTAAATGACTCCATACTCCATACCATCTGATCTGCCACTCCTTTATTTACTGTATTTACTAGACTAAATGACTCCATACTCCATACCATCTGATCTGCCACTCCTTTATTTACTGTATTTACTAGACTAAATGACTCCATACTCCATACCATCTGATCTGCCACTCCTTTATTTACTGTATTTACTACACTAAATGACTCCATACTCCATACCATCTGATCTACCACTCCTTTATTTACTGTATTTACTAGACTAAATGACTCCATACTCCATACCATCTGATCTGCCACTCCTTTATTTACTGTATTTACTAGACTAAATGACTCCATACTCCATACCATCTGATCTGCCACTCCTTTATTTACTGTATTTACTAGACTAAATGACTCCATACTCCATACCATCTGATCTGCCACTCCTTTATTTACTGTATTTACTACACTAAATGACTCCATACTCCATACCATCTGATCTGCCACTCCTTTATTTACTGTATTTACTAGACTAAATGACTCCATACTCCATACCATCTGATCTGCCACTCCTTTATTTACTGTATTTACTACACTAAATGACTCCATACTCCATACCATCTGATCTGCCACTCCTTTATTTACTGTATTTACTAGACTAAATGACTCCATACTCCATACCATCTGATCTGCCACTCCTTTATTTACTGTATTTACTAGACTAAATGACTCCATACTCCATACCATCTGATCTGCCACTCCTTTATTTACTGTATTTACTAGACTAAATGACTCCATACTCCATACCATCTGATCTGCCACTCCTTTATTTACTGTATTTACTACACTAAATGACTCCATACTCCATACCATCTGATCTGCCACTCCTTTATTTACTGTATTTACTAGACTAAATGACTCCATACTCCATACCATCTGATCTGCCACTCCTTTATTTACTGTATTTACTACACTAAATGACTCCATACTCCATACCATCTGATCTGCCACTCCTTTATTTACTGTATTTACTAGACTAAATGACTCCATACTCCATACCATCTGATCTGCCACTCCTTTATTTACTGTATTTACTACACTAAATGACTCCATACTCCATACCATCTGATCTGCCACTCCTTTATTTACTGTATTTACTAGACTAAATGACTCCATACTCCATACCATCTGATCTGCCACTCCTTTATTTACTGTATTTACTACACTAAATGACTCCATACTCCATACCATCTGATCTGCCACTCCTTTATTTACTGTATTTACTACACTAAATGACTCCATACTCCATACCATCTGATCTGCCACTCCTTTATTTACTGTATTTACTAGACTAAATGACTCCATACTCCATACCATCTGATCTGCCACTCCTTTATTTACTGTATTTACTACACTAAATGACTCCATACTCCATACCATCTGATCTGCCACTCCTTTATTTACTGTATTTACTAGACTAAATGACTCCATACTCCATACCATCTGATCTGCCACTCCTTTATTTACTGTATTTACTAGACTAAATGACTCCATACTCCATACCATCTGATCTGCCACTCCTTTATTTACTGTATTTACTACACTAAATGACTCCATACTCCATACCATCTGATCTGCCACTCCTTTATTTACTGTATTTACTAGACTAAATGACTCCATACTCCATACCATCTGATCTGCCACTCCTTTATTTACTGTATTTACTACACTAAATGACTCCATACTCCATACCATCTGATCTGCCACTCCTTTATTTACTGTATTTACTAGACTAAATGACTCCATACTCCATACCATCTGATCTGCCACTCCTTTATTTACTGTATTTACTACACTAAATGACTCCATACTCCATACCATCTGATCTGCCACTCCTTTATTTACTGTATTTACTAGACTAAATGACTCCATACTCCATACCATCTGATCTGCCACTCCTTTATTTACTGTATTTACTACACTAAATGACTCCATACTCCATACCATCTGATCTGCCACTCCTTTATTTACTGTATTTACTAGACTAAATGACTCCATACTCCATACCATCTGATACCATCTGCCACTCCTTTATTTACTGTATTTACTAGACTAAATGACTCCATACTCCATACCATCTGATCTGCCACTCCTTTATTTACTGTATTTACTAGACTAAATGACTCCATACTCCATACCATCTGATCTGCCACTCCTTTATTTACTGTATTTACTAGACTAAATGACTCCATACTCCATACCATCTGATCTGCCACTCCTTTATTTACTGTATTTACTAGACTAAATGACTCCATACTCCATACCATCTGATCTGCCACTCCTTTATTTACTGTATTTACTAGACTAAATGACTCCATACTCCATACCATCTGATCTGCCACTCCTTTATTTACTGTATTTACTAGACTAAATGACTCCATACTCCATACCATCTGATCTGCCACTCCTTTATTTACTGTATTTACTACACTAAATGACTCCATACTCCATACCATCTGATCTGCCACTCCTTTATTTACTGTATTTACTGACTAAATTTACTAGACTAAATGACTCCTAAATACTCCATACCATCTGATCTGCCACTCCTTTATTTACTGTATTTACTAGACTAAATGACTCCATACTCCATACCATCTGATCTGCCACTCCTTTATTTACTGTATTTACTAGACTAAATGACTCCATACTCCATACCATCTGATCTGCCACTCCTTTATTTACTGTATTTACTAGACTAAATGACTCCATACTCCATACCATCTGATCTGCCACTCCTTTATTTACTGTATTTACTAGACTAAATGACTCCATACTCCATACCATCTGATCTGCCACTCCTTTATTTACTGTATTTACTAGACTAAATGACTCCATACTCCATACCATCTGATCTGCCATCTCCTTTATTTACTGTATTTACTACACTAAATGACTCCATACTCCATACCATCTGATCTGCCACTCCTTTATTTACTGTATTTACTAGACTAAATGACTCCATACTCCATACCATCTGATCTGCCACTCCTTTATTTACTGTATTTACTATACTAAATGACTGCATACTCCATACCATCTGATCTGCCACTCCTTTATTTACTGTATTTACTAGACTAAATGACTCCATACTCCATACCATCTGATCTGCCACTCCTTTATTTACTGTATTTACTAGACTAAATGACTCCATACTCCATACCATCTGATCTGCCACTCCTTTATTTACTGTATTTACTAGACTAAATGACTCCATACTCCATACCATCTGATCTGCCACTCCTTTATTTACTGTATTTACTACACTAAATGACTCCATACTCCATACCATCTGATCTGCCACTCCTTTATTTACTGTATTTACTAGACTAAATGACTCCATACTCCATACCATCTGATCTGCCACTCCTTTATTTACTGTATTTACTAGACTAAATGACTCCATACTCCATACCATCTGATCTGCCACTCCTTTATTTACTGTATTTACTACACTAAATGACTCCATACTCCATACCATCTGATCTGCCACTCCTTTATTTACTGTATTTACTACACTAAATGACTCCATACTCCATACCATCTGATCTGCCACTCCTTTATTTACTGTATTTACTAGACTAAATGACTCCATACTCCATACCATCTGATCTGCCACTCCTTTATTTACTGTATTTACTACACTAAATGACTCCATACTCCATACCATCTGATCTGCCACTCCTTTATTTACTGTATTTACTACACTAAATGACTCCATACTCCATACCATCTGATCTGCCACTCCTTTATTTACTGTATTTACTACACTAAATGACTCCATACTCATACCATGTCATTGCTATTCACATCAGCTTAAATTCCATGTGTTATTATTTAATGTATTATCTTATTTATCGTAAGTAGACAGTAAGCGTGCTATTTAAGAAGCACAGGAAAAATACAGCTTCTTTTGATGTAGTATTTTGGTGAATGCGTCTTAACCTAAGGGTTCACCAGCAGAGGGAGACAAGAGACAGTCGTGAGCACTCTCAGATCACTCGATCATCCGCAGGCCCAAAGACACCATGCTCTATAAGTAAACATTCAGTAGAGTGAGGTTTACTACACCGTCCTCTATAAGTAAACATTCAGTTGAGTGAGGTTTACTACACTGTCCTCTATAAGTAAACATTCAGTAGAGTGAGGTTTACTACACCGTCCTCTATAAGTAAACATTCAGTAGAGTGAGGTTTACTACACCGTCCTCTATAAGTAAACATTCAGTAGAGTGAGGTTTACTACACCGTCCTCTATAAGTAAACATTCAGTAGAGTGAGGTTTACTACACTGTGCTCTATAAGTAAACATTCAGTTGAGTGAGTAGAGTGAGTTTTGAATGGCGTTCACTAGCTACATTGCGTTCAGTACCAAGGTTTGCTGAATTTATACAAGTTTGACAGTCATACAAAGTAGTATGCTATGGTACTAGCCAGCCAACCGTAATTTAGAAAAAAAACGAATATTGAGTGCAGACATAACTAGTGTAGCACACATAATATTGAATATGTTGCAGTGTGGCACATCAAGTTCAATAGAATATACCAGAAGCTGGCAGAGTAACTAACATGAAATTCTCCAACTGCCAGCTACTGTTATGAAGAAAACAAGCTAAAAACAAAGAGCATTTTTACATAAACAATACTTAGATTCTTAGTTTGATGTGATTTGTTGCCAAATATGCATAATATTCACACAAGCACCTCATGTTTCAAACATTCATGTTTAGACCTTTGAACCTGCTGGAGGTATTTGTGGGCAAAGAATCCTATGCTACCTCAGAATGTGACTTTTTATTATTACAAAATAAATTGCATTCTTGTAAATCGTATCGTGTAATCGTAAACGTATTGCAGTGTGAAAACCGTCGATGTGAACATTCAGATGGGTTTGTTAAACAACACTGTGCAGTGCGCACCAGAGCTGTGCTCGAGACCACCTAAAGCGAGACCGAGACGAGACCAAGACCGAAGGGGGCCGAGACCGAGACGAGACCGAGACCGAAGGGGGCCGAGACCGAGACGAGACCAAGACCGAAGGGGGCCGAGACCGAGACCGGTCTCGAGTACTACAGCTCTGGTGCGCACTGTAAGAAAACTGTTGATTCAGAGGAATCAGGTTTACAACATTGTACTCGAGGTAAAGCGAGAGCCCACAGTACCGTCCCGTATCACAAAAAAAGGAGATATAGCCGTAACATTAAGCATCTGGGCTGTCTTCGTTTTAGGAGCAGAGGGGTTTGTGTGTTTTAAGGGTGATACAAACAGACGTTTTTTTCTTATTCTCTCAGCCAACATGATAATGACAGGTTTCACAGACAGCAGGGTGCAGTTCTCTGTCTGCCGCTCCTCCATCAAAAGGAGCCTGCTGTAGACAGAGTGGGCTTGGAGCCTGGGACCGGAGCCTGCCAAATTACAGTATGATTCTCTGCTCCTCAGAGTCCCACCGCTCTTTCTCTGTCTATCCCCACTCACTTTTCTCTCTCATTCCTCTCACTCTTATCCCTTTTATACGAAGATAAAAAACAGCCAATTTTACCATGTTGTCAATTTATCTGCATGTTTTTCTTTATATTTAAGAGGTGTCTGAAGGCTACTGTCATTAACATAGCACATACTTTTATTTGTCTTAGTTATGAGTATGTCAATAGTTCCCGAAAAAATGTCCCCTTTCATCTAGTTGTCTCTTTGTTTTTTTTCCTCATCTAACTCTGTCAATCACAAAGCTATATGAAAGATTCTCGAAATCACCATATCAATTCTGGCCTTGAGTCGTTCCGAAATCCTTAGCGTTGAGCTTTGTATCTATACATTTATTTTCTGTAAATATTTAAATAATGAAACAGGTTTAATTGCAACTAATCACAAATAATCACAGAAAATGTCTTTTCAATTACATGTTATTTTTTTATTGGTCCATTAAACTGCGGGCCCTGAATATTTCCTTTTAAACAACCACAATCCCTGACCGAGTCCAACTGTAGGCCATGAAAATCTAAATAGGAGATGGCTGGTTTTGGATCTCATAGTTACACCATCTCCCATTGTGCTGTTTTTAACGGTTGTAATTGGGGACGGCTATTCTGATGGTTTGCCAAAAGCAAACAATTGGGTCATTAATAAATGATTCTCAAATACAAAATGAATGCTTAAGCTATGCTACTTATTAATACTTACTTGATTTTTTTTAGTATTATAAGGACTCAATTAGTCAGTGTGGACTGACATGTATAAACAATCTAAAAATAACTGTAATTTATGCAAAGCATGGAAATTGTTTGTATATGACCTTGTTAGAATAGGTTTTATTGGAAACAATAGCAGCGACAACATTAATGCTTGGCTTAAATAATGCTAAGTTACTACGCTACATGCTAGCTGTTGTAAGTAGTAGTGAAGTGCTCCGGACAGCTGCAAAACAAGGGAAGCTGCACCCGCTTTTGCAAAACAAAGTGACTGTCCCAAACTTCAGACAGCTCCCGCTCAAGTCAAGCACTGACTATACATATTTCTGTGGCTCAAAAAAAAATGTGTTCACAGCGACAATAAAATACTGGCGTTAGCATCTGTGATTTCCTGCTGGTTTTGAATTGCCATATAGAAGATGCGAACAGCAAGAGTACTTGGGCTTTGAAATACATATAGACCATTAAAGTTCCCACAAAGAAACAGAAATACAATGAACATTTAAATATAAAAGCTTTAGTTACTGAAACAATTGTGTAAATGTGTCTATTGTCCATTTAACAACAATAGAAAACAATTGATCTATTTCCATATCACAGTTACATAAAATTGAAATATGCTATTCATTGTTTTTTTTTTAAATGGTGTTGGTTTTATATTTGATTAAGTTTGTTAGGAGCTGTATAGTCAACTGAAAAAAATGATTAATTTATTTAACCAGCACATTTAAATTCCAGAGCTGTGATTGTCTGTTTTTTTATTAGACACATTTTTTATTCACCACAAAGATATTATACCACAACAAGGTAGATGTAATCTTTGATTGAAAAAAAATATTGCAAGCTGATAACTTACTGTTGTTTATGTGAAAAAAGTTAAGTGGAAAATATTTCAATTTTAACTGGAATTTAGAACATGCTGCAGCTGTCAGGTCCAAATGACAAAGCTTGCAACAAAAGGCCAAAGTTGAATATCGCTTGCTCCTTCATGGCATATGCCATGGCAATTTTTAAGACAAATGTCTATAAGAAAGAGCTGAATTTGAGGTAATATAAACATTACCCATTTGTTTCTATAGTAACCAACCACCATGTGAAAATAAATTCTCTCCCTGACACATTTTTAATGTCAAGTATAAGATCTGTCGCTTCAACATTTAATATATTACATAAACATCCCTCTTCTCTTTATACATTTCTCATCCGCGTTGTGGTCCATTTGACTTTATTTTTGTTTCCATACATACGAGTTGGTCGCGTTCACCCCTGTTAGAAGACCGAAACCATAAAGGCGTGTCATAGGAAGCCCCTCCCCCCACCCCACCCCTGTCAATTTCAGAATGACAGGCAAGTAAACCATACGACCTCAGCTAAATTGAACATAGTCTTCAACCCACTCTGAATTGGCTTAACTGCATGATACATTGTGAGTTAAGTGCTTCCAGCACTTAATACCTTCGTCTCCTTGTGGTGCATGCGTGCGCTGGTAAATTCCAGTCTACTTTCCATGTGTCTTCATGATAACACCTATACATCCCATATGACATTTGTCTGTGGTGGGGAACAGTGGAGGTCCATACTGAATCGACTTCATTCCTTCTCCGTAGCCCTCTAGCTAATTTCCTCTCTTCCCCCATCTTGCATCATCCAACAGTTTGCTCATGTATTCACATGCCCCCCCCTCCTACCGCTCTATCTCTTCTCACACCCCCTCTCCTCTATCTCTCACTCCTTTTCCGTCCAGCCCTCCTCTTCTTGCTCCAGAACTGTCAGATAGCATTAGCTGCTTTCACGCTCATCGCCTGTAGGAATAACAGCCGTGAACCTCGCCGAACAGCTCCATTCTCCTGCTCCAGTTAGCTCTCCACTCAGCCCAGCCTGCCAGCCGTGCAAATACCAACATTATTCATGTTGTGGCCCTCGCTTACACAACATGCCCCACTAAAGGGCAAAGTTAAGCAGACACAAATCTAAGCGGAAGAGGTCATCTCGCCGATATGAAAGCCCCCACAGATGTTGCATAACCATGTCCCCTTCGACATCGGTACTCGCTGGTGTCTCTGACGTTAGCATTGCCGTTCTACTAATATTGAGCAAACATTGTATGAATAAAAA
This sequence comes from Dallia pectoralis, assembly GCA_029465975.1. Classification (NCBI taxonomy): domain Eukaryota; kingdom Metazoa; phylum Chordata; class Actinopteri; order Esociformes; family Umbridae; genus Dallia; species Dallia pectoralis. The sequence goes on from CM055750.1 coordinate 9,555,063, forward strand.
AGCAATACGGAAGGGATCTTGAATAGACCAGTTTGGTCACAAGAGAAATAATTCTTAATTATGAAAAAATGAAGGATCCGGTCGAAAGGGAAATGGATGTGGATAGGTTGTGGTTCGTACAGGCTATAGTTGTGGTATAATCTACTGCCACATTTGGGATATAACTCGTTCGAGACTAAATCACAAGGCTCATTTGAGGGATCAAAGTAAGATTCCATAACTGGATAAATATGTACTATGGTCTACGTCAACTATGTACTAAGTCCTTAATCAGCCTAGGAGGTGGTTGCCAATAACTTAATATCACAGATACATCTATTCATTAATCTGACAGAACTAAATATAATAGCATTGTGTAACGTTATGTCAGTAGAAAACGACAATTTATTCAATTCCAGGATGAATTATAATTCTTCAACCGTACCCTTGGTAGCAGATCCACACAGCACACTTTTGTAGACATGTGACACAAAATGTATTTGATTGTTTTTTCTCCTCAGAATGAACTACTGAATATTGTCTATTTGGGATTTCCAGCTGTGTCTATGAGACTGGATAGACAGAAGCAGAGGACTTAATGTGCTAACTTCAGAAATCAGTGAACGACAAGTTGTGATTAAAACACAAAGCAAGTCTTTCTTTTCACCCGGCCAACTTCTCAGTCATATTAGCAAGAAAATATCAGAATTCTATATTTTCTATCACAGGGGACTTACAACACTTAAACAGGATTTTCTCTGGTTACAAGCAACATATGACCAACAAAACATGATATAGTTCTGGACCATGTTTACACCAATAAAAAGGCATACCACACCAACATACTCTCCCCTACAGACAGACAGAAACGTAAAACTGCAGATCCTGTCAAACATCTCCTGCGGAAATGGACTGACAAGGTCATTGGGCAACTAAAGGCTTCGACAGAACTAATTGGGTAATTTTTAACGACATCAATGCCAACACCCACAACTACATGGTCAAACCCTGCATCAGTCTATGTAAGGAAATCTACATTCAATAATAACTGTAGCATCATAACAGCAACGACCTGCAATGTTTCACTGGTGACAAAGAAACCCAAAGGGCTCTCTGGTCTGATAAAAAGGTGCTGATGAGAAGGTAAAGAACCTATAGCAGGCCAAGACATAACATAAATCAAACATTATGAAGTAAAACCTATGTCCACACTTCCCTCCAACCTGTGTTATCACAGAGCAGATCAAACACTCTGTATACAATCAGGACGCAGGAAAGTAGGAAGACTCTCCAGGGTCTCTCCAGCCGCGCTTGTACGTCGCTGATCATAATTAGGTCAGGTTTATTCGCCAAGTCTGTTTACACACACAATTCATTTATTATTAATTAATTTGTCCTGACCAATAGCTGCAGCATTTAGAACACACATTTTCTAAACGTACACGAACAGTGCAAACAGAGCAAAACAGTTAACACGAACAGTCCAACGCGAGAGACCGTGCATAGTTGGCATATGGAATGGGTAAATATGAATGTGTTATTGCAAAAGAGCAATATTTAGCTGTATATACAAAAGAATAGCAATGTCTAGTTATAGTTAAAGATGTATATTGAGTTTGTTTCATATCACAGCCGATATTGTCCAGAATGGGTAACGGGGCGGGGGAGGGGGGCAGTCTAGTGCTAGAGGCATATTCCTTTGATTCACTGCTGTGGGGAAGGAGCTGTTCTTTTGGCGAGAGGTTTTGGTCTTGATAGACCTCAGTTTGCTTCTAGAGCCTGAGCTTATTTTGCGTTTACAGCCTTTACTCTGTTTGCTTCTAGAGCCTGAGCTTATTTTGCGTTTACAGCCTTTACTCTGTTTGCTTCTAGAGCCTGAGCTCAGTTTGCTTCTAGAGCCTGAGCTCAGTTTGCTTCTAGAGCCTGAGCTTATTTTGCTTCTAGAGCCTGAGCTCAGTTTGCTTCTAGAGCCTGAGCTTATTTTGCTTCTAGACCCTGAGCTCAGTTTGCTTCTAGAGCCTGAGCTCAGTTTGCTTCTAGAGCCTGAGCTTATTTTGCTTCTAGACCCTGAGCTTATTTTGCTTCTAGACCCTGAGCTCAGTTTGCTTCTAGAGCCTGAGCTTATTTTGCGTTTACAGCCTTTACTCTGTTTGCTTCTAGAGCCTGAGCTCTGTTTGCGTTTACAGCCTTTACTCTGTTTGCTTCTAGACCCTGTGCTCAGTATGCCGCTAGAGCTATTTGGAAAAGGCTATCAACATGGACCTCTGCTATACCCACCAACACATAGTCATTTGTTATGATGGATCTATACTGTCTAGACTTCAGCTCAGCATTCAACACACATCATCTCATAACTACAAGAGGACAAAGCCTCTCTCCTGAACGTGTCCAGCACTATCTATCATTTCTTCAGATGTCTGCAGAATGGACAATCGACCCCCGATCAAGGTCCTACAAGATTCCAGGGCAAGGAATCGTTGACCCCTCCCACCCTAGTTAACAACGGTTCCCAAGCGGAACTTCCTGCAGGCAGACAGCAGACAGACAGACAGTACAGGTCAATCCAAAAACCCTACATCTGAACAGTTTGTTAGGAGATGGTGTGGCCCACGGCAACTAGCCATCTGTCCCAGAGAGGCAAATGGAACGATGCTCGTCACATCAAGACACCCTGTTCACTATACTGCATTCAAATGCCTGTGCCTATCTATATTACATGCTTACTGCTAATATCTAATTCGTTTATATATATATGCATCTGATATTATGCACATTGTTGACAATGACATATTCATGGAATTACACATTGTGCTACTAAAGATCATTTTACTATAATAAAACTCACTCCTTTCATGTGAAAACACCAGAAAATGTCCAGAACCAACTCACCTGATTTTACACTATGATTTGATCATTATTTCATTTAAAATTACTTAATCAAATGCAGATTATAAAAGCCTTTTCTAATTTAACGGTCACCAAGTAAGCGCTCCAGATCCAGAAAACCTTGAAAGACAAGATAATCTTAAGCCTACAATAACATTATCTGTGGCTAAACAATTATCCAAAAACTTGGATACATTCTGTAATTATTACAGTCAAAATCGTCTTAGAACTGACATAGGGTTGATAGATGCTGGAATGTTCTGGAATGTTCTGGAAGTCATTATTCAAATACCCAAAATGATACGTGAAATGCTCTATATTAATTATCTATGTGATTAATATTAATCTTCAATTCCTACTGCAGATTTGTTAATTAAATTGTTGTGCACATCTACTAAAAATAGAAATGAATTGCAAAAGGCATACATTTCATAAAACAACGCAAATAGCATTGGCAAATGCAGGCCAGTTTAATGTGAACATCCAGATGTTAGAGTAACATTTATACACCACATTCTATTCATTTATTTTCTACCCATCCCAATACATCCAGTGACCCCTCTTGATGAGTAAAATTAGCCCAGGTTTCTTTAAAATAGCAGATTAGAGTCCCACCATTTTCTAATCCACTGTACATTATTTGAAGTGTATACAGTACATAACATATGAGCACATTTAAATATGTACCGCATACCTAATAATATGTTCTATTCACTTAATGCCATTGGATAACGTGGATGTGAATAACATAATCAACATCGCGATGACAGAAAGTACAAACGTGTGTGCAACAGCAGACTGGTTGTATTTCTTGCACCACACTATGAGAGAATATGGATCTTGCTATGACATTAGCCTATGCACCTGCTACAGAACCCTGCTACAGAACCCTGCTTGTCTGCGGATACGTTGAGGACGTACGTCTTAACCAATGGGAGGATCCAAACCCAGGGTAGTGCAATTACCAATCTGACAAGCAATTTCAGGCAAGCAAGCAAAACTACAGGGGGGAAAGTTTCTCATCATTCAGTCCTTCCGCATCAAGCCTCGCGCAAAGGGCTTAAGCTAATCACCGAAGATTAGTGGGAACATTGACGGACGCTACGCCTAGCCTGCTAATTATCTGACTGATGGTGACCATAAAGCATCTATAAATGCTCAAATAATATTAGCGGCCCGTTTCTCCAATCCCAGTTAGATTAAATGTACGCCTACAGTAGGCGTTATATCAGCCATTTTTAACAGTTCTGCCTCGTTGACACGACGTACGTTCGCCTCTGTTTCGTCAATGTCACCGTAATTCCTCCGCGTTAATACAGTATGTATAAGCTCCGCATGTTAAGTGAGCGAGATGAATTACACACGCACTTTAGAGTTACTGTGGTCTTCAGAGAGCCCTGTGATTTAGTCGTGAAATGACAGCGCCGTCGCCTCTCATTGGGACATGGATAGAGCTAGCTAATGACACGCTGCGCCAGGCTAACGTGGCTATTAGCGCCGCCAGAGCAGCAGGAAGTGGCAGGAACACAATTCTGTCATTACACCCTGACTGACTGGGAGAGACCTTTAATCAGGTGGGCTTTATCCAAGCCGCACAGGTCCGACTGGTATCTCCGTTGAACCACGGGCTCCACGGTGGTGACGCACCCCAGGAAGTGCATACCTAACTGGGTCAGGAGACTGACTGGCCAGCCTGGATGATTTCTGCGTGTGGCGGCACATGAAAGGCAGCAATTTAAAAAGCGTCATCGGTAGGCGATCGTATCGCTGTGATGATCAGGGTGGAATCTGTCTGAAGTGAACAGACTGACAGTGTAATACAATTACCTCAGAACGGGGCAACAACTGAGCTGTGCAGCTGATTGTTGTGAATCAATCTGACACTAGTGCGTGATGCAGTTGGCATCTTTTACCAAGTGTCTAGTGACTGTCTCGAAAAGAACAGAGGTTTGAGGGCAATCGATTGTTGAAATGTCTTTTGCAACTAGAAAAAGAAAGTGTTTAAGCTACTTACCAAGGTTACTGTCATTCATTCCATCTGTAAAACAAACAGAGAAAATGGACCCATTTTACAATACTGTAAATCAAACACAGTGGTTAGTAAAAGATAAACTAGATCTATAAGCAAATAGAGTTTGACAAAGCAGAGTTTCATATTCAGAAGATTCCCAGTTATAAACCACACTTCCACATTGTTCTGTTTTATTTCTGAGTGTTATCAAAACCTATGAAGGGGTCCAGTTAATGTAGATATGCAATTCGCTGACTCCATAATACAGAACTGACTTTTTACCAAGATTGCCAAATCAAAAGCAGGGCAAAAAACCTGGACAATTCTCTTATTTTGCGTCTGTCTTGGCATATTTTTGAATATCACTACTATCACAGTATTTCTTGTACTCCACAGCCCATATTAATTTTAATTCTTATTCAATCTTGCTCTGTATCAGCTGGATCCTTCGTCACAGCTGATTGTTCATGTTGTGTCTAGTTGCGTGGCACAGCGCTAAACCCGGGCTCTAGTCTAGACAGGCCGGGGCCAGTATGGTCTGAGGAGATAGGTATGCATAGACAACCCACAGGTATGCTATGAGTTGCACTCAAAAGGCCTACATTCTTTTGGACTGAACAACACAAATGAGTCATATGGGTTGTTAGTCCCGGTCCTCGCAGTTTACCAGGAAGACATACTGAAACCTAGATCACATCACCACAGACTACAGGGAGACACAAGAAGATAAATGACATACAGAAAATACATTAGAAAAGAGAAATGTAACAAGAGAAGGAAGTGTGAGCACAAAGACGCTTGGCAGACAGTTCGCTCTTATAATGACCTAGCTCATATATAGTTCACTGTTATAATGACCTAGCTCATATATAGTTTACTGTTATAATGACCTAGCTCATATATAGTTCACTGTTATAATGACCTAGGTCATAGATAGTTCACTGTTATAATGACCTAGCTCAGAGATAGTTCACTGTTATAATGACCTAGCTCAGAGATAGTTCACTGTTATAATGACCTAGCTCAGAGATAGTTCACTGTTATAATGACCTAGCTCAGAGATAGTTTACTCTTATAATGACCTAGCTCAGAGATAGTTTACTGTTATAATGACCTAGCTCATAGATAGTTCACTGTTATAATGACCTAGCTCATATATAGTTTACTGTTATAATGACCTAGCTCAGAGATAGTTCATTGTTATAATGACCTAACTCAGAGATAGTTTACTCTTATAATGACCTAGCTCAGAAATAGTTCACTGTTATAATGACCTAACTCAGAGATAGTTTACTGTTATAATGACCTAGCTCAGAGATAGTTCACTGTTATAATGACCTAGCTCAGAGATAGTTTACTGTTATAATGACCTAGCTCAGAGATAGTTTACTCTTATAATGACCTAGCTCAGAGATAGTTTACTCTTATAATGACCTAGCTCAGATATAGTTTACTGTTATAATGACCTAGCTCATAGATAGTTCACTGTTATAATGACCTAGTTCAGAGATAGTTTACTGTTATAATGACCTAGCTCAGAGATAGTTCACTGTTATAATGACGTAGCTCATAGATAGTTCACTGTTATTATGACCTAGCTCAGAGATAGTTTACTGTTATAATGACCTAGCTCAGAGATAGTTTACTGTTATAATGACCAAGCACAGAGATAGTTTACTGTTATAATGACCTAGCTCAGAGATAGTTTACTCTTATAATGACCTAGCTCAGAAATAGTTCACTGTTATAATGACCTAACTCAGAGATAGTTTACTGTTATAATGACCTAACTCAGAGATAGTTCACTGTTATATTGACCTAGCTCAGAAATAGTTTACTGTTATAATGACCTAACTCAGAGATAGTTCACTGTTATAATGACCTAGCTCAGAGATAGTTTACTCTTATAATGACCTAGCTCAGAAATAGTTCACTGTTATAATGACCTAACTCAGAGATAGTTTACTGTTATAATGACCTAGCTCAGAGATAGTTTACTGTTATAATGACCTAGCCCAGAGATAGTTTACTCTTATAATGACCTAGCTCAGAAAAAGTTCACTGTTATAATGACCTAACTCAGAGATAGTTTACTGTTATAATGACCAAGCTCAGAGATAATTCATTGTTATAATGACCTAGCTCATATATAGTTTACTGTTATAATGACCTAGCTCATATATAGTTTACTGTTATAATGACCTAGCTCATAGATAGTTCACTGTTATAATGACCTAGCTCAGAGATAGTTCACTGTTATAATGACCTAGCTCATATATAGTTTACTGTTATAATGACCTAGCTCATAGATAGTTCACTGTTATAATGACCTAGCTCAGAGATAGTTCACTGTTATAATGACCTAGCTCAGAGATAGTTTACTGTTATAATGACCTAGCTCAGAGATAGTTCACTGTTATAATGACCTAGCTCAGAGATAGTTTACTGTTATAATGACCTAGCTCAGAGATAGTTTACTCTTATAATGACCTAGCTCAGAGATAGTTTACTGTTATAATGACCTAGCTCATAGATAGTTCACTGTTATAATGACCTAGCTTATATATAGTTTACTGTTATAATGACCTAGCTCTTAGATAGTTCACTGTTATAATGACCTAGCTCATATATAGTTCACTGTTATAATGACCTAGCTCAGAGATAGTTCACTGTTATAATGACCTAGCTCAGAGATAGTTTACTGTTATAATGACCTAGCTCAGAGATAGTTCACTGTTATAATGACCTAGCTCATAGATAGTTCACTGTTTTAATGACCTAGCTCAGAGATAGTTCACTGTTATTATGACCTAGCTCAGAGATAGTTTACTCTTATAATGACCTAGCTCAGAGATAGTTCACTGTTATAATGACCTAGCTCATAGATAGTTCACTGTTATAATGACCTAGCTCAGAGATAGTTCACTGTTATTATGACCTAGCTCAGAGATAGTTTACTGTTATAATGACCTAGCTCAGAGATAGTTTACTGTTATAATGACCAAGCACAGAGATAGTTTACTGTTATAATGACCTAGCTCAGAGATAGTTTACTCTTATAATGACCTAGCTCAGAAATAGTTCACTGTTATAATGACCTAACTCAGAGATAGTTTACTGTTATAATGACCTAGCTCAGAGATAGTTTACTGTTATAATGACCTAGCTCAGAGATAGTTTACTCTTATAATGACCTAGCTCAGAAATAGTTCACTGTTATAATGACCTAACTCAGCGATAGTTTACTGTTATAATGACCAAGCTCAGAGATAATTCATTGTTATAATGAGCTTGCTCTGAGATAGTTTACTGTTATAATGACCTAACTCAGAGATAGTTCACTGTTATATTGACCTAGCTCAGAAATAGTTTACTGTTATAATGACCTAACTCAGAGATAGTTCACTGTTATAATGACCTAGCTCAGAGATAGTTTACTCTTATAATGACCTAGCTCAGAAATAGTTCACTGTTATAATGACCTAACTCAGAGATAGTTTACTGTTATAATGACCTAGCTCAGATATAGTTTACTGTTATAATGACCTAGCCCAGAGATAGTTTACTCTTATAATGACCAAGCTCAGAGATAATTCATTGTTATAATGAGCTTGCTCTGAGATAGTTTACTGTTATAATGACCTAACTCAGAGATAGTTCACTGTTATATTGACCTAGCTCATATATAGTTTACTGTTATAATGACCTAGCTCATATATAGTTTACTGTTATAATGACCTAGCTCATAGATAGTTCACTGTTATAATGACCTAGCTCAGAGATAGTTCACTGTTATAATGACCTAGCTCAGAGATAGTTCACTGTTATAATGACCTAGCTCAGAGATAGTTCACTGTTATAATGACCTAGCTCAGAGATAGTTTACTGTTATAATGACCTAGCTCAGAGATAGTTTACTCTTATAATGACCTAGCTCAGAGATAGTTTACTGTTATAATGACCTAGCTCATAGATAGTTCACTGTTATAATGACCTAGCTCATATATAGTTTACTGTTATAATGACCTAGCTCATAGATAGTTCACTGTTATAATGACCTAGCTCATATATAGTTCACTGTTATAATGACCTAGCTCAGAGATAGTTCACTGTTATAATGACCTAGCTCAGAGATAGTTTACTGTTATAATGACCTAGCTCAGAGATAGTTCACTGTTATAATGACCTAGCTCATAGATAGTTCACTGTTTTAATGACCTAGCTCAGAGATAGTTCACTGTTATTATGACCTAGCTCAGAGATAGTTTACTCTTATAATGACCTAGCTCAGAGATAGTTTACTGTTATAATGACCTAGCTCATATATAGTTCACTGTTATAATGACCTAGCTCAGAGATAGTTCACTGTTATAATGACCTAGCTCAGAGATAGTTTACTGTTATAATGACCTAGCTCAGAGATAGTTCACTGTTATAATGACCTAGCTCAGAGATAGTTCACTGTTATAATGACCTAGCTCAGAGATAGTTTACTGTTATAATGACCTAGCTCATATATAGTTCACTGTTATAATGACCTAGCTCATATATAGTTCACTGTTATAATGACCTAGCTCAGAGATAGTTCACTGTTATAATGACCTAGCTCATAGATAGTTCACTGTTTTAATGACCTAGCTCAGAGATAGTTCACTGTTATTATGACCTAGCTCAGAGATAGTTTACTCTTATAATGACCTAGCTCAGAGATAGTTTACTGTTATAATGACCAAGCTCAGAGATAGTTTACTGTTATAATGACCTAGCTCAGAGATAGTTTACTCTTATAATGACCTAGCTCAGAAATAGTTCACTGTTATAATGACCTAACTCAGAGATAGTTCACTGTTATATTGACCTAGCTCAGAAATAGTTTACTGTTATAATGACCTAAGAGAGATAGTTTACTGTTATAATGACCAAGCTCTGAGATAGTTTACTGTTATAATGACCTATCTCAGAGATAGTTTACTGTTATAATGACCTAGCTCAGAGATAGTTTACTGTTATAATGACCTAACTGAGAGATAGTTCACTGTTATAATGACCTAGCTCAGAGATAGTTTACTGTTATAATGACCTAACTGAGAGATAGTTTACTGTTATAATGACCTAACTCAGAGATAGTTCACTGTTATATTGACCTAGCTCAGAAATAGTTTACTGTTATAATGACCTAACTCAGAGATAGTTTACTGTATGACCTAGCTCAGAGATAATTCACTGTTATAATGACCTAACTCAGAGATAGTTCACTGTTATAATGACCTAACTCAGAGATAGTTCACTGTTATATTGACCTAGCTCAGAAATAGTTTACTGTTATAATGACCTAACTCAGAGATAGTTTACTGTTATAATGACCTAGCTCAGAGATAGTTTACTGTTATAATGACCTAGCTCAGAGATAGTTCACTGTTATAATGACCTAGCTCAGAGATAGTTCACTGTTATAATGACCTCTTTGGTTTCCAAACCTTTGTTTCCCAGGATACATTTCTTTCACATCCAGCATTTCTAGTTTTCTCTAATCCCAGCTTGAACTGTAGCTTTTAAGGGCTCTGCGAAAATGGTGTGTTAGTACTAATACTAGTAATTAATAAGACAGATATTCATGATTAGTAAGAGCTCAACAAAATAATATAAATTACGTATTACATAAAGGGATTCAATTAATACTGGGAATCACACATCGCATACAATCACCCATAAAACGTCAGTTTCTTTGATCACTCAATGTGCGTTTTGTTCCATTTTTAGATATTCCAGGTATAAAATATAGTGACTAAAACATTCATATCTGACTCCAAATAACCAACGCTCTGCTTGGCCATTGCCATCTTGCCTACTGCCTTTGCCCTCCCCCTTCACGAGGAGCCCAGATAAACGCAACTGACGTCTTCACGCTGACCATTAAAGACAAGTCTTACGAGGCAGAAATGGTGACATCACCCACCGGACGACGGCGTAACAAAATAGGCCACATCTGTTTAGTTCTTTAGGCTACAAATTAGACTCAATATGTCACAGAGCATTAGCTCACACTCAGGAGGCTACGGGGATGTGCTCTGACTGATGTCCGTCCGACTACACACTGGCTTCCTCTGCTCCGTCCCTCTCTGCTCGTTCGGTTTGTTCCGGTTCGGTCGAGGGGACAAGTATTCGTGGCTAATTTGCATTAAGGAATAAATGATCGGCGCGGGATTCAGTGCAATGGAGGAATTATGGAAAGAGACAGATTATAAACCCTGTGTTAGGTCAAGGGAGAAAGAGATGGAGGGGGGGTTGTGCTCAGATGCAGGAAGTAATGAGGGGCTGGACTGTGGATGGTGAAGACTCACAACAGGAAGATAAATGAATTACACCTAACCACTTTCATTATCACTTATCAAAGCATCAATTCGTTATTTTCCCAGAGCCTCTCGGTTAACATTGCAAATGCAGCAGCCTCGCTTCAGTACATTGAGGTACAGAATAGGTCCGAGCCGACTCCCCCATAATCGTAACATATCCACAACCAGAGGCAGAAATGGTGGCTCTGGTTGAGAGAAGGACAGAGGAGAAAAGAGGAGTGGTAGAAACGAAATGGGAGGGAAAGAAAACACGCGAGTAGGGGTGAGCATTGAGAGAGCAAAGAGAAAAGGGAGTTCCCCCCCTAAAGACCTCTTTCTCAGACCCCCACTTAGTGACTGAAGGCTAAAAATATACGCGGCACGTTGGCCCACCCGGCCTCCTCAAACCGAATCAATAATTCACAGGCGGCATGACGGGAGGATCCGTGTGAGACAATGTGGAACCGAAAAGGTCCTGCACAAAGACCGACCATTTAATTACTGAACTCGCTAAACTCAAAGCGAAAGGAATGTGAGTTTCGACTGGTCGGGTTTGGGTTCCCTCTCACGCGCCTCCACATGTGCACAGTCCGACATCGAGCGCTGCTGGGCATTTCCAACCAGACTATCTCCACCCATGCTGATGTCCAGCATGTACTGATTTAGCCTGCGAGTACAAAGATGTCAGGCTGACAAATGTGTTCGTTTGCTTTAGTGATTCGCATTCACACCGATCGCATCGAAACATTCGAAAAGAACTGAGGTGGCCCGTCGATTGAAGCTCAACTAGTGGAAGCAAAGTCTGAAACGACGAGGTGCGTGCTTAAATGTAAAATAAATGTGTGCTCAATAACAAATAACGGATAACATTCAAAAAGGAAGTAAATACGCTTCACGAGTAGTCAAAAACACTGCATCTGTCAAGAACAAGCTGACATACGCCGACGTGACAAAACATTATAACCACCAACTGGTGAAGCGAAATAACGTTCACCATCTCCCAACAAGGACGCATGTCAAGGTCTGGGAAGATTAGACGGTAAGCGAACAGACAGTTCTTGGAGTCGACGAGAAGGTCAGCAGTGGCACAAGTCACTGATGGTTACTGGGAATGTGCCACAACACACAGTCCATGGCACCCTGCTGTGTACGGGGCTGCGTAGCCGCAGATCGATCAGACTACCCAAGACGACCCAGGTCCAGAGTGTCCAGAATGAGCACCCAAGTGTCCAAACTGGACGCGTGGATTGGAAAAGATTCCTGGTTTGAAACGGCAACCTGGCCTCAGAGGTCAAAGAAATATACATAAATCTGTGACATATAAGCAACCGTTGGAGTTGGAGGCAACGGCAGAATCAAATGGTTTAATCCTGTGTGTCGTCAGCACGGCATAGCATTTCTTCTGCTCAACAGTCTAGGAACAGTGTGCACGCACGTGCACGCTGTTTAGACGGAACATTAGCGATGGGGCTAAGCCAATCGTGTTCAGACACCTCTACGGGTCTGCTCTGTTTGTGTTTGGTCTGGAGCTGCTCTTCTGCTTACCCACAACACCACGCAACAGGATCTGAGGGTCAAGGGTCAGGCCTGTCACTCAGCGGCCAGCTTCGACCGAACGTCCCGTCAATCCTCAGCCCGCTTCCCATGGATCATCCGTGTTCAGACGGCCCAGCCATAACCCAGCTATAACCCAGCCATAACCCAGCTATAACCCAGACATTACCCAGCCATAACCCAGCCATAACCCAGCCTTAACCCAGCTATAACCCAGACATTACCCAGCCATAACCCAGCTATAACCCAGCCATAACCCAGCCATAACCCAGCCATAACCCAGCCTTAACCCAGCTATAACCCAGCTATAACCCAGCCATAACCCAGACATTACCCAGCCTTAACCCAGCTATAACCCAGACATTACCCAGCCATAACCCAGCTATAACCCAGCCATAACCCAGCCTTAACCCAGCTATAACCCAGCTATAACCCAGCCATAACCCAGCTATAACCCAGACATTACCCAGCCATAACCCAGCTATAACCCAGACATTACCCAGCCATAACCCAGCCATAACCCAGCTATAACCCAGACATAACCCAGCCATAACCCAGCTATAACCCAGACATTACCCAGCCATAACCCAGCCATAACCCAGCTATAACCCAGACATTACCCAGCCATAACCCAGCCATAACCCAGCTATAACCCAGACATTACCCAGCTATAACCCAGCCATAACCCAGCCTTAACCCAGCTATAACCCAGCTATAACCCAGCCATAACCCAGCCATAACCCAGCCATAACCCAGCCTTAACCCAGCCATAACCCAGCTATAACCCAGCCATAACCCAGCTATAACCCAGCTATAACCCAGCCTTAACCCAGCCTTAACCCAGCCATAACCCAGCTATAACCCAGCCATAACCCAGCTATAACCCAGCTATAACCCAGCCTTAACCCAGCCATAACCCAGCTATAACCCAGCCTTAACCCAGCCATAACCCAGCCTTAACCCAGCTATAACCCAGCCATAACCCAGCCTTAACCCAGCCATAACCCAGCTATAACCCAGCTATAACCCAGCCTTAACCCAGCCTTAACCCAGCCATAACCCAGCTATAACCCAGCTATAACCCAGCCTTAACCCAGCCTTAACCCAGCCATAACCCAGCCTTAACCCAGCCTTAACCCAGCCATAACCCAGCTATAACCCAGCTATAACCCAGCCATAACCCAGCCTTAACCCAGCCATAACCCAGCTATAACCCAGACATTACCCAGCTATAACCCAGCCATAACCCAGCTATAACCCAGACATAACCCAGCTATAACCCAGCCATAACCCAGCCTTAACCCAGCTATAACCCAGCCATAACCCAGCCTTAACCCAGCCATAACCCAGCTATAACCCAGCTATAACCCAGCCTTAACCCAGCCTTAACCCAGCCATAACCCAGCTATAACCCAGCTATAACCCAGCCATAACCCAGCTATAACCCAGCTATAACCCAGCCATAACCCAGCCTTAACCCAGCCATAACCCAGCTATAACCCAGACATTACCCAGCTATAACCCAGCCATAACCCAGCTATAACCCAGACATAACCCAGCTATAACCCAGACATTACCCAGCTATAACCCAGCCATAACCCAGCTATAACCCAGACATTACCCAGCTATAACCCAGCCTTAACCCAGCCTTAACCCAGCTATAACCCAGCCTTAACCCAGCTATAACCCAGCTATAACCCAGCTATAACCCAGCTATAACCCAGCCTTAACCCAGCTATAACCCAGCTATAACCCAGCTATAACCCAGCCTTAACCCAGCTCTAACCCAGCTATAACCCAGCTATAACCCAGCTATAACCCAGCCTTAACCCAGCCTTAACCCAGCCATAACCCAGCCTTAACCCAGCCATAACCCAGCTATAACCCAGACATTACCCAGCTATAACCCAGCTATAACCCAGCTATAACCCAGACATAACCCAGCTATAACCCAGACATTACCCAGCTATAACCCAGCCATAACCCAGCTATAACCCAGACATTACCCAGCTATAACCCAGCCTTAACCCAGCCATAACCCAGCTATAACCCAGCCTTAACCCAGCCTTAACCCAGCTATAACCCAGCCATAACCCAGACATTACTCGCCATAGCCCAAGCAGTCAAGGTGAAGTTCAAAGAGCTGAGTATGACGACACCACAGGAGATCAAAGTGTGGCATCCACCTCAACATCCGGCCCTGCAATTTAAGACCTGCCCCCCCCAGCCCGCCCCGCACCCCCCACCCCGCCATGCAAAGGTCCATTACTGCTCGAACATCAACAAACTCAGACATAAGTCTACTTCAATTCCAATTCCAAGAGATTAGAAAGATCTTGACGATTCCTAAATTACTTTAAAGTGTCAGCACAAGAGTTTTCTTTGGTCACACTTCCATTTCTGAGATTAATTTGCCTGTCTCGTTGTGTGTATGAGCCAAAAACTGCTGTGGTCAGACTCACCCTGCGCATGTTTTATCAGAATATAATGTTTTCCGGTTCACCTTCCCAAAGATATAGGTATACGTTTTGCTTCTGCAAACATCAATGGTTGTGCCTCTGAAGAAAACGGACTAGCTACTTCAGCCATGCTAAGTTCAGTGTTCTTATGCTGGTCTGTTCGGAGATCCGATAACACACAAATCAATGACACATGCTAAAAATGAGGGGAATTTTTTTATTTAAAAAGGGCTGAGAGGGAGTTGCATATTATTGCTCACATGACGCTTTTTACCGCAACCGCATTCAGAGGAGATAACTCAAATACTTCAAAGACCCAGAAGCCTGTAATCTTCTCTCTATACACTGCATTCACCATTGATAACATTACCCTGCTTCTGTGACATTCTTAAGGAACTGAACTAAGAATTTTAACTCTCTCACTCTCTCTGTCTGTCTCTCTCTCTCTCGGTCTGTCTCTCTCTTTGCCTGTCTGTCTCTCTCTCTCTGTCTCTATCTGTCTCTCTCT
Source organism: Dallia pectoralis (assembly GCA_029465975.1). Lineage (NCBI taxonomy): Eukaryota > Metazoa > Chordata > Actinopteri > Esociformes > Umbridae > Dallia > Dallia pectoralis. The sequence continues at coordinate 9,570,792 of CM055750.1, forward strand.
GTCTCTCTCCATCTCTCTCCGTCTCTCTCCGTCTCACTCCGTCTCTCTCTGTGTCTCTGTCTCTTTCTGTGTGTGTGTGTGTGTGTGTGTGTGTGTGTGTGTGTGTGTGTGTGCGTGCGTGCGTTCGTGCGTGTGCTGTGTGTGTTCGACTAGCCTGTGTTTCTCTTCCCGGCATTTTTTCCATTTCTCTACGAATGATTTAGTTATTGTCAGTGGTAGAATGAGGTACTTGTTGCCAGTGAGTTCAGCTGGTATTGGTGGGGGACGCTGTCATTGTCACTTCGACATGGCTTCAGTTGTGTAAATGAAGCTCCTGTCACCGCCAAAGTGTTTCCGGTCGATGTAGGAGAAGTCCTGGGTTATGTAAATAAGCCAAAGACTGTAGAGCTGCCAGGTGGGGAACGGAGAACCTGACGGGCTGCCGACACAGATCGCTGTAGGAGGTGAAGGTGATTCTGGCGAGACGTTTTCCCAGTCAGCGGAGGAGGTGCCAGTACTAGCGGTGGAGCACAGAAGGGAGGCCACTAGAGTATTACTTAGCAGTCAGTGGAGGAGGTACAGAAAGGGGATCAGTGGGAGATTACTTCCCAGACAGCGGTGGGGTACAAGCGGGTGGTGTTGTGAGGGGTGTGGCAGGTGGGAGTAATGGGAGTCAACGAGGTTCACTGGTCTTTGTGGTGGGAGGGGAACGTACTCAGTCATGGTCCTAATTGCAGTGCTGGAATGGATCTATCATTTTCCTCGGGCTTAGGGGTGATTGTGATATCTACAATGGGCGAGCGTTGAGGCTCGGGATGTAATGGGCGAGAGACTCGGAACTGCCCAGTGGATTTGACTGTTGAGTGCACTAGTGAGGAACCTCACTTGCAGTCGGCCAGTCTGGCTCGTCAGTCCGGTGTTTTAACCGAGTTCGAGGTCCCTGATTGGATGTCCTAATGCATTGGTTCGGCAGTAAACACGGTGAACTCCTAAACAGCAGGTGGATTGGCGCAGGTTAGACGGGCTATATGTCTCTGATCACCACTCTGGTTGGGTCCTGAGGTGGGAAATGACTCCGAACGGCATATTGGCACGGTTGATATTCACAAGTGAAGTCACAAAAGTGTTATTAGTATTTAAATGTCAGGTTGTTGCCAGACAGGATGTTAGGTGAAACGGTTTTGGTATTTTGGGAAGAACGGAGGGCTGCAAAAGGGGAAGTGTTTGAGGCAATGGTTGGAGGTACCAAATACATGCTTTTGTGGGGCTTTGGAAGAGCATGTGAGACTCCCGCTAGCATTTAGGAAACCATAACTGGGAGATCTGAAGGAGATGGGAAAGAAGGCAATGTAGGCCATGGAAGCTAAGGTGGGCGGGGGGTGTTTTTTGTCTTGGCTATAACCCTTATAGGTGGTTGCCGGACGTTATTTAAACTGCCTACTGATAACAGGACAGCTAAGCTCCATTGGGAAATTACTACTTGAGCTATAGCTAGTAGCCACTAGTGAGCATGCCCGTATCAAAGCATTAGCATGTTTGTGCTGTGTCTGAAACTTCAGCACATCTGTTTTTACCGTGTCCCAGATTGGTAGGCTTGTTTCGGATGATCATTGGTTTCTCCTAGGATTCTATATTGCAGCGTGAAAGTCAACTCCATACTGCATCTTTGATACCTATCCAACAGTTTAAAAGCCCTATTTTACCACAAAAAACACACACACACACACAAACACTGCAAATTGACAAACTAGTAACCTCCTTTCCCAGTGGCTCCAAAACGAGCAGATATGACCCAACCAGATCAGCGGTGGTCACGAAACGTAGCCGGGCATTCGATTCAGTTGGCCAACGGACACACAGAAAACATGCAGAGTCTGTCTCAACCGACATGTGCCGCAGGTTCCCCTAAATCAATCTGATCCAGCAGCACATATCCACAGCCGCTCACGAACGCTTTGATGTGTCAATGAGGAGATGAGCATCCCCATGTTACACTAGAGACCGCCAGAGTTCTGTCCTCACGAAAATACTAAAATAAGAAAACATCTGTCTCTGACTGTTTGCTAGCTTGTTTTACTGTCCTAGTGGAGATGCCAGTCTCCAACAGGAAGAGGGCTATTTTGGTTTAGGATTCGGATTGCAATTCCGAGTTAGGGTTAGAAGTCGGGTTAAGGGTGTTATTGTTTTGGGTTCGATAGGACAGAGAACTCATCCAGGTAAAAGTCTGTGTTTAGTCTGACGGAGGCAAGGTTGAGGAGCGGCCTGTCATCAGAGGCACAGCTGCAGGATGTGTTACCCCTCCCCCTAGCCTTCACATACATCCCCAACCCTTCACATATTCTCCACACCAGGGGTTCCCAACGCAGGGAAAAGGAAGACATTTAACAAAAATTTTGTTGAAATAAAGAAACAATGAACAGCCTTTTAGACAGAACTATGATACACGTCTGAAATGATTTCGGTTAAAAGGAAATAAAATCACAGAGTAAGATGGGACACTGATGTTAGATGACTTCGACTGACACCAACCACGAGGAGTAGTATGGAGGTGCATTTAACAAATCTGGCCAAAGCCTTTGATTCCATTAAACACATCACCCTTATCAACGGACTCTCAGAGGGCAGCCTTGTCTGGATTAAGAACAACTTGTCTGGCAGTGTACACTGCGTCAAATCTAAAACACTACGGTCTGACTGTTTCAATAGGTGTTCCTCAGGGTTATGTTATCGGGCCAACTTTATATCTTTGCTCGCCATGAATGTTGCAACTTTACTCAGTCCAGTCAAACCCAGTGAATGATATGGTCATTTCTACTATTGGAAACGTCAAATGGATGCTTTGCCAGGCTTGTATGTACTGTGCACAATTTCATGGGGTTGAGGTTACCTCAGCTTAGACCTACTGGATACAACTTCTGTAAGTAATGAAGGTAGCCTGAGAGAGAAGTTACTCACTAATTTTGTATTTTGAATTTGTGAGTTATTATTTGATTCCTTCAGCCTAAGTGTCTGGTTCCTCTGCAGGTTTTATGTACAGGTAACTTCTTATGTGATTAAGTATTTAAAATGGGTTTGTTTTGTACATACCTCCCCAATCCTATGGCAGAAATTGTAGTTAGACATTTTCACTGATGATGCTCTACCAGGCTTGCACTGCAGTTTCTGCTTGTTTGTTAGAAATGCATCCCTTCAGTTTTGTCTTTAGCATATGAAAGTTGGTCCAATTGACATAATTTTCATTTGGGTGATTGACTCCAGCCAGCCAACAACTTTCAACTTTTTGGCCCAGAAAAACGTCTTGGTAGCTACGGCAGTGTGTACTGTATGATACGGGCCAATGAGTTTAGAGAAGGAATTTTTTGTATCTAAGCAAATAAGATGTTTCTGTCCTCTGCAGAATTCGTCCTACTGCAGCCTTCAGCAATCACATCATTAATGGAGTGAGCTAGTTTCAGTTACAGCCGTACATACCAAAGCCAAAACACTACATCCACTATGTTTCAAAGATGAGGTGGTAGAAGACAGTTTCAGTCTGGTCCGGGTTACTTCAACTCTCATGTCCATCACATTTGGTTCCAGAACTAGGAAGGAACTTTTTGTTTTTCTTTCGCACACTGTGACCGCTTGAACTGTTGTTTGCCGGTTGAACTGCTATACGAAAAAACTGTTATACAAACATATTCTTGAAATCTATGAACATCTGTAAACATTTCTTTGTATTCAAAAGCTCCATAATCCAGCCAATTATGTCAAAAGATAACCCATCCTCTTTTGACCAATGAACATATGCGTGGCCGTGGTTAGGCATGTGTATGCACACAACTCATACAAGGATATCGCTGGTAGTACAATTGTACTGGGTGAATGCATTAAATAAGATGATACAATTACTGCAATTACTACACGCTAATACAAGACCTTTAATCAACCACATGGTGGCGCTACTGAGGTTTTCTTATTTTTCAAGTTCACCCACTCACCCTGTTTGATTTAGAGCCTTGCAAAAAGGTACGTACATTTGATATAAAAAGTCTACACACTCGTTTTAACGTTTTAATAAATAAAAAATAAAAACCTTCCAATAGACTGTTTTATATCCACTGTAAGTCCATCTCCTCACAAGAAACACATCTGCAATTGGTACTCATTTACATTGAAAAAAACAACTCCTTTGGCGCCAAACGACCGATGCAATCTGGTTTGAAATGGCTTAATGCTGAACCCGCTACCTGCTGTTGGCTGCATTAATCCCTTTTGTTGTACCATGCTTCTGGAGAAGACCAGTAAGCACAAATATAGAAAAACATGGACACACACATTTTAGGAATATTTATCCTTGTGGGAAAAAAAACTAAATCCATTGAAAATCCTTCTTTATCCATAACCCCAACTTCCAACTCCAAACCTAACCACAAACCCTAATTCCAACCCTAAACCCAAATGTAACTTTTAGCCTAAACCAGCCCCTTGGCTGACTTGTAAAATGTCCATAAAATGCAGAATTTTCCCAGTTTTACTCTAGTTTGGGGGATTTTAGGTCTCCACCAGGATAGTATAACACACTACACACACATAGGATGTATCCACAATTACCAAAACTACTAGCAATAAAGTGCATGCAGTAATAATTTCTCTTTAGTTTCGAAGCCAATGTATACATGTTTCCACGTCAATGTACGACCAATCCTAAACCAAGACCGTGTATAATCTTTGTTTATTGGTTACCCACCGTAGGCTGACCTTAGTATTCTATTTCAAATGAAAATGAATACTGTACAATAAACCCCATTGTAAGAAATCCTACACACCTCTTCTTCACTTATGCCCACGTTCTCCCAACTGACATCTTCAGTCATTTCTACTCGAATATAAATTCCTTCTAATTCAACGTGGATTTGTGCAGACAGACAGTATTTCGTTGAGCCAAAACAAAAGGCTTGTGTCCCAGTGTGGCGCAGTGCGTGAAACAGAGTGATGTTATCGAGGTCACTCTGATCTAATCAGGTGTGAATGAAAGCACTTGGCAGCTCTCCCAGTCCCAGCATGTCGTCATCACTGGGAAGCCAGAGGAAAGACAGAGAACCAGGGGGAGAGGGAAGGGAGAAAGAGGGGGAAGACAGGAAGAGACAAAGGCTGGAGTGTAGAACCACAGCTAGCTAGCACGTTACAGGAAGACATTTCAGTTTCAGGCTGTGCGTGACACCAGGTTTTAAACTGCATGGCGGCAGAGGGAACTCTCCACCCACAGCAAGCAAAAACAAAACCAGTACAGATCCCAATTTACAGTTGCAGTAATAAAATCAGAATTGAAAATGTCTATACAAAAAGTGCTATAAAAGCAATTCTGCACAATTTCGTGGCTGTTTCTTGATTAAATGAGTGAATAAGAGTGTTTTAAATGAACATTTGACTTGCTCTTTTATTGATACAGTGTATTGACATCCGAGTATCTTCCTCCCTTCCTCTCTCACAAATGCTAAACAGAAATACTGGAAGAAGAACAGCTCTGGCTGACCGAGTAGCAAAACTCTCAGAATGATTTTTCATAGCCTGTCAGTCATCCATACACAGGTCCACCCCCACCAGAAGTCTGTCAATAGAGACTACATTCAATGGTTTGAACGCCGCCCAATCACAGAGCCTCAGCACATGGCTCTCGAAGGCTGAGCCAATGACGGCTCTAGCTCTTTCACACATGACTAAATGTGCTCCCGTCCATCAACTGGTTCATATATAGTTCATGTAAGAAAATGTGGAGCGGTTCAAAAATTCTTGCCGTCGCCAAGGTCTTCGGTGTGCATGTTTGTGTGCGTCTTTGTGCGTGAGAGGCAGGAAAACAGAGAGTGGGGGCTGACGGAGGGACCAGTGTGAGTGTGCGGAGAGATATATACGGAGAGAGGGTGGGATTTGTGAGGCACTTTGTATTTCTACTAGATGAATAACCATTGGAAACCGGCAGAGGATCAGACAGACAGTGTTTCAGTATGTGTGTTGTGGGGGACAGAGCCAGAGAGAGGGGGGAGGAGGGGAGAGTAACAGAGAGAGAAGAACCCATTCCCCCTCAGTTCCACACCAACTTTTCAACGTGTGCACTTAAGGGGAAGTTTCTCCCCGGCTATGGAAGCGTTTTTTTCCCTCTTTATTTTTTTCCTTTTTCCCCTTTTTTCGCCCGTAGACCTTTCAACGTTCAGCGGTGACATCGACGGAACGCGAGAAGAACCGAAGAACTTTCCACTGTTGCTTGGGTGAGTATCGCTTATTTCTATTAAGTCTTCCTCTAGATTTCGGTCACAACGGTTTCTTTCTGCTGAGCTCATAATTCTCCTTTTTACGTCACGCCTTCCTAACGCTCACCGCAGAAATCATTATTCACAGTATACGCTTGATTGTCAGACCTTTATGCTTCCGAATTATAGGACTGTACTTGTTCACTGATTGCTTAGTTGAATGTTCTATAACTGTTCTATATCAGTTAATGTCATGATCATTTCGTCCTACCAATTTGTAATAGGAAGATTTAAAAAAACAAACTTGTCTGAGAAAAAGGGGGCATATTTGTCTGTGGTTATTGTGGGAACTGTGCATGGATAAAACACAACATACAGTAAGTGCCCTATAAACGAGAGGATCTGTGTCAGAACAATTGAGTGTGTGTGAAAACGAAAGACGGCCACATTGTGCGCGCGCGTGTGTGCGTGTGTGCGCACGTGCGCACGCGGTCCGAGCGAGTGCACCCGTGCACGTTTCCTTGTGTGTTCGTGTCTGTTTCATAACGCTGGCTCCTGGGAATGTTGGCTGCGCCCAGCAGTAGCGGCGGTAGCCGTCGTCGTCGTATGACTAAGAGGAACTGAGCCAGACATAGGGACAAAAGCACCCGGCACGGCCCAGACAGACACGGCCCAGGCAGGTCAGTCATTAGGGCAGCGACTGGGAGGGGAAAGGCCAGCCAGCTGCTGCTCAGTCTCCCGTAAGAGGGGATGTCGGCTTTTTGGGTAAAGGTGGCTGCGCTTCACTTTGAGACCAACTCCCTGTAAAGGAAAACACCACTTCCTGTGTCTCATTCCCTCTCCTCCGTCCGCACGTCTGCTGACTCCCGTTCAATCGAGCCGCCGCACAGAGAAAGCGAGCCGCTTGAAATGCTAAATTTGACACGGGTGTGAAAATGTGTAGCAGTTTAAGATGAAGCGGAGTGCAATTATGAGGAATGGTGGTGGGATTTTCCAGCGGGTTGGGTGTGTGTATGCGTGTGTGTGTGTGTGGGGGGGGGGTTTCGGCTGGAATGTATTGAGTGACAGGAAATACTGGCGGTCCTTTGCTATCTTTTTTGTCCTGTCTGCTTTTGTCCAAAGCCCTTAATCCATTACAAAAGCTGTCTGCGAGATGGACTAGTAACACCAAAAACATTAACCGAATCACGTGAACAAACCGGCCCAAAGACACAGAGGAAACAGACATTTCACAGGCTTATGACGAAACGTAAAAAAAGCATAAACACCACAACCAGCATTAAACCATCTACAATCATATCAGGACACGTCATTGATGAAACAAGAAAAGCAGCTTTGAAAGCAGCTTATGGACACATTTTATGGCTCTAGCGCCTAAATGGACAAGAGACAGGAAGCTCAGATTTATGGACAAGAGACAGGAAGCTCAGATTTATGGACAAGAGACAGGAAGCTCAGATTTATGGACAAGAGACAGGAAGCTCAGATTTATGGACAAGAGACAGGAAGCTCAGATTTATGGACAAGAGACAGGAAGCTCAGATTTATGGACAAGAGACAGGAAGCTCAGATTTATGGACTAGAGACAGGAAGCTCAGATTTATGGACAAGAGACAGGAAGCTCAGATTTATGGACAAGAGACAGGAAGCTCAGATTTATGGACTAGAGACAGGAAGCTCAGATTTATGGACAAGAGACAGGAAGCTCAGATTTATGGACAAGAGACAGGAAGACAGGAAGCTCAGATTTATGGACAAGAGACAGGAAGCTCAGATTTATGGACAAGGACAGGAAAGAGACAGGAAGCTCAGATTTATGGACTAGAGACAGGAAGCTCAGATTTATGGACAAGAGACAGGAAGCTCAGATTTATGGACTAGAGACAGGAAGCTCAGATTTATGGACAAGAGACAGGAAGCTCAGATTTATGGACAAGAGACAGGAAGCTCAGATTTATGGACAAGAGACAGGAAGCTCAGATTTATGGACTAGAGACAGGAAGCTCAGATTTATGGACAAGAGACAGGAAGCTCAGATTTATGGACAAGAGACAGGAAGCTCAGATTTATGGACAAGAGACAGGAAGCTCAGATTTATGGACAAGAGACAGGAAGCTCAGATTTATGGACAAGAGACAGGAAGCTCAGATTTATGGACAAGAGACAGGAAGCTCAGATTTATGGACAAGAGACAGGAAGCTCAGATTTATGGACAAGAGACAGGAAGCTCAGATTTATGGACAAGAGACAGGAAGCTCAGATTTATGGACAAGAGACAGGAAGCTCAGATTTATGGACAAGAGACAGGAAGCTCAGATTTATGGACAAGAGACAGGAAGCTCAGATTTATGGACAAGAGACAGGAAGCTCAGATTTATGGACAAGAGACAGGAAGCTCAGATTTATGGACAAGAGACAGGAAGCACAGATTTATGGACAAGAGACAGGAAGCTCAGATTTATGGACAAGAGACAGGAAGCTCAGATTTATGGACAAGAGACAGGAAGCTCAGATTTATGGACAAGAGACAGGAAGCTCAGATTTATGGACAAGAGACAGGAAGCTCAGATTTATGGACAAGAGACAGGAAGCTCAGATTTATGGACAAGAGACAGGAAGCTCAGATTTATGGACAAGAGACAGGAAGCTCAGATTTGCACTCGTCCATATTCATTGTTAATGCTTTGGTTTCGGAGAACGTCAACAGAAAATAAGAAAGTAAGCTGGTACCACTCGACGGAAATCGACTGATGAAGGGAGACGGTTGAACGCGTGTTATAACTGCTAGATGCCTTTACATGTGGAGTCTTGTTACTTTGATACAGATCTCGGGGAGAACGTGAGCCAAATTCTGGCAGGGGAAAGTTCCGTTCAACATCTGTCAATGGGAACCCATTACAGGACTCAATAAAAGGCAATCGGTCAATTTGAAACATGGCCTTGTTTTTGTCAAAACGCTGCCGAATCCCGTTACTTGTTTGCTTTTGGGTTTCGTAGTACGAGTGGGTTCGGGGTGTCTGGGTGCAGTGTAACAAAGTTCTACCCGAGGACTGGACTTTGCTTCCAGGCTGAAAGTCAACACTATAGCCTGGTCTCCCTTCACCTGGATTAGAATAGAAACCAGACAGCAAGTCCCCCCCACCCCCCCCGTCTCTGTCACCGCTTCTGAACTGGACAATGAGGATTTGTTAACACTCAGCCGTGAGCCCGGTGACACAAAAGCACACAGCCACGCGGGCCAGCGCGGCAGTCCAGCCGCGGTCAGAACAACCCTGAGTTAAGCAGTGCGGGGCAGGCAGGCAGGCTGGGTGCCAGTAGGGGGGCCAGGGGGATTGTAGGAGTGGGATTAGCAGACGAGGGCTCAAGGTGGGGGGATGGGGGTTGGAAATGGACAGGAAATCACTGGCTTTGATGAAAACAGTTCTGGAAAACAGGGCACAGAGGTACCTCCGGGGGCCTTTCCCCAGCCGTAAAAAAACCCATCCGAGTGGAAAACGTCACCTTGTCTGTCATCTCCCCCTGGCCGTGATGAGGCCGTTACAAACCTACACAGGCACTGCACAAACACTTACACAAGTCCCGAGCACAACTCCCTCTCTCGCCTATCTCCCCAATCGTAGCACCGGAATCCGGTTATCTTCAATTACAGATGACCCATTTGCATAACTTACTTCGGCAAAAAAAATAAACTCGGTCTTTTAAATTTAGAAATTCTACGTAAACATTTTAAAACCTGTAAGACCGCGGAGAATTCTCAGACCCGTGCGGTTCTTAGTAAACGGAGCCCAGAACACGAGATAAATCTAAAGTGTGAAATCTGAATTTCACACGCTTACAGGGAATAAAAAATACTTGATTTGTCATTGGCTTAACAATTTCCTGAAAGGAACAATGTGTGGAAGAATGTTTTTTCGTCATCGCTCTAAGCTAGATCGGAGATCACAGGAGAAAAGGAAGAGGCTCCACATTCTATTGTGTTTTCTAAAGGATTCCTGTCAGTCTACCTATGCCTGAGTCCATGTTTGATTGAATCTTAGGCTGCTTTAATAGTGAGTGGTGGGCTCTGACTTATTCTCATTATTGTCATTGATTGATAATTTGAACGTTTGAAAAATAATCTCAACTTGGAACATTGTGTATTTTCAAAAACCAGGAATCAGGAACCATAAGTAAGTAATTAATGTAAACGTTGCACATTGGAAGAACTGTGGTTCTTCCTTCCTCCAACGCTGCGCTGATGTGGAGGAGCGAAGAGTGTAATGTGTGTTTGTGTGCTCACTGAATATCAGGGTCGATTAGGAGTCCCGTCTGGCTGTGTTAGAGCAGATTAGACAGGGCTAGCAGATCCAGACCGCGGGCTGGTCATCTGCTTCCCTGACCCACATTGCTCTGATGTGCACGTCACTTCCCATTACACTGACAGTCAAACGCCACATTACATCAGCTGAGAGGCCAGGGAGCCGTAATCATATACCCTCCCCACTGGCGAGCCCAAATCCTAATATCATGGAACAGTAACTCCACCATGGTCCTCCCCTTCCTCCGCTTAGTTTGATACTATTCAACTACCCTATATCCTATACATAACACTCACTGATATAACCCTATTCAACTACCCTATATCCTATACATAACACTCACTGATATAACCCTATTCAACTACCCTATATCCTATACATAACACTCACTGATGTAACCCTATTCAACTACCCTATATCCTATACATAACACTCACTGATATAACCCTATTCAACTACCCTATATCCTATACATAACACTCACTGATGTAACACTATTCAACTACCCAATATCCTATACATAACACTCACTGATGTAACCCTATTCAACTACCCAATATCCTATACATAACACTCACTGATGTAACACTATTCAACTACCCTATATCCTATACATAACACTCACTGATGTAACACTATTCAACTACCCAATATCCTATACATAACACTCACTGATATAACCCTATTCAACTACCCTATATCCTATACATAACACTGACTGATATAACCCTATTCAACTACCCTATATCCTATACATAACACTCACTGATGTAACACTATTCAACTACCCAATATCCTATACATAACACTCACTGATGTAACACTATTCAACTACCCAATATCCTATACATAACACTCACTGATGTAACACTATTCAACTACCCAATATCCTATACATAACACTCACTGATGTAACACTATTCAACTACCCTATATCCTATACATAACACTCACTGAGGTAACCCTATTCAACTACCCTATATCCTATACATAACACTCACTGATGTAACCCTATTCAACTACCCTATATCCTATAGATAACACTCACTGAGGTAACCCTATTCAACTACCCAATATCCTATACATAACACTCACTGAGGTAACCCTATTCAACTACCCAATATCCTATACATAACACTCACTGATATAACCCTATTCAACTACCCTATATCCTATACATAACACTCACTGATATAACACTATTCAACTACCCTATATCCTATACATAACACTCACTGAGGTAACCCTATTCACTACCCTATACCCTATAGATAACACTCACTGAGGTAACCCTAAACAACCCTTTCAGCCCTCCATCAGTTTACAGCTGGATGACAGAACAGGTCTGTTTGCGGACCCTTACAACCCGGCCCATGAAATAATTGTCAAAAAGCAGGCTCAGCAACAGATAAGGGCTGTGGGGAAAGCTCCATAATCAGCATGGATTAGCAGATGATAAATCATGTGTTCACAGAAGTATGCTGTCAGTGCTTTGAGGGAGAGAGGGGAAAGAGAGAGAGAGAGAGAGAGAGAGAGGGGAAGAGGGGAAGAGAGAGAGAGAGAGAGAGGGGAAGAGAGAGAGAGAGAGGGAGGTGGGGGATGGATAATTCTAGCAAGAGAGCGAGAGAATATCAGAGAGTGGTTGAAAAAGAAGAGGCTGGAGAGAATTATATAAAAAGTAGAAGAAAAGCCAACATTATTGATTGTAATTAACTTTTTGGAAACACAGCAATGTTGTCTACCAGGTCAGCAAAAAAAAAGAGAACATGAAATGCGAGAGAAAAATAATTCAAAGCTCTGCCAACACACCAGCTAATACAATCTTCTGCCTGTCAGATTACCTACTTTAATCCAGAAAGGTTTAACGCCTCTTAGAAATCAGGAAAAGAGACATCATGACTTGGAGAAAAGTGCCTGGAAATGGGGTTAAGACTAACTCACTCCCAGAATCAATGCTCTGAACTCTGCTTCTTTGACAAGTTACCTCTCAAAAGAGTATGTGCTAGTTGACAGGCAAACAATTCCTCCATTTAATGTCAGACTATAATGGAACAGGACAACATGAAGTAATCAAATCCTACTTTTTTGTGAGTGACTCTGATTGAGCGCTGGCCGGGCCAATTTGCCAGACAATGACCCGATCGTGCCAAGTCAGCTCTCCATACACAGAACAGTGGAGACTGTAATCTGTGCAGTGGACTCTGGTTACGATAGGAGCTCGTGCTGTGATGCACGGACAGACTCCCGAGAGGAGACGCTCGGCTGTCTGACCAGCCAGTACACCGATTCATGGGTCCGTCCTCTGAGTTTGACCCCGGATGATGATGTGTCAAAACCTGCCACAAGACACCACAGCTCCAGGACTAACAGGAAGGGTAGTCTACAGTCAGGTCATTCCCAATGCCGTTTCCCGGTGATAACGGAACTATGAAATCGGAGTTGCCTCGGTGTGCCGTACTTCTTTTCCTTTCTGTTGGGGGGTCGGCGAGGTGGGCGTGAGAACGGGGGAGGAGTGGGGGAGATGGAGGTCAGCTGCATGCTTTATTTATGGTTATTCGGAGTGCAGTGAGTGCAGTGAACCAGTCAGTGGACAAGAGAGTGGCTCAGCCAGTGTGGCCTGGCTGATACCATGACGGCACCGCGTCGACAAAAAAGATTAAAGATGGGATTATGCGTCGAAAACATGTGGCGGGTCACCTTTTGTTCGAGTCGGCCGCCTGGTATTCCAATCTAGACCCGATGTCGGTTCCACTCCATTCTATTTTAATTCCAACCCCCGAATCAGGACCTGGCACACCTGGTGTTTGCAATTAATGATGAGGCAGAACAGAGGGATAAATCCCTGATTACGGGGTCGCGATAGAAAATTGTCATGGAACTGGTCCTCGAAGGCCAGATTTAAACACCACCGCAATACAGTCATAATATACCTCTGGTAAAAGGTAATAAAACCTGTTGTGGACTTTTACAGCTGATAAAATTTTGCATTTAGGTGGTTTGTAGACCTGACCACTGAGAAGACCTGTTCTGCTGACACCAGAAAAATGCCATGTCAAAATTCTGTAGACGCTTACAAAAGGCTTCCTCATTTATACGGTAAAAATCTTCACAAACTGCTCAGTAGAACAGCATACAATACGACATACTCAGCCAAATCACATCTGATTACAATGAACCAGTGTTTCTTAAGCTCTTAAAGAGGACCGCGACACATTGAGAACATTTCTCAGTCGATCGCTCTGCTGGACACAGTTTGAGATGACAGGACGTATCCAGTAGATTCCTTTGTTGTCGATAGTGAACAGGTGGCATATAACGCCAGAGGGACATGTAGAGAAAGAGAGACTTGTCCAATTCAAACGCAACATCCAATGGTTTTACACAGTCTGTGAGATGGAAGAACGACAGCCAGCTGCGGCGATTGTGAGCGGAGAAATGCAGAAACCCTATAACAAACAGCCCAGTCTATGGACAAAAACAACAGAGTCTAGTACCATTCTAGGACAGTAGACGGTCCTTCAGTGAATAATATAATTGGAGCTACGGTCGTCCCTACGTGTGAAGGAAGGAGGCTAACTGTGACCACATCTGGGGTTGAGGGGGTCGGCGCGGAGCATCGAGGGTTAACTCAGAGAGCTTTTTGGGCGTTAAAGATTAGAAATGGCTTTAGCTCATAAAACACCAGAGCCTTGGCAGCATCAGCGGTGGCACGTGGAGAGTTCCAGAGGCTTGGCGCTCTGCCTGGGAGAGATCTTAAGAGTAGTATTCCCTCAGCGCTGACAACCCAGGGGTGGTCCTTCCTACTACCTTAGCCTGCCAGTATCATTAGACATCATACATAGCACAACCAGTTTCTAAACTTGGCACACCGTAGCAGCTAGCTGGCCGTAAACAGTAATTGAAAGCAACCGTTGTGTTTTTATTGAGGATTTTGAAAATGTTCCAATGAAATAAATTACACTTTTGTTTACCAGGTGGATTTGCTACCAACACATTATTATTTGGGAGCATTTAGGAGCATTTTTAATGGAGTTAGAATAATGTAACTTTTCATGTCGTAAAATGGGAGTTTGAACAAGCAACATTCAGTTTATTGACCCAAAATCTTCCCCAATAGTCTAACCTGCCACCTAATCCAATTTTAATGGCAAAAGTTTGTAACAATGGTGGCTATCAAACACACGTCATTGACAGCTAAACCCTTCAAGAATATTTGGTTGTTGTTGTAAATTGTGACATTGATGGTCATTTTACCTGTTGAGGAATTGGCTGTGGTAAAATTCTACATACAAGGCATTACTGTGGAGTGTAAATGTAATAATTAAATTGGTTTATATGGTTTCCAAGATAGTTGGCATTAATCGGTTAGTTGCATTTTAATGGAACAAAAATTTGAGTCTCTTGTGGTAAAAGCTGATATTCTTGGGCTAATTAATTTAAGACAGTAAAAACTGTGATAAATGACCACTACACCATAATGTGAATCTTAATGTTATTATCTCGCTGCACCAGTAAAACAAATGAAAATGGATCAGAGGGAGGAGGTCCAAATCTGACAGTTAATAAATGTTGACTGGCACTACAATTAAGCCATGCTAGGTGGATATGATTGCGTTTTGTCAAAAATGTCCATGAAGATAGACAACTCCATTTAAGGGATTCCATGTGAGATCTAGAGGCTGTACGGCGAAATGCTACCGTCCCGGGTCGTTCGTGAAACTGACAGACAGTCAAATATGTAGTGGCACATATCTGTCAGAACATGTCTCAGGCTCAAAGACTCCAGGAAAACAATTTTCAAACTGGCATCCCGGCTATGTCGAACGTGTCGGGTTAAGATCGGCGACAGTTTGTGAAAGAATCCTCACGCGCGTTCCCCCTGAGCCTGGGCAACGTACACGCAGCTTATATCCACTGTTCTTGTCTACTGTGGAATATATTCAAACGCATGTTCACAAGACGCACATTGTCCGGCCTCGTCGTTTACTGACCTGTTTATGGACTCGAGCGACGTGACGTCAGCCAGTCAGAGACATTGTATGCCTCCTCATTGTCTGACCTCTGGAATGTGCTGACAGGGCCGGGTTCACCTTGGTTTCAGTGGCGGCGCAACTGTCCAATCTATTTGGCTCTCTGTGGTCCCGCCTCTGTCTCGCACGACAACCCCCAGGCAGTCTCTAAGGGGTTACCTGGTTCACCGTCAGCCAATCACAGTGACTAGAAGACTGTCCATCACACGCAGTTCGTAGCTCCACTAGAACTGTCACATATGCAAATTGGTGTGAGGATTGTACAGTTTAAATTAGGTATAGTAGCCTGTAAAGGTTTAGACACCATAGGTACTGTCACATTGAAAAGGAAGTGTTCTGAAATTAGGTGCGCATGGGTGGATTTTGTGATTGCCTATCGTCATACATTAATGCAGTAATGATAAATGATCAGTCAAGTAAAAATATGCAAAGAGAAGTGAATATTTCAGAAAAGGAGTAGACGTTCTACAGAAGTTGGGGCCCAACAGCCAACGCAAATGCATGACCACTTTATGCTACAAAAAAAACCCTGAGAATGTGTGAGTGGATATGTAGGAAATGAGTGTGAATACAGAAGAAGTCTGGTCTATCCACTTTCTGCAATTAATCAGCGACATTGCTACAGATTGTTTGGGGGGATTTACCTAAGATGAATCATCGTGAGCAACATCCAAATGTTGTGGGAAATGAATGTAAGAAACATCTGAAAACAGCGTTAGGGCACTGTTTTAGAATATCACAGGATAAGATCTACTTTTCCTGGATAGAGAAATAGCAGGTGTCTTAAATCAGCCTGAAGCTATAGAGACAAATCTCTCATCATCTCATCTCATCTTCAACCGCTTATCCGGGGTCGGGTCGCGGGGGTAGCAGCTCTAGCAGGGGACCCCAAACTTCCCTTTCCCGGGCAACATTAGCCAGCTCTGACTGGGGAATCCCGAGGCATTCCCAGGCCAGTGTGGAGATATAATCTCTCCACCTAGTCCTGGGTCTTCCCCGTGGTCTCCTCCCAGCTGGACGTGCCTGGAACACCTCTCTAGGGAGGCGCCCAGGTGGCATTCGTGCAAGATGCCCGAACCACCTCAACTGGCTCCTTTCTACGCAAAGGAGCAGCGGCTCTACTCCGAGTTCCTCTCGGATGACTGAGCTTCTCACCCTATCCCTAAGGGAGAGGCCAGCCACCTTTCTGAGAAAACCCATTTCGGCCACTTGTACCCGCGATCTCGTTCTTTCAAACAGACAAATCTACTGCGGCAAACTCGAAGGTCTCGAGAACCAATCAATTATTTCATTAGTGTATGTTAGATAGAACTAACAGACAGCAAGTCTGTAATCCATTGCTCTTAAGAGACAATTCTGAAGCCAAAAATCCGTCAAATTAAAGTTCATTTTATTTCACAGTGTTTTAAGCCGGATTTATATTCCTCGCCCATCTGAAATGCCAGATTTGTGTGCCGGAGAGTAGGGAAAAAGGAACAAAAGAGAAGTGCCTGAAATCCACGCTTTGTGTAACACAGTTAACAGGAGCAGTCGAGTGGGAGAGTGCATTAATAAAACATGACTGCTTGAGTTTCCAACCTCAAACGGGGTTACAGGAAGACAGAGCCGAGGCTGGGACTCCGGGACTCTGGGTAACGGCATCGGCTGTCTAGGTTTTCTCTAGAACACTTGCTTTAATCTACGATGAACCCGTTTCTCCAAGTCATTTTTCGGTGTTTAACTCCAAGAGCCACAGCTTGCTATTTAGGGTTTCGTATTCATGCTTATTCTTCTCATTCTATTCTTCTTCTGTCTGTTTTTTCCCCACAGCACGGCTGACTGAAATATGTGCGTGTGTGTGTGCGTGTGTGTGTGTGTGCGTGTGTGTGTTTGATGAGGAGGAGATGAGAATGTGAAGATGGAAGACGCTGGGGTAGCAAGGAGCGTGACTCTGGGCTCGGAGAGAGTCTTCCTAGATGTTTAATCTGCGGTGAAGATGGTAACTGTAAGTAATTCACCAGAGCAACAGGAACGTCCAGAACCCCCCCCACACACACCCCACTGCTCCCCCCAACCTCCACTGCCAGCACCCTCTTCACATTATCAAGAAACCCAACACCGGCACGGGTGGCAACCAATCACTGGACCTCGCTGGCCCAGAGAAAAATACCATACACGTACATCTGACGTACTGGACACAGCAGCCTGAGTTATGGTGTGCCGGTCTGAGAACAACAGAGAGACGACTAAAGGCTGAGATGTTCCTCCTGGTGACCTCGGTAAACATTCAACGCTGTCGGTGAGTTTGAGCATCTGTCCAAAACCATCGACCGTTGACTGTACCCTGAGTTCCACCGTTTAACAGACCGGCGGCAAAGAAGAAGGCACTTCCTTTAACTCTTCCTCGATGCACCTGGATCTCCATTGGCTTCTCATACCAGGACTAGTTCGGAGGCCAAACTCACAAGACTGCAATAAACATTCATTGCTGTCGGTGGGTTTCCATGAGAACAACTCACTGAACAATGAATGCAGACTGCGGTTCAAACACCCGGAGGCCATCGTTTTACCCAGGGGCGTCGGCTTACAGGAACCAGTAAGATGTCAGAATAAGGCACGCCGTGAATGCTAAAAGAATTGTAGTTCTACTGTAGTAACCACGACTGCCAAATATAACTCTGTCATTGCATTCACCGCATTTTGACATTTCCCTGGGTTAAATTCTCGCTCATTGCTATGACAGTTTTTATGTAACCTTTATTTAAACTTGAACATTTGTTTTTAGATTAAAAGTCTCTTTTCCAGCGTTTCAGAGTTGCTCGAGCCAAGAAGATATTATTCAAAGGCCGACTGCAGCAGACAGCAGAGAGTGGAAGGCTTTGATTATGCCAAAACAAAAGAGACAAAAATAGACTAGAAACTCAGCATTTTGCGGTATGAACGATCGCGGATCTGGCAACGCTGTACTTTTCACAAAATATTTTCAGTTTTGATTGTCAAATAAAAAGTGAAACAATCAGCACGGGCGTCTTTTACAATGTCCATTAACCCTTTTCTCTCTGACTTTACAGGGGACGTAGACATATAATCCTACTAGTAATGTCCTTGTAAGAACCAATAAGGAAATATAAGCAATTAAATAAGTACAAATATATGAAAAATTATGCTTTTCAAATGATGATTCATTCTGACGACTTATAAATAGATGTTGACATCACAGACAGTCACACTTCCTGCTACGGGTCTGGTCCATCGACTGAAGTTAAAAAATACAAAATAGATTCCATTGTGTTTCTGTGTCCTAGGCAGAATAATATTTTCTAGCCCTAAAAAGCCCTGTTTGGCAAGAGAAGTTTTGAAGCTGATTGCCTGTGGACTTCGTGCAAAGTCCATCCGTCATTCTATAATCTGATAACCTCTTTCCTTTGCTGCGTACATTCCATACATTTTCCATATTCACAGTAACGGCTAATATTTAACCACTGAAAGGTGCCTAAATATGCACACACTTCTGCCTTTAATACGATCAAATGTCCTCTATATCAACACAAGGTATGGAGTGTTTCGTTTTCAGATAATCACAATAGCAAGGAACATTTTAACGTCAAAAAACCCACACCGAGATTTTGAGCGCTGACATGCAGAAGTGATCAGATTGCCTTCCTTATTGGTAGCTGCTTATTGGTTACGCGTAGCTTTGTCACAGACAAACAACATTTTAATCACATTACCAACCAGTTTAGAACTGGAGATTCACAGTTTGTTTGTTGGGATGCAAAATCCGAACACTAATGACAGTAAATACGCTCATCGCAACATATTCACTTTGCTCGGAGGATGGTGTCATATAAATTAGGCAGTTTCTCTGCTCGGAGGAAAGTGTTTGAGACATACATTAGCCCCCCCCAACACACACACAAAGGCCTGCTTGTTTATCCCGCCGGAGTTCTGGCTTTGTCATCACACACAGTGGGAGTTATAGGGGCTGACAATAGGAACAGCATGACCCACTTCTGGGTGACCTGGAAGCACTCGGTAGTCGTGACCCCCAGTCTCGCAACCCGTTGCATCAAACGGAGGCAAAGCGAATACGGCAAGTTAAACAAACACGACCGTCGGTGATAGCTGAGGACGGAACAGAGGTCGGCGCTCTGATGTTTACACTTATACATCGAGATAGACGAGTGAAGTGCCAGGCACAAAACACGGGTATAGATAATGGTAAAAACGGAAGTATTTTCAGACTAACATGAGATTGCAGGGTGCAGAGAAAAAAGACAACTGTAAAACTGTGCAAAAAAGAAAAATGTTATTTCACTGTCATTTCAGCAAACAGGGATTTGATCCAAAATGCATTGCTCAGGCATCTGTTCTTCTTCACTGTAAATGCAATGATTTGAGTCATAGGACTTAAAGAATACACCTGAAATAACCATATGGTTTGGACTGTATTCCAATAGGAAGTAGAATTATAAAGAAGAATTACTCATCATCTGGCATCATAAAAAAGTGAACAATTCAAATGAAAAGAATCTATTTTAAATGAACTTCGAGAAAAGAATATCAACCATTGACGGTAATGTGAGGACATTGATAAAGCTTGGCCAAATATGTCCATTTGAGTTGAAAAAGTCCACCCTAGAAATGGGAGTCATGTGGTGGGAAGAAATGTGACTACCACCCCCTAGTGGAAAGAAAATACTTTACAACTAGGTTGGAAAGCCAATGTCACTCACAACGGCGCACAAAACAAGGAGATTGGTAATAAAAGTATTTCTATTTATAAAAGTATTTTTAGTTATTCATGCTAATCTAGATGATCGGTAATGGTATTTTTTTAATCTAAGAATTAGCTACACATGATATTTGATAATGTGTTGTTCACATGGATTGTGAACTAATAATGCGTTTGGATCTTGGTGCTCTGTGACGGCACATAAAACCATTGAGGAGTTGATGGGTGTTGAAACCATAAAAGTAACAATACAAAGCTCAAAGCAAACAAAACCGAGTTCGAGTCTTGCCTAAGAGAACCCTCCTCTGGGAGTAAAAAAATCTGTCAGGTCTAAGCTGCACCATCAGGCTAGATGCCGCATTCAAGGTCTTAGTAGCATAGAATTACAATGTTTAATGTATGCACTGAAGCAAATCTGTAATGTACTGTGGCTAATAAGGATGCAAAAACCAGTAAGGCTACATTCACACGTCTTTGTTATGAAGGGACCTTTACTGCACTGAGTGTTTATCTTACTGAAACTCGAAGATATCCCGGCATCTCAAAGAGACAGAAGCTTATTTTATCGATTTGGGTACCTGTGTTAGTATGGCAATGTGACATCAGCTCTGAACACGGTCTAGCTAGCGTGACTTGTTGGATTACTGCCACATTCACAGGCAAATTGGAACTAGGAAGTCCCAACTGGTTTTAGTCATAAATGTGCGGCCAAAAATGAATTAGAGTGCCGGAAATGTCTGAATGTCCAAGTTCCAAGTGGCGTGTGAGATCCAACATAAATGATCATTCATTTACAGGTAAGTGTAAACCAGAGGCATATGCTAACATTATGCTAACATTATGCTAACGTTATGCTAAAGTTATGCTAACGTTCTGCTAACATTATGCTAGCAATATGCTAACATTATGCTAAAGTTATGCTAAAGTTATGCTAACGTTCTGCTAACAGTATGCTAGCAATATGCTAACATTATGCTAAAGTTATGCTAAAGATATGCTAACGTTCTGCTAACATTATGCTAGCAATATGCTAACATTATGCTAACAGGCCAAGCAGTCTCAGACTTAAGGGATAAATTAATAGGTAGGTATTGCTTAAGTGCCATGATAGAATGGCAGCTAATCCTCAGGGACACTGGCTCACACAGTCTTGAAACGAAGAACATCTTTTATAACCTGTCCTGTCTTGAAGGACGCTTGGTATTAGAGGCTAGTACTTAGCGCTGTTTAGAATGTTGCTCATGCATCGAAAAATAAAGTAAATCATTAATTTAACCCTTTAACAGAGATGGCAAGTTGATACACTAATTGGTTTAGGCAACTCTGATCTGTATAAATTTGAGAACGTCTGATGGTAAGATAAAGCTGCAGATGAAAGTTGTCGATTGTCTCATGACATCGTTTTAATGCTGATTTATATTTATATATATTATCAATCAAGTGTGCATTCGTACACACTTATTGAATACGACATTGAATTAAAAATGTTCTTCCAAACGATCAATACAAACAACTGAAAAATCAATGGCAACCTTTTGGGGTAAAGCTGAATAGTAACAGCACTGTTAACCCAGTTCCAAAATACAGAATGGACACCTGGTAATGATTTACCACGGAACAGAGGGAGACACTCTAGGCACCTGATGAACCCATCATTTACATAACCGGCAGTGATTGGTCAAGGCTGAGTTGGGCGGGGAGAATAGTTGGAGGTCAGATTGGAGTGGACCAGGATCTGGAGCCATCCTTGCTGCTCTGACTGACAGATTAAGATGATTAATGATGATTCAGTGTGAAAACCGCTTCAGCGATAAATTAGCCGAAACCATACTCCCTCTTAACGAATGCACCCATCGTGACTAAAACAATTGAACTAGAACTGTATTTACTACAGAAAATGTGTATGTATTCAATTAAAGTTGCTTGACACCCTCTTTTTGACACACGTCCACATTCACATAATGACTACAGCAGCTTTTCCGAGGGAATAAAAATATTCCAGCTTACAAATTTCAATCAACGCACACTCTGCTCATCTGCTGTTTTATCAGACTTGTGGTACATTTAGGACTTTGGCTACTGCGTAGTGTTGAAAACAGCTGTTGCTAACTCAGCTATTTGGCCCCTGACCTGTGTTTTGGTACCTGAATTGGGGTCTCTGGATTCCCACCCCTGACACAGCATTTACAAGCTCGGGGAGCCTTGTCCCAGCCCCTTGACCCTCACGTCACCTCTGCCCACTCCATGCACCGAGGCATCCTGGGTTGTGGATTGGCCATCGCTTCTCTCTGATCCCACCTCCTCAAGTTTACAATCCAATCAGGCTTTGCCTCATAAATCCAATGACTCCTCTGTAACAACAATGCCAGCCTTTTTTTTCTGTGCACTGGTTTAATAATTCCCCCATTCCCTTCTACTGATTACTGCCTCTCACAAGTTTATGGAGGCCAGGACATGGAGACTGCTGAGAAAGTCCAGTCCAGAGGGGAGCTGTACACAATCAGAAGTCATGGTGGGGTCACAAGTTTCTGAACTGAGTATAACCTCTGACCCGTGGATGATACCACCTGGTTCCACAGCCAGGGCAAAAGGAACGGAACATCTAAATTAACCTTCCACTGAACCTGGAACTTAACATTGGACAACTCCGCCTCCCCTTCTACCATTCGCACAATGAGAGAAGACAGTGAGGCCTACATGGTCGTAAATGCCTGAGAAAGACCCGGCGTGAGCCCATGCAGAACTGGGACAACGTATCGCGGAGAGGAACAGCAAACCCAGTGACATTGTGCGAGGAACTGATCATGAATCAACTCAACGGACACACCGAGGCTTTCCTCTGCAAGTGCCCCGTAACATAATCGTTCCATATCTGGCAAAATGACAGATAGACGCTGTAGCCAAACAGTATTTCAGTTGATGTCCCCCTAGTGGAAGTAAAGGGGAGTCACACGCTACATTGAAAACCCTAACACTCAATTACCCTTAAAAATTCTATATTTAGTTGTTGGGGAGCCGTACGAAGACGCGTGCCCCATAAAGCAGTTGTCCTTTTTTACTGTGAGGGTGTGTTTATGCAATGTGTCATGAAGTCAACAAGCATATTAATTATTTATTAGAACATGTCAATCCAAGAGATTGTTCCAGTCAATCAGGTTAGTGATGGTGTTGTTGTTTTCTATGTCTATCAGTTATTTTTAACACATTATTTTTTGTGATTATTGTTTATGCAGATGTTGAGGCAAGCGATACATCCATGCTGATGAACTCCCTGCCCCCCACCACTAGAGAGCGCTGTTTATCCAATGTTCATATTTGCATGCACACTGAGGCTGTGTCATTGGGTTGGTTGCAGTCCCCACTGCCCAGCTGTTAAACATCAGTCACCAAAAACTATTATTCAAATGCAAACCATAATATTAACTGAAGAACAACACTGGCAATTTGCATACAGAAAAGCACAATGGAGTTTATGGTTAGAAAACATATCAGTGATGGGGAAAACGCATACAAGACAAAGGCAAGTCCACTTACCTAATCCACTCTTCTGTTCAGCCTCCAGAGGATGATCACCATAGAAGCCTGGAAAACAAACCCGACAGAGGTGTCATCAGACTTCACTTACAGTCGCCAGATAGCTTCGCTGGCTGTTGCTGTTGCGACGCATTCATCAAGTGGAATTTAATATGAGCGCCTCTCTCTGACTGGACCAACCGTTCCATCTGGGGACCAGGACACCAGTGCAGTTCTCACATCCCCGCACACACACGCGCACACACACACGCACGCACACACACACACACACACACACACACAGACTCACACACACACGCGCGCATATGGTGTTCCAAGCATACACACTGATGAAACACACACACTGCGGAAACATACCGGTACACGCCGCACAATCACACACACACACACACACACACACACCACCACCACACAACCGCCCTGCTCGTGTCAACACACCGCCCGGCTATGAACAGCTGTAGACCCCTGACCTGACACACGCCAGGTGACCCCCTCCGCCACGCCCTCCAACGTACCATAGCATATGGTGTTCCAAGCATACACACTGATGAAACACACACACTGCGGAAACATGCCGGTACATGCCGCACAATCACACACACACACACTGTGAAAACATACACACTGCAGAAACACACACACTGCAAAAACACACGCACTGCACAAACACACTGCAGAAACACACACACTGCAGAAACACACACACTGCAGAAACACACTGCAGAAACACACACACTGCAGAAACACACACACTGCAGAAACACACACACTGCACAAACACACACACTGCGGAAACATGCCGGTACACGCCGTGCAATCACACACACACACTGTGAAAACATACACACTGCACAAACACACACACACTGCAGATTGACACACACTGCACAAACACATACACTGCACAAACACGCACACTGCACAAACACACACACTGCACAAACACACACACTGCACAAACACACACACTGCAGATTGACACACACTGCACAAACACACACACTGCACAAACACACACACTGCACAGTGCACACACACACTGCACAAACACGCACACTGCACAAACACACACACTGCACAAACACACACACTGCACAGTGCACACACACTGCACAAACACACACACTGCGCAAACACGCACACTGCACAAACACACACACTGCACAAACACACACACTGCACAAACACACACACTGCACAAACACACACACTGCACAAACACGCACACTGCACAGCCACATGACCATCTGAAACACACGCCAACTGAAATTATCCAGAGCCCAACACCTCCACAGAGGGTATGTTTTACCCTTGAATCTAAACCCGAAATTCCACACAATGACAATGTGAAAACACATGTTATAATCTTTACACCTATGCTTATTGATTGATAATATAGAACAGACCATTCGCCATGGTTATCAGACACATTGCTGTGCCACTACGAATTGAGCGAGGCTGCATCTTTGGTCCTGTGCTCATCCTTGACATTTCTCTACAACCTAACCGAAGTTCAGTTGTGGCAAATTTAGGTAAACAGACGTGATTTGGAAAGGCGCCCGTCCTGTCACACAACTGAAAGTCCCCCGCATCACGGAGCGATAGGAGTTAGGTGAACTTGTCAGATGGACAGACATCTCCGCAGCACACTCTATCAGTCAGATGTTTATGATAGCGTGGCCAAACAAACGCCACTCGTATGTGAAAGCCATTTCGAATGCTGACTACAGGACTCGGGAGAGCCGGATGAAAAATATTGTCCTGAGAGGATCTACAAGGAAGTATGTGCGAAACAATGTGGCTCCCACACCTCCAGGTGTGTACAGCTGGTAGATACAGAACTAGGAAAACTGTAAGCTGTAAACACTGCCAAAGGCGTTTCTCCTGGATACTGATTCAGGATATCTCTCTCCATCTCCCTCTATCTCTCTCTCCATCTCCCTCTATCTCTCTCTCCATCTCCCTCTATCTCTCTCTCCATCTCCCTCTATCTCTCTCTCCATCTCCCTCTATCTCTCTCTCCATCTCCCTCTATCTCTCTCTCCATCTCCCTCTATCTCTCTCTCCATCTCCCTCTATCTCTCTCTCCATCTCCCTCTATCTCTCTCTCCATCTCCCTCTATCTCTCTCTCCATCTCCCTCTATCTCTCTCTCCATCTCCCTCTATCTCTCTCTCCATCTCCCTCTATCTCTCTCTCCATCTCCCTCTATCTCTCTCTCCATCTCCCTCTATCTCTCTCTCCATCTCCCTCTATCTCTCTCTCCATCTCCCTCTATCTCACTCCATTTCCCGCTCTCTATCTTTTCCTATATCGCCATCTTCTTCTATCTCTCACCATCCCTCTAACTCTCTCTCTCTCTGTCTCTCTCTCTCTCTCTCTCTCTCTCTCTCTCTCTCAGATACCGACACGCAAACACACAGCTTGTGTAACAGTATACCGCTAAATGTATACACCACAAACAACAATTCCCTCATTCAAGCTCATTCTCACTCCGTAGATTTTCAACAATTAACAGCTTTGCAAATGAAGCAAAAACCCTTAATGACAAATTCTGACGTGCTCCCGTTCAAGCGAAGAATGGGTCAGTCCGGGAGAATAGAAGATAATGGAGCTCCGGTGTGTGGTCCCTTCGCTAATCCTCCTGACATCTGATTGACCATTATGGCCCCGGGGGGCTGTGAGGACTAAAGCAGAGAACTACAGAGCACCACGAACTTCCTCTGGTGCAGCCCATTGTGTGTGTGTGTGTGTGTGACAAAAATGGCCTGCATCTTTAACCTTTCACCTCTAAAATCCCCGCAACCTCTGGCACAACCAGCAAACATCTAAATCTGCGGTCACCAACTCTGATGCTCCACTCAAAAACCAGAGTGCTAATGATTATTTTATCCTACCTGGTAGTGAATTGAAATCAGTCTCAGAGGTCATGCATGCTGAACAGTAGTCGTGGAACTACTAATGGAAACATTTAGTTGTCATTGGACCCGAGCTCCGAACAAATAACTCCGAACCACAACCCATTCACTGAGATGGTGGCAGGGCACATGACCATAGCAGTCATTGGATAATTACAAAAACCGTAGATTGTAAATGATAATTAACATGTCCGGCCATAGAGAGAGACGTGCTACTCTTTTAGCTCTAGTATGCCTGTGAGTTTAGGGATTAGAGGACGCCCTCCATGGAACGCCCTCCAGGGAACGTCCTCCAGGGAACGTACCCATGCTGATTATCTTCTTGGCTATGGTGATCGGCCTCCCGCTGGGCTGTAGTTAATCATATTAACCAGGACACAGGGTGTGAGCTGGGAGACCCAATCCTTCAGCTCGCCCACGTCTATCCTCAATGACAATACAGCACAACCTATTGGCGAAGCATTTTAAATAGAGACAATCGTTTCTTGACATGCTTTTGCGAGGCACAAAGGCTTCTCCCAGATCTCTGATGTGGGCTCTGTGAGCATTTTTCAGTCAGCTCTTGGCCTGATTTTGGTGGACCACCTGAACCATGTAGGTGGCCACGGGGCTGAATCTCTCTCTATTTGTAGATGAAGTACTTCAAATTGCGTGGAAAGGGATTTCTGACCTCTCCCATACTCAGGGGCATCAATGACTATTCTTCAGAGGTCTTTAGATCTTCACCTCTGATCTTAATGAAAGGCTGCTTCTCCCAAGTGTCTCTGTTAGTTGTTAGTTTGCATCAGAACCTTCAATCGTTAGCAATTTTATGTGGTGCATTGTGTCAGCATAAAACATTTGCCTTTTTGTTCAGTTAAACGACATGCATTGTTTCAAACTTAATTACGTTGTGCGACTGGTCAAATGGGTCAACTTCATCACTGGGTGTTATTGAAATATAGCTTACATTTTTTTAAATACGCACACGCAATTTTTCCTATCAGTGTATGTGACCATGCATGACAGCCGACCGCATTTGCCTTGTAGTAGAAGCCCTCCTCGAATACAAAATGGCCCCCGTGTGATTATCTGGAAGCACTCTGCCCCTGCTTACTAACATCCACCCAGCCCGCAGATCAGTCCATCACTGTCCCAGATGGCCAGTGTTCCGCTTGGCCAGTGGAGGGGCACGCCACCCTGTCATCTGAGTAGAGTGGCCCCTACCTGCCCGTCAGCCCGACCCTGGCCTTATCTCGCCAACACACACCCACATCTATCACGTCACACTAGACGGCCTGCCTGGCACTGAGGGACAGGGGGGCATTTAGACGAAGGAGGACGGAGGAAGTGTCACTGGGAGCATACCAGGAGCATTTCCTTCACTCCTCTATCCTCACCCTTGACTCAGATGAGGAGATACGAGTTGTGGAATGAAATAATAAATTATCTGTCACGCTCCCAATTCCCCCCACATATTTAGTAGTGAATTTCTCCATAATTTGTACATTATCCTTGTACAATATTATTCTACCACTATCTGTGCTACTGGCCAGCAATTAGGGAATGTAGTACAGTATGAGTACATGAATACTCAGAAGTATCTCCACAGTAGGCAGTGGTCCATATATAGCAGTCTAAAGGTCAATCAATAGTAGGAAGTGAATCATCAATCATAGGATGTGGTTCATTGGAAACAGACAATCGGATGACGGAATCTGTTTTTCATTTGCCTTTTTTTGTTCTACCTTCCTGCCTCACACAATCCTGGCATGACTTATCTTAATTCCCCCAAAAAATAGGTTGAAGGGAGGAAGTAAGCACATTCCTGGCCCAACTCTGTTTACACTACATTACCTGAGCAAATTAATCATCTGCTATGAAAAGGTAGCGTGCTGTCACAGACTAATAGCCTATGGCCATGTCCTGTCCATCCTGTTTCTGCAGACAGTGAAGCATGTCTGCGAGGAGATTTTCTGCCCTCATCAACACACTCCAAAACATCTTGAAGAAGCAGATGGGGAATACAGAGCAAGAGACACCCACCTCCAGATATTTACAGGCTCGATTTGTGTTCCCTGACATTCAAGCTGGAACGCAAGCATGATAAAATAAGTGTCTGGTTCAAACTTTGGAACAGGCATGACCCCACGTGGTAAAAATCCTAAAATAGTTGCCTAATTAAAGGTTCTAATGTAAATAAATAAATGCTGCACTCAGTCACATTCACCCATTCATACACCGGCGACCACATCTACCATGCAAGGCGACTGCAGGCTCGCCAGGGGCAGCTGGGGTTAGGTGTCTTGCTCATGGACACCTCGACAATTTCCCAGGAGGAACCAGGGGATCGAACCACCAACCTACCGATTGATAGACAACCGACTCAAACCACTGAACCACTGCAAGTTACAGATCACACATCATGCACATGTAATAACCTGGTTCAGAACAATGGGGAAACGTGCCTTTTCCTCTAATGGACCTCAATGGATCAGAACTCCCTTTCTGACAGCCTCAGGTCTGTTTAGACGGTTCAGACATTTTTAATGCAGACCATAAGACACATGCTTTTCAGCTGACCCACCATTTGATTCAATCACAATAGGTCTGTGGTGTAAAACCGTACTATTAGGAATTACTCATAAGCACTTACGTCTTTCCCCCCCACTGTGGGAGACACAATATCCCATAATTGAGGACTCGGCATCGAGTCTGATTACTCAACTTTTCCTCTATCATCAATCCAGTTGAGGCTAAGACTATTTACAATGCCACAGTGGATATGAGATGTGACAGATTTTAGAGGAACTCAAGTGTTACATCCAGGGGCAGCGCTGTGGATATCACTCTGACCTCTACACCTAACCTTTGACCCCTGTATGTAACACCACTCAGCACAATGTCTACTCAGTTCACGACTCTGCTTGCGCCGGTCCAGGCTAACAATGCATAGATGAAAGACTCACTCCCTCCAACAGGGAATCAAGTTCAGAGCACCTTGTCCGGCTCACAGTTTAAAATGGAAACAGCTGTTTTACTGTACAGTCGACTACAACAGAGGGCAATCTGTGCCGTTCAATATTGATTTCATTCCATAAGACTTCTGAAAACATTAAGTGCTTGAAAATAAAATATTTTGCGATATGGAAATGACTTACTTTTTGTATTAAAGAAACTATTGAATGAAATGACAGTGCCTACCATAAGTATTCACCCCCTTGTACTCTCTGTATATTTCTTTGACCATCTTTTCTTCAATCGTGCTGAGTAGCTCCCAATAGCCTGTTGCCACTATGATGCTTTACAGTAAGGATGGTGTTCGAACCCCTTAAATAACGTAACCCCTTAAAATGAACCCTAAACATTTCGTCAAAAAGTTATTACTAAAACAATTTTTTTTTAATTCAAAGAAATCTTAAAAAGATCCCCCAGAACCTTTCTTTAGAGTGTAATGTGTAATGCGCCATTGAAAAGGGTTGTTTGTTTTGAATGGTTTAATCTAGAGATAAATTGACAGACATGAAAATGTAGCAATCTAGCTTACCATGATGATTAGCACAAACAACACAAAAGGCAATATGGTTATGGATGTTGCCAACCAGTGCAGCTGTAACATTAAATAAGTTCTGACAAAAGCTGCTGGGTATAACATGACACATTATTTAGCTTAATATCTAATATCTGTCACTTGAGACTGTTGGCAGAGTTTTGGTCATTTGTAAAAAAAAACTAAAACAAATAAATCACAAGTAATCGTCTTTTGACCTCCTGCTTCACTGCTTATGTGTGCAGAAAGAGTTATATATTGTGACTTCTTTATCTTTAATGAAACTATCACTGTTTGAAATGGGACTGACACATACATTTCATATATAACATTCAAATTTATATATTTGTGCGGCACCTCAAACTCAAAATTCATTGTGCACTTATTAAATGTATGTTAACTGTCACCAGCGTCAACAATTGGGAAAACGAAAGATTTTCTGTTTGCCACTAAGCTTTGTTTTCCCTAAGAGGTATGGGACCCAAAAAGCAACAAATGCACACATGTTTGGTATTTTATTTAAATGACCTAAGAGCAATCCAGTCAAAAAGATTTAAACAATTAAATGATTGTTTATGTGTAAAAACATTTAGGCCACAGGGTCACCTGTAAATAAATTGTCAAAAACTACAAAGAAAAACATCTTCATCAGCTCTGTTTTCAGAATAAGAACCACATTCACAAATACCCGGAATGTGACTAGAAGCCTCTAGAACAACGTTAGAGAATGCCCACAGTAAAAACTCGACTGTAGAACAGCGTGAGGCTAAGGACAAAAGTTTAGACCTTCCAGATTGTGTGTGTCTTTGCTGTTTGACTGTGAAATGACTGTGGCGTCAGACACAGTTATTTACTGTGCTTTCCTGAATCAGTGCATATGACTCAGACGCCAGATGAACAAACAAAAGTTAATGAGCGACCAGCCATATCTTTATCGAAATTGATTTAAATTCCATTTTTCATCGCTAATCCGTTATCAACGGCTCTTTGTTTGAAGGACTAAAGATAAGAAACCCCATCATAGTGTCAGGGGAAGCTGTCTTTTATAGCTGTAACAACTCTCGTCTTCATCAATAGCCTTGCTCAGATTTCTAATGAGCCACAGGAAAGTCATACCAAGTTCAGTGTTTTACAGCCTCCTGTAAACTCATCCTCCAACCAAATTCAAACTCAAATTGAAGACATTTACGACTCCTGGCCGGGCCGACGTGTTGAATATCACAGAAAGCCGACAAAAGCCAGGCCCCGGGTTGTCGCATCTGCGGTGTCACTGTACCAACTGCCCTGACAAACTTTTACTGTAATGCCGCCTTCCCAAAAAGCCTTTATGACCACCACGCCAGCCCCCTTGTATCTCAATGCCAGCTGTTGATTCCCATCATTATAGGAGCTTCTCTGCGTTCTCCCGGGCTGGTCGGCGCATGGACAAAACATCTCTGCCTGCCTGGTTATTATATACTTAACCCAAACCCCTGCTTGGTCATTCCACCTCCTGGCCAGCTTAGTGGTTTTCCTCTAGCTCATGTATCAAGTGGAGGTTGTAAATACTTCCCTGGGTTTGTTTGAGGGTCAACAGAGACTTGGTCATTATTACAATCTCTATGACCTCAGTCACTGCCCACACACACAAGCTATTCAGCGGGTTGACAAAAATGCAAACACAAATCATGCAAAATGATACACAACTTTGTCTTTGGGTTGTACAACAATCACAGGGTGTGTCCTGTAGTCATGTAATGTCACGTGCAAGTTGTGTAACTTCGGAGTAGACCGCGGAGAGAAGCGTTGATTCCTGAGATCTGCAGGTTGCTGTGGCTGCAGTCATTGATCCGATGACCCTAGGCACTCTGTATATTAAAGGGATAAACGGAGGAGTGTGTTGCTAGGCAACAACACTACTATATGTGCACCAACCAATGAGGAGCATTCCATTGTCTCAGTCTGAACGGGGCAATGCTGAGACAGTTGCTACATGGTGGTTACTGGGTCACTATTTGAGTATCTCCAAATGGCATGGCACGAGAAACTTCCTTATGAAACTCGTCAGTCTATTCTTGTGCTGAAAAATGAAGGCTACTCACAGCAACCAAAACAAGCCAACTAACTGAAACAATGTGTACTAATCTCTTCAGAGAACAGAACAAACTGGTTCTAACCAGAATGGATTGAGGAGTGGGAGGCCCCAGTGCACAACTGAGAAACAAGACAAATAAATTACGTCTCTTGTTTGGGAAACTAATACCCCAGAGGTCATCAACTGGCATCTTCATAAAATAGTACCCATAAAAAACACAAGCCTCAACGTCAATGATAAATAGGCAATAACGGATGGCTGGCCTTATAGAGAGAGATGCAAAGAAAAAGCCATATCTTATAAACTGGCCAATAAAAAAAAAATATTAAAACAGGCAAAAGAACACAGACATTAGTCAGAAGAAGAACTCGCCAAATATAATCCCAAAATGCCTAATGATCATTTAGCCTTGATGATAAACAGGGATTAGCAAACACCACGTGCCATCGGAACCCTTCATATTCCATTAAATTTCACTATGTTCCTATTCAATTAAATGTCACTATGTTCCTATTCAATTAAATGTCACTATGTTCCTATTCCATTAAATGTCACTTTGTTCCTATTTCATTAAATGTCACTATGTTCCTATTCCATTAAATGCCACTATGTTCCTATTCCATTAAATGTCACTATGTTCCTATTCCATTAAATGTCACTATGTTCGTATTCCATTAAATGCCACTTTGTTCCTATTCCATTAAATGGCACTATGTTCCTATTCCATTAAATGTCACTATGTTCGTATTCCATTAAATGTCACTATGCTCCTATTCCATTAAATGTCACTATGTTCGTATTCCATTAAATGTCACTATGCTCCTATTCCATTAAATCCCACTATGTTACTATTCCATTAAATGTCACTATGTTCCTATTCCATTAAATGTCACTATGTTCCTATTCCATTAAATGTCACTATGTTCCTATTCCATTAAATGTCACTATGTTCCTATTCCATTAAATGTCACTATGTTCCTATTCCTTTAAATGTCACTATGTTCCTATTCCATTATATGTCACTATGTTCCTATTCCATTAAATGTCAGCAATTCCACTGCACTTCTCTTACAAAAAGACAGGCATTTCAAATTGACCACATACTTTCGAACAGTAGTGTATATTTATTTTTAAAAAATGGTTCTCTATGTAGTTGTAGTACATTATATCAAACCGACATATAACGCCATGCAAAAGCCTGGCAGATGCTGAATCACACATAAAGCAAATAGGTTTCAATTTGTAATATCACTTTATATCCATGAAGACCTCTTTCCATCCATTTGTTCGGTTTCACAATACCCAGCACTAATGCTCTCTATCCTTCCTTCCATATCATTCATTTTTAGACATGAAAAACATCAGCCGTCGGTCTAAATAATAGTCTTTGTTCTGCTAATTTCTTAACATATTGTCATCACTGATCTGAACCTCGAAATATTTATTTAGTTTTGTCTAAAATTAACTCAAATTAAGTGGTAGTCATGGAGTCTCGTGAAAGTGGCGTTGACGACAGATTGGTAGACAGGGTTGAATCATGGGAGTGAAGTTATAATGCTTTATGGTAAAAACGACAAGGCATGATGGATCAGCCCTGCCTGCTGTGGCCCCCTCCCTCTCACTGCCACCCCCCTCCTCTACTGTACTCTTCAGTCATCATTCAGCAGCACCACAGGGGTCGTATCCTGTCCTTCCTCAATCTCCACCCACAACACAGTGTGCCCCCCTCCCCCAGGGAATAGCCCTGTGGCCCCGTGCCCACAACCCCCGGCCACTACCACAGAGGAGGGCTGACAAAGCAAATCTCTTTGACCGGATCGGCAGAAAATGACAAGGCACTTCACCGCCCTGAGGTGGAAAAAACACAAACGTATTTTACAATTTAACTTAATACCAACACAATTGCATTAAAACAGACCTGTTCCATTGATTTGAGAGATAAAGGGCAAAGTAGAAGTCCTGACACTTTGGATCAATGGAAATCCGGTCAATTCGGATCAATGGAAATTGAATTTTCTTGGAATGAATTTAGAGAGATAAGACAAGCAATATGAGCAGTAAATTAGTATAAGTGATGAAAATATTGCATTGCATCTCTTCACTTCCGCCACATCAGCTGTGACATCAGCAGTGACTGTTGATGCTATCGTATAGCATAACACCACCAGGGACTTCAAACAAAACAGTGGCAAACAAAACAGTATAATTAAGAGATATGTTGCTATACAGGTTTGCAATACTGGATTACGCTTAAATATGTAGTTGGCTAAATTATATAGTAAAAACCAAGGTGGTCCTATTAATCATCTTGAAAATAACATGAAAAAATATTTGTTTTATAGACATTATGCTCAAGGGATTCTGATGCAATTTAATAGTATGCATTAAAGAATATGAATTTTATTTGAGAATAAATGTCCATGGATATGACATTAAACAGCAATTCATCATCTAGACACATCTATTTATTTACAGTACTATACAATACAATGTATTGGTTATTTTTAATACACAAATAAAGAACTTAACAGCTAAAAAAGAAGAATGTGTAACATTCTCAGAATTCAAAAGTTTATAAATAATTGGAAAACGATATGTGAATGGTATGGTGACCGTATTATTACAATTAATTAATCAAATAAACAACTGTGCGTTAATTTACATTATAGCTACTGTATTCAATTTAAAACTATATAATAAAATGAAGAAACAATTGATTTTAATGTACCGGTATTAGAACTTTTATATTAAAGTAAAATATTTACATGTAAATGCAAATTCATTTATAAACAAATGTAAATGAAAACAATTTGAATTATTCCCAGACCTGGATGGTAATCTATTTTGTAGGCTTTCCTGTGTCTTATTCAAATCATGTTATCACTCCAAACAAATGTATCATGCACAAATCGATCAGATCACTGAACAAATGTTTAGTACAATTTGGTCTATACGTTTTACCAAGGCTGGGAAATAATACTGTATACGGACCTTATGTTTGCCAAAATAACATATATATACTAGTCAAAATAACCGGACTAGCAAAGTAGATTAATAATTGCGATAAGTGATTTTCAAAGACCCCTGTGAATCTGAAGGCTATTTAAGAATTGTAATCCTCGACAGGACAATAAATTCTGACACCTACAATCGGGGGCAGGATAAATGTCCATGGCGCCTGGAGTGGAGAAAGAGGTGTCCCTAACCAGAAACAACGAGACACAGCGAATTTGGTTTGTCACCGGGCTATTTTTGCCTTTTTGCATGACAGAAACCATTGAAATATTACCGCATAATATGTGACTTAGGCCGATCCTAATGCAGCTTTTCCTTGAAGAATTCTGATGTGTGTCCCCATCCCCAATATGTAGCTATACGCCATAGATCACATGTGGTGCCACCACGGATCATGCAGTTTTCTAACCACATTTAAGTCAACAGCACCTATATATTTACCCCTTAATGGCTTCTAATTCAATGTGTTAATTAGATTTCCAAGCATGCCAAATATGCAATCTTTTAAGAATTGGTAGGCCTATATTCTAATTTAATCCAAGCTAAACTGGACAAATTGCCTTTCCAATCAACGTGATTAATTTAATTGTTAGGCTTTTTTCTTGGTTTTTCTCCCCCTTTGGCTGTCTTGTTTTCGCATTTACGTGTTGGTAATAGACAACATGGGATTTTGTCACTAAACCTATTGGCTTCAGGGCGTTCTCCAAGTTCAAAAGTTCACCTTTTACGATCTCCAAAAGACCCACTGACTGCCCACATCCAAATAAAAACATTCCACAAACAACAGTCAAACCCATCATAGAGAGACATATTCCCAAATACTGACAAATGAAAAACACACAGGTCTGCATTTAACAGGCAGAACATAGGATCAGGTATACATTCTCATCCGTGACGGTTTTTTTTTTCAGGATGATCACGCAATAATAATTTTAAAGGAACATATCGATAATTGTCTTGCCAATTACTGTACATGTTTTTTTCCAAGATATAGGTATCCATGAACAAAACTTGATTTAATAAACTGACTAAAATGCACCGGAGTCAAATGAAATAACTCAAGCTGACCAGTGTTTACATTTGATTAATTGCACACTGGAATAGTAGCAAGTATCAGAGCACTTACCGTCGGTCTTGGGATTATTTCTCTCCGGGTAATCGAACCCATTCGTCCTCTTTCCTATCTCCATCCTCCTTCATGGAAGCTGCATGCGCGCCGATGTATCAACCCGAGGCTAGGAGACACTATTATTAGATAGACCTATTGCAGTGCGCTGTCTTCACTGGACGGACCGCGGCCCCATGCTTTTTGGTGTCAGTAGTTGGAACAACCATAGACTATGGGAATAACAGTTCTTCCACACCCCTACACCTACAAATTCGTCACCCTGAAAATGAGCTGACGTAACCACGCGCAGCAGCAGGCATTCTGGGTTATGTAGGGTTTGGCCGTGTGTGATGGTGATGGTGACTGACATCAATATGCTCTTATAAGTCTGTAATGTGTTTATAAACTCGCAATGGGATTTAAGAACACACTAAAGTGAGAGACTATAAAAAATAATGTCCGAGCAAATTAACTTTTTTCACTCGGGTGATTCACCAGGATAGACCTGCAAAAATGTTTGTCATGTCTCATGTCTGTCATGATGATTTCTGATATAATTGACATTTTTTGGACATTTGGTAAAAAGCCTCCTTAAAACACAAAGCAAGTTGAAATACAAATTAAAACAGAATAACAGGAATGACTCATTACAAATTATTTGAATTTCAAATAAAACTTTACCTGTGACATAAATACATGTAAAATAATGTGTATCAATCGTGTGTGTGTATGTTGAATAACTGTTTTATACTCTTCCAAAAGTCAGATTTTCACTTTCTGCTCCAGTAATAGGGTAACTTCTGTAAACCATATAAAAAAGAATGATGTGATGTGATGTCATAAAAACAAAAAATATCTTAAGTTCTTCTAATTCTATTCGCCATTGGGGTTTGGTTGAATATCACTACCAGCTCATGAAGAACCACAACTCATTCACGCAGTTGCTACAAACAGCCAGGAGATAGCGCTGCTGCACCATTACAAAATACCATCAGTGACCAGACTTCTTGGTCATGTCTTGGTCATGTTTTGTATTTTTGAATACACATTTGATCTGTTATTAAACCACCAAATTGCTAAAATGTGAATGCTAAGCGTTTAAATTGTAGACTAAAAAAGCGTGCCAGTTTAAATATCCCCTGTGCGGATTTGTCAAATTTGTCTCAATAAAGTTGAAAAGTTTGAATGAAAATTGACAAACGATAACACGAAATACTTTTGGATGTAAAATTGTGTTTACGTGTGTGTTTGTTAGTTTGTAAGTATGTGTGTGTGTGTGTGTGTGTGTGTGTGTGTGTGTGTGTGTGTGTGTGTGTGTGTGTGTGTGTGTGCGCGCGTGCGTGTGTGTGTGTGTGCAAATTGCCCCTCCCATGGTAGGGGAAGACAAGATGGGTGGATGATGTTTAGGACCAGACGGTTCACAGCGTCTGATCAGTTTGGTTGGCCACTCGCAGCGCCTGTTACAAGCAACAGCATATACAACGTGCGTCTGTGGCCATGGAGTCCTAATATTATCACGTGCCAATAACGTCTGACCTTGTGATTTTAATAATATCCTACTTCTTGTTGTCTATCTTCTTGACGATCCGAC
Source organism: Dallia pectoralis (assembly GCA_029465975.1). Classification (NCBI taxonomy): domain Eukaryota; kingdom Metazoa; phylum Chordata; class Actinopteri; order Esociformes; family Umbridae; genus Dallia; species Dallia pectoralis. The sequence continues at coordinate 9,608,808 of CM055750.1, forward strand.
ATCAAAGGTGGTGCTGACTGGGGGATCTTTTGGTCTGCAATCAGGCACTTGGAAGAAAAATGAGGAGATTTACGAATTTATTGGCTTTTCTCCTGGTTTTGTGTAAAGATGTCACTGCGCAGAGTAAGGTAGGTTTTATTGCATGGATTGTTTAAATATTGATAACACCTGTATAACACTCCAGACACAAGTAACTCCACTATGCATAATAACACCTGTATAACACTCCAGACACAAGTAACTCCACTATGCATAATAACACCTGTATAACACTCCAGACACAAGTAACTCCACTATGCATAATAACACCTGTATAACACTCCAGACACAAGTACCTCCACCATGCGTAATAACACCTGTATAACACTCCAGACACAAGTAACTCCACCATGCGTAATAACACCTGTATAACACTCCAGACACAGGTACCTCCACCATGCGTAATAACACCTGTATAACACTCTAGACACAAGTAACTCCACTCCACCATGCGTAATAACACCTGTATAACACCTGTATAACACTAACACCAGACTCCAGACTACAAGTACCTCCACCATGCGTAATAACACCTGTATAACACTCCAGACACAAGTAACTCCACCATGCGTAATAACACCTGTATAACACTCCAGACACAGGTACCTCCACCATGCGTAATAACACCTGTATAACACTCTAGACACAAGTAACTCCACTATGCGTAATAACACCTGTATAACACTCTAGACACAAGTAACTCCACTATGCGTAATAACACCTGTATAACACTCCAGACACAAGTACCTCCACCATGCGTAATAACACCTGTATAACACTCCAGACACAAGTAACTCCACCATGCGTAATAACACCTGTATAACACTCTAGACACAAGTAACTCCACCATGCGTAATAACACCTGTATAACACTCCAGACACAAGTAACTCCACCATGCGTAATAACACCTGTATAACACTCCAGACACAATTAACTCCACTATGCATAATAACACCTGTATAACACTCCAGACACAATTAACTCCACTATGCATAATACCACTGTGATTACTAGTGACAAAATACTAAAACATATTTACATCCATGTCCTGCAGGTCTGCGTATTGTTGTCTAGAAAGCAATGATTTTTACATATATTTAAACATATATATGTAATCAATATATTTATATTGCCTGGCTATTATATACTTATAAAAATTTATTAGTACCAATTGAAATGGTTTATTTGTTCACGAGGGTGCGAGGTTGCGAGGTTGTTTGAAGGCGATAGCATTTTGAATGATAACCAATGAGTCTACATATAAAGTTGGTGGGAATTTGAATGCCGATTTTACTCCCAATATCCCTCGTCCGGCTGTCTTGTTATCAGTGAAACAGACTTTCGATGGACACTAATCAGAGACGGTAGCCCAGAGTCATTTTTGAAAGGACGGGTGAGAGAGATCAAACCATTTATTGGATTTCCAACAGATGCTATTAAGGAACATGTCATCAAGTCTGCTTTGTTTCTTTGACCAGCGTTATTACACATGAGACTAAGAACCGTTCTCATAGGTGAAACTCGTGAGTTGGGCCTGAGGCCAAATGAGATGTGGGAAATGGCACCCAGTGTGGTAACAGTAATATCTGCCCAGCCTTGTTTGAACAGCTGCTGGACTTCAGTAGCCTCCCTCTGATAGACCTGCATTCCCCAGAGGAGAGTCTCCCCACATGGTTCTGTGTAGATGGCTACGCCTCCCGGTCGAAAAAAATGGGCACACAAGGGTGGAAGCACGCCAGATGTTCTCTTTGTGTCTGTCAGGAGAGGTCCGGTACAGTTAGAACAACCAGCACAGGTGCTGTGTGTTTACCACATGCTATTGGTTTTGGGATGTCAACACGCGTTTATATGATAATATAACATTATATGACAATGTTAGTCCCATATTAATATCGATATCGTGAATCGTGGAGGCAAGCTCAGTAGGATGCCCAACAATTTGGAGATCCATTTGAATGCGGATAAGGTTTTCTGTGATTCTGTCGTCTCAAGCACCTGTCCTTTGTTCTGGCGGACTGCTTTCCGCCCCCACGCCGACCCATTAGACACGGTCCGCTCAGCATGGGTAGTCACGGCCCGCTAGTGGCATGGAGACTGTCGTGGGCCAGAGCCGGATCACGGAGCACACCGCGGTGGAGTGTGTGAGTTGGCCCGTGCACCTGCTCCTTGTTTTGGTTGTAAACAAGTCCGGGAATACGGCGGAGGTCAACGAGAGGGCTGAGATAGAGAAAGAAGCAGGCGGCCACAGGACACCCCTCTGTCTCAGCAACAAACTAATGAGACTCGGTGTGTCCCTGGGAATTAACGAAACAATATAACTCAGCGTGTCAGTGAGTCGGCCCGTGGGACTGTGGCCTCTGGCATCGCTGCTGCTGGAACACGGCTCTGATTCTGAACTCCAGGAAATGAAACAACTCCAGAACAGTAAACGAAAAAGCAATATTCCCTTCCCTTTGGGATTGTGATGTGAGTGAAAACTAACAGGAAAGCACCAAAAGTACATTTAAAGAATAAAATATTTGAGTCTTTTAGCTGTGCGTCCTCCAATGGCTGCCAGAGGATTAAGTGAACGAAAGAAAGTGTGCTTCAGCCATCTTCTCTCTTCACCACCTGCCTTCCTCCTGTTTTAGCTCAAGTCTGGACCTTTCATGTTGTTTCTTCCACCTGACAGCTGAATTCCTGGCTACTGCTCTGTTAGCAGGAAAGAGCCTGGTTGGTTACCATGTTAGTTCCACAGAAAGTAAATGTGTCCTTTATCTGACGCTCTCTCAATAATACTGTGTTTCATCATTTAAAAAACTCATTAGACTTCTTAAGGGAGGTTAGATTCAATGAATAAACAAACACGTGGAACTCCCTAAACTGCAGATAAAAGCAATGGCCACAAGCTAATTTCAGTCATGATTTAGGATCCAGACATACCCAGATATTTCAGTTTATTTGTAATGTTTTTACAGATTAACCATTTTATTAATGCACAGACTATCTGATTCCCGCTCTTAGACAACAGATCTATCTTCTCCACGCTTCAGCTCTCTCATTGATTTGTATCCACGAGGTAAACCTAAGATTCGGAGTATGCAAGGACGGTCCCAGAAATGGCCTCAGTTGGAATGTGGATGTGTACCCCCAAAAGCAGCAAGTGCTCAGTAAGCTTGTGTCCTGCTAATTAGCGTCTCAGTGCTAATACCGGTTTCTGTTCAGGTTCAGGACTGCGGTGTCATGGTTCATCTCCAGGCTGAGGACTTACATTTCCCTTCAGAGTCCAGGTTCACATTTACAGTGGCACAGCAAGACTGTTTGTCATAAGAACAACTAATTAGATTAGGAATTAGGTAGGAAGAATTTGGACTCCAGTTTTGTCTATAATGTGTAGCGCCAGGCACATGTCTCCAAATAACCGGATGTAACCGGTATCCAGAGGAAATGGAAAAGCGTCTTAGTCATGAATACCGCTTTTCAATGTTAACAAAGCAACACTATTTTAATTCCTCCACATTAAATGGTTTGGTTGAATAATGCAGAAAATTATTTAACGGAGCAAGCAAGAAAGCACATTCAGGGTTACTTTCTACTTTGGATTAGTAGTGTTCAGAGTGGAGTGAGGGGTCAAAGGTCATGGAATTTTAATTTATAGCTTGTCGGTCTTCATGGCTGAAAATGATCTTGAAGTCGATCTATGACAATTATCCAGCATGAGACGTATTGCGTTAGTAATCCAGGTCCATGTTTTTTTATTTGGATTTTAGGTTGAAGTTGTCATTTTCAAATAGCCACTGCAATGCTTTGATTTAGTAAACTGAAAACCTCTTTTAAGACCGTACTGTTTCGTAGCTACTTCACTTTTTATTTTTTTATTCAGAAACAGCTTGTTCAGTGTTTTTAAGTAAACAGATGAAGTGGAACACAGTCTGTTCTCGATTATTTTAAATGAATAAAGGTTTTTGAAAAGTAGCCTATAACTACAAAATCATGTTTGTTAAAGCTACAGCGCTGTAGGTAAGCTCATATGTCATCGGTCCCAGTAACAGCCCGCTGCTCGCCAAAACATTCTGACCTGCGTTCTAGAACGGACATCCTTGTTTATAAAGACCACAGTTATTTTTACATTAACTCAGAAGGCCGTCATAAAATACCAGTGGTTTTCTGTGTTATTTAAAGATAAGGCAAACAAATTCCTTGACGGTGCCAACAATTATGTGCAATAAATCATCTTTATGTCATTCCTGACACTTCTCGGATTTATGAGTGTTCTCCGGCAAGCTTCGTGATTGGATCGTGTACTGTGGTCAGTGTATGAATGTGTAGCCAATCGAGACATGCAGCTGACGCCCTTCCCCCCAACGTGGAGACAAAAGCTTGTATTTAGGGTCCTATTCTTTTGACCTGAAACTTGACTGCTCTCTGAGGTCAAAGCCAAAGGCTCCAAACTCAAAGCACGCATTAAGCTTCCAGCAGTTAATTACGATTGTCGCTCTCATGCGATAAATCCTGCCGGCGTGGGATGCTAAATGAGCGGAGCGAGGACAGTAACGCTTCTCAAAGCCAACATCATTTTCCAGCCAATGAATGTCCTCCTTTCTCATGTCTGTATACAGAAAAGAAAGTGGAATAAAGTTCCCCGGTCGATTAACACGCTACACCGCTAACGCAGCTGTCCACAGTAGGCAATCCGGTAAAGCTGGGAGGAATTCCGCTGGTTAGTCCCGGCACTTGAAGCGTCTACAGCTGATGTTGCTAAGGAGCGGGCCGGATTTGGATGGCCCGGGTCCGGGGTGGAACGCTAAGGCACAACAGGGCCGTGGGCACAACTGAACTCAGATCTGCTAATCCATTCTGTTTTCATGTGGTTGTGGCATTTGTCGACCAACTGCCTGTTTCACTTGACACAGGTCAGGAATGGCTGGCCAGTACGCACACAGTGGCCCTGACCTGTAATCAAAGACCCCTCCGAGTGAACCCGCAGGAGGACAATTCCAGCGGTGCGGATGTGACATACACACACATGCGTTCCTACTAAATCTGAAATTGCCTCGCGGAAATGGCTTTTTTCAAGCATAGATGAACATCTGAAGGATTTAGGATGTGTAGACACAAAATAAAAAATGATGTCATTCCGAACGTCACTCCACTTTACATGTCAATGGAACGACGAAGAATACGTTATAGAGATGCAACCGAAGTGCACAGGGGTTTTTGGTTAGAACAGGAGCTTTGGCAAATGTCTATAAATCACAAAAGTCTCCGTGGAAAATATAAGTTTCCGCGTTCGAAGGAAGTGTCATTCTTTCTAACGGATGTGACATCGTGCACATTTTCTAATAATAGCTTGGTTGTCCTCAGAAAATTCACTTTACCACGGGGTGTGCAAAACATGTTTTTTCAGAGTTGTTTATTAGAGAAAAATGTAATGCCCGGGCTGACCCTATGGTGGAATTGCCCAGGATTAGAATGTACTGAGCAACCCCCCCCCCACGTCCCCGCCCACCCCTGTCGCTCAGGCTGCATTCCTCCGCTAATGAGCTCCCCTTCCCTCCCTACCCTCACCAGCCTGCATGGCCTGTGCTCCATAAGCATCCACGCCACCACCCAGATCCTGGATATGAATGTACTGCTAGTTAGTCCTTTAGCTTAAAGCTATGCTGCGCTTACCGGCCCCCGTTTGATATGGCACGGGAAGACGCAGACACTCCTCATGAGGACGCCTTGATTGAGAGCTAAGTTGAGATGTCAATTAATTCGATAGAGAACGTGGCAGAGTAAGAACTCAGTGGAGCGACATGTTTCTTTTTCCAAAGAATTGACAGAAACCGACGGAGATAACTCTTTAATGAAGAATCTCTGCAGTTCCGTTTTTTTAAAACGGTACCATATGTCGGCCCGCCTGCCCCAAAAATGTAAAGATCTCTAAATCTGGTTGGAGGCGGATGCTAGGTCCGGCCCCTGGATAGGGGGCCTGAGGCACCTCAGAATGTGCTGGTGGATTACCTCAGCACCGATAGTGTGTATCGACCCTGAGGCCTGAACACAGGGAGATGACCAGAGAAAATAGACCCAGTCAGAGAGGCAGACAAGAAGACACTTGACTATTGTGGCACCTTCAACTCCCCGGGATACATTTACCAACGATAACCGAATGTTATATCAGACACGCATTGAGTGGATTGGATAAAACATTTAAACTTGTTTAAATTTGATTATAGTTGGTAATAAAACATGCAATAGAAGAGGTTTGCACTTGGTAAGTCAGACTCATTTGGCTTGCCAGTGTCTGACACACAGCTGTGGTTAATAGTTTATATTGTTTGCCTTGCGTTGGTCTTAGTGCCTTTTATGCACTTCAAAGAGGCATGTGCGGACTGTCCCAGGATCAATTTCTTTACTCCGCTTTTCTTTCTCGCCAGAGAAAACTGATTTATTACTCATAGAACGTCTACTAGGGAGAGTCATCCGGAACATTGCAACAGCTCTCCGTAGACTGTTGTGAGAAGAATATCCAAACTCAGCGTATTTGATAGTGTGAAACCTCATTCAAACCAAGCCATTGATTACTATGAGTTCAGAATAGTAACTTTCTCTGTATGTCTGTCTGGCCGTCTGTCTGGCCCTCAGTGATTACAGTGTAATCAGTAAAGTATAATAACTAGAGTGTAACCAGTACAATGTAATTAGTACAGTGTAATCAGTAAAGTGTAATAACTAGAGTGTAACCAGTACAGTGTAATCAGTAGAGTGTAATCAGCACAGTGTCACCAGTACAGTGTAATCAGTACAGTGCAATCACTAGGGTCTAATCAGTACAGTTTCATCAGTACAGTTTATTCAGTACAGTGTAATAAGTACAGTGTAATCAGTACAGTGTAATCAGTACAGTGTAATCAGTACAGTGTAATTAGTACAGTGTAATCAGTACAGTGTAATTACAAGAGTGTAATCAGTACAGTGTAATCAGTACAGTGTAATCAGTAGAGTGTAATCACTACAGTGTAATAAGTACAGTGTAATCAGTTCAGTTTATTCAGTACAGTGTAATCACCATCGTATAATCAGTACTGTGTAATCTCCATCGTATAATCAGTACTGTGTAATCACCATCGTATAATCAGTACAGTGTAATCAGTACAGTGTAATCAGTACAGTGTAATCAGTACAGTGTAATCAGTACAGTGTAATCAGTACAGTGTAATAAGTACAGTGTAATCAGAACAGTGTAATCAGTACAGTGTAATCAGTACAGTGTAATCACAAGAGTGTAATCAATACAGTGTAATCAGTACCGTGTAATCACCATTGTATAATCAGTACAGTGTGATCAGTACAGTGTAATAAGTACAGTGTAATCAGTACAGTGTAATCAGTACAGTGTAATCAGTACAGTGTAATCAGTACAGTGTAATCAGTACAGTGTTATCAGTACAGTGTAATCACAAGAGTGTAATCAGTACAGTGTAATCAGTACAGTGTAATCAGTACAGTGTAATCAGTACTGTGTAATCACCATCGTATAATCAGTACAGTTCACCCTCTCTCTCTCTCTCTCTGTCGCCTGGCGGCTCAGATCTTCGGGGAAACAGAACCGGTGCGTATGACGTCAGAGGGCTCAGACTGCCGCTGCAAGTGCATCATGAGGCCCCTGAGTAGAGACGCCTGCCAGCGCCTGAAGAGCGGCAGCGCCCGCGCGGAGGACTTCTACACGGTGGAGACGGTCAGCTCCGGGTCGGACTGCAAGTGCTCCTGCACGGCTCCTCCCTCCTCCCTCAACCCCTGCGAGAACGAGTGGAAGATGGAGAAGTTGAAGAAACAGGCTCCCGAGCTCCTCAAGGTGAGCGGACGTGCGTGCGACGCCGACGCACCTGTAACCTGGTCGAGTAACCGTTGAACCGTAAACGTTCGCAGCGGTCGGGTCATCGCATACTTGAAGTACTTCAGTCACAGGGACCGTGTTTGCGGTTTGATGTTGACGATGGGTCATAATAGGGCATAAGCACAAACAGGGTACCACGTTACTGGTTCGGGTTAAAGCTTTGAAGTGTTCTAGGTCACAGCGGATATGATCTCACTGGTTCTCTATCTTGTGATAACATCTCGGCACTACTGAGGACGTATGTGTCTGAAGCGAACATTAGTTTCTCACAGGCCGGGGAGAGGTGGGTTGGCACGCAAGGCTGTTTGCCATATGTACGCCAGAACCAGATGTGTGATCTGACCGGGTTCAGTCGGAGCCATAGATTAAACCCGGGTTGTCAAGGATCTCCGTATCTGATAAGAAATAAATACCGAAGAAACCAATTGCATTTCAAAAGAATGCAAGAAAATATAATTTTCGCGAGGACTTCGAATGCAGCATATGAATGACGTTGATGAGGTTTGGGTGTTTTTAAGAGTGAGCAGCTGTCTGATTCCTGAACAAAAGAAAGTCAGGGTGGTATACAGCAGCCCACATTATGGGGTGAATACCTTTAAATTAAAATAGGCGTTGGCATGGGTTGGTCCAGACCTCTGCTGTCTCTCTGGGGCCGCATATTGCATATCGGCATCATAAATGTCAAGCCAGTTTGAGGCTATAAGCAAAAACTCTTTCCCCTCTTTTGACCATTTCCTGTCAAAATAAACCATAAAGACACCCGCAACCTAATAAATAGGTCTAGGTGTTTTTTAAGTGTCATTGATTATTTAAAAAAAACACTTTAAGTTAGCGTGCTGTAGCCTAATAAACATGTTTATTATGTTTTATGTGTCTTTTTCCTCTGTGTGTTTCCTCAGTTGCATTCCATGGTGGACCTTCTGGAAGGGACGTTATACAGTCTGGATCTCATGAAGGTCCACTCCTACATGAACAAGGTGGTTTCTCAGATGAACACGCTAGAGGAGGTAAGGACGTGTGTTATTATTGTCTAAGAAATAGCTCAATGGCAAAGACATAAGACAAAAACAGAGTGCCAAGTGTCATGTCTTCTACTACTACTGCATTTGACTTGGGATCTGTTAAAGCTGTCTGTAATCCTGTATTATGGACCTTTGAGAAGAGTCAAGATTAAGTAAATGCATAATTGATTAAATATTGAATTAATTTAATTAATGGGTTTGAGGTAATACTGAATAAATATGTTATTAACTTGATAATGTACATCGAGTGCAGGACTGTATTGTTTTGTTATTTGCATTTGATATGGTACAATGGACTTCTGTATTCCCAGACGATCAAAACCAACCTGACACGCGACAACGAGTTTGTGAAAGACAGCATGGTGACTCTGACCAACCAGTTTAGGAGGTATGACAACTACTCCAACATCATGATCAGCATAAAGAAGGAGATCTCCAGTCTGAGCCAGCAGCTGCTTCAGAAAGACCAAACAGAGACCAATGTTCAGGTAGGACGCAAACACTCAGAAAAATACACACACAGGCTAGGTCAACACGAAACGCTACTCGCAAGTTACACATCAAACACGAACGGTTCTCACGTGCCCAGAGACACGCGCCGTAAATGCTCGTCTTTAACATCGACGTTTGTCGGCAGGACACCAGCGATGAGAAAGCGAAAGACACCATGAAAAATCTGAACAAAAAGCCTCCTCCCAAACCCCTCAAAGAAAAGGTAGTCAAGCCCAAGAAAGAGCCGGCCAAGCCTGTGAAGCCGGTCAAACCCGACCCCACAGCCAAGGCCAGAGTGGCAGGGCACCAGCCGGGTGTGGTGAGGGGCATCACCTACTATAAAGCAGCCAAGGTGGATGAAGAGGAGCACGGCACAGGTGCTAAAGGTAAGAGGGGCATATATACACAGACCACACACTCTCCCCTAGCCAACACAGGTGATAAAGGTAAGAGGGGCATATATACACAGACCACACACTCTCCCCTACCCAACACAGGTGATAAAGGTAAGAGGGGCAGATATACACAGACCACACACTCTCCCCTACCCAACACAGGTGATAAAGGTAAGAGGGGCAGATATACACAGACCACACACTCTCCCCTACCAAGCACAGGTGCTAAAGGTAAGAGGGGCATATATACACAGACCACACACTCTCCCCTACCAAGCACAGGTGCTAAAGGTAAGAGGGGCATATATACACAGACCACACACTCTCCCCTACCCAACACCGGTGATAAAGGTAAGAGGGGCAGATATACACAGACCACACACTCTCCCCTACCCAACACCGGTGATAAAGGTAAAAGGGGCAGATATACACAGACCACACACTCTCCCCTACCCAACACCGGTGATAAAGGTAAGAGGGGCAGATATACACAGACCACACACTCTCCCCTAGCCAACACCGGTGATAAAGGTAAGAGGGCCAGATATACACAGACCACACCACTCTCCCCCACACAGGTGTGTCCATGTGCACTGAGGCTCTCTGAAACTGAAAACAATGTTTGGTTGTGACTTATTTGCACTTAGTCAGTCTGCATGTCCTCATTGGTTCTCTCCTAATGTGATTGTTCCCCACTTAACCAATTAAAATCCCTGGAGGCTATTTTGGATCTGAGCTTCGTTGCATTGTGCCGGATCAGCATTGCGACATGATGTTTTTCAGATTTCCTCCAGGGATGTTTTGTCCCCGCTCTTACATCAGTGGGATAGCTATGCCCCTGGCATCTCAGAAGTGCGACCGTGAATTCATTCCATCAGATCCCTGGCACAAGATTTGTCCGGATGTTGTTGTAGAAAATGCTTGGTTTGAATCATCATAGGATCGTGTTGCCCTTGTGCTTTCAGCAGGCAGGAAGTCCAGATCATTTATTGTCATAATACACAAAGCAAATGGAATGCTGCTTGGATGGAACTCAAATGCCTCCGCACACATGCCTCCGCACACATACCTCCGCACACATGCCTCCGCACACATGCCTCCGCACACATAGCCTCCGCACACATAGCCTCCGCACACATGCCTCCGCACACATAGCCTCCGCACACATGCCTCCGCACACATGCCCCCGCACACATGCCTCCGCACACATAGCCTCCGCACACATGCCTCCGCACACATGCCTCCGCACACATGCCTCCGCACACATGCCCCCGCACACATGCCTCCGCACACATGCCTCCGCACACATAGCCTCCGCACACATGCCTCCGCACACATAGCCTCCGCACACATGCCTCCGCACACATACCTCCGCACACATGCCTCCGCACACATAGCCTCCGCACACATAGCCTCCGCACACATGCCTCCGCACACATAGCCTCCGCACACATGCCTCCGCACACATGCCTCCGCACACATGCCCCCGCACACATGCCTCCGCACACATAGCCTCCGCACACATGCCTCCGCACACATGCCTCCGCACACATGCCCCCGCACACATGCCTCCGCACACATGCCTCCGCACACATGCCTCCACACACATGCCTCTGCACAAATGCCTCCGCACACATCTTCAGGCAAATGTCATCCCTGTGCGGCTGAAAGCTGACTAAACATTTGACTCAATCCTCTTGAAGTGTGGTTGAATGGACAGGTACGCTAGGTTGGTTAAGGGAGTACGAACGCATATGCGGTCAGGTCACGTGTTCTGCCATGCTGAGCTGGTCGACCCGGTGAAGCGGTTCAGCTTATTTCCGTAATCTCACAAAGAGCGAGGCATTTTTCCGCATTTAACGTCCGTCAGAAGTCAGGCATCCGTTAGCTGAGGGACAATGTGACTTGGGGATTGCAGAGCATACTTCAGATGTTTGACCCCGTAAACCTTCAGTACATTCTCCTATCTGTGCCCGCCCACTGGGTCCTTAAGCTCTCACTGGCTACCTATGCCGTTGCTAAGCTCCACTGACACGTGGTCGAAGGGGCGAGCAGGTGATTATCAATGTGCGCGTTCCGGGTGCATGCGGCGCTCAAGTAGCCGGCCGGCGACGGCGTTTCATCTCGCACATCACATCTGCCTGGCAGCACAGGAAGCGGAACGTAACAGACGCTCCCGACGCTGTCCTCTGTTCTTCCGTCCTCTCCCCGCGGCCCGGGGGATGAGAACGTGTCATGTGAGGCCCGAGGAATTCCGAATCCAAACAGACACGGGCAGAGGCAGCGGGACACACTTGGTTAGAGTCGAGGACAGTGGGAGTTCCAGGAAGCTGTCTCACTCCGTCTGCTGCATAACTTGCGTGGCCCCCTTTGAAGTGGCTCGGTGCCGTGTGTGCCTCCGGTCCACTTGGGACGAGGACGGCGTGAATATCCAGTGTCCAGTTAATTGTCACGAAAACCGATGGCCCCTCGAGATCTGTTCTTTTGTTCGAGCCTTCCTGTAACTTAATCCCACGGCCTGCTTTCTAACACCTCTGACACTTTTCCTTCCTCAGAAAACGCTGCCAAGACTCACGGCTTTCACCACGCCAAAGAGACGCACGCCCAGGACGACGGCACCGGAATCGGCCCGAAACACGTCGAGGGAACGGCGGCTGTGTTGACGACACCCGCGGAGACGTCCCCCGCCGCCGCCACTACCATCGCCACGACAACAGTGGCGACAAGAACATCAGCCAGTACCCCGGTGCCATCCACAACCACCACCACCAGGAGCGTTGTCAGAGCGGAGAGGATAGACAGACCAGCGCCAACCATCATGCTGTTCCTGGACAACTTAGATAACAACAGCCGGCCGATCCTACACAGAGCAGGTAGCTACACCGTCACAGAATAACAAACCACGTGTCAGTTCTCTCTGTGACTCTCTGTGTCCAGCTGCGAGAGACATGCAGGGATATCAATCCACAACATGTATTTTATGAAGCCATTTTTACATCAGCGACGTGCTAATATAGATGCCCAGCTCAAAACCCCAAAGAACAAGAAACAACCAAATATAGATGCACAGAGGCTTGGAAGTAGTGTGGTAGTACTACCTTAGAAGGACCTAGGAGGAAACTAGAGATGATCTGAAATCTGAAGGGGTGGTAAGGCCTCTTCTAGCTGTGCAGGGTGAAGGGTGCATTTGATTTTGGCATAACAACAAGACACTGGGTGAAAAGATGGCCTGTGTCCAGTGTCTTTATGTAGAATCCAGAAGGACAACGACGGCCGGGCGGGCTGTGGGCAGTGACAGCAGGAATCATCAGGCACCAACTAGATCTGGACAGGGACAGCTAGGAGAGGTCAGACCAGGTAGTCCTGACGAGTGATCCAAGGGTCAATGTGCTGATAAGATTCAAGGACAGCCGACCATCACACGGAGCATTCCATTAATATACTGACCCTGGTCTCTCATTACAGCAAATGCAACGTATACCAAATGTAATTGGTACTGAGACGAGACAGATGTACTCTAGTCTCCAAGCAAGAACTATTGCAGGATAAAACTTAGGGCCGAGACGGTAGGTTGAACAGTGTCTGTGTCCCGATCAGAAGATCACCGCTGACATGTCTCAGTGTTCAGCTGATGGAGACAGTCAGTGACATGTCTCTGTGTTCTTCGGAGGAAACGCGTTACATCGAGCTGTCAGCAAATGTGTGACGGTGAAACTGTATAATTGAAAAAACATATACGGGTCATTATGGGTCATGTTTTCTGCAGGGTTTTTTTGTGTTGACTGTATTGTTGTACACCTGGCAGGGAAAATCCTGGAATGTGAGGGAACTCTGGCTTCCATCGAGCTCCCAGAGAAGCAGCACAGCTACGGGCGAAACGAAGGAGCCTGGATGAAGGATCCCCTGGCCAAGGACTTCAAGATCTACGTCACCAACTATTACTACGGCAACAACCTGGTGGAGTTCCGAAACCTGGATAACTTTAAACAAGGTGGGCTGGCCATATAATACATGAAATGCTCTGGCAATTGTTGTACGTTTTCTGGTCATTTTATTTATTTTGAACATTGGGTATTAACTGTTAAATTAATGGAATGACATGATACGACTGTAAAATAATTTGGGTATTGTATCTCCAGTGCTCTAGCTGGAGCCTCAGGATATATTTGTCACACTGTTTTCATTTTACACACAAAGTTCCTGAAACAACTGGACGAGACCCCGTCAGTTTGTGTTTCCCAAATATCTAAATAGAATCACTGGAAAAACATAGGCTACAGTTCGGAAAGCAAAGGCCCACTACTGAAAAGAGAAGACTTATCTGTCCGCAGAAACGACAACGGTTCTATCAACAATCCGCACTGACCAAACGGCATCCATGTTTTTCCATGGAACTTATCTTTGTGATAATCGGTTTGCCACAGTGCGCCCATCAGCCATTGTAAGTGTTAGTCCCAGCTTCCTCTTTATCGCGTGTCGCATCGGGACGTGCTTTTAGAAGCCTACTGTAGCCTATGATATCTAGATTTCCTTTCCCATTGTCGAATGTGCGTCACTTCATTTGGCCTGGGTTGATGTTTGCTTATCAGAACATCAAATTATTAGCATATTTTGTTGTTGTATCTTTCGGTAATTGGCATGGTATTAAAATTGGTTCTACTGATGCCTTCTGTCTTGTACATTACGTGGAATCTAATGAAATGTTCTTATAATAGGCAAGAATAATCTGGGTCCTGCGCGAATGTTATTTTTCCCCCATAGAAAGTCTCTGCAGAAGTACAAGCTCTGACACTAAGCAAAGGTTGACATGGTTTCACTACGAAAGGCTTTTTTTCTTTAATGGGGGTTATTAAAAAAACATAGCCCTGGGCCAATGATTTCTTAATCCTGCATGATCCCCACCCCATTGGACAATGTTCATCCGAGCATGCAGAGATTTTAGCCAGTAGCGGCTTCACAGCAGAGTGTGGATGACGGGAGCCTTTTTAGACTTAAACCGGTATACATATGCAGCCACTGGCTGAACTTATAATGTACTTTATACATACTGGAGCCCATATGAAGGACATGTAGTTATGTAATGGCAAATAATCATACTTGGCCTCTTACCATGGTCTTGCCATTCATCTGTCGTCATTACCGTCAGCTATTTAGACGCTTTAATTCAATAGCCGGTTAAAAATGAAATGTCCAGTAATGTATAAAAGTGTTAGGGGCCTGAATTCAGAACTAAAGCCATGGGAAAATATTGTATTTGTAAAAACATGAATATTTAAATAAATATATAAACATTTGAATAAATATAACATTTAATTATTGGTAAATGCCCCTGACATGCCTGCTTCCGCTGACCTTCCTTTAGCTAATTCAATTAGTTGTGCATTGTAACAATTGCATCAACAACCATGTCTATGAAATAAACATTCCAGCATCAACAAGAAGCTGAGTGACATTAAGACAAATTGATCTCAGAAAATAGTCAGCTCTAATATACATAATACCGAATACATTTCAGAAAATATAGACTTGTTAAATAAAAACCTGGACAGGTTTTCTATGGGTTGATTTTGTACTTCACTGAAGCTTCGAACATTTTTGAAATCCCATTTCCTCCCGACGTGTGCCTGGACAGGGACCATAGAACACAATTAGTTTCTCATTTGAAACCATTATACAGAACATTATACTCCTATGGAACTAGTAACCAGTAAAACAAAGCAGCCGAGAGTCCTGGCTACAGCATATTGACGTGGCAGTGCGTCCAACAGAGCAGTGGTTCCCAACGAGGGGTACTAGGACCCGTGAAGGTACTTGCTCTATAAACAGGGGGTACTAGAAAACTACTCATGACACCATGAGCTTACTAGTGAAACGATCATGAGAGGGGAGCTTTGGGAGCTTTGGGAGCACTTCGAGCGGAGCAACATTTTGTCGGTGGCACAGTCACAAAAAAAGGGGTTGGGCACCGATGCAATTGAGGGCTGCAGGAATCATCTTAATCGAGCTGTGACATAGATCTATTCCGGAATTTGCTGTGGAGTTGTTGCGATAAGACGACGCCATAGTCCCCAAATTAACATCGGCGACGTTCGCGTGAACCTTGTGTCGCGGAAAATATCCCCCAACTCAACTCAAACGTGACATGATGTATGCATGCTGTGGGAAGTTGGCGCTGACTAAAACACTTCTGTATTTGTTGCCTGTCAGGACGCTGGAGCAATCTCTTCAAACTGCCATACAACTGGATCGGGACGGGCCACGTGGTCTACAACGGCGCGTTCTACTACAACCGAGCGTTCACCAAGAACATCATAAAGTACGACCTGCGGATGCGCTACGTGGCCTCCTGGACGCTGCTCCACGACGTCGCCTACGAGGACACCACACCCTGGAAGTGGAAGGGCCACTCGGACATCGACTTCGCCGTGGACGAGAGCGGCCTGTGGGTGATCTACCCGTCCGTGGACGACGACTACACCCAGCAGGAGGTGATCGTCCTCAGCAAACTGGACCCCGGGGACCTGTCCATGAGGAAGGAGACCACCTGGAGGACGGGCCTGAAGAGGAACTCGTACGGGAACTGCTTCATCATCTGCGGGGTGCTGTACGCCGTGGACGTCTACAACCAGAAGGAAGGGGAGGTGAACTACGCCTTCGACACCCACACCAACTCAGAGGCCGTTCCTGGTCTGCCCTTCACCAACGAGTACGCCTTCACCACCCAGGTGGACTACAACCCCAAGGAGAAGGTCCTGTACGCCTGGGACAATGGACACCAGCTGACTTATAACGTGCACTTCGTCGACCAATGAGCACAGTCCGTTTGGCGCTCAGATCAAGCATTGGCCCGCGGAGAAACGAGCGATATTTCAGTAATGGACAGTTGAACAGTATTGGATTCAGCAGCCATCACTCCTATTTCATGCTAACCAAGACACTTTTTAGGCGGTCTTTAGACAACAGTGCTCCATAGTCAGTATGAACAGTGTGGAACAGAAGGAATGGAACACTGAACAAAAATGTCCCCTACAGGACGAGTTATCACAGGGCTTTTTAGCTGAAGCCGTTTAATATGATAAGTAACATTTACTAGAGAATTGTAAAATCTGAAATGAAACAATTTTGCTAATATGGCAGATTATTAAAGGGACAATTAATGGCTTGTCCTTTCTTGCATCATTCAAGGAAGTGTACGTCCAACTCCACAGCTCTCGGGTGTTGGTATGTTATTCTATATTACAAACAGCGCGGGAACGCCACCCGTTCTGGTTTTATGGCCATTCTAAATCCATCCACACAGTTTCGTCATCTGTCATTGTCGTTTCCTGCCTATTGATGCTAGCTGTTTTTGTCTCAATATCTAGATGTTGTCGGGTGCTGTTTCATTAACAGTTTTACGTAACTCAGCTGTTTAATATAGTGAGGATGAGGGAGCCATGAAATATATATATATGTATATAACTCACAAGAACGATATACGCACGTTTTTAACTTACAGTTTTCTATTCACTTGGTTCTTGTATTTTGTATGTGCTCGTAATTTCTTGTTGTTGTTGCTGAGAGTGGCTGCTTGAAATATTTCTGCATTCATCATCATTTTGACGTATTTGTGGATTCCAACTAATGACTGTTACGGAGGTGAATGATGTAAATACATGTTGAACCATTCATGAACCTTCATGACAGTTTAGTCTACAGGCTATAGGAATTCAAAAATGATTATATCTGGAGTACACGGGAACAGCTGTAGTCATGGAGACCACTATTTTAAGGCAAATATTACCTAAATATGTTTTAAACATTTTTACAAAAATATTTGATTTACTTTGAAACAACCCGTTTTATGGCTTAGGTCTATACATATTGTGTGCCTATTTTAATGGTTTTGTTACGTTTTCACAGAAACAGGCACCGCGAATTACAGCCCTGCAATCTATTGATTTGTCGTGTCTTCTTGTTTGATACCCATTTGTTTTACAGAAAGTGGAAGGCCTATATTTTAAAACGGTAGCAGATATACCGGGGAGAATGACATTATCTAATGTAATGAAGTCTCCGGGCACTCAGGATCAATGCAAATGTCATATTTCATAGCTAAGTTTTGCGGAGTGGAAACCCTAAACTACACACTAAACCTGGGCTGCTTTTGTCTGTTCTATGGAAGAAATAAAACAAAATTAATTTTAAAATAACTGCTCTGAGATATTGATGTCGACAGGATGCAGTTGAAAGTCCCAATTATTTATTCTTGTTTTTTGGGGTGTTTATCTCTTTCCCTGAATAACATAAAAAAAACTTTTTTTCCAGGACAATGGTCATTCAGCTCTTTTTATATCTGAAGTATAAGTGCACTGGAGGAGAGACCGCCCTGAGTCATGGTGAAATGGGCGGGGCTAAATGATTAGCCGGCTCGGGGCTCCGGTCCGGGCGTCGTTGGGGGCAGGAGTGGAAATAGAGCATGAGATGAATGTATCAGAGGTGTGGTCCTCTCATGTGCTCCTCATTAGGGAACACTATTTAAAGTGCACATTTCCCGTTTTTATCTAACGCAGCCAACAACTGGGAGGCACGTATTTATGTGTAATGCACAGTGTTTTATGCTTTTTTCATTGCTGGCCGATTGCCTGTTAACTTAACCGGTGCTGCGAGAGGCCGAAATGATGTCGTCAAGCAACCGGAGACAACAGGGATCCCAGTATAGCAATGAGGACCGATGACAATTCACATTGCCTGGGGTTTTGCGGTATCCATGTCTGACACAAAGTGATCCATCGCGCATCGACAGGGCCTCATGCTCCGACGAACAGTTTCACAGTGTTGAATTAAGCACAGATATAGTGCTCACTGTATTCTTTCCGACAGCAAAGCTTAGTGTCTCATGGTCGGGGCTCAGAGATACAAGTATATGACATGGAGTTCTTCTATAATTGACAGGAATTAACTGGGTTAATGTGGAGCAATGACTTGTGATGTCATACCGTAGAGGGGTTTGCATGTTCCATCCACCTCTCCACCTCCACACCCTGTTCTGAACGACTGCTCGGAGACCTCCCTGTTTATCAGTATCCTTACGGACGCAGGGAAAAAGCACCTCACCAGCCAAGAAAACCTCAGGATCTCTAGCCTGAAACATGAAAAGCGAAATGACATCATGATGGAAGGGGCTGAGGTTTTGTGATCAACGTTTTTCTTGATGTTTTTGTTGATCATAATTTTCTCCCCAACTTTTATGAAGTTTATCTTACAATTAGGGCCTTGCTTGATGAGACCAACTCCAGACTCCAGATAGTTGATGCTGTATCAAGGAAATGACATGATGTATCTTCTGAAGCACGTATGCTATGTTGCTTGTTTTTTTTCTCTGTGCACTGAATCCACAAATCTACACCAGAATCCTTATGTGCAGGACAAAACACATTCCTCAATTGAGCTCGCATGTGCCCAACGTAACGCAAGATGAAGCTAGGGCAATTCGTTATATTATTAACCCCCCAAACACCACAGGGACACTGGCCATTTGCACTGCCCTCCGCAAGACCCCTGGGCTAAACCGGAAGCAGGATTCAAACCCCGATCTCACAATGACGTGGCAGACTTAGGCTTTAACGCTGCTCCATTCAGGGTCTCCGTTGGAGATTAAAACTTTAAGTGTTGTTGACAAGATCAATTCAAATGCCAGTATATTCGATTTCTATTAAAAACACGTGTTTCACAATCTCAGCAAAAAAAATATCAATTTAATGTTAAGGATTTACATCTGCATACTTTTTTTCCGTCCTACTACTAACATATTGCTAACACATTCCACTAATGCTGACTAAATAAAATGTGTTCAGGAAACAAGAATTCATGAAAGCTTGTCCAGAAAAATGTGTGCAGCCTTGACAGGAGATTAATCAAGATCCGTTCAACCATTTCCTGTCGCCAGAAGTGGATCTGGGGAGCAGGAGTGTGACACTGAACTATGAACAAGAGGCCAAGCCTCCCATAATCGGGGACGTGAATGACACTCTTGACCGGTTTGTCGTCAAACATTTAGCCTTCAAGTGGTCTAATTTGCAAGACATGACCCACAGGCCTAGTACTTAATAACTGCTCAATTAAATGGTATTATGGCCCGTTGCTTGTCTTGGACACTTGGCACACACTCAATTCTGTGCAGTGGGCTTTGTAGAAAGGGACTTTCCGCCAGTCTGGTCTGAAGAGATTACAAAATGGATGCCATTGTGTCAGACACAATGGGCCCTTTGGAGATTATGGCGTGGTTGTGGAGGAGTGGTTGTGACGGGACGTCGGCTACACATTTGGTACCAGTTCGGAGTCAGACGCCCACTCAGAACCAGGCTGGTATGCGGTTCCTGTCAAACACAACGGGACATGTACAATCAGAAGGTAGTAGTTGTCGGTTGGATTGGATGTGTAATAATTTATTATTCATTTTATGTCCCTTCTAGACATTGGCGATTAAGCACATCCTATGGGTTTTGTTTTCTGTGTGTTATTTCCCGTGTGCATTGTAAACAACAGTCAAATCTGAATACAATAAAGACGTTTATAGAAATTGATAGCAACAAATGAACATTTTAGAGTTACACCAAAATGTAATCAACACCAAATGAAACCTAATAAGCTTGAGGACTTTCTTTCAAAACGCTAAACAAAAGTTTCAGCACTTGGCAAGGACATGGCACCATCTGGTCACTATGGTGACAGAGGGTACATTTGTCAACAAACAGCCTAAAAATACACGTAGCGTTTTTTAATGGCCGATAGGCCGCTTCTGACCGCGACCGGTTCTTTGGTAATTGTCTAGAACAATCGACGCATTATCGTCACATGTGCTCTTTATTGTTATTTGACCGCGCAGAAGACTAATATGGGAGCGCTATCACATTGGGTGGTCATTTGGACACGTGAAAACATTCTGCATTATACATGTACATTTACACGAGTGACAGTGCTAGTGGTAGTGTATCTGTCTTCAGACAGCTATATGCCACGGTCCAAGTTAGTCATTTTCTCCCTGTGAAGATTAGATTCGATGAACAGTACACATGTAAAACGAAATGCAGTTTGCATCCAACCGGAAGTGGAAAAGACAGGTGCAAAAAATGATTTGGCGTACAGCGTGAGGATAAAGAAGCTGTGATCAATGTCAGCGCCTGGAGAGAGTTGGAGAATCTAGTATACTGAAGTTATCATTCTGTCAGGGATACGTTGATAAGAGAACCAAGAAACCGGAGGCAGTCTATAGAGATGGTCTGGAGGAGGGCAAAGGGGGTGGGGGCGAGAGGGCGTGTTGTCAAGGGGCTGGACTTCATTAGTTAGAGGGGTGGGGGGGGGTCAAGAGTGACTCTGTGTGGGACCAGTCAAGTCATTAGGCTGAGTGAATGAAGAGGTGGATGTCATCAACCTTCGTTTCTAATGGGTTTACAAAGAAGTCCGTTGAGAGGGACGACCGGGGGTTAAGGGTAGAGGTAAAGGTGAGGGCCAGAACAAACCAGTGCATGTAGCGACATCAAATGGCGTGTGTCATGACCTCATCTGCCTCCTACAGTATTTCCCTCTCCCTCAGTACTGTTTTCCCGACTCCACTAAAGTCATGCTGATCACCATGTTCCAATAGGAACCCTCAGAGAAACAGAAACACTGAGCGAAGGAGAGCAACCCCCCGCAGACCCCCGACAAATCACTTCCAGACAGTATTTAGCCTGGCAACACCCTCTTTGCATAATTCCGCGAGGAACGAAAAACAATAATAAAACATAGGTCCCGGTGTTTATCGGGGCCAGCTTGGGAGAGAGCTACATGAGACGGGAAAGGAGTGGCGAATCAGAGATCTGCCGGGTGTTGTGAGGTAAAGCAGAGAGGAGCCCGGCCCATCGAGTTGGTGATGGGCCAGGAATAATATACAACAAGGCCCTGAGTCACACCTCTAAAGCAATCGGCTCAGGGCTCAGCACGCCATCCCAAGAGCCGCTCCAGTGGTTACTTACCTCACCCTCACTCGTGTAAAGAACGCCTGTTCCGTCAGGAACATCGCTCTCTGACATCGTTTCAACCAGAACACAGGAAGAACCCGATAACATGGAGCAGCTGACAGACAGGCAGGCGGATATGCGTCGTAATATCTAAGAGTTGCGTGTAATGGCACTGTACAGGTCAGTGAGGAATTAAGTTAATCGCCTGAATAGATTCCTTTTTATTTCATTGACAGCGATAGATAGCGTAGTTTAGTAGTACTCGACTCCAGGCCCTGGGACGTGGAGTATGGCTGGGTTTCTTTTTAGCCGTCTAATCAGGGACTGGTTTACGTCTGACACAACAGGGGAATGCAATTAATTATAAAAAATATGAACATAGCAAAACAGCATTAGCAACAGTAAAACGTTACACCCTGCATTTACATTTGGATTGGCCTTCACACTACACGTGATAACATGTCATGACCGAACCAAAAGAGCTCTCCTCACTCATGCAGCCCTCAGAAGAAGCTTGTTTATGCACACGACTCTGGGAGAGGTTCCAGAAGTCATCGCTTTCAAGTTTGTCAGACAAAAACTTGGGTGATGAACAAGTCTGGAACAATGTGCTCTGGATAAACCATTCATAGGTGGAGATGTTTTGCTTCTATACCAGTCATGTTTAACGTCTTATACCGCCTATAATGCACTGGGCTTGGCCACCTTGCTATAGTGAATCAAACAAAACTTCAGTTTATAGTATCATAGAATACTTGAAGAACATCTGAAGAACATGTGAAGAGCCGCTGAAGAGCCGCTGAAGAACAGCTGAAGAGCAGCTGAAGAACAGCTGAAG
Source organism: Dallia pectoralis (assembly GCA_029465975.1). NCBI lineage: Eukaryota > Metazoa > Chordata > Actinopteri > Esociformes > Umbridae > Dallia > Dallia pectoralis. Next base: position 9,631,440 of record CM055750.1, read on the forward strand.
AGCAGCTGAAGAACAGCTGTAGAGAAGCTGAAGAGCAGCTGAAGAGCCGCTGAAGAACAGCTGAAGAGCAGCTGAAGAACAGCTGTAGAGAAGCTGAAGAGCAGCTGAAGAGCAGCTGAAGAACAGCTGTAGAGAAGCTGAAGAGCAGCTGAAGAGCCGCTGTAGAGAAGCTGAAGAGCCGCTGAAGAGCCGCTGAAGAACAGCTGAAGAGCAGCTGAAGAACAGCTGAAGAGCAGCTGAAGAACAGCTGTAGAGAAGCTGAAGAGCCGCTGAAGAGCCGCTGAAGAACATCTGAAGAACATGTGAAGAGCCGCTGAAGAGCCGCTGAAGAACAGCTGAAGAGCAGCTGAAGAACAGCTGAAGAGCAGCTGAAGAACAGCTGTAGAGAAGCTGAAGAGCAGCTGAAGAGCAGCTGAAGAGCCGCTGAAGAACAGCTGAAGAGCAGCTGAAGAACAGCTGAAGAGCAGCTGAAGAACAGCTGTAGAGAAGCTGAAGAGCCGCTGAAGAGCCGCTGAAGAGCAGCTGAAGAACAGCTGAAGAGCAGCTGAAGAACAGCTGAAGAACAGCTGAAGAACAGCTGTAGAGCAGCTGAAGAGCAGCTGAAGAACAGATGAAGATTAATCAAACAATTGATCTTTGGAGCCGGACAATGATCAAAGCATGTGCAACGTCACAAAATAATGGATCAAAATGTGAAATCAATTGCTATATAATGGCGGAGTAAAAGCCTAACTCTTAAGAGCGACATGAAGCTGGCCACTCTTGCAAGTCTTCAAACATCACGCTGACGAAAACGTTTTTTTTCGAGCAAGAGTATGCATGAATTCCACTCAGTTAGCCCCAAAAATCTATCGATGTGTACCTCTGACGAGGTGTGTTCAAATCCCCTCTGTCAACCCATGTATTTTTCCTCACCTTTTAACGATTCGTTTCCATAGAAAAATAAAACAATAGCGAAGAAAAGATCACATTAATCACTGCGCACTGTCTACTTCAGTCATATCTTTGTGGAGATTTCATTTCAGACTCCATTGCCTTCAGTTGTGATCAAAAGTATTTTCTGGTGAGTCCAGAAAAATCTCAAAGGTTACCGAAATTGAGCACTGAACCAATGTTTCTGTGACCTTGTAGCTGGAATGCTGGCTTGAGCAGACCAAGCTGAATCTCAGCTAATGACAAATACATTTACAGTGACATTCCTCAGATTCTCCTTTCCACTGGCCACACACATCCCACATCCCACATCACAGCTGTTGTTCCCGGCTAATCTGAAGCTAAACGCTAACATAGGCCTAACTTCTGCCTTCCGTCAATCAGGCAGGCCTTGGTACCGTCAGGCCCAGGTAATCGTTAAGCAGCCGATGCGTGTTCCGGAGAGAAGATGTTTCTGGGGTGATGAGTGATGTTTTCCATGAAAGGGCCTCGGCGTTCGGGGCTGCCGACGGTAGCTAACTGGTCTGAACAGATGTCAGTGTCTCTGTGTAACTTCCACTGGTCCCTGTCAGGTCTTCACTAATCGGCGAAGCCAGCCTGCTCATTTAAATCGTTATGACACCCCTCCGCGGTGTCACCAAAACATTTACATTCTAATCCAGCCCTGTTTATGGATGAAGTCTGACACGCTGCTAAATCATAAACTCTGCTCAGTCGGTAAACCAGGCGGTAAAACCTGGGCCTTTGTCAAACACAGCCTGGCACCCATTAGGCATTAGAACCATTCCCCATCGGAACCGCAGCCAACATCCCTGGAGGTCGAATCTGTGCCGAGAACCAGAGCTCTGAACCTCGGTACAGGTGTGGCAAAAATACCACAGTAATGGTTAAAACAGGCCAACTGGCACTTGAAGTGACTTCACTCGAGTAGTGACTTCACTCGGGTTGTACTTTGAAGCGTTTAGCGATCGACTTACGCCGAGTGCATTTAGTCACATACTACACAGACAGGCTGGAATCGTCACACGTCACATTATCTCTCCTCTCTGTATGCGGAACACGTCGTGTTCGACTCGACACCCTCTAATGCTGACAAGCAGCTCAGTTCTTCTCTCGGGCCGACACGATGAAGGGCCCAACTGCTGCTTAAATCAATTTCACATGGTTAAAGAAGTGGGAACCCCCGTGAAATGTCCTCTGGCGCGCGCTCACACACTGTGCCACAGATATTCAGTTTCATGACTGTAAGTGTTGAGACTGGACGGTTTATAGGACGCCTAATGCTGCCCGTGGTGTTCCGCGGGACCTTGCACAGTACTCATTGTGTAATTCAGTGTGATGTCAAAACTCTCACAGATGTCCGATTACCCGTCCACAGAACCCAGAGCTAATGCGGGACAGGTGACCCGTGGTGTTGGGAAACACGAAATATCACTTATATCGCGTGGTGAATTTCGGTTTGCATGGAATCATTAAATTCCACAGTTGGCATTTATGTTGACTGTGTTTTTGCCTTGTATAAATATTTTTAAATAGTTCCAAACGAAAATGTAAATACTCCTCACACGGTAATTAAGACCAGGATATTTTGAAATACAGATTTTTAAACTAAGCCAATTTGTCAGAAAATCCAGTAAGAAAATATTAAGATAGAAGTTAGAACCCTCGAGATCTGGTTTTCCCGCCTGGAAGGGGCTTACCAGATAATGAAAAATATGGATGGACAACTTTAATATGGACAATCAAAAACCTGAATTCGTTATCAGAGGTTGCCGTGGCTAACAGACCTGCATTAACACAAACGCAAAAACGCCCACTCTCTGTATTTATCACGTATGGGTGAGTTGTGTGGTCACAGGGTGTGTAGGGGAGAGCACTCCTGTGTAATATGTTGATTAGGAGCACGCATGTTGGGTTTAGCTAAGCACCGGGCATAGGTTAGTTAATCAGTTATGTTTCAGAGGTGAGCGTTATGTGTAGTTGTGTACTGTATGTTAGAGGTCGGCTTGTGTAAGCACACTTTCATATACGTTTCAGTGTTTTATGTACGTGTTCTGTGTCGGTGTTTCGTGTTTGTCTTATATTTTGTTTAAATAAACACTCAGAATGGATATACACTGGCCCTGCATATCGCTCCCTTTACATTTCACCCTGCAAGAAAGTGACAGCATTAGAGAGAGAAAATCGATTTCTGCTACAACTCAACAACTCTACATTATTTGCAGTTAGAGTGGGAAAAAAGTTTTAATGTTGGAAATTTGACATTCTACTGTGAGTGACTGAACAAATCAACAGATGGACCATGATTACTAGTTTAGATAGCTAGCTTCTTGTAAAATCAAAAAAATTCAAACTAACATGAGATGATTTGGTCACTCTCAATAAATACTCCTCACACACAAAATTCTCAGAATCACATAATTTATTCTAGGGGCCTAAAAAGCCTCCTCCAGTATCTCATCTGTGATATAAAAAGGCGTCCAGCATGGCCACTCTAAAAGAAAAATATTTAAATGTTCCTTTCTACTGTCTCCCATTTGCCTAAAACACGGGCCACGTTCAAATGACTGCACCAATAAAGAGATTAAAGTGACCCGTAATTCATCTCGACAAGGAAAACGGGATGAAAGCAGTGCAGTCGCAGACTTCCGGTGTTATTTTGAATTTACCTTGAACCGGGTCCAAGTTAATGATATAAACACATTGAAACCATGATCGGTAACCCGATCTCCTCTGAGACACGGTGTAAATGTGGTACAGGCCAGCAGGCCTAATGAAGTCAAATCGAAACATCTAAAAGTAGATTTACTGGAGTCTTGCTCAGTTCAGACATTGGCGGATCTGCTCCTAATTTGACTTGTAAATCATAGGGAAGTAAGTGAGCGTACGGAACATGAATAATTCCAGAACATTCTTTCTGAGGAATTGTCTGAGCTGTCTTTTAAAGGAAATAGCAGGATCCACGACTGGAGAGCACGGTCTTGAGAGGACGGAACCCCGCTGATGTACTGTAGCTCTCGATGGGCCGTTATCGCGTCCACACGGGGAGGTTCTGGAACCTTCTCAAGATAAATTCACTGGATGCATGTAGGCAAGAAATGATAAGACAAATATTGACCGTATGATCCCCATCGCTTGTTTTGGATTTCTACGATGTTGGAAGTAGAATAAACGGACCCTCATTCGCGGCTTTGTTCCTGTTTGGCCTGGTATTTCTGTGCCAGCCGTTGTAACATCGAAATAAATGACTGTGATTTAAAAGTGGTTTTGCAATCAACCTCCTTAACATTCTGACACGTGTACGACCTCACCACCACACACGCACGCACACACACACGCACACACACACACACACACACACACGCACACACACACACACACAGTCAACCGGGACATTTAAGGAGGGAGCATTTTGATACACTTATTCCCGTAGACAAGATGACAGGATAGTTAAGTATTGCCTCACGTTGTTTTTCAGAAAAGAGTGGTCCAGTATACATACAATTACAATTGCTTTATTGCTTTGGCGTTTCTGTGTTTTCCTTAGTGGAGGGGACTTGGTTAATCATTTTAGCCGATGTGTTAAACTTGCTGCTCGATGAGAACTGAAAGAAACTCGCTGAACAAAAAGATAAACTGTTTTTCCTGAAGCTACTCTAAACCTGCAACCGGACTCAAGCGCACGGAGGACGTTTATTAACAAAAAGAACACTGAACAACTAAATATGACAAAAGCGAGCGAAACATCAGGGATATGAGACATGACGAGACACACTCGGAAAACTGAAATAGGAACGGCGATTGGAGAAACAGGTGGGGGCGATATAAAACAAAACAGGTGTACGTGATCCAAACAACAGAGAAAAAGTGTTTGTGTGACAAACCCCTCATTATACTTCCGGGTAAAACTCAGATCGGTTCGCTTCACGCTCTCTACACCTGCGTACGCATTAACGGAACGTTGTCCGGTTCAGCGCGGTCTCTTTATTTTCGCTGGGTTTGTTAATGTGCGGCCGTTAACTGTTTGTCAAGCGTACTGCGAAGGTCAGTGTGGTGGAAGGATTTCGGGAGATACAAGGGGACTTGTAGAGATGTTGAGGCATGGAGACAGTTGTGCTGGACAGACGAGATATCTAATGCAGGGAGGTACGCTTCCATGGTGGTCTGCCCTGTTATGGGAATGCCTGAAGAGCGCCACTGTTGTTCTTGCCCTCTCTGTCACTCATCTCAAGTCCCAAACCACAGGTCTAAAATTAGGTAAAAGGAATATTATTACTTTAATGGGACCAATAGCGTAGGATTTGTAAGTCAAACACAGATGTGTAACTCTGAATACGTTTTCCATGAATCAGCGAGGGAAAGAGTGAGGGTTTTTTTGTGACTATGCCCAGACTCGAAACACATCTGTTCGGTGGAGGTCGGCCTGGGAGGGGCAGATCAGAGGCCTGGCTCGAAATGGGTGTGAAAAAGGGAAAATGACAACTTTGGGTGACATTTATTGTGTTGCTACACTCCATATTTGTGTATATATCGGATTGCTTTATAACGAAGCGCTTCTCCCCGCCCAAGAGAAATTCCACTGGTGTCCTCGCATTTAGCCTCTGGCTTCCAGTCAAACAACATGGTCTCTTGTCTCCCGTTTGAAGTGACCTTCTAATGTGGAATGAACAAGACTTAAATCTGGTTTTGGACATTGGTTTCGACAAGAGTTAAAGGTCATTTTCTCAGGCCACACGCGTATTCATTTTTAGGTATCTCAGGACAGATAATTTTCCAACTAAAGCTATTTGTATGAACAGCGATTACAACACAGGAAGCTAGCTCTGTTTATTGGGTATTTACACAAACGTTCAACACTCCTTTCCTCAGAATGTCCCCCACCAGGACAATGGTGAAATCAGACGGTCCTTGACAATAAGAACAGATAGCAAAAGACTTGATCTTCTCCAATCCTCACACAAGCTTCCTTCAACACCTCCTCTCTCCCCTCCCTCTCGTCCACAGCATGTTCCTCTGATGTCTCCCATTCTGCAGCACAAACCTGCCTTAACTCTCTCTAATCAATCTCATTGTATCCTGATGTCCTTCACTCCAGTCCGACGTTAACTGATGTGCAAACAGGAATCTCACGAGTGAAGCGAGCTTGTTAAGCCCGGCTCTACGTGTAACGAAACACCTCATCGGCGCGGACGGACAGATGAATTACATTACAGGTTTGAATTCTGGCCCAGCAAAATGAAGGCATCGCTTAACAGCCCACCCCGTTGCCACGAGGCCCCAACCATTGACAGGATTTAACCCGGAGGTCCGAAGTTATCTGGAAGGGATGACTTCATTGTGAAGCAGTGGGATTGCTGGGGGGAGGGGCAAAAGAGGGTGGAGTTAATGCTAGTGGGCCTTAAGACAAGGACTGGCTGTGTTGTGTTGGTATTAGCACAGTACTCCAATGTCCAATGGTTCATTTCCACATTAACACATACGACCTCCTACTGTCACAAGGACTTGGGTTCGGGACGAGGGAAAAGATGACTGAGACGAGGAGGTCAAAGACTGAGATGAGGTAATTGACGGTCTCTCGGGAATCTGTGGGTTCTTCTGTTCATGTAGCGGCATTGTTGCTTGAATAAAGAACTGCAAGCGCGATCATGAATAATAAAGTGAACTCATTTTCTTGGCCATGGGTCGTCCCTGTTCGGTCACTGGGGAAGATACCTCTCATCAGGTATTCTCATCAGGTATTCTCATCAGGTATTCTCATCAGGTATTCTCATAAGATATTCTCAGGTGTTCTCATCAGGTATTCTCAGGTGTTCTCATCAGGTATTCTCATGTGTTCTCAACAGGTATTCTCAGGTATTCTAAGGTGTTCGCATCAGGTATTCTCAGGTATTCTCATCAGGTATTCTCATCAGGTATTCTCAGGTATTCTCATCAGGTGTTCTCATCAGGTATTCTCAGGTGTTCTCATCAGGTATTCTCAGGTATTCTCATCAGGTATTCTCATAAGATATTCTCAGGTATTCTCATCAGGTATTCTCGTTCAGATAATTCACCCTGTCAGACTGCACACAATGTCAGGGAACGGTTTGAGGAGCGAGATAAAGAGTTCCCCAGATTCTTCTGAGCATTTGTGGAATGTTCTGGACCAACAAATTATATGGTGGCTCCACCTTCCAATTTACCGGACTTAGTAGTATCTGCTGCTTATCTCTTGAACCCAGATACCACCTCTAAGGGGTCTTGTAGGGTCCAGACCTAAGCAGTTTGGCAATGACAGCAAGCGTACCAAATGCAGATTAAAACATAATGTTTTGGCAGTGTAAATGTAAATATAGGCTAACATCTTTATAGTATTTATTTACAGTATTTATGCTCTATCTATAAAATGCACCACTTCAAACATAATTCAGGTCATTAATGTTTTAGCGCCGGATGCATTTCGTCACTCCCATATGACACACATTCAATCCTATTTCATAAATACCACTCTAAAGATCCTTGTATTCCAATGTGCTTGTTTACCAATACCCAAAAAAACATACAAAATCAGCAAAAAGATGTACTACTTTTATTTATGTTGTGATGATGACTATGTGAACGACTGACTTCAATCCCAAGGCATTGAACCCGAGACTCCTAATTGTAAAAATACATGGAAAATTGTTTTGGTGTCACGGGTAATTGGCTCGCGTGGGAATTAGCTGGCTTGTCTTGGACACTAGGAGCCAACAGACATGGCTGGAGTCTACATTTAATGTGGGGAATATCCAGCGTTGATAAACAATCGGTTGCAAATGACGCCATCTGACCTTTCCCAGGACATCCACACACAAAGTCAGACATCCTCACGCTGGCACACTTGCTGGGAGCGGGAAACCCAAGGAACAAGCAGGTATTTAACTTACCTACAAACGACTAACACTTTCGCTGTCAATTGCACATTTGGTGTACAAGGTAAAATGGCTGAAGCAACGCAGATCGGATCCGCTTCGGTGATACTTAAAACTCATTGTGGATATGAATGACAGGATGTCTCAACCACTCTCTATAACCTTCACACATAGCAGGATGCCTCCACGCTGTCATGTTATTGACCATAAAGTCTGGCACATCTGTATGTGGCAGCAGAAATCAAGACTCAGACCATGCACCAACCTTCTGTTGTCCAATTTAGGTGGGCCTAAGTCTCAGTGAGCTCTTCTTAGCTGACAGGAATAGCACCCGGTGTGGTTTTCCTCTGCCCATCTGCTTCAAGGCTCGACGTGTTGTGCGTTCAGAGATGCTCTTCCGCAGTCCTTGGTTGTAACAGGGGGGTTATTTGAGTAACTGTTGTCTTTCTGTCAGCTCGAACCAGTCTAGTCATTCGCCTCTGACCTCTGCCCTAAACGAGGCATTCTCACTCGGAGAACTCTCGCTGGATATTTTCTCTGTTTTCTCTCTGTAAACCCTAGAGATGGTTGTGTGGGAAAATCTGACTAGATCAGCGCTTCCAGAAATTCTCAGACCAACCAGGCTGGCCACAACAACCATGTCACAATCAAACTCACATTTTCCTGTAGCAGAATGTCTTGACCATGTATCCATGGCTAAATGCATTGGGTTGCGGGCTACGTGATTGGCTGATTAGATATTTGCGACCAGGAGCATATGAAAAAATGTACCTAATAAAGTGACCAGTGAGTGTATATAAAATATTTTTACGCGTGCCAACATTTGACTGTTAGTCGACACCTGGTCAGCATCGACGACACTGAAAGCGCGTCACTACGTCAATCACCTGAAGTAATGTGGTGATTCCCCGGTTTAGAGATCACATGTCATCTGCCATTCCAGCGAGTGGACAGCTGTGGGTTTTATTGTTTCCATCCAGTGGCAGTCTTTACACGGCCAATGTCAGAGATGTGGACATGTTGGTCAACACGACCAGACAACGGCGGCTCTACCGAATGAATGATCCACAAATGTGTTCCCACAGAGTCGTGTGACTCTCTGTAGACATATATTGAGTCTTTCTCCGGCAGCCTTTGTTAATGCCCCTCGAATTAGGCATGTAGCCTTGACAAAAGCATAAACATGAAACCCCAAAGTCCACCCCTTCACACGCCCACCACTTGGAGGGTTGTTCAATCGTTTTGTGCTCAAATAACAAACCGATTGTGGACTATTATTAACCAGGGTTTCTGTGAATCACATACACTGGTTGGAAATGTATTTCTGTTACCATGACAATATTGACCCCAACTAACCACAAACAAATCACTGTGCCCTTGGCAACAGAGAGGTGGGTCTAACAGACAACCTGGCAATTCCCTGGGCGTGGACAGGAACACAGAGCATTACGGAAGAATTACCTCAAGCTATAGGATGCGGGTCGAAATCCTGGACATCTTAGGAGAAGAGGTAAGAATGGTTGAGAACACTTTATTGTTGCAGTGAAAATATTGGAAGGCTTCCCAACAGCTCATGTGAGAAACATTAACATATGGTTTCTTGTAGATTGTTGACAGAGACGCTTCTTTTCCAATGTACTAAAACAAAAAATCCTTACAGAATCCATTCCAGGATTTGATTTTTTCAAAATAATGGATCGGATGATAATTAAGTCATGAGAATGCCGAGATGCAAGGTATTTCAAATCTTAATCATCACCAAAGCTACTCCAGGCAAATATTCACCCTTCTGATACAAATATTATTCTCACACTTTTTCAGAGGTTTTTGATGACGTTAAATTCATAATTTATTTAAGTTTCAAACCAAATCTTTCAGTCATAAATATCCTTGGCACATGACAAGAAGAAATGGTGAGTCAGTGAATGAAGAATGTAAACAGGAGAAGCAAAATTACTCTCAGTTAATCTCATTGCATGATAGCATTATGAAAGACTAGTGATGTTTTACTGATCGCCAGTATTCTGGCTATCTGAATGTAATGTTGTGTGAGTCCATATTAAACAGTTGATATGAAAAAACACATTTTAATCAGGACATTGCTTATACATCTTCGACTGAACGCTGTTTATTCGAATATGTATTTATATCATCTTGAAAGTTGTTTTCACATCACTGCACTCACACGAATCGATTTCCAATCAGTTTAGCGGTATGTTTGTTTTTCACTTCTTTGAATATTACTTTTTTAGCGATTCAGGTTTAAGGATTTGTCCGTACCCATCGCAACATAAGTAACATACGTTGTAACAGCCATCTTTTACATTGCATTAGAACAGCAAATACCAAATGCCCGAAATAAATGTCAGATTTTCAGAAATCCTGTTTCTATTGAACGAAAGGTATGTCTCAGGCACGACTGCGCTCCTCTTGTTCCCCAAAGCCAGTATGGAGGTTTCCCAGACCAACATCCTGTTTCCAGAGGGGATCACTTAGACCATCAGCAGACCACCGGTCGTCAGATGACGTTTACCTCAGTTGTCTATATGGTGATACTCGAATAATGCATTCATCTCAATCAAATACTAACACGTGCGGCTCGGAAGTAAGCAATATCATTAATTATATGATAAAACGTCAATAAAAGTGTTCTGCCTCTACATGTGATCTCTCAGCTCAGGGCAATCGTTGCATTCTGCAGCAGAGGTCCAGCGGCAGTTACAGACTGACCGGCAGGAGCAGCCGCAGCCAAGCCTGGGGGAGCCCAGTGAACAGTCCTCTGGGTGGACTAGAGAACCACACAAGAAGGGGGGCGAGTCCCAGAGCCATGTACAGACCAGGCACAGCACCCCAGGAAGGTGGGGAGCACAGAGGCCTGGGACATGGAGCTCTGGACAGGAACAGAACAGGTAAACACACTCCCTTTAATGATAGTTTGAATTTCATATCCAACTGTGAAAGTATATATACTGTATATATATATTTAATAATTTTCAATTTCTGCAAAAAATGGCCAAGTGCACCAAGCACCATGCCTCAGCTCCTCAGCATCAATACAACCGTTATATTATTATATAGGTCAAATTCTCTGTATTTCTATTTTGCTTGCATACACAGCCGTTAATCTACCAGGATAGTATTTAAAGTGCAGCAGCTTTGGGTGTCCAAAACGTCCACAAATCAAAAAGCCCATTAACTGAATTAGTAACTAACCCAACCTGGTGCAGCATCTGGTGCAAATATGCTTTTATTACTTCTATAATACTAGACAGAGGCTGCTGTTTACAGTTCTAACCACCTTAAAGGCCCTTTGATCTGTGGTTTAAGCTTTGGAGCAACGTTCAGGCTTCCATCTGCCTTATAAAAACCCCAAAAACACAACAAAACATGGATAAACTCATCTTTTCACTTTCTGTAAAAGAGCCGAGGTTTTTTTATGATTGCCAACACAAATAAACAGATTTTATCATGCATTTTATTTCTCTCTATGTGTTTATTACTATATGCTCTGTGTATGTGAGCACCAGCTTTTTGTTTATAGACTAATTTCTTTAGAAAAACAGTTGCACACGCACGCACACACACTCTCACACACACACACACACACAGTCCTAACACTGCTTTAAATAGTCATGCTTATTCTCATATACACTGGACATGCATTTCTCAAGATGTTACGTTCAGGAAATGTGCCAAAGTGAATTTTATCCAACATCTGCAGACGTACTTTCAGAGAGTAGCTATTGACACTGCAAAACCGCAACAATCATATTTAGAGTGACTTTAAAACACATTTCTTGTTAGAATGTCCCAGAGTGCCTTGCAACGGCGAATACAAAAACAGTTCCAGGGAGCAGAAGGACAGATGGCTTGGGAGGTCTTTCTCCAGATCGTCTACGTTGCATCTTTATCTCCCCACGACATCATTTTGTGAGGACAAAGATGCAGACTTGGAGATGGAGCGTGTGAGGTAAAGTATGGTTTCATGTAGAGCCCGTGTTAAGGACGATTGCCCATCTTGCCGAAACCATAATAGAATCATGAACTATGTTCCAGCAGTGATGTCATTGGGTGGGTGAGGAGATTAACCACATTAACCACAGGAACAACTGTACCCTAAATTCAACAGAATATGACACATCTCCCATGGGGTTCACTGCTAGAAATATGGTGACCACTGAACAACTTACGACAGACACTGGACAATCTGTATTTCTTCTAATAATATGAAAACCATTTATCACAGACCGACAGTAGAAAGCATCATTCTACCAAAAGCCAACGAAAACGTCGCAATATCAACCCAATCAGAAGACCTGACAACCAAAAACAGCAGTTTTCAAGAGGGTCATAGAGATCCCATCCAAACACGGACATCTAGATCACATCCCAATCGACAGAGCCACTCAAAGAACATCATCAGTCTATGGGTTCCTTCAGAAGACATGACGTGCGCCACTTCATATCGCGGGTTTCAGGACAGAACCCAACCGAGAACAACTGGTCTCGTGGCCACAAAGCAGAGAGCTGGTGACATCGTGAGAGAACAGAAATCCATCCCGCTCCAGATAATGCCTGCAGCTGTTCATAAACAGAGAGGCTCTACATCTGTTCGGCAGCATGCGGATAGACAGACCAAAATAAAAACCACCAAGACATTTGTGTGGGGCGTCTCTGGTCCCCAGGAGATTAAGAGTGTGTCTGTTCTGCAGAGCCATATTGGCAGATACACAACAAATTAGACATGAGAACATTCATCCTGCCGTTTCCATTTAGTGCTGTTCTGGATTTTGTTAAAATATCCTACAAGACTGTTAACTGATTCACATCTGACCATGAGAAACCATCAACTAAAATACTGCACCTTAACATAAAAGGGGAGCTGTGATTTGGTAACAACGCAATCTTATATAATGTGACCCAGAGCAGTGCCAAAGGCAAAAATGTAATGCAATCTTATTTTGCTGGTCAGAAAATGAGAGGAAAATGTATGTCAAAAGCATGTAAACATACAGTGCAAAAGTATTTTACAAACTTAGCTCTGGTCTAACAAAGACCTGGCTCGTGTAAATGTGATTGAAGGACATAAACAGATCACAAACTGAAGGGCATTGTGTTATGTTGTAATTGGGTGCATTTACTTTCCAGATTATTTTGGTATGAATAAAAATAACATTAAACTAATGTTGCAGTGAAAACAGAACTGAAGCAAGAGGAGTGGAATAAATACAGATAACTGCCATGAGAAACAGCTAGTGGACGAGGAAATACATTATATTGTTTTAAGTCCGACTGTTACTGTGTTCCAAAAGCCAGCAGCTGAGACATTTCCTATCGTCAAATATGTAGTATATGTAGCAGTGGATAATTCCGGACTCATTTATTACACCAGTGTTGAAATATGCCAATCCCCATGACTCAACACAGTCACTTATTTTTAAGTTACTGTTATTTAACTAAGTTAGTCCGCCGAGAACACGTTTTCTTTTTCCGTGACGAGCTGGCTAATAACATTAAATTGCAAGAGGACCACATACATATACAAATGCATTCAACATGTATGGGAAAAACATCAGTCAATTCCCTATAGCCTATAAGTGAGATACAGATTTGAAGCTCAGCTGCTGCACTGATCAGAGAACAGCTTGGTATCAGAAGAGGTAAGGCATGACTAAAGTGACAAGTGAAACATACTTTTGCAAGCCTTCCAGACAGTCAATGGCGACGGAGAACTGTCATAAATAATAGCCCATTTAAAAAGTAATGCAGGTTTACATGCGATCAGTGTAGGATATCTATCGAATCTAGGTTTTTATTTGTGAAAAACGATTTAGGGTTGAACTGATGTGTTGGAGGGATTTGCCTGAGAAGGATTTGTAAATTGCTACAAGTGAGTTTGGCACTGTGTTTAACGATGAATGTTGATCGCTTTTATGGTAATAAGTTGGTGAAGGCATTTTGAACGTACTTAAATCTATGTTGTGCAGTGGACAGAACAGCGTTCAGTGCATAGCTGGTTGTATGTAGACGTATGCCCTCGTCATGAGGCAAACATTCTGAAGTGCAGGAAATATAGACCACGCATGTGCAGTGCACAAGCATGTTGCTCAGGAGGTACAGGTGGAAATGTCAGCTGGAAATGTAAGAAAGAACGAAGAACTGGTGCATTTTTTGTAAAACCCCATTTAAGGAAGGGTTTATAAAATGCCGATATCATTTTGCACGGGAAGTCCAACGGAGATGTGTCTTTTGTAATTCAGAAACCTGTGAACTGAGAGGTGTAGGGAGCTATAACTCGATAAGCGCGCTGTCAGGATATCTTATTTGTCAAGATAATCTATCAACCTGACAGGCGTGGCAAATAAACAAGATGAATTACCAGTACTGTATTTGGCAGTATCTCCAAAATATCTTCAATCAATTACGGATATTTAAATATGGAATTCGCTGATCTTTCTTTCATTGGGATTGTAAATCTATAGAATGTCAGATGGCCAGAAATAATTCAGTGTCTGTAATGCATGTATTCTGCAGAAAATATTTACAATTGCTCTGCTTTTGTGTTCAATTGAGTATCGAATCTTTTATTGAATTTACTTATTGAGACATATTGGACGTTGTGTTGTGTGTACACTTGTCTCATCTTGGTAAGCCATGATAACATTCATGAAAACCGGTATCTCCTAAGTAATCATGATACATAAAGTATTTTAAGTGTAGTTCTAACATTCCTGAGATATACAGTACATTTAGAATAACCTGGGAACTGGACCAAAGTTCAAGGTCTTAATGAAAAAGGTGACGTGACAACGTGCAAGGATCTAACTAGAAGTACAAAATAAATTCCGGAGAACACTTATTTTTCATCCTGGGGGGGATATTAGACTCTGTTTGCTGGATGCAACATAATACTAGAAAAATATCATTACATAATAAATGGTCTATGGAGTATGTGTGTGTGTGACTAGTAGTATTAGGTCATTATATAGATAGATTGAACAAAAACGACATTAGACGTCAGTGTCATAAATATCAGTAGACTTGTATCAACCTATTTATTATGAAACGTCTATTAAAGCAAACAAAACGATTGTAGCAAATGCCCTCAAGTTGTGCGTTTAATATCAACGCTCCATCGATGCCCCCTGCTGGTGGAAGAAAATAGTTGGGGTTGGCTCTGCTAACGTGTGGAGGTCTCATGGGAGAATGGATAGAGCGAACATGGCAGAATTTCGATTATATTTAAATTTCCACCTAGATTTTAATTATATACATGTACAAATATACAATATAAATGTATATACATTGGGCTCGAATGCGTTCACCACATTTGTAAGACACTAGCATACGACCAATTTCTTAGCTTGATGAGCAGTGGACCCAATAACCCATACTGTTGTCTTATGTAAAGCGTTGCATACGGAAGCATTTCTAGTCATTAACTGACACACAGAACACCACGCACACATTTGTAGTGGGTTGTGGTGAAACCACTCAGCTCGGCTTCTCTTCAAAATGTCTCAACACATTTATAAACATTTGTGTGAAAATTCAGACATGAATAGCCCCACAAATATCACGGTACCCAAATCAAAAACAGATTTGATGCCTGGGACAGTTATGTACTGTGGAATAAGGAGGGCAAGTATAGCATTAAAAAATGACTAAAAAAACATTCTCACAGCACCCATCCTCCCTTTGACATGCAATCCTATTTTTGTAGATCCCTATGAAATACATGTTAATGTACATTTAATGTCAGTAATCAACAGAACGTCGCAATGTCAGTGTTATGTGTAATCGCAAATGCGGACACTAATTTAAGACCTGGATCAAACCAGGAAAATTGGGAGCGATTTTGTGGTAGAGTTCAATCAGCCATTGCTTAGTGACCCAATTAATTGATTAAAGGCCCACAGAAATACACTGAAAAAACAAGATGACTGATAAAATTAACATCGATCAACTGTTGAGTGGCAATACATACAAAGAGGCAGTGGCAGTATCAGCTAAAAGACCAATGCAGTAGATCATATTAAAATAAAGGTTGATCTTGATAATGGCAGCCATTTTAGTTAAGGAATCCAAAACACATTTAAACAGATTGCAGCACAGCTGTTAAACCCAAATCTACAAATAACTTGCAGCCACGTGAGAAAACAACATGTTAGCATGTGATGATAGAAAAACCTCCCAACACAGTAAGATAAAAAGTTCACGGTTAACACAATATTTTATTTAACTATTCTCCAAAGACGACAAGATACTTTCTCCTTTTAGTCAATTTATTTGTATAAGAGAATTAGCCTCAAGCCTTGACAGCAAATTTGCGAATGGAGTAGAGACGGTCCTTCCTCTGCATCTTCTTAGTCCTGAGCGTCTCCTCATGCTTGTTGAGTCTCCTGCGAATAGCACGGGTCTTCCTGGGTCTCAGGTCCAGGGGCTTGTACTTCTTACCCTGAAAGACAAACACAATCAATGCGTTAAAACAACTGTATTATATTTCAATCCTGGTCTTGAGACATCAGTATTTGGACGTGTGTTCAAGTCAGGATAGGCCGTGGCGCTTGTCCTAGTTTACACATTTAGGTTCAACAGGACACTCAAACTAGTAGCATGGAGGTCAGTACTGTAATTTAGGGGAAATAAACAGTAATCCAAATAGCAATTAACAACAGAGGGCTAATTTGGTCACAGGTGATCCATTGAGTTTAGGCTTTGGTTCGCAAAACTGAAACGGAAGAAAATGTGTATTTAGGGAAACGCCTGGGCCATACCATATCAAATCCTGAGGCAAAAACCAGAAACAAAGCTTTGGAAACTATTGATGAATAGCGGAAAATCAAGTCCTGGAATTTTAACAAAAAAACTACAATGATCTGTGGCTTGACACCTGCCCACTGCTTTTATTAGTTTACTAGTAAATTCTGTGTTGTAATTGATCTGTTGAAAACATGTCTTTGGCTAGAGCTGCTCTTACCTTGTAGAACTTCCTCAGGTTCTCCTTCTGAGTCTGGTTGATGACAGTCAGAACGCGGGCAATGGATTTGCGTACAACGCATCTAGGATAAATAAATAAAAGACGTTTTAATCACACAAGTTACTTAAAACATTCTACTCTTTGCGTATTAATGTCATACAATTCTGGTCACAATGGGGAAAATGGACCCAGTAACAAAAGTGATTACAAACAACTACTGTTTTAGTGCAGTGGCTGTAATTATGCAAAGCAAACATGCACACAACAAAGAAGTCTTGAATAACACTCGTAGCAATAACAATACTACATGCATTGGAGGTTAACAAAGCTACAAATGGAGTATAAAATAAATAAATACATAAGTTCTTTTGTTAAAATATAAGCCATGGATAGGGGACATTCTAGTGTAGACTAATTATAACAAATGTATTTTTGTACATTTTAAATTACTGCCAGAGGACAAGTTCATGCCAGCTTGTCTGCCCTAGCATACTAGCCCCTGAAAATGATGGCAGATACATTCACTTAGTCACATCACTCAGATACAACATCAGCCTCTGATCAGTTTACGACCAGTGTTTGAAAGTGAGATAAGTTCAACTGAAACCGGGTTGATCCATTATCATCGAAGTCCAAATACTCACATTTTGGAGAGCTTGGAGGCAGCTCCACCAGTCACCTTGGCTACGCGGAGCTGGGACAGCTCTACCTTCAGGTCATCCAGCTGCTTGAGCAGCTCCTCCTTTTTCTTACCCCGCAAATCTCTAGCCTTGATTTTGCCCTGTGAAAATGGACAAAAACGAGGACACATGTCCTTACATTAGAATACATTAAATCAATGTACGCCTACAAAAATAACACCAAGCGGCAATTCGCCTAACAGGTACTCTTGTACTATATTACTAAACATTGTAACAGGTACTCTTGTACTATATTACTAAACATTGTAACAGGTACTCTTGTACTATATTACTAAACATTGTAACAGGTACTCTTGTACTATATTACTAAACATTGTAACAGGTACTCTTGTACTATATTACTAAACATTGTAACAGGTACTCTTGTACTATATTACTAAACATTGTAACAGGTACTCTTGTACTATATTACTAAACATTGCATCGTAAGAATTGCTGACATTTATTTATCCACGTATTTGGCTAACTATCAAACCCTCCATGCACAAGGTGTTGTCCAATATAGCTAGCCATCCATGCATTCGGCTAGTAACGAGATCACGATAGCTTTAAGCTAGCGCACTTTTAAGTCATAATGGTGTCAACAAACAAATGCTGTGCCTGGACCCAATACAATGAGCTATGTAAAAAGATAAGCTGTTCACTCTCATAAATTTTATCGTCGCTTCTCGTTTTATGTGAATTAGACTGGGCATTTTTCGTGAATTGAACGAAAGCCGCGAGCCTCTCACCATGTTCCTCGATGCTGCCACAGGAAAAGAAAGAACGACAACGTGTTCGCGTAGAAGCTATCTTCCGGTCTGAATTTCCTTTAGTTTATAGCATTCATCAAATGCCCACAGTGCCACCTAGTGGATTTAGCAGAGAATGCGTTTAAAGAAACCTGTTGCATCTTAGTGTCAAATGAGAAACGCCATAACTCAGCAAATGGAAGGTTTTATGATTTATGAACACGACATAAACACACTATCAGCTTAAATACTTTTTTTCACAATATTTATTTCTGTAATTTAATTAAAAATGGAAATCATTTTTCAAAGTAATGCCTGATAAATTGTTTGTGAAAGCAACACTCTATCACCTGTTTTAAGAGGATGTGTAGTTATTCTTGCCTAATGTACAGATTTATATTTAGCAGATCCAGATAGCAAAACCATTACCATAAAAACAATCAGAAAGATTAGCTTTATTTAAAAAACAAATGATCCTCAACCACTCTACGTAACCACTACTGAGTTTTTATTTAAAAAATTATGATATATAGCTGTATGAAACGGTCAGAACATGTCAATCAAAACTACTCATTGGCTCAAGGTAGGTTCTAACAATGCAAGGGCTTTTCTTGTGTAAAACTGAGAATAAGGACAACCTTCACTGATTGATTTGTTGTCATTAAAAACACAACAGATGTGTAACGGAAGGCAAAAAGTGCATCAGGTTTTCAATGGTGACCTTGCCGTAGATTGTTTAGTAGAGTCACAGCCATCTGTGCAGTGATAGTATGGTAAAGTTCTACAGAAATACTTAAGACAGATTGCTTTAAAGTCCTACCTAGAGTACGGACAGAACCTTTCCAAATGCATCTGCCAAGGCAAATACTCTTGCGTTCTAGGCTTTTAATACATGCCATATACTATTCTGAATAACAGGTCACTGTTAATGCAGTTGTTATTATTAAATGTTCACGAGTATCGTGTT
This sequence comes from Dallia pectoralis, assembly GCA_029465975.1. Lineage (NCBI taxonomy): Eukaryota > Metazoa > Chordata > Actinopteri > Esociformes > Umbridae > Dallia > Dallia pectoralis. Next base: position 9,650,642 of record CM055750.1, read on the forward strand.
TATATTATGGGAAAGAGAGGGCGTTGTCACCTAACTGTCACCTTCACTTTAGAAAGTATAAACAGGTCCTCAGCTGCAAAGATCCAATGCATTCTGGTATAAGGCATGCATACTGTTTTCACTTGGCTTTTTACTCCAGGGAATAAATTACCATATATTGGATGCCAATGGCCTGTAAGACAGAATACAACGCAGCGACAAAACATAAAGGTGTAAAATACTGCATCATTAAAGAAAATAATTTACATCCACTGATTTATAAAGTATCGCAATGCATATGTACAGTTTTCATATATAAATAGACATATGGAATGTACTTTTCATTTACACAAACGCAAGGCAGTTCAAGGTAAAGCACATCCTCTGAAAATTCTCAATAATTATGTACTTATTTCACATTATATTAAGTATCACTTCTGTCTTTACAGAACATGAACAAAAGATCATCAGCAAAACACCAAAGCCATTAATACATGGCTGGCATTCCCTTTAAAGAAAAGAGCAAACCTACCTCAAGGTCTCATATTAACAAGGGATGTCCCTACATAAGCCCTCTTGAGTTTATATTGTTATAAGAATGGGTGTTTCGTAAGGTCCTTCAGTTATCTTGTAGGGTTCCACTCTCCTGAAAGTGGGTTTGTTTAGGGTGGTAGCAATAACACTTCTAAATATCATGCACTCACAATCCAACAAAATCCTTCCCAAGCAGACCATAGGTAGTGACTTACAGTTAGTACTGTTTTCGTTGACTGAATTTAAGGGAAACCGGAGACATTGGCTCACAAACTTACATTATATTATATGTGTTTTTAACACCAACTTGGACTGTTGTGATCACAGTGCAAGATTTCATGTTGACTGGTTTCCAAGACTGACAAGAGTTACTCCTAAAGTTAATATTTACCAACGAGTAAACACAATGTTTGCTTTCACCGTTTTGTCCGTAAATAAAAATCCCATTGAAAAGGGGAAAAAAAGCAGGAAAGTCCTTCTTGGGAAAGATCGGAGCTACATGAGATTCTGAGTCACGTCAGAAACAGTTTGAAACCTTGGGTAGTGTTCTCGTTACAATGTTCAGTTGTTCACCACAGTGATGGGAGATGTCATGCAAGGGCAGAATATAAGTCACATATGTGTCTCTTGTCGTTTTTCTTCCCCTCTCTGTCCCTCAGCTCCAGTGAGCAGGTGGCCCTGAGACAGACGGACGAACGATACCCTTCGGAGACGGCTTCGATCCAAACCAAGACATCTGAAGAGAAATAAACACCACCCATGCTTCAGTTATATGAAATTAAATATTACTACAGGGTTGTTATCATTCATGTTATACTTGAGGAATCTACAGGTATCATCAGAACATAAATTGGAGCTCTGACCGTTATAAAATCAACAACAGATGTATTTAAGAAACAGTGTCAGACAATTTGATTTTGATACACCGGCTGCAGTATTAAAGCTCTAATTGCCATTACATTTTTCTACATGACCTTCGAGAAAAAAATGTCTGAAAGTCAATAGTCACCTTGTATTCCAGTGTCTGCTTCAACATGTCCTCTTCTTCACGATTGAAGTTCAGCAACACAGACACAGCTTTGATTAGCTGATAGGCCTGTGAGAACAGTGAAACATTTAGATACAGGCCCGGCGTAAATATCAGATACATGTTCTGGATGACAGATAACATGGGCCACCAAGGGCCGTAATCACCTCAGCCTCTCTAGACGACATGAATTTCAGCACCACGTGTTTCAGGTACTCAAAGTTGATTTCGCGTGAGTCGTTGAGGTCAGAGGTGTTGGTGACAGTGGTGTTGGGGCCTGGGGCTGGGCGTGGACCTGGGGCTGAATTGGGTTCTGGAAGGGTTCTCTCTGGCCTCTCCTGCCTTTCCCCTTTAACATCCTGGGTCCTCTCCTTCCCCTCGGACTCTGTCTCAGGTTTCAGTTTCTGCAACAGGAAGTATTCAGTACATGGACATTCATATTCGATGCATGTGATTACATGACAATTTGCAAAAATCTATTGATTTAATTGCAAGAAACATTTGGATTTTGCAATGCATTTTTAGAAAAACATTTCCATATAAAATGAGTGCAGTAATATGATATCAACATTCTATTATTAGTCAATATTACATTAGAATGTTTTTCGTGTTTTAATGGCATAAAAACGACTATATCCACTCAGCAAGTACAGGGGCATACAGATACTAAATGAGCAGTTTCACCCTGGGGGATGTACAGTGGATGCGGGAAGTACTTTGCTATGTTACAGCCTTATTCCAAAATGGATTTGATTCATTACAATTTTCTAAAATAATCAGGCAAATATTGTGATCTCTTTTTTATGGCATCCATTTTACAGGTAATAAAGCATTATACCCAGGACACCTCTATAGACGGTTCATTATCATCATTATCATACCCTAATACCCTTAAAGGGCAGTAGACTGTTACATGTTAACTACGTTGGAAACCCAAGAACAAGGCCAACAATGCCAACAAGGCCAACCTGGCCATTGTGAAGAGTAGCTGCTGCTGAACAGCTGCTTTTTGCTATGGCTAATGAGGATCCTTATAAAAGAGATAAAATCATAAGTTGTATGCTTGTTAGCTGACTGGTTAGCATGCCTAGTGTTAGCTGACTGATTAGCATGCCTTATGTTAGCTTACTGGTTAGCATGCCTAGTGTTAGCTGACTGGTTAGCATGCCTTATGTTAGCTTACTGGTTAGCATGCCTAGTGTTCGCTGACTGGTTAGCATGCCTTATGTTAGCTGACTGGTTAGCATGCCTTATGTTAGCTTACTGGTTAGCATGCCTTATGTTAGCTGACTGGTTAGCATGCCTTATGTTAGCTTACTGGTTAGCATGCCTAATGTTAGCTTACTGGTTAGCATGCCTAGTGTTAGCTGACTGGTTAGCATGCCTTGTGTTAGCTTACTGGTTAGCATGCCTTGTGTTAGCTTACTGGTTAGCATGCCTAGTGTTAGCTGACTGGTTAGCATGCCTTATGTTAGCTTACTGGTTAGCATGCCTAGTGTTAGCTGACTGGTTAGCATGCCTAGTGTTAGCTGACTGGTTAGCATGCCTAGTGTTAGCTGACTGGTTAGCATGCCTAGTGTTAGCTGACTGGTTAGCATGCCTTGTGTTAGCTTACTGGTTAGCATGCCTTATGTTAGCTTACTAGTTAGCATGCCTTATGTTAGCTTACTGGTTAGCATGCCTAGTGTTAGCTGACTGGTTAGCATGCCTTGTGTTAGCTTACTGGTTAGCATGCCTTATGTTAGCTTACTGGTTAGCATGCCTAGTGTTAGCTGACTGGTTAGCATGCCTTATGTTAGCTTACTGGTTAGCATGCCGAGTGTTAGCTGACTGGTTAGCATGCCTAGTGTTAGCTGACTGGTTAGCATGCCTAGTGTTAGCTGACTGGTTAGCATGCCTTATGTTAGCTGACTGGTTAGCATGCCTTATGTTAGCTTACTGGTTAGCATGCCTAGTGTTAGCTGACTGGTTAGCATGCCTAGTGTTAGCTGACTGGTTAGCATGCCTTGTGTTAGCTTACTGGTTAGCATGCCTAGTGTTAGCTGACTGGTTAGCATGCCTAGTGTTAGCTGACTGGTTAGCATGCCTAGTGTTAGCTGACTGGTTAGCATGCCTAGTGTTAGCTGACTGGTCCGAATGTTGTTGTTGGCTATAATACCAAAACACAGCTCATCACAACAGTTTAAAACCTCCCGTAACACCAGCTTTCTGCCTAACTTTAAAATGATAATGGCCGGAGGCACAGATTTTAACATACTGCATTCATATTGATTTATGTCTCACCAGCTCTTTCTGCAATGTCCTCTTTAGCTCTGCTAGCCTCTGTTGCAGCTGCTTAATGGTCTGCAAAGAAATTAGCATCCAATCAATAACAACACACAAATGGACAGACAAAGACACACACAGGTACGGGAAAATGCACCAGTAATTTCAGAGTCTTTATTTGAGTATGCTGGTGTTGTGATGTTCTTCATGGTTTCAACCGGAAAGTCCAGCACTGACCTTGTTCTTGTCACTAAGCTGCTGCTCCAAGTCTCTGTTGACCTTCTGCATGTGGTCCAGGTCGTCCACGGTTACGCTCCCGTTCTGATCCGTTTCACAAACCTCTGGCGTCTGAAGCTGCAACGTCAGGGTCTCCACCTCTACCTCCAACTCTGATACCTGGGGAACATAGACACACACAGGTACACACACGGTCAGACTGGAGACTGTAAGCAAAAAGTTTTTAATAGACTGCTATCTTTTAGCTGAATTATTTGAATTGTTATGTTGATCACTTTCCAGCGCGGATAGGACACAGAATGTGCTAACTGTATATGTTAGTCACAGTCAGTCAGATATATCAACTTTCATTAGACCAACTTCAATCTGCCATTCTAACAAGCTGGTGCACTTGGTACATGAACCTGTGAAACATTGTTGGTGCTCCGTCTAAGAAAATGGAATACTTTGAAATATTGACATTACTGACATAAAGCTATTCCCACACCCATCTTGCAATGTCTCCTCCACGGACGTTCAGGGAATTCTGTTCTACTACAAAGAACTCCGGATCTGCAGTGGCATACTCTAGGATTATGGACATTATTTGAAAGCTAAGAAGGACATAATAAAAGGAGATTAAAGCAGCATCACTGCCCCCACCCCCCTGTTATGTGTTCTGACCCGTGACTGGCAGGAGTCCAGCTGTCCGGTCTGGATCAGAAGTTCCTGCCTCAGGGTGACCAACTGGCTCTCCTTCTCCTGCACTCTCCCTTGTGCCGCCACCCGCAGACTCTCTGCCTCCTCCTGGATCTGAGAGACGGAGGTGCGAGCCCTCTGCAGCTCTAGCACCAGGAAAGGGAACGTTAAGGTGTAAACACCACGCCGGTGTGTTAGGGCAAAACCATCTGCAAATCCAGATGGGAGACAGAGACAAAGTACACCTCGAAAGAAGAAGTCAAGCGTTTACCATTGTGAAGCGTTCCAAGTTCCTCCTCCCTCCGCTTCAGCTGCTCAGTGACTAGAGCCAGTTGGTGCGACGTTGACTGTAGTGACTCCGTAATCTCTCCCACCTGGGAACGGAGACCAAGAAATGATCAGGATGTAAACGCAGTCTAAAGAGAATTTTGATGCAGTGGAAATGCGTGATGGGATTGTACGGCTGTATAACACACAGACCTGTAGCTGGAGCTCCTCCTTCTGTTTCCTGGCGTCCTCCAGAGCCATGGCTATCTCCACACTCACTGTCTGTCTGCTGCTCAGCTCTGACTGAGGACACAAATAAGGATTTTGTGATGACTTCCTGTTTCTTATAGAAACAGCGTGACACCTTGTGTATAACATCTGAAGTGATGAAACTAGATAGGTATACACTACCGTTCAAAAGTTTAGGGTGACCTGATCAGAAATACAGGGAAGACATTGTACATGTTGAAAATGACTATTTATGCTGGAAAAGGCTGATTTTCAATACAATATTGGCATACAGAGGCTTTAAAACATCCATAAACTAATAACTTGGTTTTGAGACTCGTCAGCCTATTCTTGTTCTGAGAAATGATGGCCGTTCCATGTGAAAATTGCATAGTAACTGAAGATCGTGTCAAATGCTGTGTACTACTTCCTATACAGAACAGCGCCAGCTGGCTCTAATCAGAATATAAAGAGGAGTGGGAAGCCCCGGTGCACATCTGAGCAAAAGGACACCATTTGTGAAAAAGTTTGAGAAACAGACGCCGCAGCTTCACCTGGCATCTTTATTAAATTACACCAGCAAAACACCAGTCTCGTTGTTAGTGAAGAGGCATCTCTGGGATGAGTTGGACAGTTTTATTGTTTCTAAAATCAGCACGACAGTTTTCAGCATTGCTAAAATAAAGGCAAAAGTTTTGACTAATGATCAATTTGCCTATTGAAATGACAAAGTTGGAAAAAAAACATTGGAACACAGGAATGATGGTTGCTAATAATGTACGCCTACGTTGAAAATCTGCCATTTCCAGCTACAATAGTCCTTTACAACATCATCAATGTCTACACTGTATTTCCGATCAATTTGATGTTAGTTTAATGTACATACTATGTGCTTCTCCTTCTAAGTGAGCCCCAACTTTTGAACGGTAGTGTACATGAACACAAATTGCTAAAAAGAAATGTAAAGCTTCCTGTTTCAAAATATGCGCCTAAAGTAAAGCAGAAAGTGTGTCTGACCCTGGCTTGCTCCAGTTTCTCTGTCCGTCTCCTCAGAGCCGTGTCAGCTTCATCTCTCCCTCTCAGTAAAGACGCTCTCTCCTCCTCCAACTCACTCTGGAGAACGACAACACAAAGAGTGAGAGTGACTGGTCAGGAAGAGAAGCACTGAAGCAGCCATGAAGGGATGTGAGAGAGAACGAAAAGCATGGACGACAAAATACAATATTCAATGATACATTCAGCTTCATTCCAGACCCATATCTGGGAATAGGAAATTAAAAATCCACAGAGAAATTAAAAAAGGGGTCAAAGTTCCATGAAATATAAAACGGGATCATAACAGTTAAGTTAGATACGGAGACTAATAGAGACCGTGTCAGGTGAGAGGTATTACTCACGATCCTGGCTTGGGCTGAGCTGTGCGCTGTGTGTCGGTCTCTCTGATATGCAGCTATCTGCTCCTGCATCTGGCCTGCCCTCTCCTGGCCCTGTAGCCGTTCTGTAGTGACCTGTTGCTGTAGACTGTCTCTCTCTGCACTCCACTCTGCCTGCTGTGGGACACCACAGGGAAAAGAGCCAGTGACGCTCAGACATCTGCATTCGGATTTTTTGTTATACCAACAACCAAAGATAAAAATTTGATTTTTGCCAAGTGATCGATCTGTAGGAAATGTTTCAACGTTGGAATACAATACATTTTAATATTGTTAATTAGATTTGACGTTCTCAACCATGAGCAAAATATCTGTGGTGACTCCAGTACAGTTATACAATAAAAAATCATTAAAACGTAAACTGCCTCATAAAAAAATATCTAGAATTGCCCAATTTACCAGTTTGTCCAGCTGCGCCTGTTTCTCAATAATTTGCTGCTCAGTGCTCTGGAGCCGCTCGTTGCCCTCCTGCACCTGCTGTTCCAGGCCTGCAATCTGTGAGACAGAGGTCAGAAGTCAAAGGTCAGTGAGTACATGACATACACCCCCACCCCACCTTGTGTAACTGACGCGATCACCTGATTGACGTCTCACCTGTGTGTCAGTTCTCTGTCTGTAGCTCTTTGACGAGTCTTCTTTATGTCGTAACAGGGTCTGCAGTTCTGCAACACTGACGTTGAGTCTGGATAGCTGAGAGAGTTACCATACCATGATCTGACCATACAAGCTCACATGAATGTTTCATGTACGAATGTTAGACACATTGTATTTTGCCTGGGACTTTTGTGAACAACAAAGTCCTTCCACTGTGTTGAATGTGAAATATGGTGATTATATGTGCCGAACAATCATGTAAAATTACTAGACTCCTCGAAGTTAACTTTGATTGTGAGCAAACAGGGGTACAAATGTTAGGTGACACCCAACAGCGAGCAGGTAAGCGGGCTGCCTGTTAACCAGTTCATGTGCTGGTGAGGAGGTCCATGTACCTGAGCCTCCAGTGAGCTGACCGTGTCCACATGGTTGGTCCGGGCCTCCAGTAGCCCTACTCTCATGTCCTCCAGCTTCTGCTCAAGAGTGGACTTCTACACATCAACACACAAGCAAAAGGAGTGACAAAATGCATTCTCCCACTCTACAGCAGGGGTGGGCCAACTAAGGCATGCGGGCGAAATACGTCCCTCGAGGCAATTCCATCAGGCCCGTTGTAGGTATTAAATTAGTTGAGTGGATGTACAAAAATCCCCTGCTCTACTGTATTTTCCTCCACCAACTCACACACTCGCCCCATCCCTCTGTCTATAAGATTAGGTTTAGGATTAGCATTAAGATCGGTATTATGATTAGACTGTTGTGGGCACCTCTTTGAGCAGCTCCTGGAGAAGCTCGTCTTCACTCAGGTTGCCCCGCAGGCTCCTCTCCAGAGAGCAGACCTTCTCCTGCATGTCGAGCAGAGTGCGCTCCTTGTCCTCGTCGGTTACAGCCGCCTGGAGACCAAAGGCATGAGTGGAGGAGCATAATGTATCTCCTTTCATTAGGAAGGAGGAGGGGTCCGACATGGGGAGGGAAATGGTCTTACCTTGTTTTGCTGAAGCTTCAGGGCGTCGTGCTCCGACTGGAGGACACAGAGGGCCTTCTCTGCAGCTGCTGCAGCACTACATGACTGGGAACACACAAACACACAGACAAAGACAATTAGATTGCCTTTACATTACATTTAAAATAAAATAAAAATGGAAAACGTCATGGTCACATTTATTTTCCTTGTGAAATTGTGAGGAATTTATCACACTCCAGAGTGATTTATGGGTAGTGACATACATGTTCAAACTGTTTAATTTATTTATGCAACTGTAATCACATATAAAGGATGTGTCTCCGGGTTAAAGGCAAACCTTCTGAAAGTCCTCAGACACTTGTTCAATAGCCTTCTGCAGATTCTGGCCTCTCTCCTCCAGCTCAGAGATCTTCTTCTCAGCCGCCTCTCGGAACTCCAGCAGCTCCTCTCTAAAGCACAAACACGCACACACACACACCTCAACAATTAGGAACCGACCCAAACCTCGGACTACACAACACAGTAGAAACATCCCAAAAGCAACTGGAACTCTCACGATTTTATACCTGGATACAACTATTGAATTCATGGCGTCACCAATCTCTGTCCTGCGCTTACCTTTCTAACTCCAGCTCTGTGATCAACATGCGGCTTTCCTCATGTGCCACACCCAGAGTCCGCAGCTTTTGCTGGGCTTCAACCAGGTCCTCCTTGGTCGTGTGCAGCTCGGCCTTTACCTGCTGGAGCTCTCTGTCCCGCTGGCCCAGCAGCTCCTCTTTTCTGATTAACTGCCATGACAGGACAACCTTCGTGAATCACCTGAATCTAATTGCTTTTAGGAACAATGCCATCTGTGTTTAAAACAGGGGTTTCACGACGTGTGGTACGATATGTGGCATGCTTAATCAGAACGAAACGCATGAATGAAAACCAAACAATAGCAACAACAAATACAGTTATGAAAAAAAACAGCTCTATCCGCAAAAAAATCTTTTGTTCTCTGCAATCCTTGCTACGCGAAAGCAGATCTGAGATGTATACAATTCCAGGTACAACATCTCTGATAGACTGGCCTGTGATCTGTGGAACTAACCATGTGTTTGACTTTGGCCAGCTCCTGCTGCTGGAATCCCTCCAGTTCATCCAGATCATCCCTCTTCTGGAACAGACTGAGACTCTGCTCCATCATCTCATCCAGACGCAGAGACAGAGACGCTTTCTCCTGAACCACAAACACAGATCTCTGGTTTACACGGCACAACACACCAACTTGCTACAGTCACATCTAGAATATCCGATGTTACCAGGTAAGTTATATATATATATCAGTTACCTGCTCTAGTTCAGACATCCTTTCCATCCATTCCTACAGACAAACACAGGGATTAGCTAACTACAAACACATAATGTGCAATGCTTTTTGTGCAAAGGATGTGACCCTCACCTGATCCTTCTTTTCCAGCGCCAATGCCATTTCTTCGGCCATTCTGGCTCGATTGGCCTGGTGAGTCTCATTCTGGTCCTGCATTTTCCTCATAGAGACTGGGTAGTAAGTGGGAAAGAGAGAGAGAGATGCAGAGCCTTACAACTGGCTAGCCAAAGCTAGCTCCGTTCAAACAGAAGGTTGTAGAGCGGTCAGTGGTTAGTAGCCGCTTGCTGTGAAAGGGTTAAGTAATTCCCCAGACGCAGAGGCAAGCAGTGCATCAAGCTAAACATGGCCGACACAGACATCTAACAGGGACATACGTTTCATTAGTACATTCCCACATTCTTGTTTGTCATGTATTAATATGAATTATCGTCAGTTAATTATTGTAGTAGAGTAGAAATGGATTCGAAATGTAAACACTGATTAAAAAAAAGAATCACTTCACTATAGACAGTGTCATAAACAAGCACTGTTCGTATCGACTATATATATCTTTTCCATATGATGCCTACAGTGGCGGTGTGATTGTGTCTGCATCTGTTTCTGCATCCCACAGTGAGCGGCCCACAGTGCCCCCTGGTGACCACAGCCAGCAGACAGACACACACATGGGAGAAAGAAAGGAAGCAAAATGGGAGGAGAATAAAGGTACGTACAATCCTGGTGTTTTTCTAATGCAATTTCAAGCTTGTCCTTGGTCTTCTGCATGAGTCGCAGCTGTTCAGCGTAGTCTAGTGGCCGGAGGTGGGTGATGGGATACCATCAATACAGGAACACACACGTACCATACACATACACGCACACACGCAAACACGCAAACACGCACACACACACACACACACACACACACACACACACACACACACACACACACACACACACACACACACACACACACACACACACACACACACACACACACACACACACACACACACACACACACACACACAAACACACACACACACACACACACACACACACACACACACACACACACAAACACAAACACATGCACACAGGAAATAGGGACATTTGGATGAGGGTAAACAGGAACGGCGAGAAATAAAAGAAACGAGGCATACAAAACAAAAACATGGCCGAGAAATAAATGAAAAGGAACACACTGATTTTCTTTGATGAGAAAAACATTCTAGTTAAAAGGCTGCATGAGGACGTGCGACCTTTAGCCTTTCTAGAGGGGTCAAAGACACACACACAAACACACACGCGACCTCAAAGGGAGCAGGGAAGACACACGGTACCTACAACGCTACACTGAAAGCCATGACGTTGCTCTTAACATTCACCAGATGAGAATGTGGTAGAAAACAGTAAAACCTTACAAAGTTTAACCCAGCAGACCTTTTTGTTAAGGTCACGGATAAAAAAAGAAACCATGAGGTGTAGACAGACACACAGGGGTTAAAGCAAAACAAAATCCCATGATTTAATGAAGTAAAACCATAAACATCATCATGTTCTGACTTCCTGTTCGCCTGCTCAGGGATTCCAAGATGATTTATTGTGTGGAACCATAAATAGAGAAGCTAAATCTGGTGACTTTTCAACATGACATGAAATACTTAAATAAACGTTTGCCATTGTCTGTTCCAAAATTTGCCAAATAACACTGCGATATACTGGTTCATTGGATATAGCAAATTCGCCAAGTAAACTGAAACGGGGGGAAATACATTCTGCTAAGAAACATGGTGTTTATGTAAAAGCGTACCGCATAAATAATGTAATACATGTAAATACATTTAAATGTTTAATGAATTGCTTAAACTTATGGCATATTTATTTTATGTTACTTGTGAGATTGTTAGCCAAAGGCAAAATCCTAGATATCAACACACGCTAGAGGTTGCATGTTTTGCCTCTTTCTAAAAGTTCCATATTTGCATCTCTTCCAAGTGAGATGTTTTGAGAACATATTTTTCCTAACTGCAGATCAGAACCTTCACACAGAGCAGAACGCTAGAGCATGTATAATGGCAACACTGACTAACATGACATAGCAGTTTCAAAAAATTTTCAGAGTGAATCCTGGAATTTTATAAAATCCCACAAAATCATTCCAGTTTATGGCATCTTGATCATGACAATATTATTGCAGCTCTACACTGTTTGCAAATACAACCTCTCCAGAATGCCTATGACTTTTGACCTGAGGGAACTGATCTTGATAAAAGTGGTCTCTAAGCACACTAGACACAGATTTAGAATTGGTTTACCTAGCACAAATCCTAACCTTAACTACGGAAGTAGGAATCTGAAAAAACAACCAAAGATTAGTGTACGCGTCCACTCAACCTACTCTGATTACACTGGCTCCATACTGGTCCACTCAACCTACTCTGATTACACTGGCTCCATACTGGTCCACTCAACCTACTCTGATTACACTGGCTCCATACTGGTCCACTCAACCTACTCTGATTACACTGGCTCCATACTGGTCCACTCAACCTACTCTGATTACATTGGCTCCATACTGGTCCACTCAACCTACTCTGATTACACTGGCTCCATACTGGTCCACTCAACCTACTCTGATTACACTGGCTCCATACTGGTCCACTCAACCTACTCTGATTACATTGGCTCCATACTGGTCCACTCAACCTACTCTGATTACACTGGCTCCATACTGGTCCACTCAACCTACTCTGATTACATTGGCTCCATACTGGTCCACTCAACCTACTCTGATTACATTGGCTCCATACTGGTCCACTCAACCTACTCTGATTACACTGGCTCCACTGGCTCTGATTACATACTGGTCCACTCAACCTACTCTGATTACATTGGCTCCATACTGGTCCACTCAACCTACTCTGATTACACTGGCTCCATACTGGTCCACTCAACCTACTCTGATTACACTGGCTCCATACTGGTCCACTCAACCTACTCTGATTACATTGGCTCCATACTGGTCCACTCAACCTACTCTGATTACACTGGCTCCATACTGATCCACTCAACCTACTCTGATTACACTGGCTCCATACTGGTCCACTCAACCTACTCTGATTACACTGGCTCCATACTGATCCACTCAATACAGTGATGCCTCCATACAGTGATGCCTTACCTGACAGTTTGGCCTCCAGCTTGCGAATCTGATCATTCCTTCTGAGGATCTGGGAGGAAAGGTCATCCCTGGAGCTACTGCCATCAGAGGCCTGCAGGTAAACACAGACAACATGAGCACAGGGACAGGCCATAAAGTATATGACTATAGTGCAGCAGACCTACATGGTGGTTGTACAGGGTGGGCATATTCCACTCACAAGCACTCAGATAATGATTTATTTCCAGACAATGTTGAAATCAATGCACTGCTTACCATAAGTCAGTCTAGATAAGAATGTCTGCAAAATTACTAAAATATCGCCAGTGAATTATAATGTATTAGACTGAATTGCTGGTTACTACTATTGGGTACAGATAACTTACAAGGAAATGTGACCTTCCTGACAGACAATGACTTGAATAATTCAAACAGTCCAAATGAGAACAGAAAAGTCACATGGGCCCCTAGACACCAGTCTCTCCATGATGTGAAGTGTAAAGGAAAAAAGCAAGTGTAAACTGAACTAAATCACCTTTCATAAGAAAACACCTAATGAATATATACACACACACTACAATTCAAAAGCTTGGCGTCATTTAAAATGGTCTGTGCTTTTGAAAGGAAAGCAAGATTATGTTAGCTGAAAAGTTATTAACTAAGCAACTGATTAAAGAGGACCAAAATGACCTGAAATAAAGTACTATCTTCTGAAACTTGTCAGTCCATTTGGTTTTTCTCTGAAATGAAGGCTATTCCATGAGAAAAACTGAAGACCTCGCACAACAATGTGAACTACTCCGTTCACAGAACAGCCTTAGCAGGTTTTAACCAAAATAGAGGATTGGGAGGCCACCCAGAATGCATCCCCAGACATCGCAACCATCGTCCTCAAAAATAACCCAACGAACACTGCAGTTTGTGAACCCCATCACCAAAAAGAGAGAAATTATAGCGAAGGATTAGTTAAGGGGCATTTCTTTCTTTGCAGATTTTATTTATTAAACTTAGAATTAGCCAACTACACTTAAGGTGCGGCATCACTTTGGGTCCGGTATCAATTTGGGTCCGGTATCACTTTATGTCTGGTAACAATGGTAATATATCATTTGTTGTATTACTTACTGAAAGGCTGACTTAAAGCATTTGCATTTTTATTTGACTGGGCAGGTGGAGTGACTGCTGATGCCAGAATCTGTGGGTTAGCAGAGGAAGGGAGAGAGCAGTTTGACCATCCCTCGTCTCTAATCTGACCAAAAAAGGTTTGGTCATCAAAACCATCGGTATGAAGACTACAGGACCAATGATCTCTGGACAGTAGCGAGAATGAATGAGTGAAGTAACTCATTCAAAAGCCTATACATGATAATAATTAGGAGGAAGCACCCGTAGCAGCTTTAGACAGAGATATTTTCCTACTGGTCCCAGACGGAAATCAAACCCACAACACCGTCATTGCAGGCACCATGCTTGCTCTGCCTTGAAAAAACGTAGCATTAACAAGACATCTCACAGGGTAACCCAAAGCATATACACAGTTCCCATTTGAGTTACACCGCTACAACACAAAATGCACAATTATTTCACTAAAACGATGACATTGACTTATACTGCTGTTGTGGCACTTTACGCTACTTTCCTCTAAAGAAAATGAGCCACGTATGTATGATGTGGTCTAATGCTTACGTGTCATGTAAACAGAGCATGGTAGACATGACAGCAGAGCAGTTCTCTCACTCTATGCATCCGGGTTCCCTCCCACAATGCTTCTGCTTAACACGGCCCACAATGAAACGCAAACTTGGCACAGAGCCGGTTTGGGACTGACTAACTACTTCAGGGTGTGACAGCGCAATGAGAGTGCCTGTAGGTGCTTTGCGTTCATACAGCACAATCCCTCAATGGAATTCAGTCCAGGTGAATACAGCAGACTATCAGCAAGATATTTAAAAAGACTCATCAATTATGATTAAGTTATGTACAATTGTCCCCAGTCATGAGAACAAAAAAAGACAAATAACTATTTCTGGAAAGTTAAAGCATAGGTTTCATATAAAGAAAACAAAACATGAGGAAACAACTTCAAACTGTGAGACTGACTTTGAAACCATGTTAATTATTTCATTTTAAAGACAATCTCTATTGCACATCAGCAGGTTTCATATTTTGACTAGGGTTGTCAATTTAACGATGTTAGTGCAAACGTCTGCAACATTTGAATGTGCTTATCCTTAGATGTGGCTAAAAATATTTAAAAAAGCAGCACATTCAATGAGGAATTAAATATGTATTAAATGCAAAACCCCTGCCAAGCTTTTGCCAGCATACTTTGGTATGAAGGCGTCTCGCTGCTGGCCTGGGTGATATGTAGGGAAGGTTGTCTGTCCGAAGAGGACCCAGCCCGTTACACTTGTCCTCCCTTATCAAGGTGGCCAAATGGACCATCAGTGAAACCCGACCCGGGTCGTTGCTGTTGCTAGGACCAGGTTCAGGTTACACAGGCTGGCGCCTTACACTTTACTATGTATTAGCATGCTCCATTGGGATAATGCATTAGAAATAATGTCTGGACTCAATTGTCAACTCGAACACGGCATCCACCAGCTTCTGGATGCACATCAGACCCGCCCAACCATATAACAGTAGCTTCCTCAAGACTCACATCACTACCCGAGACAGTTTACAGCGTAAAAATATAATGAATACCGTGTATAGGCGGTTTGTAAAATAAAAGTAGCTTACACCAGACTTCAAAATATGTCAAAAGTGCTTTGCTTGTCTTGCAATTTGGCCTAATAGTTTAATTCGATTTGTAAAATCAATAACAATAATATCTCACATTTCAAACGCAGCGCTGTTGACATTGATGTTGAGATCTTATTGGCATAATGTGTGATAGTGATTTATCATCATCCTTAGAGTCCCAGAGTGTGGTTCTATAACATCAAAAGCACAAAAATGCCAGTCTGTGGCAACCAAGGGAGACACTAATTGAGGATCTGGGCCATTACTGAAACCACCAGGCTGTGGTTTCAGAATCTCTAAACACTAAGAAAATGTATATACAATGAATAGAGTTTAAATTGGGTCAGTCCTGAAGTAATCATGCCTGTGTTTCACAAGGTTGGACGATGAATGAGAGATACGTTCAGTAAAGAGAGGAAACGGTCAGTAAAGCAGTCCAGTGTACTAAGGCACACTAGGATTTTTGAATATCCGAACATGTAAAGAGGGATATATATTCATATGCTTCATTTGTATTCTACTTACGCCACTTATCCCTGTAAATTACATATTGAGGACTACGAATCACATTTTCTAAAATGTTCACCCTAATCCCATTCTGCAGTTCAGAAAAATTAACAGAATGTTGTTCCTACATTACTCAAAATAACTGCAATCCCAGTTTTGTGTAGACATATATGAACCATAATTCCCAGACCAAATATCATACTGAAATGATTTTGGTTCATCCCTAACAATATGCCGACCTGTGCAACCCCAGATACGATTGAGGACCACAACAATCTATACATTAATATATTAACTGTTGGTTAAGCTATTTGACATCAATAAATACACAGAGCATGGAAAAAAGCCGGCTTGGGATTCTGGAGGTATTGTTAATTAAATAAACAAATAAATATGCATAATAATACACTGATGAGCCAAAACATAATGACTAGTATACTAGTTGGTCCTCTGCACGTCACAGGAACAGCAGCGCCCAGGCATGGATTCTACAAGACCCATGAAAATGTCATGTGGTATCTGGCACCAAGATACTATCAGCAGATCACTCAAGTCCTCTAAGTTGCGAGGTGGAGCCGCCATAGATCAGACTTGTTGGTCCAGCAACATCCGACAGATGCTTAAAGGCCAGAGCAACACCTTCAACTCTTCATCATGTCCCTCATGCCATTCCTAACCCAACGTGGCCGTGTGACAGGGCACATTATTCTGCTAAAAAAAGAGGCCCCTGCCGTGAGAAAATAATGATGTTTAGGTAGGAAGCGCATGACAAATTTAAGCCCACATGAACGACCGGACCCAGGGTTCCCCAGCAGAACATCACACTGCTTCCATTGGGCTTGGAGTCTTCCCACTGTGCATCGTGGTGCCATCAATTCCTTAAGTAACAGGTGTAAATGAACACGTGCACTGCAATTATAAAACAATCATAGTCTTGGCCAAAACAATTCGCCCCTCGTCAAAGTCGCTCAGGTCTTAACTCCTGCCCATTTCTTTTGCATCAAACATGACCACTATGAGAACCGATTGGCTGTTTACCATCTAATCTACCCAAACCTCGACATATGCCCTTGTAAGACGATGTTCATCGCTAGTCGCTTCACATGTGAGTATTAATAATGTCTTAGCTCATCAGTGCATTATTAGTCCGGTCAGTACAGAAATGAATGTCACTGCAAATGAATTGCATGAATTAATTGCATGATCGTTATTGATAAACAATAGCATTGTCCACATCATTTAATCAGTTGTTGTTGTTTGTAATAATATATATATATATGGTCTGACTACGAATCAATGTTGTTTGTTTGGCAACATGCAAATGTGAGCAACCAAAGAGTCTGCGCACAATTCCTATACAATTTGAAATTGTCCATACATTCTGGTACTCACAAAATCGTCCCCAGAGTCTGCCCCTGCAGACGTGATGGATTCTTTGCTGTAGGAGCGAGGCATACGTAATCCTGTCCGGGGGGCTGTGGCAGCCTCCTCAGCAATCTTCTTTTTTAATTTAGCAAACATCTCCACCTTGCCAAATGTTCCTTCTCCCAAGTGTGTAGCTTCTGGCCAGCGGCTGGTTCCCTTCCCTTATTCTCCTGCCAATCAGACTGTGGTTTTTCTGGCTGCCTTCCTTTGGTCAAAGAACAGCTGTATCTCAGTGATGCGTCCGATCACCCGCAAGGGAACTGTCATTGTAATTTCTAATACAACCTGAAATGAAACAAAAAGGAGTGTCATGGAAAACAGTATGAACATTGACAGGGAAAGTGTATGCATAATGAACGATATAATAATTCCTGGTATTTGTAAAAGTTAATGAGTACTGTGGAGGACGTAACCAGCGTAAAAACAATGCATATTTCCGCGTTACAAGGACACCATTATTGGCACTATTACTCGTCATGTCACCAGATCAGTTGACACACACTACACCGTATACGTGCCAGCCGGTATAATTAGCAGTCGTGCTAAGACATAGCTACAGTCCTACTAGCTATTATTATTAACATTAGACTAGTCGCCACTCAGGCTCTTGGCTTTACTGCTCATGTTAATTAACGTTACTGTCCGGGAACATTAATAATGCTTAGCAGATGGCCATATCGTTGCGTAAATACAAGAAACAACAGTATGAGATGTAATAATATACCCGACGGTCACAGCTAACGACAGCTAACATCAGTTCACACGACTGGTTCAATCACTATCAACACATGAAACACAATCAATGTTGGCTAGCTAGTTTATAATAGCTTATTAACGCTGTTATGCTATTATTATGATTGACATATTATGGTACTGGCTAGCAAAGTTAGCTCACTGACGTTTGTAATAAAATGAACCATATGAACTCCGACAAAGTAGAAGAAATCCCGGTCATGTCCGTTGGCGTAGTGTTTTTAACGCATTGTCTGCAACGACTAGCAGCTTCCCCTTCTCTCAATACAAGAGCCCGTATTCTACAAATATAGCTGCGATTTTCCGACGAAGGTCCACCTAGCTCTGAACAGTGTATCTTATGCTAGCCTGCTAACATCAACACGTAGCTATAGAGATGGAGTGAGTGAGACGTTTCTCTGGGGTATGTTCATTTCACAGAAGGGTGTAAAGATTTAAAACGTTTAGAAACATAAGCTAACAGAACGTAACAGAGTGAGCGCAAATTACTAAATCTGCATTTCTATTGGACAATTTCCTAGTAGTCCCCGCCCTGTTGTTCTGCTTCTTAAGGAAACTCTGATTTATGGTGGAATGAATACACCCCTAGTGGGCTCATCCGGCTTTTTCTTCTTATTGAAGTGCGTTCCATGCTGTGTGGTGGGTTTACTGCTTATCTCAGGACAGGTACGAGTTACAATTACACATTATTGTAACTACACTGATGAGCTCAAACATTGTAACTACTCACTGGTGAAGCGAATAACGTTGGCCATGGACATCTGCGCCGTTTGCCTGGAGAAGTGATTGCACCAGGATGCACTGTGGGAAGACAACAAAGGAGTGATATGCTCAGGGCAATGTTCTGCTGGGAAACCCTGGGTTTGGGCATTTCTGTAGATGTCAATTTGACACGTGACACCTACCTGAACATCATTGCAGACCAGGTACACTCCATGGAAATGGAATTCCTTGATGCAAGTGGCCTCTTTCAGCAGGACAATGAGCCCTGCCACACTGCACACATTGTTCAGGAATGGGTTCAGGAATATGATAAAGCGTTCCAACTGTTTCCCTGGCTTCCAAATTCCCCAGATCTCAAGATGGAGTCAATTACTCCACCTTGTACTTATAGCTCTTGAAGGATCTGCTGATAATGTCTTGGTGCCAGATAGCAGATACCACAGGACAACTTCAGAGATCTTGTAGAGTCCATGTCTCGTCAAGGTCTGTGCTGTTTGGGCGGTACGAGGACAGAGAGCAAAGAAGAAACACACTTGTCTAACTCCCATACTCCCACTGGGGGGCCAGGATGTAAAAAACTATTATAATATATCCACTCCATTCTGTAAGTCAAGCTTGTTTCCTCTCATTTCCCAAATTGAATCCTCATTACACAATGCCAATACACCTGACCCAACCATAGCTTTGTAAACAAAACCACAACCGTTGTTGTTATAATTTTAACATGTAAGTAAGCTAAACACATATTTATATTCTTATTATCTGATTCTTCTAACTCTCACACACATTCCAGTAAAATTATGCAAGTAATTTCACCAATCAGCCTTCAGGATTCAGACCACCTAGTGTGTAATACCATTTATATATCACAATAATAATATCAGTGGTAGTATAGATGGCTTAATGCCAAATTAATTCAGTTGTACTGATCTAGAGACATGTGAACTTTCGTTTTAGAGATAGTAATTTCCACCTCAATTTAAAGGCTTAAAGCTTTATTATAAGACAAAATGAAACCGTTTAGAGCATGAATGGATATTTTAAATATATTTTCTGAACAAAAATAACACAGCTCATATGTACCATTTCTAATTTGAGTGTTATATATGTACACATCTATATCAATATATTCACTCAAATATACACTACCATTCAAGAGTTTGGGGTCACTTAGAAGTGTCCTTGCTTTTTCTTAAGAAAAGCACATTTCATGTGCAATAAAATAACATAAAATTGACCAGAAATAGAGGGTAGACATTGTTAATGTTGCAAATGACTATGAGTACTGGCAAGACCCCAGACTTTAAAACGAAACTCTGTGTGACAATATATACATATATATATAATAAATATAGGCTACATTACAAAAATAAAATCGAATCTGCTTTAGGCCTAACAGAAACTGTGGGTTAGGGTTCCTCTTTCACTTCATATGTTCTAATTGTAAACTGCAACTAAGAATTCCATCTAAAGGCATTAGATAAAGACAGTATGCACACTGCTATCACCTACAATATATTGAGAGTTGTGGCATTTCATTGATAGGATACTTGCATGTGAATTTACATGTCGGTACACAATGCTAACAGACACAACAAATAGTACTCCGTATGAGTTAGATACTATACAAAAATACAATATGAATTATCATCAGTGTAATGACTTTAAAAAGTAGTTTCTCCTCTGTATGTAATATATGACATTTGGTGGTTGATAACAGTGCGACAAAGTGCAGTGTTTACAGAAAAGATGGTGTTGTCGTCCTGGGCGGAATGACTCTCTCCGAGTCTGGTACAGCCCGGAAAAGCTTGGGCTCCCTCATATTGGCATCCTTGAAGACCATAATGGAGGCGATGTTACCGCAGCGATAGCAGTAGTTAGGAGCGGACCAGACGGTGACCAGCTTCTCATCGAACATGAACTTGTAACCCTCGTGGACTAGTTGATGCGCCCGACAGATCAACTTCAAGTTGTTGATGTGAACAAACTGCATATAGAAAAAAACCCATGAAAACTAAAATAGTAAAATGAATGTGAATGTGAGAAGGAAAACATTACTGTTGACTATTTCATATACAGCTCATTTAGTGTGAAATCCCAGTTACTAAAATGTGCCTGTTAGTGATTAAGCCTCATCTCACCTCATTGGTGACTTTTGCACCAAACAGCCACCCGGCACCTCTGGGGCTGATCGCCCACGTGTCCACGTCCTCAGGGTCTGACCAGACGAGGTCACAGAATGCTCCCTTATGGGGGATCTCCTGGTTACGCTCAATTGTTCTGATCTGGTCTAGGGTTTTTATGTCGGGAGACAATCCCCCATGAACACACAGGATTTGCTCATCCATCAGCTGGCACAAGGAAACACAGCCACAGAACAACATTAGAATGCACTCTGGTCCTAACCGTGATGATCTTCATGTTGGTGTGTTCTAATACATTTGGGACGTGTGGTTTTGTACTACAGGATATCATAAATACAATGCAACAGTTGTACTTGCCGCTGCAACTGTTAGCATATCAAAAACTTTGGTACAGTAGCGCCAGGCATTGGCATTTCCATATTTGGTTTGGCATTCATCTGAAATGAAACGCACATTAGGGGCATTCCATTTGCAACCAGTGTACCTGGACAAAATGGTGTGGATTGTATGTCAGCTAACAATATATTATTGAAACGTTTGGTTTGGCCGGATACTGTACATAATGAAAATCTCACCGCAAAACCCATATACTTGAGTAATCTGCCTGCTTTCGTGGTTTCCTCTTAATAGAGTAATACGGTCAGGCCATTTGGCTTTTAACACCAGCAAGTATGTGAATGTCTCCAAGCTGTAATATCCCCGGTCAACAAAATCACCCTGTAGTGACACAAATCAAATAAGGTTAGTCTTGATTGCAGTTGTACATAAACAATTTTAGTCAGATTAATTTAGAAAGTAGTTAAGTTGACACCAACCATGAAAATATAGTTTGTGTCTGGGACCTGTCCTCCTGTTCTAAAGAGTTCACAAAGATCATAAAACTGAAAAGAAAATAAGAAAACAAGGTTAACAGTTACCCAGAACTATAGCTTTACCGTGCATGAAAAGTTACAGTACAAAAAAAGTAGAGTTACAGTAAAAAAAGAATATACTGAATCAAATGTATATTCTTGATGTGTAAGTAAAGTACAATCAAAGACATCAATAGCATTAACACGTGTGACCAAGTTATAATCGAATTCAAAAGAAGAGTTTCAATTGCCCTATTTTTTTTAATAACTTTTATAGTACTTTCTCCACAAATATTTACTAGCTGTAACCCACAGGAAAGATCCACCCAGGGATTATCATAAAGGAATGACGAGACACCGTACAGATAGTTCTGTATAAATATGTGTGTTCAAGACTGGGAGGACGGTTACTCTGCAGACCAGCTCTCCTCAATAAAGCCTACTATTACATTTTACAAACTCCTACATCGTTTCATGTATTATTATAATATTATTATTATTTATTTGTCCACACTAACAGTTCATCTTAACTGAACGTAGCATCACACTGACTATATTTATTAATTTCATTATTTAATAAAGGAAGTATCTGTGTCTGTGTCACCTGCACCAGGCACATCTGTGAGGACCTACCTGTCCATGTATATCTCCACACACTGTCACAGGGGTGGACACAGGCTGCACATTGGATTCCTCAAGCAATAGGTCACACACATAGTCACAGAGCCTCTGTGGGGGAAAACACTTGTTAAGAAGAAGCACGGAAGAGGATATAATGTCACAATGTCAGATACTACAATGTGATGATTAGAATGACCATACATTTTTAGCAGTGGTTATCAATTGGTTTAGCCTCAGGAGTCCAGTGGAAAACAGAAAACAACTGATTTCTTGTTACAGGGATTTATTGTTCCATTGATGAATATGTAAATGGTAAAAAGGAAAATAAAATAAAAATTACTTTTAAAGTAAGTTTTCCAGCAACAATTCATATGATCATATTATCAAGTTAAACCAGAGATAAGCCAAATGAAAAGCCTTCCCATCTTTTCCATTGTCAACCATTTTATATTTCTCATATTCTTAATAAAGGCTCACATGAGATCACAAATATGCTAAATAGCACTGTCAAGCAGTATAGTTGTAAGACTCACACCATTCCAATTTTACAGGGTCTAATCATGTATTTCTATGACTCGCCAGTTGACAACCCTAATTTAATACTGGAATTGGAGAGTAAAAAACAAATGACAAGCAACTGCTACAATAAGTAGCACATCTTATAAGTTATAACAAAGATGTAATGACATCTTTCTGCTATACGTCAGGTCTGGATGGTGCTACCATTCTGCTACGGCTTATATCAGATAAACATGCGTGCTAATCAGGCCTGTTTGTGGTGGGGAATCCTATTGCAAAGGCATTCATTCTCACCTTGAGGTCGTTTTCAGGTAAATATTTGCACTGCTTGGCAATCTCTGCGTATTTACCCAGATCCAATGGCGCCATCGTATCAGCTGTTCAATACAAAAATTCTCCCCGCGAAAAACTGTACAGATACACTGTTCCCCCTTGAGATTTGGTACTTCCGGGTTCCTTTTCTATTTTTTTGGACGGGCCTCATACATATTAATGCGTATTAATCAGTTCTGGTGCTCTCCTTTCAGTTCTTCTATTGAGAAAAATAAAATAGCCGGACATCTTGGTCCCCTTTCTGTCTCTGGTTTCTACTAAACATGGATTTATTTGACACGTACGTCACATATTGGGATCCGTCAGGTGGATTTATAGTTTGTCCTGCCATCTGGTGTATAGAATATTTAAATACTAGGCCGTCATGGGTTGTTCTTGATGTCTGAGCGCCAAAAAAATTATCAACGTCCTAAAGTTTACCAGAATATATATTTTTGGGATAAAATGCAGCAGTCAAATGAAATGTCTGCTAGAAATTGATGTTTGTTATATATCTATAATATATAAGATAATACAGTTCAGCCCTTAAATCTACACGAGTTTGAGTCATGCTGTCTAGTAAGTTCTGTCTAGTAGAGTTCATTAAAGGTAAGACCAGAATGTATTACAAGCTACCAATCTGACATAAAGTACCACTCAGATTAGATTAGATTCAACTTTATTGTCATTGAACAGAACAAGTACAATACAATGAAATGCAGTTTGCATCAAACCAGAAAGTGCAAAAAAAGCGGTGCAAAAATACTTTGCAGGGCAGTGTGTCAATGTGCCAATGTGTGAGTTAAATGAGATAAAGGACAATGTAAGGATGTGAAATTGACATTGATAAGTGAATGTGCAGTTGTGCAGTTCAATGATGTAACAAATTCCTATAAGCTTGTACGCAGGTGTATTGTATACACTTACCCATTGACTCTAATAGCCATATAGAAGACATCACTTGTCTCAATACCAGCACTCATTCATAAAGAAAATGTTCAAAAGACTGGCCTATATAAACCAGATGTAATGCCACTTTTTGGAGTTAAGGGGTAGGTTTAGGGTTTGGTGTTGGGGCAAGGTTAAGTTTAGACATAAATGTTAGGTTATTGAAGGTAAGGCTGGTTAGGACAGTAGTTAGGTATAGGAGACAGGTTACATACATTTCTGGATTTCATTTTTTCTACAAGGGTAGGTGAATAATTCTGTGTTAAGTCTTAGTTTGGTTTATTAAGATTTAACCCGCAGGTGTGTCAGTCATCACAGTTTAACAAATATAGCCAGGGTGCTCTCTGTCATGGACCTTGGGAGAAAACAGTATAGTAAATGCATCACAAGGATGGCTATATGACAGTCTTGTTCTGTTGAACATCTTATATTAGGCTACTGTTGGTAATAAACACCAGCCTCCTAGTGGCGCTCGCACACAGTAGGAACTATGGGTGATTAGGCTAACTGAGCACACATACTTTACAGTCACTGGATAATACAAGTCATCCATTCAATAACCAACCATATTGTTAGATTTTTTTTTTAACATTGTTAGATTCCCCTCCACAATCAAAATCGGACCGGGCTAGAGATAATATCCCAGTATAGCTGTGTAGGTAGCTGTAGACTAGCCTAGTGTGTACCTATCAATATGTACGTGGCCTGTGGACTGATATGACATTACTGCAAATGTAATAATGACGTCTCATTCCACTTAATGCCCACTGGCACGATTAGATATTGAGCCAATCAAATTATGATGCGATGGCAAAACAAACGCCTCTGCGTTAGGTACGCATGCCACGTGACCCCTCATTGTGCCCTCATTGGTCGAGCAGCGTGACAATCTACAACGTTTCTTTGCGCTGCGCTAGAATGAACGGACCGTGGTGCCAAGAAGCTGCGGACGGAGCGCATCACAATCACACCCGGCAACAAATGAGTATAGCCGCGGAGGACATCGATGGAGTACGCACGCCAGTCTATCCAGGGACGGTCTGAGTCAGACCATAACTAGGGGCTTTACATGGAGAGCTGAAATTGAACATGAGGTTAACGACCTTAATTATGTACATATCCTCGGCGTTGATGTTCGCTGTGTATATTGGATTTTCTGATGCTGCACCTCGCGTCAACTCGGACGATGCGTCGCCTATCGCCGGAAAGCCCCTTTCCTCCACTGCCGCCTTGCCTGAGCGTTTGCCGGAGGACAGCTTTGTGCTCGGCCCACTGACGGGTCTCACGCCACCGTCACCTACTACGGGTTTAACAGGAGCGACAATCAAAACGGTGCAGGTATCCAATACCGCTGGCTCGCCAACCGCCACAACCTCCCAGCCGCCGACAACGGAACCTACATTTCCGAGGCATGCAGGCGTGAAAATAATTCCCGTCGCCAGAGAACAAATAACGGCCTTAAGGTCCAGAACGTCCAATTCGACCAAACGATCCACTGATGCGCAGACGTCCGTTTTTCCTCCAGGAAAAAGGCTGCAGACCATGGTCGCCATGGTTTCGCAGCGGACGACAAATGATGCATGGTCATTGGATAATATTCATGCTTCGATTAGCTCCTCAGAGAATATAGGTGAGGTTCTCTGCGTTTCGATGTTTTCATAATAACATGTATATATGCCGATATTACTATAGACATGTGTCCTTTTTCCATCTTTTGCCCTGTAAATCATTCCTCTGACAGCCACACCTGCAGAAATTGATAGCCTACATCCTATATATAAATTAATTGAGTCTTTGGACTAACCCTCTCACATCTGCATATATGGTTGAGGAAATGGCCATTTGCGTGCAGTAAAAAATCTCCTACGTTACAAGAGTCAGTCAAAACATGTCCGCATTAAGGGTTGATTTTGACGCAGAGCACTGGCGGATGACAAATTGTCATCAGAAACAATAGATCCTGGTCCTCAAATCATGCACATCGTTCACATTGCACAATTGTGAAACATCCATCTTAATTAGAACATATCCCTATCTATATTTACCAATTGCGTGCTATTACCGTAGGCTACAATTTTGGAGATCCGGCGGGGAAGATCTATAGAATGATCTATAATGTGAGGTCTTTAATTATGGTGATCGAACCCGAGGGGAATGAGGTTAATTTCTTGTTCTTGTTTAACCTCGGACATCTTTATGTCCGCGTAAGGCTATCCCATGATTTTATTCTCGATAACATACAGTAGCATGTGTTGTTTTGAAACGGGTTTGATCCCTTTGTGTCTATTCAACATCCTACATCAAGGAGGTGGAATGTGTTACTCCGCGTCCAATCAAAATGACCTAACCAAGACATGAATGAGTCCGCGCTGCCTCAGCGGATTCTCTCCTCCTTCATCTTCTGTCTGTTCCTGCTGCATCTATTGTGCACTGTGCTATTGTGCATGATGTCAAACGTTCCCGACAGGTTTTTGGCGATTGGGATGTGCAACACTTGGGAAACAGCTAATTGTTACTTTAAAAACGCTCAACAGATGACTGTTGAATTTAATGCTCAGCCTGATTTCACTGGTAGTCACGGATTCTATACGGCCTTTGTCAATATATGTTCCAGTTCTGGACTGGTGTAAAGGTCAATCTGATAACGAGAACAACAGAGGCTTTACCTTGGCTAAAGCTTCTTCCCCTGACAGTGTCAACCCGACAGGAACCATTTCTTGTTTTTCTCTGTATTTGTGATTTGAATAATGTTGATCTTTTTACCCTGCCCGGCCATTCAGGCACAGTCAATTTGATATGGCATTTAGTATTCTCCGAGCTTAAACCACAATAGGCCATTTGGGGTGAAATTACGACCACACCCTTCTAAGTTTCTGTTAGTAGTTTCAGCAGTATCACAAAAGCATCAACGTCTGATAGACCTGTCATTATACAGCAGCTGATTGTTAGGAATCTTTTTCTCACATAAATAAAGGTACATTAATTCATTGTAATCTCAGTCTCACTGCTGAACAATGTTTCCGCGTTGCTTTACGTGACTGAAACGAATAATGGCGAGAACTAAAGAATTTCTTCTTTCACTGCATTTATTTATTCTAATTCAAACAGCTTTGAAGGCCGTCGGTTGATAATTGCTCACACTCACATTTCCCCTGACCAGACAGGTTACACAACTCATGAGTTCTGCATTTGTTCTCACCTCATTGCTGAAGTTGCTGTTGGGTACGTTTGATGGGTGACTGTAAGTTCAGATTTGAGGGTCTCTGTTTGCATCGCTCTTTTGTTGCTATAGCTTTAGAGACTCTTGAGGGAATTTGTGAATCACAGGACTTAGGTTTGAGCCAGGCGTGCTCAAATGGTACTTGCTAACCAATGAAGCAATCCTTTGTTTGTGTGTGTAATCCATGTCTGTATACCAGGGCAAAGATATACACGCTTTAATGCATCCCCTTTGGATGTCCTGGCCGGACCCCACCAATGCAACTTCCATATAGATTTAATTAATTAATTGTACTTTTAGGTTTACGTATTAAAGGTTGTGTTTGTTTTTTTGGGCTACGTTAAGTTTTGATAGAATGGTTGGGTTGTTTTGATTATAGTTAGGGATATGATTCGGTTTAGGGCTGGGTAAAAGGCATTTCTTTTATGTGTGGTTTAGGTGTCAGGTCCCTTACAAGATTTGAAAGACAAACATGTTTTGGGGTGCATCGCGGCCTACTGTGTCACCAAATTTGGTGGCTGATCTTTTCTGACAGTGTGCGGGCTGAAGATGACCTCAGTTAACAAATGTAAAGCTGACAGAGCTTTCCATTCTTGCATAAGACAGCCGTTTCGCTGTTACATAAGGCTGGAATAGAGGCGAGGGTATTGTGTTGCAGAAAATTGCATTAAGTTGTGTTTTATGGCAGATGGCACAGCAGTCTTCCAAAAAGTTTGAAGTGTGGTGTACAAAATGTATTATGTTTACATCAGGATAAACACATAACTGTTTCAATTGTGAATGCAGAAGAAAAACCTATTTCAGGTTCTCCAAACCCGTAAGACTTCACCGTTTTTTACCCTCCTGCGGATTCCAATCAACTCGTCAACAAACGTTCATGTACTGAATCAGCTGTGATGAATCACAATAATAACAAATGCATCCTGCTACCGCATTAATCCAACAGAATAGAAACAACATGTAATGCATCAGTTTTAAACATTTATAGTCAGGGAAACAACACTGAATATTCTACACCGGAGCAGAAATGCCACGTCAGTTGCCGCAATCAACACTGCACACTGTAACTGTATGTCTAAGGTATCAAAACATATAAATCATAATTCCTCATAATCTGTGCACATCTGCCCTGCCTTCGTATCTCACATGTATTATAAATGAAACTATTATAAATAATACATGTCCATTGTGTTAGCGTGGAATGTGTTTGCGGTGCCTTAACAATGTGTCTCGTCCCGTCTGTCGATGCGTCTCCCCGCAGACCCTCTGTGCAACTGCAGCAGCGAGGGGGTTCTGGACGTAGACGACTGTGACAAGAAGACGGGCCAGTGCGTCTGCATGTCCGGTTATGCCGGACTTCTGTGCGAGGACTGCGAGGAGGGACACTTCACCAACGGCACCACCGGCTGTGTGGCGTGCGGCTGCGACTCATACGGAGCAGTCGACCACCTCTGTGACAGGTCAGTGTTCCTGCGTGTCTCCTGGGCTCCAGTGGCGCTGTGGACAGAACGGTGAACGCCCACACCCAGAATAGTGTGTTCTCTATTAAACCAGGTCAGCCAGAGTTCATGGTTGAGATTCAGTCTGACTGAGGTTTTAGATATTGTGATTTTTAACCGTTGAACGGTGACACAATGCCTATAAAATGTCTGCTACCCAATATCACTCTTTGGGATGTGCTCTTTTGCTTTTTGAGCTTGACATCCCGACAGATGGGCTCCTGTAAGATGGCCCTGTAATTTGAAACGATTTGCTGCGATTGTGTTTAATAGTTTCATATGTGGAACACTACAAATGACATTTTACAGAATCTGACAGAAAAGCTGATTGAGCGCACAGCTCATGACATCTGAACAATGTAGAACAACGTCGCAAAGTTAATATTCTCCTGGTTTTGTTCTGCGGCCTTGACCGCCCATGCTACCACCCCCCGGGTCTTTGTAGAGAGGACATTAGGGTTCCTGGACCTCTTATGGTTATATTTCCAGACTAAAATCGCTGCACCCATAGCCAATCAGGGCTTGTGAGAAAGCAAATGACTTCAAGGGAGGCAACGTGTGAGGCTAAAGACCACAGGAAGAATAGCTGTCATATATAATTTTATTTCCTTTTTTTTCGTAAGAGGAAAGTCGTTTTAAACATATTAGCCTTTAGTCCCGTCCCAGAAGAGATCTAGTGAGAACTGAGTGAAGTCGCAGCGAGGCCAAGGGGTTATTCTGAGGTCAGGGGAATATGGAGTTTGCTTTGTCCTCACGCAGTAACAGCAACATGCAGGAATGATCCTGCTCAGACAGTCTGAGCCCACACACTGCTAACCCAGCTAGCGTAGCTGTGGTCTAACCTAGGCCAAACCAAGGCAGCTTAGCTAGCTCCCAGCGGGTGAGCACTGTAATTTACACAGATTAGCTGGCTCCCAGACCCCCCACGTTTTGGAGGATGTCTCATTTTACTGATGGACCATCCAGCCTTTCACAGAACAAGCCGCAAAGTCCCTGCCCTCAAAATAACCTGCCTGGAGACCTTCTTGAGCTCTACTCTTCTGATATATTGGTTGTGTGATTGAATGAGGTTGTTTGCCCCCGTTCTATTCTACACAATATGGATGCCAAAGCCATGTTTGCCGGTTGTCTATGTTTCTTATTCTTATTTATAGGTCTTTTTTATTGCATAGGCAGAGCTTGGATTGAACTAATCACCTGCTGATTCCAGTTCACAGATACTAAACATATCTAGCATGAAACCAGGTAGAGAAACAGGGTGTCATTGGCTTGCAGACGTCTGGATCAGAGCTGCCTGTCGGTGATTTCAACTTTAAATCTTTGTTCTTCATATTCTTTATTCCTTAACGACAATTAATCGGATAAAAATTGGATCGAGGAGTAGCATATTTCTGATCTATTTTGTTTCATAATCCAATTGAAATACAGTCTTCATCGAAATGAGTCAAATGATCGTAACAAGCTAATAGAGAAGTTGTTCAGGAGTAGGTATATGTTGTGGTTATAGCACAATGAGGCCTACTGTTCTGGTACCTGTTGTTAGTTGTTCAAGAGTAGGTATATTTTGTGGTTTTATATCACAAGGAGGTCTACTGTTCTGGTACCTGTTTTTAGTTGTTCAAGAGTAGGTATATGATGTGGTTATAGTACAATGAGGCCTACTGTTCTGGTACCTGTTGTTAGTTGTTCAGGAGTAGGTATATTGTGCTTGGTTCCCAGGCCATTAGACCATGTTGTTCAGGAAAGTGCTACTTCGGTCATTTGTGAGAAGCTATGTCTTACTGTCTCCTGCCCATTGCGCTCTTTAACCAAATACATCCAATAACAACACATGCAGATGCTAGGCTACAGGGCTCATCAGTCAAACAAGCTACTGAGCTTATTAATATAATTGCCTTCCCTCGTTATGTGTTTGTCGGCATGGTGATCAGTAATAATCACTAATCATTAGGACGTTAGTTAACAGCACGTGGTTGTTATCATTTCTGAGGGAGTCGAACCAGCTACTTTTCTCGGTTATTTGTCGCTCATTAGCGTATTATGAACACGTTATGATGCCATTACTCAGCCAATAAGAACGGGGTACATACTGAATCATTTTGTACTGCGGATGCTGTTCATTCGTGTCACAACAGATGGTATGTGGGCCGGAAAAAATAGAGTATAATAAAACTGAATCTGCAACTGCAACTTAGAACAGAAATACTATAGTATACTAAAATACCAATTTCATGTCTTTGTTATCTTTTATTGTGTTTGTAGGAATATTTAGCAGCATATCTAGCATTTCTGATGATTTGTTTATTACTAGAGTAGGCTGTCTTCGTCCTTTTAACAAAAATGTGACCAAGGCCTCAATACAACATTGGTTTAATGTCGTACTGACTTCACTCTGTCGCTTTCTGTGTAGCTCGGGGCTTGAAGAAAAGATGGATTAGAATGTTTAATGGAGATGAGACTAATCACAAGCCTGTAGAATAGATAAACAAGTTGTCGCTACGAGATGGTAGCGTCCAAGACCAATAGTGGGCTTTATGCTGCTGTTTCTTAGCAACTTGGTTAATGATTTGTAGTCTGAGATGTATATCATAGCTTACTTTCATGTAATTATTCATTAGTGCCAGAGTCAACATACTACCAACACAATTGTTCAGGCACAAATGACTTCCTAAAGCAGTTCCTGTTTTATCAATAGATTATCTGGGTCAGTCTTAATGGGGCCGCCTTATCGAAGTTGTGTCACGTTTATTTGTCACCCCTCTTCTCTATAGAAGCAATAATGTTTTTTTTAATGAAACATTGATTAATGTGCAGAAGTTTCCATTTATTGTTGTTATTTAATTTTTTTTACCGTGGCCTTAACAACATTTGACAAGTTTTATTATACATGTTATATTAATCTTCACTTTCTTTGTATGCAACTCTGCGTAATAGCATGCTGACATGATTCTTTGGTAGAAATACAACACACCTTTTGGTAACGGTTTGAGATGTTCCAATGCTTTTATTTTAGGAACATTCATTTGATAAAACACCAATCTTTTGCATCAATTCATGAGGTCCTTTATTTCCGACTGCATATTGACTGCTACGCAACGCACTAATCTCATGGTCTAGAAAGTCTGTCCTAGAGTGCAGGTGGTAGGTCGGTGTGCGTTCTCTGAAGCTGACTGCACTGACCTGATATATATGCCTCACCAACCTGGCTGGGTGCCATCTCTGACAGGGAGGAATTGAGGAGAGAGGGTGCTTTGCTGTGAGAGGTCAAGTGACAGGCCACTGCCGGTGACCTCACATTAGACAGAAGCAGCCTCCCAGAATGGATTCGTGACAGGGAACCAGTTGGCTGTGTGGTGAGGTGCTGTGGCTACCAGCACACTCCGCCTCCCGACCACCTAGAGCTGAGTTACGTCTTTCCCGATGTGGGGGCCAGGGACTCCTGAACCTTGTCGTCGTTTGATGCTGTGTTTGAGTGAGCCCTGACTCTAAAACCGGACACCTCCTGGCCGTATTCTTCACTTCTCCTGGTTCCCCGGAGGCTGCAGCGGGTTCTGTCAGTGCCGCTGCTGAATAAACATGAGCTCGGTCTATTGTGGTTCCTGGGGCGTGCGTGAGTGACGTATGTCCGCCATCGCCATGGCAGCTGAAGAACGGGGTTAAGCTAAGCTTCGTTGCCATGTGATACTGACCTAGTTAGTATGCGGCTGTAACAGTGGCTGAGCCAGCCTATCACACTCCAGCCCAGTGAAACCACACCAAAACAACAACCCCCCTTCCTCCAGCCACATTGTCTCACAAGACAAAACCATATACTTGTCTTTCAACCATCACCTGGAAATATCATCTCCAGGCCACTCCGCTGTGTGTTTAATGCATCTTGTGGCTTGTTTCATGTTAACCTACTCACAGAACGTGTTACTCGGCTACATAGTATTGATTAAATCCTCATATTCAACATTTTACTTTGTTTTGAAGAGTTTAAGCGAGGGTCTGTATTCATTGAATGCTGGTTTGGAGTGATACCAGTCGTGGAATTGGGCCAGGGAGAAATGAGATCAGTGCTGTCGTATAACGTGCTATGGCCCGTCGAAGACATTCACTTCGTAGATTTTCTCACCATCTGCTCACTTTGGCGAGAAAGGAAAACCTCTTACATCAGCGAGACAGAATAGCTGTCAGTGACGCTGTGAGCCCGCCTTCATATTTCCTGTGTCCTTTTGACAAAACATCAACGGGTTCAGGAATAGCAATAATGTATTCGCAACCCTCGAACAGAGAACAGCCGTCACTTCCGTACCGTCACATCCCTAAGGCCCACCCAGCAGTCTTTTGTCTGCGTGTATTAGTTGCTGCTTAACTCCTGGTCTGGCTCTTACCAGTAGACTCACACATGCTAGTAAGCATTAGCATTACCATGACATTTGCATGAAAAGCCGTGTTTCAGCAAAGCTTTAAATAACGCTCACAACGCTGATGGGACACGTTCAGTTAACTGCCCTGCCCTGTAATATCCTGGGATGACGTATTGTTACAATATTGTTGTTGTCCACTTATCTATTTTGTATGTTTCTATATGTTGTATAATTATATTTTTATAATTATATACATTTCCTTTTTGATGGTATGGGGCGGTCATCAAGCTGCTTAGCCACACTGCGTCCCACTGCTGGCTTGCCTCAGAAGACAAGCAGGGTGGGTCCTGGAATATAGACTGTAGGGAGTGCTAGTGGGGCAGTGGGGCACCTGGGCGTGCCGGCTTTTGCTTCCCTCTTCTGTCTGGCCTCCCAAATCATAGTGAGCGCCTAATCATTCCCAGCTTCCGCTTCGCTCAGTCCTCAGTCCTCCCCACGCTACGCAATGAAGCCCTGAATGCATCACTAATGTCAGGTCACATCGGATGAAAGCGTCTGAAGTGGAAGTGGAAATCAGATTCATGACTCATCACTTTGTGTTTCAGCCCGCAGGTTGTTTGGAGTAAGTGTGTGTGTGTGTGTGTGTGCAGGCCATCAATGTGTGGTCAGCCATTCTCCTGTGTGTGTGTGTGCAGGCTATCAATGTGTGGTCAGCCATTCTCCTGTGTGTGTGTGTGTGTGTGTATGTGTGTCATGTCTAATTCAGTACGTGCCCGACAGCCGTGCAGCAGAATGTGGAATACGCAGGTGAATTTAGGGGTGTTGTTACCATGGGTACAGAACCTGTCACCGATTGAACTAATGATGTCCTAACAGCTCAACAGGGCGCCGAAGGGCTCAAGTGTAATTGGAGATAAGTGGACAAGAGAGATTGGATAATCAAACAGAAAACACGCCCTGTTTAGATCATAGCCGAACCCTGCGGAGATGAGCAGCATGTCAGACCTTAACGAGCAAAAAGCAACTAGGTGTGGATGAATGATTCTCGGAGACAGACCTTACATAACCCTTTCTTAATATCCATTGTGACCTTTCCTCCCATCGGGGGTACTCTGACCCATTCACCCCTCTTGGTCACTGACTCATGGCTTGTGATGAGAGAAGCTGGCAGATGTTCCTACAGTTTTACTGTCTGTGGTCCTGACTCTAACATGCAGAACATGTTAGTGGAATTAAATATGAAAGGGCGCGACGTCTTTGAACTGTGGAAGGTTCGAACGCGTGCCAATGAACGTGTCTGGAGTAGCTGCGCTCTTTCCACCGAGGGAAGGGTGTGCTTCTGATGGTGAAGATGTGAGTTGTGGGTAGCAGATGGATCTTAGGCAGAAACCACTCAGGGGGAGCCTGTGGGATTTCAGGCATCAAACCATTAGAATAATTCACACACACAATGTCACGGCTAATGCAATTCTGCCATCTCAATAGAGACAAATGGAGCAGTTTCTCTTTCAGACTGGGTTTCTCCATACCGCAGTTACGAACGCGGATCGGCCGTCGCGGGACCTAACTGGGCGGCGGCGATTAAACCGAAAACGAACCAAAGCATGTGTGTTTCTCCTGACCCCGCGCGTGTTCT
The DNA here is from genome assembly GCA_029465975.1 of Dallia pectoralis. NCBI lineage: Eukaryota > Metazoa > Chordata > Actinopteri > Esociformes > Umbridae > Dallia > Dallia pectoralis. Next base: position 9,685,617 of record CM055750.1, read on the forward strand.
TGTCATTCCAGTACCGGGACGTGTGTGTGTAAGACGGGCGTGTACGGGCCGAAGTGTGACGAGTGCCACCCGGGGTTCTTCCGTTTCAGCAGCACCGGGTGCCAGCCGTGCCAGTGTAACAACCATACCAACTACTGCCATCCGCAGTCCGGTGAGTCGCCCCCGCCGCTTCAATTACCAACCACTGCGGTTGTACCTCCTTCGCACTGGTCATTCGTCCTGTATGTGTGTCTGTTGCCTGTCTCCCTCCTGGGGGTTGTTGTGAGACTGGATATGTCTTTAGAGGCTTTGATGGGGTAGATGATGGGATTGCAGCTCCCATATGTCTGCCATTGTGAAATATGGTACAGGAGTCTTTACTGGGATCTGAGGAAGGGTGTTTTCAATTTGCTCCATTTTCCTTCAGGTCAGACTTCTATTAGGCTTACCCCGTCAGTTGACCGGGTTTTGTTAAATAAAAAAAAACATCAGACTGTGCCCCGTTTCATTTCTGTGTTAAAACTGTCAAATCAAGCCGGCTGTTATTCCCACCTGTTTAGGGCTCATTCATTTCTGCTCATGCAGTCTCAAATGCGTGTTGGCAAAACTCCTAAAGGTTTCCTCCTTTTCCAAACAGGCGTCTGTCTAAACTGCCTGGGCAACACTCAAGGACCCAACTGTGAAGAATGCAAGCCAAGGTTTTATCGCAGTTCTGTTGCTGCGACCACAGACTCCTGCGTCGCCTGCCCGTGCTTAAACAGCTCCAATGGCACCTGTCGCACCGGTGAGTAGCCCCTCCTCCCGCCTCACTAGAGCCATTCTTAGGTCACCCTATAAGGCCTTGCTTTGATGTCTAGTTACTAAGCTGGTGTACCTGGACTCACCTGTATTTTGTGTACTCTGACCGGGAGGTACAGACTGACCGCAGAAGGGAGTGGCCCCAGAGAACTACTAATGCCTTAACAACAAATGCCTTCAACTGTCAGTCACTGCCAGGTTTTGGTTCCTACAACCAGATATACGTATACTTCACGGACAGTTGCAATACATTTCTGGTGGATGTTGTTTTAATTCCGGCTGCCTGTCTGTTGGTCTGTCGGTCTGCCTGTCTTTCTGCCTGTCTGCCTGTCTGTCTGTCGGTCTGCCTGTCTTTCTGTCTGTCGGTCTGCCTGTCTTTCTGTCTGTCTGCCTGTCTGTCTTTCTGTCGGTCTGCCTGTCTTTCTGTCTGTCTGCCTGTCTGTCTTTCTGCCTGTCTTTCTGTCTGTCTGCCTGTCTTTCTGTCTTTCTGCCTGCCTGTCTTTCTGCCTGCCTGTCTTTCTGCCTGCCTGTCTGTCTACCTGTCTGTCCTTCGCTCTAACTACTATCATCCTCCTCCCCAACTCTGACACGATCCATCAGCCGCAGCCATGTGACAGCTTTCCATTGGTTCCCTGCCGCCTGGCAACAGCCATGTGTAGGGGGTTCCGAGGACTGTCATGTTGTGTTTGGCCAGCCAGGACCCTGCCGGGGGTGGGGGGGGTTCGCAGCCGCATCAGTGCACTGGGAAGGGACTCGCCGGGTCGAGCTTTAACAGAGCACTCTGTGCATCGGGGGCACAGCTGGGCCACTTCACAGCAAGCTAGTCAGGCAGCAATAGAAAAGAGTGGGGGGCACCAAAGCACAGGGTTTCGGAGGCAGATGTTGACGGTGGCCCGTCTAGCAGAAGGAAATGAAGAGTCTTGTCTAGGGGTTGCCGCAGAGACGGTGAGAAATCAGACAATGCAGTGTTATTGCCTAACCTTTAAGGCTGTTAGATAGGCTGATTATATGACGAGTGTTGGTTTAAGTGGAACTAATCGAACAGTTCAGGGTCTTTAGTCTGCCGGGCAAAAATATTGAGCTACTCCGGACTTGAGATTCTTCCGAATCTTCACTCTTTTCAAGCAGTGAACAGGCTGCATGCAACGGTGCTATGGCAATGTCTGCAAGATCACAGTGTTGAACGTTACAGGGCGAAATATAATCCCAAAGTATAACATTACACCTTTTGCCAGTTTTTGTCACGTCACAAAACAAACAGAAGGATGCTGCAATGATTTTTCAGATGTTTATCTCGAAGACTTATTATTTGCAATTAAATACAGGGGTGTTTTAATCTCACTATGTGTTAGTTATAACATTATTGGACAGCGCCAGAGAACTCATTACAGCCAGGTTACTTGCTCTAGGGTCTAGGCTGAAGACAATTAGTATATATTTTTAGTTTTTGAATATGGTATTATAGTCAGATCTGTTATGATGGATTCCCGCACCTTCGCAGAAGCTTTGAGATGCTATGGATCGTTTGGGTTGGCTGAATAGAGGTTCTGAAACGGTCCACAGCCTTGTCCATACAGCCACCCGTAGTGGGAGATGAGAAGATGGGAGCGAGTTATAAAGTATCGCTCTGCTATGTGGGTCACTCATATTAAACGGTGTGTGCATAGCTTCCGTTTTCTCAATGGCTACGGGATGGTTTGACTCATTCATCCTAAGGCTAAGGGAACATTGACGTGCGCGCGCGCGTGCACGTGTGTGCGAGAGTGCGTGTGTGACGAGGAGAGAAAGAACCGGACTGAAAATGAAGCGAAAGCCCTGTCAGGGGTATTGGGTGTGTATATCCAGGTCAGGTTGAACAGTATCAGTCTGTGAAGGTCCTTTGCCCGCTGTTTCAGAATGGGTCATGTTCTCTCCTGGTGATATAGCGCACTTCTCACTCTGACAACTGTGTTTCCACTGCAATTAGCCCAGGGTTAAATCTGACCAATCAGACACGGTCTCTAGATGAGAGGTGGTATCATTCTTATATTTTAATGATCTAGCTGTAGTCTAGGATTTTATTGTCGCTTTATAATTGTGTAATTGACCTGTAGCACAAATATTAGGTATGTGTAGTTAGGTATGTGCCTTTAGACTTCAGTTAGCAGTAGGGGTCGCTAATGATATGCAGTAAGCAATAAATTACCATGTCTGATACATATTCAGTGTCAGACCCCTTGGTGCCTTAAACGGGATATGACAGTTGGTGATGCCACAGCAAGAAAATGATGGGAAAGGTGTAGTGACCCATGGGGCCTGTAGGGGTCTCCTGTTTGCCAGTGACTGCATCTCTCCAGGAACTGCTGATATATGCTGTTCTGTGCTTGAAGCCTGGTTTTGGCATTCTGATGCCACCTAGTGTTGATTTCTGCTTAGTGTCATCAAAACATTAAACAATAATGTTATCAATGATAATAATAATAATGATAATGTCTGGAAAAAAGTGAATTATCTCTACCAGCTCCAATATTTGAAATTATATTTTACGAATATTTTCAGTTGAAACCACATTATTTATTGTTGTTCAAATACTTTGTTTTAGTTAGGGATATCCTATAACACTCTTTTCTTCATCAACTGAAACATTACAAGAAAAATGTGGGATGCAAACCATACATTCTAACACATTCGATCAACAAGAAAACCTATTGCATTTGCCACAGTGTCATCCAATATTATGGAAAGACCATCAAACATGCAATATTCATTTGTGACCAGCAGATGTCACTGCTGTGCACGGTGTTGAAAAGCATTGAATCAGTATAAATAGATAAACCTGACGTTTTGTTCCAACGGTCTCCATAGTTTAAACAGCTTACTCTCTGTACAGATTTATTTCTGAATTACCTTCTAAATAAGGACAAAATGAGTTCAACGAAAGTGATTGTGCATGCCAGAAGTTTTAACTTTAGAATTATGAAAAGTCTTAGACTGACATAGTGTTTTTTCGTGTGTGCGTCTTAAAACAAACCACTCTGGTAATAAACATATGGTAAATAAAAAAACACTATTTTTAATTTGCCTTCATGCTTTGAAACAAAATTAATGGGTGCTTTTTTTGTTTCCCTAGACGCCGAGGGCTTCCCATTGTGTGACCAGTGCCAGGCCGGCTTCTACCGTGCCAGAGGCGTGTGTGTGTCCTGTGACTGCAGTGGGAACGCGGACCCCATGGGCCCGGCCCAGCTCTGTAACCCCCACACTGGCCACTGCCTGAGCTGTTCCTTCAACACAACGGGGCCTCAATGCCAGGTCTGTGCTCCCGGCTTTACGGGGGACGCCCACGCCCGCAACTGCACCAGTCTGGGTAAGGTTCATCAAACCATTTTGGGGCAGAGTGCCACCACTGGTGAAGTTGTCACGTGAGCTGTAGGTGTCTCAATAGATGCCCGTTCACATTGTGCATCGTTTATTTTTTTTCAGTGGCACGGATAATTCCAAACCCGAAGGACGCGACTACCACGGGTGCTTCCAAAACCGACATTTCCACCCATGCTTCAACACCCACCACCAAAAGCCCGACCTCTACGATTCCCGCGGGCACCACGGCCTCCACCACCTCCACAACCAACTCCAGCACCTCAGCGAGCTTCGCCACCACCCAGGCTCTGCTCACCAGCCTGGGCAGCCCCACGGAGAACACCACAGCCGCCCTGACGGAGGTCTCCTGGACCCAGTTCAACATCATCGTTCTGGCCGTCATCATCCTGGTGGTGGTGCTGCTGTTGGGCTTCGTGGGCGGGGTGTACACCTACCGAGAGTACCAGAACCGCAAGCTGAACGCCCCCTTCTGGACCATCGAGCTCAAAGAGGACAACATCAGCTTCAGCAGTTACCATGACAGCATCCCCAACGCCGACGTGTCGGGCCTGCTGGAGGACGATGCCAACGAGCCAGTGCCAAACGGCCAGCTGGCTCTCACCACCCAGGGAAACTGCTACAAGGCCTAGCCCACAGGGCAGACGGAGTGCACACTGTGGACAGACTGGACAGACACAGGGAGGCTTCCGGCCTGGCTACCTCCCACACAGGACGGACACATTAACACATCGGGTGGACTATCAAAGCTGCTGGACACTAAAATGAAAGCGCCACGTTTAACCGGACCGACTATACTCACCTTGTCCTGGGCGCCCGCGAAACAGACGGAAGACAGACTGTTGCGAATAAGGGATGATGTGTTTCTGTTAGTGATTGATGTGAATGGTTCACTTAAAAAGAAGCCAATGAAATGTCCAAAGAAGAGTCGACTTGGGTGGTGCCTGCAGGGGGCACTGTTGTGCGCTGATGTGGACAGTTGTGTGGTTGTGACGGGGTGTTCGTCCGAGCAACCGTAGAGGACCAGGTTTCTGGTTTTCGGTAGAAGGTCAACGTCGCTGCAGCTCACAGGATGTGAGGATACTATGGGAGCGCTAGAATTCCGCGATCCTTTCAAACAGACAGTCATTCAAGTTATAACTTACTTGAACACAGTTTTGACCTAGACAATGATTGTTATTTAATCCATTTTAACGTATTTATTATTTATTGTTCCATGGTTTGTTTCAGTTGTTGGGATACATGTTGCACATGTTTGGTGTGTTGTTAACGGCGTTTTTACTTGTGAGCTGTATTGAATGCAAATTTGAGAAGGGCAAAAAAACGTGTTCATGCTGTACGTCTTTTGTGAGAGATATTGGGAAATGTGAAGCTCGCTGGCTTAAAGATCTTGTATTTCGTTTTCAGTTGTATCATGTATGAAGAATTTCCATATCCTTACCGTGAGTATTAATCAGAAATGCTTGGATGATATAAAACATTCATTTTACCCTATACTTACTACTGTTCACTGCAGGTCAGTAGTTAACATTCCTCATTGCAACCCTCAATGACCTTTATCGTGACATGTGTAATCTAATGATCTAAGATGCCTACCTCAATGGCAATTGTTGAACAAATTTTTGCTCAAAACAGAGTCGTAGTTAAATAAGGCTTGTCGGTTGGCTTTTAGGCCTAAAAATAATGTCAATTTCAAATTTGGTTATATCGGTACAAAGTAGAAATAGAATGTGGTAATGTGTAGCTGGCAGCTTCACAATAATTACTCAACTTAATATCTTATATTTGTTTCTGTAAAGTGTCATAAATCGGGAAGTTCAGTGTTTGTTAAATCTGGACTTTTTCTCAGCTTGTATTTCAAACCCCTTACGGTCATTTCTCGCTAATACCTAAAATGTAATATGTAAATTATGTTGAATCGTGTTACGAAATATGGATAATCACTTGGAAACAGCTTGTTACGTTTGAATCTCGGTCTGGATACTGTGTCTGCACTGAATTTGTAGTAACCGGCATCATTCGAATTGTTACAATAATAGCAGCCTATTGTGAATTGTTTTGGCACGTGTAAAATCATGATGAATAGTATTAATCCAATGCAAAGCTGATTTGAAAACCATTTTTTTGTTTCTAACAAAAAAATTAACCTACATATGGGATAATTTACAAGCGCCAGAGTAAATTGAAGGTCACATGTAAAAATGAGTAAATTTCCCCTTTAAGTTAATAAGGGAACTCACTCCTCAGGTACTGTCCCTTTCCCCAGTGCGATCATTGTAAATAAGAATAGGAAGTTGTAAAAATAAATGTGAATAGTATCATTATTATTGTACAGGTAGAGTGCAATGTACACTCAGAACTGTCGTGCACTGATTAGCTAACCTGGTCATAAATACGTCCCAGGGCACCGTGTCCACATAGCGTAATAACTCTCAGTCGACCTTCCATCTGAATTGTCTTGCTGGATGAACAGCATCGTCCCGAAACACTGTTTTTAATAAAAAAAGAAAAAGGGAACGTTTTGTAAATATTGCACACCTACACAATGTCTAATAAAATCGGGTTTATTGGTGAGTCTGTAGTTGTTTTTGCTTCTTTTTCTATTTTGCTGAGGCTGTATATTTTCTATTTTTGTTTTACAATCGTTGCATTTCCATCAATAAAGTATAAGGAATAGAAAGTACTGCTACGTACTGTGAATTAGCTGCAAAACAGAACCAAGGCACATGACTAGAAAAAGGATGACCGTCAGAGGGGAACAGATGAGGACGTTCCTTGTGTGACAAAATTGTTTTTAAGGTTCTGAAGCAGTGGTTTTCAAAGTGGGGGCCGCAGGGGGGGGCCTTAGCATGTTGTAAGAGTTAAAAAAAGTTAAAACAGTAAATATCTTTATATTATTATGAGTATTGTTAAGAAATAGCTTTATAATAATTTGTCGCATATGTGAAAATTACACTTTTAATGCTAATCTTTCTGATTGGCCGGTATCAAACACCTTATTATTGTCTATCTATGGGTTCAATAACACGTCCTGCAAAAGGGAGGCCTTGGCCAAAACCTGGTGGTATTTGGGCCTTGTCATGGAAAAGTTTGGGAACCCCTGTTCTAAAGGATGCAGATTGGTCAGCGATGGCTTGCGGTCAGTGATGGCTTGCGGTCTTAATGAGTTGTAGTGTGGTAGACTTCTACGGTTGTAGCCTACTGTCTCGAAGGTAATCATTCACTGTCCCTCATAACATACTGAGCTTAAAAAACAGGAAGCCTTACATAAACGATGACCTTTTCTCTTCAAAGTTTGAATGATTTTTCACGTAAATCCGTAGGTCTCTAAGAATAAACACTTTTCACTCAATTGTACCCAAAGAATGTGTAACAAGAATAAATCAAAAGCAGCATTTTTTCAATATTTTTGCATACAGTCGTTGACAAAAGTGTACAAATTTACCAAAAAAATCCAGAAATTCCAGAGCTGCAATTGTAATTAATAATTGTCTCATGGATTTTGAAGAATGGGGTCATTGGATCTATAGAATGTGAAAGCAATGAAAAATTATTCACACATGGGTCCAGATTCACTTCTGTTTCGCTGACTATATATGTGACGTGTTTTGACAATGTGTTTCGACCAAAGCACGACAGCAATTTAATAAATATGCTATCGTCGAAACTTCAGTTTCGACCAATACATTTTAGTAATATATATATATATATATATTTTAACTCTGACAAGGCTAGTATGCCTTAACTACATTAACTAAATAAGGATGACAAATTTGCTAATGACTTCAGGTCATTTGAGCAAAACAGGTGTGGTAAATGTATCAAATATTTAGCAAGTTAGTAAACAAGTTATTTCTGTATGTATATACAGGGTGAATGTTATGTCTGAGATTTTCAGATAAACAGGATATTCAGAGAGGACACATGTATGGCATTTTTTCAGCGCTAACCTGAGATTGGTCAGTGGTCGGTCTGCGGTAGCACATTCCTTGACCATGGGCTAGCTACTGCTGAGTTGATGCGTGTTTCCGAGGGTTTGGCGATTCCTACCCCGGTCCTTGCGAGTCCTTCGTGTGCTTCCCGTTTTCCTGGCGGTTTGTGACACTCATTACACAGATGATTGTTTTCCTATCACGTCTTTGCTTGTGTCATCATCCAGACAATGTCGTTGATTGATTGATAACTAACCTCGCGAGGCATCTGGAACTGGTCCATGACCAAGTGGGTAGTGAAACTTTGCACATACTCACAACAGTGTTTATGTGGATCCCTGTTAGCTCCTGCCAAATCAGCAGCCGGTCCTCCTGGGGTACACTAGGGGTGATTTGGTTGTGTACTGCGGTTGTGCCATGTAGTGCAGAATATTGGTCTTGTCATCACTACAGCGCCCCCTGTTGGCATGTGGGTCAATTGCTATGTCTGTACCCAACATATTGTTGGACAGAGCCCAACATCGAAGTAGCCAACCTCTTCTCTCTCAACATGGCATTTAGACTCTAATTTTACCTCGGTAATAAAAGTATTGTCTTGTGATTTCTGAAATTGTAAGGAATGGGTCATGATTTCTACAGTCCATGAAAGCAGACACTTTCTGGGCCTAGCCTTTTAAAGAAGTCATAAAGTGGAGGGAAAATGAGCTCAAAGAGCAGTAAAGGTAGTCTGATTGCAAAAATGAACAGCGTCTACTAGTTATTTATCAAGAAGTAAACAATATACCATTGTTCTAAACAATTGGTAAAAATGGCTAAAAGACAGCTGTGGTTTATTTTATTACAGTTTTTCTCAATTGTTTACACACAAATACTGGTACTTGAGACACAATGACCACAACATGTAACTCATGCCCCAACCCCCTGAACCAATTCTGCTAAACTACAAGCACAATTCCTGCTTTACACTCAAATTCCAGTTCTAAAACATACTTTTTTCAAAACACTACACACAATTCTCTGCATTTGGCACAATTTTCATGAAGAAAATCTCTTGTTTTCACAAGGAACACACTGACATTCAAATATGAACACTGACTCAACAAATGGGCAAACACCCATCACACATCTTTACAATTAGCAATCAGAGCTTTAGCATACAAGGGCAATCAACAGGTGAGCTCTTCTGTTTTGGAGCAATGGATGCCAACATTGGAAACAGAGGCAGAACCAGAGGAGTGAGAGGAAGAGGAGGAGGACGAGGAAGGGGAAGGCCAAGGACTGTAATCTCCATGGTCTAACAATGAGGGAAGCTGGGCAAAGAGTACAGCCACATTTGAGCAGGTTCACTGTAGCATCCATCATCTGGACTTTACGAAATGAGAATAGGTAAGAAATAGTCTCACTAGAAAATTGCAGTACTACATATCAATACAGTACTCACTGAGTACTGTAGCTCAGTATTGCCAGTAGACTGTTCTGTAGGACTGTAAAAATGAAGTATTTGGGAAATGTATTCCTACTTTGTATTTACAGTATTTTACTATTTGTTTGGCAGAACTGAAAGATTACCAACACAAGGTGGTCGAGAACGTCTTCTGTCTCCTGAACAGGAAACTGAAATAATCAACATGGTCCTAGGAAATAATGCCATAACATTACGGCAGATACATAGAAAAATACTAGAAAACAATGAGATGTTTCAAAACATTGATAGGGTAAGCTTATCAACACTGGACTCTGTCTTGCGCAGAAATAATCTGAGGATGCAGCATAGGTTTTCTTTTATTACGGTATTATTTTATAAATTATGTAACTGTATACAGTAAATTCTTCTGTTGTTTTGTATGTAGACTACTGTATGTGCAACTTTGTGTTGGTTTGGAATGGGATGTACACGATGTACATTGTTTTTGTGGGGAAAATAACATATATTTGTTATCGTGTATTTCAGTTTTCCGAGTATAAGAACAATATTCTCAAATATTTTACAACACACTTAGTAAGTGTAACACTGAACCAAAAAAAAGGCCTTAGTCATTATGATGAATGGAGAAGTGTTTTCAGTGTTTTACATTGAGCACATCAGTGTTCAATTGGTTCTTATAAATGTCTGTTCATATGATGGTTTGTGTGTGTCATTTGAAAACAAAATACCCTTTTGAGAGGAAATAACAATATTTTGAATGTAAAGTTTAATTTTGCAGGAGCATTGAGGAGTTTTGCCCACTGTGTTTTTTGGAATTGTGTGTAGAGTTCCGAGAATATGAGGCATGTTTTCAGAAAATGTGTGTAAACAATGAAGAAAAACTGTAGTAGAAAAAACTATTCCACTCTCCTGAAAATCTGCACTGTGGTGTAGTTTTGTTAGTTGGAATTGAATGCAAATTTGTCAGCTTTCTCAGGATCTGTGTGTGTTCAGTATATGGTCTAATATGTGTGTGTTCAGTATATGGCCTAATATGTGTGTGTTCAGTATATGGCCTAATATGTGTGTGTTCAGTATATGGCCTAATATGTGTGTGTTCAGTATATGGCCTAATATGTGTGTGTTCAGTATATGGTCTAATATGTGTGTGTTCAGTATATGGCCTAATATGTGTGTGTTCAGTATATGGCCTAATATGTGTGTGTTCAGTATATGGCCTAATATGTGTGTGTTCAGTATATGGCCTAATATGTGAGTGTTCAGTATGTGGTCTAATATGTGTGTGTTCAGTATATGGTCTAATATGTGTGTGTTCAGTATGTGGCCTAATATGTGTGTGTTCAGTATATGGTCTAATATGTGTGTGTTCAGTAAGTGGTCTAATATGTGTGTGTTCAGTATATGGCCTAATATGTGTGTGTTCAGTATATGTAAAAATTGTTCTGTGAAGTGATGTAAATGTAATAACAATTAAGCAGATATGTTTCAAGTATGTGAATAATCTATAAGCAGTTAGGCATGAACCAACTTTGACAGGTGAATAACTTTGATGACATGGGCACACATCGACACAATAATGACATAGTGCACCCCCTCTGGGGACCAATTTGGGCTGGACAGCACCACTTTTACAACCAGTGGCAGAAGATCCTGGAATGAATATTATAAAAGGAGAAGACATGCACTTCACAATGTGCTGGTGACTGTTCGGCGCCAATTTCTATTATAATAAAATAAATACAACTGATTGTAACTATAGAAAGTTAATGACTGCATCTAATAATCTCTTGTATATGTACTGTATGCTGCGTTGACTAGAAAGTGTTGGGTGCTGTAGTGGTGGCAATACAAAACGAATTTACATGAATCTGTGGCGTATATAAAGAGTCATACAAGGATTAAATGACTAACAATTTCTCAGAACACACTAAACAACAAATTGTTGATATCCGACTACCGAAAGAAAACAGAACAAAAAACTGAAGTGAGTTGATAAAATGAAGTAAAGACTGCTTTCCAATTACATTTACAATTACAGCAAGCATAAAGGAATTAAGGCACATTTCCCGCATGTTCATATTAAGCCCCAGAGCTCTTGCACTGCCTGGTCAGATCACATATATATATATTTTCACACTTTGGAGGGGCAACCTGTACAATTATAAGTTGTTTTGGTCATTGTATGTTTAGCCCTGTGAGCGGCAACGACTTTACGTTTTTTGCTCTACAGATGGCAGCAAAATCAAATATTATTACATATAAAGGAATTCCAAAGTTGTGGATTAGTCTGAAGACGGTTCGAACTTGAACTGCTGAATTTTAAGCACAGGCACACTAAATGTCCTCACTATGACCCATTGCTCAGACTATAAGCCCATGGGTGACGGGGCGTGGTCTGTCCACTGTTTTTTCATCATCCTGCAAAAATAGGCATGGACCTTTAGATATACACGCAGTCAGTACATGTGCTGTTTAATAAGAGGCGTTAGTTGACCAATTTCACTAAAGACATACAACACACAACACTTTAACTGTACCCAACATACCCACACACTGTAGGCAGGGGAAACGCACGTGGGCGGTAGGTTTTAATAAAACTCGGTCTTGAATGGCACATTCTATCGAGGACGCCCTGCTGATCATGACTGAAGACTGTGAGATGATCCCTGACCGTCGGGCTGTGCTGGAACTCAGTCCTTATGCCCGGGCGAGCAGTGACTATCTGCGGCCACCCTGCTTCATGCTGTCCGCAGTGCTGCTATCTTTAATGCTGTCTGGCGCTGCACTCCTGCTAAACGCCCATCCACAGAAACACGCGAGCACCCAGGTGAGCTCTTAATTTTACATCACTCAAAAAAACTATCCAGTAAAATGGTACAATAGTGAATAAGGTAATATATGAACATGCTTTATTTTTATTGTAGCACGTGCCGGGTAGAGCAGAAGCAATAATGGGTAAACTAAAGCATATATATGTATTCATTGTTATTCTCATAACCAGTGGTCTCATAATAAAACCAACAGCCTTATTACTGTCTTTTTCATTCATTTTAATAGGTGTTTGTAATAGGACTCCGAGTGCACACCTGACAGGTATGTTATCGGGATAAACATGATTAATGATACTGATCATGAAAGTCGATGATATTACGCAGGACAATAATGTTTCCTGGTCTTTCTTCCAGCCCCGCGTCCATTTAATAGTTCCGTTGGATATCTGAAATGGGAGTATCAAATCGGGCACTCTCATCTCATTGGCTTTGACTATGAGAATGGTTCTCTCATTGTCCCCAGCGACGGCAACTACAGAATTTACCTTCAAATATGGTTCAGGAAAACTGATACGTTTCACTGTAACGAAAAAGTGCTTGTTCTGAATCAGACGGTGCTGCTGTATGCAAAAGGCTACACGGACAAAGATCCCCTGCTGGTATCTTCAGACACAGTGAACTGTAGGGAGCAGTACTGGGAAAAGACTCTGTACACATCCGGGATTTTCGCACTACAAGCCGGAGACCGACTCTGCGTGGAGAAGGTGATCAGGTTTCAAGAGCTGATGTTCCCACACGAAACAAAGACATTTTTCGGGGCACATCGCATTTGATGTTGTTTCCTATGTCACTTTTGACAACAAATGTTGAGATATACGGTTGACTTGGGATAATAATGGACTTTACGATTGTTTCTGATCGGTTTTTTTTTACTACACCGTGGCTGTTTTCTGTGTTGACTGATGCATGATGATTGCATAACTTAACCGTATTAACTGTATATTTATTTACATACAAAGGGTAAGAGTTTGACTTTATGTTAATTTGACAATGTGTGTGTGTGTGTGTGTGTGTGTGTGAGAGAGTGTGAGAGAGTGTGAGTGTGTGTGTGGTGAGAGCACTTCATAAGGATCATTATGCGATGTTATAGGCTGATATTCAACAGCATGGCCAATTCTGTTAGTATTTCCAGATCCGCCTGTTTTGCTATAATTGTGTGTACAGACAGATATGCCTATAACTGAACTGTAATCGGATTGGTCGGAAGGACACTTGGCACGTACAGATCTCGTTTCAGATCCTGCATTCTTGATGAATGACAACATACAATACAACATACATCATTTTTGCTCACAGTCTGCTTTGTAATGTTCTATTTGATCAGCAACAACGTTTTTAAATAAGCAAGGGTAACATATGGGCATTTATAACCTCACTCCTCAGCCATAAACGTTTTGCCAGTTGTTGGACAGAAATACAGAAGTATATAGTGATGCAAGCACGGTGACCTTTGCCACCCGAGCAAAGAGTGAACATTCTTAGATTGACCTTGGTCTTACACAGTGCCAGCACATCCACGTATCCAATATTAATTGTTCAGAGTTTTGTTAGCAATAAAATTTAACTTAAAAATCTGTTTGCAAGTTCAACTATTTTACATTTTGTTGTTTCAGTGCGTTAGAGTTTAATGCATGTCAGGGCTCTAATTGTGCCAGGCAAAAAAAAATACATTTTTATTTTCTTCGCCAACTGGTGTTTTCAGTGGCCATATGCTTAATTAGTGATGTTAAATGAAAAGGTGATGTTACACAGTGGTGACAGTCGACTCTCCCAACCTGAGTGTGTGAGCAGTGATCAGCTATGAAATGACTGTGTATATATATTTTTTTTAAATCATTACATTCACAAAGTAAAACATCTAATACTGTGTTAATAGTGGGTTTTCAATATAGTACATTGTGTATTTAATTTTCAAATGAATTGCATAAGATTAATACGATTCTGCTTTTTCACAGAGGTCTGCATTTTTTTTCATAAAATACTTTTTTGTATTTTGCTCCATGCAGTTTCCCTTTAGTTTTAATAGTCAAAAGTGATCTAAAAGGGATTTTCTTCGAAGGAGATTTAATGTTGGGTTTGAGTGGCCATGAGTAACGGCTTCCTGTTTCACACCCTACAATGCAAGCTGGAGTTTTGAAGTGTGTTTTGATAGTGTCCTCAGATATATACTTTGAACAGCTATAAAAGTCAGTAGCTCTGTCAAGGTGTCATTACCCTTTTGGTAACTTATCTGGTCGGTCTCCTATTTCCTCCATTGTCCACCATGAATAAACTAAGGCATATTTAAAGTGTTAATTTTATAGTATTTTATACCCACCACCTGACCCAAGTCTTTATTCCTTACACACTTGCTTGCAGTTTACTGGTCGCTTGTTACAGATCAAACTCCACGGAGTGAATATAGGTTTAACAAACGCTTTAACTTTGGGAGACACACGTGACTTTAATGCTGCAATCTATGGTCCAATTTTAATTATTGAAACCGCATGGAATGTATTTTTTTTTAACTGAAAATAAAGACATGAACTAACGGTCAAAAAATGTCTACAATCAGCCTTGAACAAATGCACATGTCTTTTAAAAAGGTTTATCTATCCTCTGGTGTGAAACGACAACACAGTGATTGGTGTGATTCATTTAATAATTGACACAGACGCCATTTTTTTAACACATTATCACGCTTTATTAAGAACAGTGAAATGAGAGAGCGCTGAGAGAGAGTGCTGCAAAAGCACCGGCTGGAATCGCACCCAGGCTGCAGCAGAATATGAACGTGTATATGTACATCTCTAAGGAGCAGCCTCGACCACAGGACCAGACCATACACCCACCCAGCCCATCACCTAGCTCGTTTGGTGCCATCATTTCACACCTGGTTCCAGTTATTCAATTAGTACTTATATTTAAGTGCCTGTTCTCTCTTAAGCTTTCTATTTTATTGTTCTGATAACGCTGCTGATACTTATCTGTGTTCGGGCCTTACCCTAATTATTGTTTTCCGTATTAAGTCGGGCCTAGCAGAGACCGGAGTCCTTAAGAAATATCTGATGATCTGAGATGATCTGTGTCCTTGATAATCAAACTACATATTCTCTCTTACAGTTCACATATGAAAAACTGACCTTCCTCTTGTCGTGTAATCTAAGGGGGTAGTTTACTGTGTGTTTGCTGGCCAACGTTTTCTGTATGACTAGAGAAGTGGAGAAGCAGTCGGTGGGCGTCATTTTAAACCTCAGAGGTAATTGCTCAATGTGCGCCTGTACAACTGACCTTGTGGCCCTAGCTTGTCCGTGTCAACGACAGATGTCCTCAGAACACTTACACTTTCTTATTGCAGGAAAGAAAATATTTAGAAGTTTAAGGTGTGTCTTCAGAAAAAAACAATATGAGGCTTGCACTGTGCTGTTCGGCGTCTCGACCTAACCTTACTTAGGAATGCATGGCATGCCCCGCTGCTGTAAAATCGTGCAACTGACAACACCTATTGTAAAGATGATGATGTAATTAATGCATGGTTCCTGTTTACAAAGGAAATCACCCTAAACATCATCATCACAGTGGTTGGATACTGTTTATTATGGTTTCGACCAAGTGTAACATTGTTCTGTTCTTTTGTGTGATTTAGTCTATTAGTTAATTTATTAAATGTTTTCCATTGTTAGACGCAAACGCAGTATTTGATTTCCCGCAGTGAAATTATTTAAATCAATATTTTAAAATTGACAAAGTAGAAAAATGAAAAGTTAAGATGTGTATTACTTCTAGTAAAAACATTTTTGTGGAATTGATACAAGCCTGCAGCCCCGCCCCACGAGGGGGCTTGATGGAGCTCCTCAGTTGGATTTTCTGTAAAAAAAGAAAAGGCCTGAAGCATTATTACGTACATTGCTGCTGGGTTTATTACCTCGACCTGCATGTACATAACCCTGTCCTTTCCCCAACACACACTGCCTTTGCTGGTACTAACTTTAAGCACATTGCTCAAATAACTTTCTAACAATTCCTTTTATTGCCAATCCTATCAGCGTGTGTACATACACTGATCAGCCATAACATAATGACCACTGACAGGTGAATAACACTGATTATCTATCAAACTGTCAAATCGTCATTTTTCCATCTCCGTAACATTGCCAGACTCAGATCCTCACTGCCCCCTGCTGCAGCTGAAACTCTTGTCCATGCCTTTATCTCGTCCCGTCTTGACTATTGCAACTCCCCCCTGCCCGGCATCAAATCATCATACCTCCATACATTTCAAATGGTCCAAAATGCTGCTGCCAGGCTTCTCACCCACACAAAGTCCTGGCACCATATCACCCCTATCCTCTGTGTTCTCCACTGGCTCCCGCATTCAATTTAAAATTCTCCTCCTGACTTTCAGAGCCCTCCATCATCTGGCTCCACCCTATCTCACTGATCTCCTCTTTCTCTACACACCCTCATGCTCTCTCCGCTCTGCTCATGCTGGCCTACTCCTCATCATACCCGGTTCCAAACTTCAGAGTTTTGGGGACAGGGCCATCTCCAGGACGGCTCCGCGACTCTGGAACTCACTCCCACAATCCATCCGTGAACTTGTCTCCATTGACATCTTCCGCAAAACGCCTTAAACACCATCTTTTCACGCTAGCCTTCCCTTAGACCTCTTGTCTGGTTGTTTGTTGGGTGTTGTTCTTTGTTATATTTATATATATGTTTTTTTATTTTTTTATTTATTTTTTCCCAATGTGTCTGTTCTTGTTTCCAACTGTTTTGCTGCCAGTCTTTCTTGTAAATCGTCTTTGGGTTTTTGAAAAGCGCTATAGAAATAAAATGTATTATTATTAATAACACTGATTATCTATTAATACACTGATCAGCCATAACATTATGACCACTGACAGGTGAATAACACTGATTATCTATTAATACACTGATCAGCCATAACATAATGACCACTGACAGGTGAATAACACTGATTATCTATTAATACACCGATCAGCCATAACATTATGACCACTGACAGGTGAATAACACTGATTATCTATTAATACACCGATCAGCCATAACATTATGACCACTGACAGGTGAATAACACTGATTATCTATTAATACACCGATCAGCCATAACATTATGACCACTGACAGGTGAATAACACTGATTATCTATTAATACACCGATCAGCCATAACATTATGACCACTGACAGGTGAATAACACTGATTATCTATTAATACACGGATCAGCCATAACATAATGACCACTGACAGGTGAATAACACTGATTATCTATTAATACACCGATCAGCCATAACATTATGACCACTGACAGGTGAATAACACTGATTATCTATTAATACACGGATCAGCCATAACATAATGACCACTGACAGGTGAATAACACTGATTATCTATTAATACACCGATCAGCCATAACATTATGACCACTGACAGGTGAATAACACTGATTATCTATTAATACACCGATCAGCCATAACATTATGACCACTGACAGGTGAATAACACTGATTATCTATTAATACACCGATCAGCCATAACATTATGACCACTGACAGGTGAATAACACTGATTATCTATTAATACACGGATCAGCCATAACATAATGACCACTGACAGGTGAATAACACTGATTATCTATTAATACACGGATCAGCCATAACATAATGACCACTGACAGGTGAATAACACTGATTATCTATTAATACACTGATCAGCCATAACATTATGACCACTGACAGGTGAATAACACTGATTATCTATTAATACACGGATCAGCCATAACATTATGACCACTGACAAGGTAAGTGAATAACACTGATTATCTCGTTATCACGGCACCTGTCAATAGGTGGAATACACGGTTGCAGTACATTTTTTCCATAATTTAATCCAGAAAGTGACACCACATATTCTAGATGCAGTACACATAAAGTGACATATTTCAAGCCTGTCTTCTGTTAATGAAATTCTGTGTGTGTGTTGGGCCAGGTCAGGTTTATGTACATGCAGGTAGATGTAATAAACCCCAGCAGCAATGCACGTATATGTGTGTGTGTGTGTGTGTTTGTTGCATCAGACCTTGTCCTGCATGTTTGTAATCTACAGCATACATAGAGTTTGATTCTATTTTTACATACATCAATTCTAATTACACAGGAGACTAGATTTACACACGGAAGTGTTTGAGAACGGAGAACCCTGTGCCATTGTGGGAGGACGTCCGTGTTTATTGGAATGCGGCAAGGCCCGGGTGCTTGTGTGCAGGGGCCCTCGTCCCATTCAGTACTCTCTCCTCTCTTCGTGACACAGTATTAATTTTTTGTTCCTTCCCCTTTTCAGTCACATGCTAAAAAATAATGCTGACAATAGCAGGACATGGGCGCATGACCTCCACATCCTCCCCCCGTCTGTATTGGCAAACCGTTTTTGTGAATAAGGTAGTCTGACATTTTAAACTGAATTTGAGTGAGAAGAAAAACAATACGCAATAAACAATGCATCTTCTTAGGCATTTTGCCAGTATTTTCTGCATCAGATCACACCAGTGTGAGATGTAATAGTGAATGTGTTTAGTTAATTTATCTATACAAGCAATAAAAGGCATATGAAGTAATAATCTAATGCAAATCAATTAGATATTTAGCTACAAATGACACATTTATTGTAAGTTGAAAGCATTTTTTTATGTGTACTACT
This sequence comes from Dallia pectoralis, assembly GCA_029465975.1. Taxonomy (NCBI): domain Eukaryota; kingdom Metazoa; phylum Chordata; class Actinopteri; order Esociformes; family Umbridae; genus Dallia; species Dallia pectoralis. Next base: position 9,704,635 of record CM055750.1, read on the forward strand.
CGCTTCATTATTTAGTGATTGTTTTCTTCACATTAACAGAAATGGGGTACTGTGAAGGGTTTTAGCCATCTGGAAATGAAAATGACCTGCTGCCATCGTACGTCAATGAGTTTAATGAGGAGAAGACCACTTCCCTCTGTGACGATGATGAAATAGACAATGTTTGGTTGTAAAATTAATTGTGTAACACAATTGCTCCATTATTACTGCAGATTATCATTCATTACAGATGTTGCTTTTTAGATGTTGGATAAATTACAAATATTTCAAATAGGCTTCTTTATGGGACTAAATACAACCTTTATTCTGAAATTATTTCTAAGTATTTCTGGTTTTAGATACCTTATGCTTAGGGCACTAGAAGCTGTGAGTTGGGCTTCCACCATCAGAACTCGTGGCCCAGACAATGCGCTCTCCTCTAACACATATGTGCAAATACTCTACTACCTGGCTGGGCCTCATCTTGGCCAGAAATGCATTGGCGTACACACCTCAAACTTTGAATCTTCTAAAAACCTGTTGCAGAGTTTTGGCGATTACCCAAGATGATGTATGCCAGAGAACAAACTCAAAAGTGTGAGAAATCGTGAGAATAAAAATGATTGCATGGAAAGGCTTCAGCAAATGTAGGTCCAGAGGTTGGTAGTAATATGAATAGTCATAAATTAAAAAGACTCCGACAGGGTCCTGTTACAGGACTAGGTATTATCATTGATTGCCTATGGATTTAGTTAGCTAGTGTTTGCCACGTTAGTGTTAGCCACGTTAGTGTTAGCCACGTTAGTGTTAGCCACGTTAGCATGTAAGATTTAAAGAAGCGTTTCAAATAAATGCAAGCAAGTGGTCAAGGCCGTCCAGTGGTCAAGGCCGTGGTCTACAGGCGACCGCATATCGCTGCCGCTGGGATTCAATTGTAGCTTCTGAAGCACACTCTCCACTATCTCCCCTACTCTACTATCAGTTAATAAAAAATATTAAAAAATTACTTGAAATAAACAAAAAAACCTTTCTGTTAAATTGCATACAATGCTTATCATAAGGGGGCATAATTCCAAAACAATTTAGAAGCAGTCACCAAGCACAGCTGTTTACTAGGGCACTAGACAAAGCTTTGTTATGTTATGCATGTTATGAAATAGATGTTATGAAATAGAGTGCCAAGAAGAGAATGTTTTGATACTACTAAATTAAGCACAATTCTAGTAAAAAAATATTGTGACTGAATTTGCCTTAATTTATGTTCTTAAAAAAAAAATTAAGTATTGTGTATTGATTTATATAACGTTATATGATATAGAACATATTTGAACATGCACAAATATTTTAAATTAAATGTATTTATTTCGGTTGAACAAACTTTTTAAATTTTTGATTTTGGACATTTGGGTGTTTATCTTGCTCTGCATGTGTCAACAATGAATCAGATTTTTAAAAGTAACTCAGATCTTGAGAAGTCTTTATCACTACATGCTACTCAAGTGATTATTTGGATGGGTACCTAGAGTCATTATTTTTAAAAGGTTACAACACGATTACATGAGTGCAGTTTTTGGCTACTCCACTCACCTCCGGTAATGCCACAATCTCACCTCACAATGTGTGTGACGTGCACTTAACTGCTATCAGATGAAACTGACTTTCCCCTTATGCAAATACTGCCAGGGAACTCTTAAAATAAAATAACAAAAAAATGTGACGATGATGGAATAGACAATGTTTGGTTGTAAAATGTATTGCGTAACACAACTGCTCCATTATTAATGCCGATTATTAACTAATACAGATGTTGCTTTTTAGATGTTGGATAAATTACAAATATTTCAAATAGGCTTCTTTAGGGGACTAAATACAACCTTTATTCTGAAATGATTTCTAAGAATTTCTGGTTTTAGATATTGCTTAGGGCACTAGGTGTGGGTTGGGCTCCCACCATCAGAACTCGTGGGTGAACAAAGTCTGGACTTTAACACCTCAGAACCACTACAAGAAAGAATGTGAGAATCCTCCCGAATCCAGGTGTGCATAGCTGGCATACACAAACAGACTTGAAGGTGAAACCGTGAAACCCACAGCGCTTGTATAAAAAGATAACAAATCGTCTGGTTACTTATGTGCGAGATATTATCGTTTTACGACATTGGCTCATTGAAAACATTATGCTGACCTGGCAACCACTTGTAGTGATTCATCTCTCAACACCGCACCACTGAGTCACACAAGATTTTTGTTCTCCCCGCAAGTTCTTCGCTTTAATTTGGTCACGAAATATAAGCCGAAAAAACCCCACAGGAAATACAAAAACAGTGTGTTTGTTGCTAAAACCATTTTTTTAATTCTTACATTGGTTTGAGAATGACAAGTATGGAAGGTATTATATTTGAGGTTATAAGTAGGTCAGACTCTTCCACCGCTAGGCATATCATGTGGTATGTGGCAGTAGACCAGCATACCTCATCACGGCTGGGATAATGTACATGGTGTTACATGTTCTATTGACGCCTCTGCTAAATTAAGTGGATTACATTTTCTGCTTGGGAACACCCAATGGAACCCAGTATTTTCTTAACATTGTCCCGAACCCACTGCTAGGTGATTTCCACACAAATGATTTCGACCTAGCTGGCACGTGACCGATCTCAATACAGGCTCTCTTTTTCTATCTTTTGATTCAATTGGCCAGCTCTCTTTCCTAACCTTTGATCTCTTTTCCTATCTTTTGATTCAATTGACCAGCTCTCTTTTCCTAACCTTTGGTGTAATTGACCAGTTTCACATCACTTTCAGAAACCTGCATATGCCTTTAACTTAGGAACAAACCAATCTTTGTCAATATGTTTCACCATCTTAGCAAGTCTGGTGACGTTATAAGAAATTAATGCAAAAAAGGAGAAACACAGACCAAAACTAGTCTGCTGGGTGACAGTACACAGGTACACCAAAAGCACAAATCAACAGGTTCTGTTAGGAAGTGTAAGAGGCAACATCAAAAACCTCTACAGGGAATATGTCTATCAGGTCAAGTCACATTGTTGAGGCATATGGGAAATTGCTGACAACTGCTGCAGCAGTAAATTGGATAAAAAATAAATATTAACAAAACATTCTTTATATTGTTGATATTTTTTTTATTTTACAGTTTGACACAAGCGAAAGTTGTTCTCTATGAATGTAGAGTATGGGCCAACAAGTTCACTGCCTTGATGTTATTCAAAGTCTAGACCGCATCCAGGACTCATAGATACGTGTTGAAACAAGTGGATATAAAAGTCTACACATACCCATACACATACAAAATTCCAGGCATTTGTAATGTGAAATGTCAAAACTTTCCCACATTTAATGTGACCTTTAACCTTTAATCGAAACTGACATACAACCCGGTTGCATAAGTAAAACATAAACACAGTAATTGAAAACAAAAGTGCGCTTAACCTGTGACTTACTACACATACAAAAAAAACAGTTCTAACATATCATCATCAACATGGACGACGTAACACGCAACAATGAACAGCAACACTGGCGGCAGCAAATACACACACAGTCCTCACCATGCTATCTGATTGGGTAAGATGACATTTAAGACAATGCAGAGTCTGACATACCCAGATCCGAGTGGGTGGAACGCAAAATGGGATTGTTCACAGTTCTGATGGCATTTGGTGAAGGTGGTAAAGAATGAGGGAAGGTCTCTAGAGGTGGTCTGAATAAAGAGATTTAAGAGATTACTTAAAAATTGCATCAAGTCTGTGCCTGCCTTGTTGTGAGTAAGGCTTGACTTGGAAAGGGCAAGGACATGGGTGGGCTGAGTTATCCCTGACCTGGAAAGTGGCATGGAGAGGTTTTTCCAAGTGCTCCTCTGTAACGCTGGACCCTAACAGGGCTGCCCGTTGAAGCAAACGGAACCGACGTATAAGCCACTCTTCCTCGTTTGCCAGCAAGTCTTCTAGCTGTCTGAAGATGCGTTCCCGCCGAATCTTTCCATTTACCACAACTGCTAACAGCGCAAGATCAGCCATTGTGCATCGTTACGCATTGTGATGGCATGACTTCTCATAACCATCCATTAGATTGTACAAGTGCCGCAATTAATCTAATTGTAAATGTGAAATTGTTCTGCGCAAATTGATTTTACTGCACCTTTTTGAAAATAAAACGAACTAAAGGCATAAAAAATGAACACATAATGAATGACATAACATGTTAATATAATTACGGCACATATTTGAGTTTTCTTTTTGCATATACATTATCATTAGAATTGACGTGACTATCTTCTTTTAATTTGTTTGTTTTTCTCCGCAGATTGGGCAAACAGGTGTTTGTGTTTTCTTGACACAAAGTTTTCAGTTTCACACAGTTCTACGTGTTTTATCCATCTGCCGGCGATGTCGCCATTTCTCATTTCACCCGTTTCTGTGCGTACGCCTGGGTCAGAGTGTCCGTGAAGGACATTTTTCCCGTCACTTTTGTTTTAATAAAAAATCCCAATTGCGTAGAGAGCGGTGTACGTCTTCTTTCGTGCGTTCTGCCGCATTTATAAATGAGGCCCCTGGTCTCCATATGGTGGTGTATACCATGTTCCCTCTGTTCAGCCGTATCTTTACGTGGTATTGTTTCATGTACTGTGCTTGTGTGCTAGCGGTCATTAAACGTACCCGTTTACACATCTATTTCCGCGCCTGGCTTCTCCCTTTATTCGTCCTTACCCAACACATTCACCGCGATAGTAGAAAGCGGTGAACCGGCCCCTCAGGTTGAGGAAGGCCTTCTCCACGGTTCAGATTTTAGTGGGGGGGGGGGGCACTGCGGCACCCTTAAGGCCTCATTATGCTTCTGCGTCAACTCCACGGCGTAGCTACGCCGTCACTCCTACGGCGTTGTGGCCGTTTTATGGTTCTGCGTCGGGTTGCGTTGCATTTCACTGCCAGATATATAATCTGACCTATCACAGCCCTTGTGGTCTGCGTCGCCTCAACGCTTAGTTACAATTTTTTGGAGGTGCACGTCGAGCTACGGCGTAGGGGTCGGAGAGGGGTTCGCGTAGACGCATAGTCTGCGAGGGTACGCCGTTGATTTGACGCAGAAGCATAAAACAGGCTTTACTTCATTTCTGCTACACAACGCCAACAAAACATACAAAATAATGCCCACAGCACGTGAAACCATAAGAGTAGACACTCTGGACTTTTCAGGATGAGGAATTGAAAACAGTAGTAGCAATAGCTACAGCCAGCAAGCATGGTGGAAGCCCTTGGCGACTGCATCCGTCTGAGGGGATTCGTGCACCACACGCCTGCGGTACTCTCCAGGATCCTGTGGCAGTATTCCCTGTGTAAATCCCACTTTCTTAACAAAACCTAACATAAAAGAAATATCAGGTGAGGCAATAGTGACATTAAAACAGCCTTTGCTACGTTCATTCAATGTCATTGGGTTTATCCTGAGGATTTGGGTCTACAAGAGGGTGTGCCACATTGGCTGAGTCAGGTATCCAGGACCTGCACTAACCAGCCATTCACAGGAAGGACTGCGTTTGAACATTGTCTGGTAGGGGCCTTGACAGCAGCTACTCCATTTGGAGAGATGAGGTAGCGCATGGGCCAGAAAATACCACAAGTTTACCTTTCAATATGTTGTGGTCGTTTGCTGCTCCCTGAGTCATCGACCTGCTTGATGTGGGAAATTAACAGTAGCCTTTAAACATGATCCATTGACTGACTGACTGACTGGTGTTTGTCTCACACAGATAGAATGCGAGAAGCGATGGCCGAAAAGGCCATTTGTTAAGGGAAAAGGCCATCTAGCTGAATACCAGGGACTTCTGTGCCCCATACCTGGTATTTATAATGCCTGGTATTTATAATGACCGATATTTGTAATGCCTGGTATTTATAATAAATGGTGAGTCGTCATCTTCCACAGATCACACCTTACTCACAGCAATGTGTTGCCCATAGCTGACGAAGCAGAACGATTAACAAAGGATGACGGAGGAGTTCAAAGGAATGAGATCAGGGAATTCCCCCCAAACCCTTCATCCCACGGAAGACATGCAGAATGCACGGAGAACTCCCGGAGACAACTGATTTGAGTTTCACAGAGAAAGTCAACTGGTTACCCCCGGTTATAAGCCTGTCAGGAATATGCCACTTATATAAGCAATTATAAGCAATATCCTATCTATCAATTTATTAACATAATCAGCGAGAACAGGAGTAGAAAAATGACAACAATTAGCTTTTGGTTTTGGATTCTCTGGAAATATATATGGGCAAGAACAGGAATGACAGGTTCTGGATAAAAACTATTGGGGAATCTTCCCACACGAACAATTTTTAAACATAAGGATTCAAGGAATCAAGGGTGTTTATTTGTCATTACAATAACAAGTTGTGCAATGAAATGCTTGGATCTCGCCCTCCCCAACATTGCAATTCAATAATAAAAATAAAATTTTAAAAATAGAAATGTAAGACCTATCTAAGAAATATACATCATATAGCAGAAATATACATCATATAGCAGTACAATACTAAAAAATAAAATAAAAATCCTAAGTAGCTATAGCTATGTACAGTTATGGTAAAGTGATCATATAAATAATTGTCCGTGGTAGCTAGGTAGCTATTTTAAATTGTCAAGTGGCAGTATAAAGTGGCAGATGTGCACGAGGTGATGGATGGAGGGAAGGGAATTAGGATTTGTGTATCCTAACGGCCAGTGGGAAAAAGCTGTCTCTGAACCTGCTGGTCTTGGTCTGGACGCTTCTGAACCTTCTGCCCGACAGCAGCTTGCTGAACAGTCCCTGGCCTGGGTGACTAGGATCAGAAATGATCCGCTTGGTTCGTCTCTTGCACCTCAGGGTGTGGAGATCCTGCATGGATGGCAGGTCAGTCCCCGTGATGCGCTCCGCTGTTTTTATAACCCTCTGTAGTGCCTTACGGTCGAGGGAGGTACAACTGCCGTACCATGCGGTGACACATCCGGTCAGGACACTCTCAATAGCGCACCTGTAGAAATTGGACAGTATCCTTGCATTCATGCCGAATCTCCTCAGCCGTCGGAGGAAGAAGAGCCGTTTCCTGGCCTCCTTGACCACAGTGTTGGAGTGGAGAGACCAGGTCAGGTCATCGCTGATGTTGACCCCCAGGAACTTGATGTTGTTGACTCTCTCGACTGCAGAGCCGTTGATGAGAATGGGTGCGTGATCTCCTCGCCGCTTCTTCCTGTAGTCCACAATCATCTCCTTAGTCTTGCTGACGTTGAGTTGGAGATTGTTCTCCTGACGCCATAAACGGATATTGTCACGACTGCTCCCGACGCTGCGCTTTCGCCATCTACGAGTGGGCTTCGGCGTTCTTCGTCGTGTCCGGCCTTCGAGCCACTCATGCTGCTCTTTAATCCCTCCCCATTGTCTTGTCTCGTAATTGCGCACACCTGGAATCCGTTAGGAGGTGTATGTATGTTCCCTCTGTCATTGAGTGGTAATGTTGGTATGTACTGTGCTTGTGCTTTAGCGGTCATAAAAGCGTACCAGTTCACGCATCTATTTCTGTGCCTGGTTACAAGTTGCTCCTCTTGGTATTTTCTTTTCTGTACCAGGGAGAAGATTTCAGTTGCCTTTCATGCTTGTCGAGACAAGACGCTCACTGGTACCGTTTCTGTGGTAGCCTTAATTAAAAGTAGCTGTTAACGCATATATTTCTGCGCCAGGCTTCTCCCTTTATTCATCCTTAGCCAGCCGTGACAAAAATTGCCACATCAGGAAGGTCCTGCTGGGAGAGTCAGGAAATATTTACCGCTGTTTATATATGTTAATCATTAACTAGACACTGTGAACTCTGTCTTTTTAAAAGCTCACGCAGTAAGCAGGGCCTTATGAATGCCTTCTTCTTCCTCCGTTCTGCCAGAGGTATCACAGCTGACAGTGTATATTATATTTTTGTAAGACGTTGGAGGAGGGGCTCCTTTAGCACAGTGTCTATCTCTGGCTTATTACAACCCATTTTTTGTAATTGATTAACCAACCGTACTGTCAGTATAATTTACATAAAGGCCAATAGTGAAGACCAGAACATACGGAAATGGGAGGCGCCTCGTCCTCACTTCACCCCACAAGACACTCAGCCAACTGGGTCAAATTTCAGGGCTGTACAACCTGGAGAGATCTTGACATTTCCACCACCATGCATGGGATGAAGTAATGTTGGTGATTGGCTGTATCACTGTATTGACTGTATCACTTTTTTTGGTAGGCGGGCTTTACAGTTGACCTCTCTCCTGTTCATCACTTTGCTTCAGTTTAGTGTCTTTAGTGCCATGGCAGAGTGTCAAAATACATAAAAGGTGTACAAACACACTTCACCCAAGACGTCACTAAAATGTACCCACCAGTAGAGCAAAGGAGGGAGATCAGGAGTAAACAACCACTACAGTGTAGCTCGTTTCACAGTTTGCAGCAGTGATCTCTCAATTGCCCATGATGGGTTAAATGTGGGGGTGGGAAGATACTTTTTATCACAAATCGGCAACAAAATGATAAAATAACGTAAAAAAAAGAAAAAACAAATAGAACTTTGTTGAAATGAAAGTGCGCTTCCATAATTCTCCAACCCGTTCCCTCTGTTAGTGATGCACAGACCCTGGTTAACTCCTTTATCGTGTCCCGTCTAGATTACTGTAACTCACTTTTCCTTGGTCTCCCAGCTAGAACCCTACAAAGGCGTCAATACATTCACAACTCGGCAGCCAGGCTCCTCACCCACACAAGACGATCAGCACACATCACCCCCATCCTCCACCAACTTCACTGGCTACGAGTTCTGTCTCGGATTAAATACAAAGTTCTACTACTTACCTACAAAGCCCTTCACAACCTCGCTCCCCCCTATATCTGCGACCTCCTGACCAGTTACACTACCTCCCGTTCACTCAGATCCTCTGATCAAAATTTCCTAGTGCTAATTGTGAACAGAGTCATTCTATTGCATCTGCTGCACATCTGACCTGTCATCATTCATCTGCCATTGGACACTATTACCCCTTATCCATTTCATTACTTGTTTATATTTCTTGTTATATATTTATTCTATGTTCTAGTTTTGTCAATTGTATTAGTTATGCCTGCATTTTTCAGAACATTTAAACCAAGCGTTGCATTGCCCAGAACGCTGTTGTTAATGTGTAATGACAAAAACGCTTGAATGAGTAGGTGTATCAGGAAGTTTTTGTAAACATTTGTATTCGTAAAGATTTTAAATCATTAACAAAAGTTTAATGAAATTGTAATGGAAGCTTAAAACAATTGACTTTGCCCTGTAGATTTATACAGCATGTGTCATAATGGGAGGTCCAAATCAGGTTGGAATAATCTGCAAACAGGGAAGGACAAGAGAATCAGATGGTAATGTGTCCATTTACTGACTGAATATAAACACTACAGATCAGATAGTGATTGGATGGTCTTGATCGGATAAGGTAAACACGACATAGGTTACGTTAAGAATAATTTAGCTCTGTTTCAACTCAGTTTCAACATGTTTCTGATTCTGGGATACTGTATGCTCCAGTGAGTGTATGTTTCCAATTAACTAGTTAGGCTCAAATGCAGGCACATACACAACGACATAAGTCATAAACAATAAAGCATTTGACACTAAAAAAATTTCAATGAGCACATACCAGCACTCACTCTTAAACCAATTGGTTATATAAGGTCTTTTCACACAGGTTTATTCTAATTTCCAGGCTATCTAAGCCCCAGGCTAGGGTGCAGTCCAACACACTGAAAGTGTAAAGCTAATAGACTCATAAAACCAAATGTTTATCTATTTATGTCTCGGCCGCCAGATAACAATACCAAGCAATGAAATTACAACTATTTACAAATTCATTTTTTAAGAATGTGCCAGACGCCATACAATCTGTTTCCGCTGGTTCCATTAGGGTTAAATTTAACAAAATGGCTTGATCTTGTTCACCTCTGTGATGTGTGGGCGTTTGGGATCCATTGTAACGGTGGTTAAGGACAATAGGTCCTCAACTCATGTTTTATTTGTTGTCACACTTATTACATTTTTTTGGTTGTTTTGCCATTAAGCATGCTGGTTTTGTAAATTATTAAGTCACTCATAGCACAAGTTTATTTTTAATCAGTCTCTGTCGCTTGCTTGGAACTAGTGTGCTATAGTGCTCTCCTGCCTCCCTCATTTGGACCATGCTGAGAACTAATGAACTTTCAAACCAATATTAATTAAGGTTGTTCCTTGTGACATTGCATTGTAGGGTGCCAATCAGAACACTTTCAAATATGTTAAAGGCTACATATTTGGTGATGTTCGATTCTGTGCCACCTCTGATCTCTGCCACCGCGTCGACAGAATAATGAATATACCATTTGCAATGCTGACGATAAAACAACTCTGGGGGCACACATTCTATCTGGGGGGGGCAAAGTCCCATCCCCTGTTGTGTGTCAGGAAGTATTACATAATCATCAGGCTATTACATAACTATCAGAAATGCGTTTCAATCGTTTCACATGTTATTTATCAGTCGGCCAACCTCGTTAAATAAAGGTGAAATTGATAAAAATCAAGCTAATGTTATTTACACTGTGCATTCATTGTATTTTTCATTCAGATGTTTTTTTGCCTTTATTTAGGCACGTGTTTAGGTTTTATCCCAATTCTCACCTTGTTTGTGGAATGTTGTAATTGTACAGCTGCGAAACCTGTGCGGATACATACACTTGGTTAAATCATCAGAGGGCAAAGATTATGCAATAATGGGTGTGTAAATCTTTTGTAGATTTACACAGTGAACACTTTGAGTCACATCCTAAAACACACCATACAAACAAACTCACCACACAGTCTGACACACCACACAAACAGTCTCACACACCACACAAACTCACACACATTACATAAACTTACACACACCACACACACTCACACACAGTCTCACACACCACACAAACAGTCTCACACACCACACAAACAAACTCACCACACAGTCTCACACACTACACAAACAAACTCACACACACCACATAAACTCACACACACCACATAAACTCACACACACCACATGAACTCACACACACCACACACACCACACAAACAAACAGTCTCACAAACGACACAAACATTCTCACACACCACACAAACAGTCTCACACAAACATGCGCACCCTTCAATTATTAAACAAACATGATACTATTTTGCCCTCGTGGTCAGGAGGTATCCAAGCAGTAGCTATTTCACGGAGGCCATAGAATACCTGCTGTATACAGTCCCAGTTTTCATCTAGGTTGTTTGGATCAAACATGCTTTGCAGGTGACCATCAAAATCATCCTCTTCGTCACCTCCAGTACTGTCCTCAACACATCCTGCCAACATGGACCCTGGTGAGTAATTTAGTCATTTAATTAATGTAGGAAACTTGGGGGGCACTTCTGGGAACTTGGCGAGAAAAAGCCAAACGCAACAACTTAGACTTCGATCGGTGAGACAGAAGCAAACAACAAACATTATCAAGATGGGTACGCAAAAACAGGATTGTATCTGTCAGGGTGGTAAAAGATTCTGCTCTAGTTATTTACCTTCTTCGGATTACCCAGTTGCACATTCTGTTACAGATCTGAAACCCAGTTCATTTGTAAGTAATTATAAATTGTCCAGGCAGGCGCATGTGAAATATCTTTGAAATGCATACTCCATCCCACTCACTCTCAGACATGAAACTATAGAGCTGGCTTGGTGTCTCCACCTACTCCTCCCCTTCCAGACAGAAACCCAATAAGCCTTGGCACAGGCACTGGAGAAAGATACTGAATAACCATGCTCATTTGAGCTTTAAATTAATCAAATACAACAGTTTCCATTGTGGAATTCAGAGGTCTAGACACAGGTCTCGTTTGAGAGTTAATCTGCTGACAGACAACGCAGGACTTATAAAAAAAGTAAATAGCATTTTACCGCTCACTAAGAACTACCGAATGTCTTTGTATTCCTCAGTCATTCAACCATCTGGTCCTGAGACACACGCCTTGTCGAGTGCCAGGACGGCAGTGAACGAGGAAAACCCGGGAACACAACGCCTTTTTGAACATGCAAGCTCACTTGACCATCAAGTCGCCGACCAGTCATCCAAAATTGACCCCGCCCATACTTCTCCCCCAGTAAACATTACTCATAGCAATGAAAGTATTCCTCCAGTGGCAGAGGCAGACAGTACAAACGGGACCTGTCCAGCATCCAGAGCTTACGGTGACAGTGATGGGCAGGTAACCAGCAAAGAGCCGCCTGGCCAGACTGAACAGGAGGGTGGTACATCAGGTCAACCTCAGAGCACATCGGTCCGACCAGACGCGTCCACATTCAACCCGACAGACGAGCCCCCACCCTACAGTTCGCCTGAACCCAAGATGCCCTACAATATCAACCCTCCGCAACCGTCTTACTACCCAGGCGCCCCTGTCATCACCTGCCAACCAGGACCCAACCAGCCAGGCTTCTTCCAGGCCCAGTTCATCCCCTCTGTCGGCGGCTACCCTCCCTACACCATTGTAAGAGAGTCACAAAACAAGTGCTTGTGGTCAACGTGTTTTATTACTCATGAAGCGGTGTTGGGTGTAATAGTCCGGACCGACAATACATCTAAATATTGTCCCACGCAGCCTTTATCGTTTCATAGATGTGCAGTGTTCTGTGTCAATACGAATATGCCCTGTTTGAATGTGTCTCTGCATGTTAACCCCTGCTGCTGCGTTTCAGTACATGAACGGCTCTCCACTGGGGAACGAGCAGCAGCCGCTACCTAAGGACTACATGATAGAGTCCATGCTGGTCACCATCTTCTGCTGCCTCATGACTGGCCTCTTGGCCCTGAGGTACTCGTATGAGGTAGGTCAAGTACACAGCACCGTTAGAACAGTGGCTGTGAAATTAAGGTACTCGTATGAGGTAGGTCAAGTGCACAGCACCGTTAGAACAGTGGCTGTGAAATTAAGGTACTCGTATGAGGTAGGTCAAGTGCACAGCACCGTTAGAACAGTGGCTGTGAAATTAAGGTACTCGTATGAGGTAGGTCAAGTGCACAGCACCGTTAGAACAGTGGCTGTGAAATTAAGGTACTCGTATGAGGTAGGTCAAGTGCACAGCACCGTTAGAACAGTGGCTGTGAAATTAAGGTACTCGTATGAGGTAGGTCAAGTGCACAGCACCGTTAGAACAGTGGCTGTGAAATTAAGGTACTCGTATGAGGTAGGTCAACTGCACAGCACCATTAGAACAGTGGCTGTGAAACTGAGATATTCGTACCCACTGCCATTACAACAGTTACTGTAAAATCAAGGTTACAGAATGGCTTTGAGTTTCAGCGTAGGTGTAGCAGAATCTTAAGAATGCCATCGTGGTATCGAAGTGACGATACAGTAAGTGAGAGTGGAGAAAGTAAGATCTGCCTTTTTACATTTACCATCACCAAGTCCAGGAAAACATAGTATTATAAGATTTCTACATATAATTCGTTATGTTGTATGACTAGACCTGGTCTGTGTCCGGATTTGTCACAGCAATTTTTATTCAGATCAATAAAATACAGACGCAACGTTTTTCATTTATTTTACGTTTATTTTTTTTCTCTTTGTGCTCTAAGGGCTCACGTTTTATCCTCTCTCCCATTCGAAAGGTATCTTTACGCAAATGTTTTCAGTCAAACAGGTTTTGTCACAGCTCTAAGGAGCATTGTCACGGTGTGCAGGAACGCAGGACACAGGCACAAGGCTGGAGTACAAAAACGTAATGCCTCAATGTTAAAGAAAGCCAAACTGCTCTTTGCAACTGCACATGGGGACAAATATCATACTTTTTGCAGAAACGTCCTCTGGTCTGATATAACATAAACAAAATCACACTGCACGCGGGACAAACCGAACTTAAATAGGGCTCCCAATTAGAGGCAACAAAGTGCAGCTGCCTCTAACAGGAAACCCCACACCATAGAGATGCCTAGAGGCCTCCCTGTTGTTCTGCCCTGTGGGGACCTTCAGGCCACCATAGAGATGCCTAGAGGCCTCAGGTCCTGAGAGACATAGAGGATAACATTGAGGAGGACCATTGATTAAGAGCCATCCTCCATGGTGTGTTTTCTCTCAGCCACCAGCAGACACATTATCTGCCAAAAATGGAAGGTGATTCTGGTCCCACTCACCACTTAAACATTAGGGTAGACTAAGTGCTGCTAATGTTAATCAATAACCAAATACACTTTCAGTCATGTCCATTACATAGAATCAACATTTGCTTTGTCCTTCAGGCAATAAGTACCAAGCAGACCAGACAAATACAGTGTGAAGATATGCGCAGCATGTGATGCACAGTCGAGCTATGCTGGAAATATGCAAGTGTGCACTGGTAAATCAGGAAATCTGGGTGATACTTGACTGAAGGAGTGGGAGAAAAAAAACAAGCCAATGCTTGGAAATAACAAGGAGGCAATACCTTAGCAACCACCTAGCAACGCTTTAGCAACCACCCAGAATACCCAAGCAACCACCTAGCAACGCCCTAGCAACCACCCAAAATACCTTAGCAACCGCCTAGCAACACCATAGTAACCACCCAAAATACCGTAGCAACCGCCTAGCCACACCATAGTTACCACCCAAAATACCCTAGTAACCTTCTAGCAACGCCCTAGCAACCACCCAGAATACCATAGCAACCACCTAGTTCTGAGTTTGTCAGATGAAGACCAGGAATGCAATATCATAGTTTTTGGGAATTTACTGGCAGAGCCACTGTCGTCTCCTATTGCCCCAGGAAAGTGTCACATGTCCTATATTGATCAGAACCATGCACAAAGATGCTGTCCTGAGCACCAGAGGACAGAAAAAACCCCAAGTGGTCTTTGACTACACGGAGACAAAGGGACGAGTTGATAATCTGGACAAGGCCGACACATCACTGCCCATGGCCTCCCTGTTATTTCCTTCCACATCAAAGATGTGAGCGCCGACAATGCCTTAGTAATATGGTGTGAAATAAACAAGGATGGGAACGATGTTTAGGTAGACGGCACGTGTCCAAATCACATCCACATGAATTCTCAGACCCTGGGTTTCCCAGCAGAACATTGCTCAGAGCATCAAACTGCATCCTGGTGCCATCACATCTCCAGGCAAACGGCGCACACGTACATCGGTCATCCACACGATGTAAAAGAAAACGTGACTCAGACAGCCTTTTCCACTGGTCATGGTTCCAACTTCCACACTTTGTACAGGATTTCACACGGATCATTATGGGCACTCAGCAACAAAGCCCCAAACGCAGCAGAATGTCATAGGATCTGATCGGGAACACACCACTGGCCTCGCCGTTTTAGAGTTGCTCGGACTTCAGTCTGTGTCATAACGTTGAAGAGTTCAGTAGTCTGTTGGGGATAGTGAAACGGTCTGAGGGAGAAAAACATGTCCCTGCATTCTTATTACATTACGATAAATCCCAGTTGGTATGCACGCCAAGTAACTAGTAATTCTTTGCCACAGCAATGTGAATATTTTCCCTCTCTTCCTGGATTCCAGACGGTGTGTTTCGCTTACATTTAGGCAGAGGTTGTTTGCCGGAAACTTGTCGGCCATATTCTCCATGTTGTATTTTTGTTGACGCACTCCATATAAATGTATAACATAGTTCTCTGTACGTTTTCCTCGAGAAAAAGGACTGCACACATAGTATCCCACTCACCCCTAAACGAATGTTACTTCCCCTTTCACTATACAGATATCATATTAACCTTCTTTTAAACAAACCACCATTTTTCCACCAATTGTGTAACATTTGTGGGTAGAACTGAAAAGTTCTAGAAGGCCCAACATCCTGACGTTGTGTGAGACGGAATGGGCCAAACTTCACCCACTGTGCTGTGGGAAGCTTGTGGGATATCCCAAACAAAAACAAAAGTAAAGCGTTTAAAGGCAATGCTACCAAATACTAGTGTATTCGAACTTCAGACCTACTGAGATCAAACAAATAAAAGCTGAAATAGATTATTCTTTGAACTATTATTCTGACAATTCATATTCTTAGAATAAACTTGTTGTTTTCTAACTGACTTATAACAGGGAATATTTTTACAGATGATTTAAAAATTAAATGTGAGGAATTAAGATGCTCGCACATTGCCTGCTTGCACTGTATAATATTAACTGTCATGAACTCGCCCAGCATCGCCAGAGGAGGACTGGTGATCCCTCAGAGCCTGGTTCCTCTCTAGGTTTCTTCCTAAATCTGACCTTCAGGGAGTTTTTCCTAGCCGCCGTGTATCAACTTGTTTCTTGTTTCTTGTGTATCAACTTGTTTCTGTCGGATTCAGGCTGGGTGATTGTAAAAGCACTTTGTGACAACTTTGTTGTAAAAAGGGCTGTATAAATAAATTTGATTGATTGATTCTGAAAAACTGAGTTTAAATGTATTTGGATAAGATGTATGGAAAACCTTAGACCTTAACTTTAGCTGATAGCTTCAGACCAAATGTTAACTGGGATGGTTGTTTCTGCACTTTCCCCTTCTCTAGACGCGTGTTGCCCTGGCCAGAGGAGACATTATGGAGGCAGAAGTAGCATCCCAGAAGGCCCGTCGACTGGTGGTCTTCAGCCTGATGTTTGGAGTGGTTGTTTCTGTGGTCTGGGGTATATATGTGGTGATATCTCTCTGTGCATAGGTGACACCGTGTGTAATGTTTGTGTACTTGTAGAGGAACACAACTGCTAAGTTATTTAAAAGATACATGAATACATACCACAAACAGAAAAACATAAACATTTCGAAATTTCCGCTGTAGACATCTGAAATAAAAAAGTGGTCTGTAGGCAGAATATATCAAAACGTTCCTTATTTCTCAAAAATTGTTTCTTTTCAATACCTTTTCTGCTTTTGCCTCTGTACAACAGGTTGGGATTTCAAAACAGACTGTACATGTGAGGTTGAAGAAAGCTTGTCAATTCACACCTATTTTTTTCTTTACCTTTGAAGTTACCCAATTTATAATAACACGTTTTTTTTTAATCCTCCCATTTGACTACACTAAAAGTAGTGGGATACATTTATATACAGTGGATCAATTGACAGGTGTTTGTGATGTGAAAAAATGAAAGATAAATCATGTCAGAAATTTTTCCACCTTTAATATGACCTATAATGTGAACAATTCAATTAAAAAAACAACAACCTTACAATAACCTGGTTGCATAAGTGTGCACACCCTCTTATAACTATTGATGCTGTGTTCAGAATAAACCAATCACATTCAAACTCATGTTAAATAGAAGTCATTACACACCTACCTTCATTTAAAAATTCATAAAAAATAAAGGTTAGCTGGTTCAGTAGGTTTCTCCTGACATTTTCTTAGTTGCATCTCAGAGCAAAAGCCATGGTCCGCAGAGAGCTTCCATAGCATCACAGAGACCTCTTCGTTGAAAGTTATAAGTCAGAAGAACGGTACAACATAATTTCCAAAGCATTAGATGTACTATGGAACACTGTGAAGACAGTCATCATCAAGTGGAGAAAATATGACACAAGACATCACCAAGAACTGGACTCCAAAATTGATGAAAAGATGAGACGAATACTGATCAGGGAGGCTTCCAAGAGGCCTACAGCAACATTAAAGGAGCTGCAGGAATTGCTGGCGAGTACTGGCTCTCTTCTACATGTGACAACAATCTCCCGTATTCTTCATATATATGGGCTATGAGGTAGGATGGCAAGACAGAAGCCTTTTCTCACGAAGAAGTATCCCAAAAGCATGTGGGGAAATGTGTTATGGTCTGATGAAACCAAGGTTGAGCCTTTTGGCCAAAACTCCAAAAGGTATGTTTGGTGCAAAAACAACAATGCACATCACTTAAAGAACACCATACCCACAGTGAAGCATTGTGGTGGCAGCATCATGCTTTGGGGATGTTTTTCTTCAGCTGGAACCGGGCCTTAGTCAGGGTGGAGGGAATTACGAACAGTTCCAAATACAAGGTAATTCTAGCACAAAACATTCAGGCTTCTGTAAGAAAGCTGAAGATGAAGTTCACCTTTCGCACGACAATGACCCAAAGCACACATCCAAATCCACTAAAGCATGGCTTCACCAGAAAATTAACGTTTTGGATTGGCCCAGCAGAGCCCAGACCTGAATCCAATTGAATCTGTGGAGTGATCTGTAGAGAGCTGTGCACAGAAGATGTTCTCATAATCTGACAGATTTGGAGCGCTTTTGCAAAGAAGAGTGGGCAAATATTCCAGGTCAAGATGTCCCATGCTTATAGACTCCTACCCAAAAAGACTGAGTGCTGCAATAAAATCAAGAGGTACTTCCACAAAGTATTATTTTAAGGGTGTGCACAATTATGTAACCAGGTTTTTATTATTTTTTAAGTATTGAATACTTTCCCCTCAAAGATTTCAGTTAGTTTGTCAATTTAATTGTACACGTTATAGGTCACATTAAAGGTAGAAAAAGTTCGGACGTAATTTTTTTCTCTCCGATTTTTCACGTCACAAAACCTGCCATTTTAGAGGTGTGTAGACTTTTTATATCCACTGTAATGTCTATTTTTATTATCCCTTTTCAGTAATAACTGCCTAGAATCTGTTACAAGTTAACACAACCAGTTGCTGGACATCCACTGTTGCCGGAGCCAGGACTGAACTGCAGCCAGTTTGTTTGGGGATTTTTAGCTTGATCCTTACCACATTGAAGACATGGATTAAGATCTAACGATTTAACTGGGACATTTACCACTCCCTAGTTGCTATGATACTATGTTCTAGGCCATTGTCTGGCAGTACGCTAACGTGCTGTCTATTGAGTTTGGAAACATTTGCTTGTTCTTTGAAGAGACAATACTTTTAATCCACCTTGGAATTTGTTCCACTGCTGCTGAATTTTCAATATTAATGAAAAAATTATTAGCCAGACTCAATCGAACAAGCACAAAAACATAACCCCACTTCCACAACATTTTACAGAAAAGGTTTTTTTGCTCATGGAATCAATCAACGAAAAAAAATTTTTCCTATCCACAAAAGTTCTTTACTGTGGTTTTGCAACCGGTAGAGTTGATTAACTCTTCTGTGTATGTATGTGCCCGATTTATCAGCACCTACATACCAAAGTATGTTCGTAGTCTGTCTGACGTGTATTCAGAACGATTAATTATCCATGATCCAACCGAGGTGTTCTGCCTGCTGAGCTCACCAGTGCACAGTCTGATAATAAAATCGTCCCTGTCTCAATACTTACAAGACATTGCATATGAATACTGAGTGTTAATTTGGGGTGGGTTAAAGCAAGTAGCTTCACAAATATGAAGATTTTGCCTGGTACGATTATAATTACATTATTTTATGTCATTGAGGTTCCACAGTCACGATTATCACAGGTTTCCAAGAAGTGTATTTTTTCGAGAATACTAACAACAATTGCTTTGTTTAGTGAAGTTTGTAGTAATGGGATGATTTGCTCAGGTGTCTGGAAAGAGTAAATAGGAGTGAAAGGCAAGGCAAGCAGTAGGTACAGATGGACAGACCAGGAGGATATAATGGAGGTTATTATTAGGTTATTAGAAGGGATGGGCAAAACGACTAGAGATGGGTATTCAGGCGCGTATCGGGTATTCTGGCTTTTTAATGTTTAGTATTTTTTAGTTCAAAGTTGTATAATATAAGTGAAATTAAATGATTAAATGAAATCAGGCCTGATGAAACATTTGAAAAATGTACTCTATAGCAACATCTGCTGGTTAGAAATAAAAATACGATGTCTAATGTTAATAGAGACGTATTTTCACGTAGGCAACTGTTGGAAAAAAATGTGGCTGCAATAATTTGGTGATTGCACATTACAAATGTGGAAGTAGAATGTGGGGTAGGTATCGTTTGCTTTTAATTCAACCATTCATTTATTAACATAACATGGATGATAAAGTTGTGTGAGAATATATTCATAGAATGCAGGAAATTAAACAAATTGTTTGAAAATCAATTGAGTGGTGTTTCAATAAAAACGTTCTGTAAATTAATCAGGATTTGATCTAGTGTGCTGCTTAGAAGTCTGATTTGTTTCACAACAACCCCCACACGCTCAAATAAATTAAGCTTTTCCTAAACATCAGTCTCCGATATTATAAAGTATTATTAAGTACTCGACTACTAAAAAGGTATTACTTATCAACTCGACGCCAACTCAATGACTTAAATCAATGTTCAAATAGCAATTTACTTAACGCTAAATACGTTATGCATGTTCCACTCATCCATGTACCGAAATTGGTAACATTAATTTTTGGAAATTAATCTCTTTACGAAGCCATAAACTCGTTATAAATAATCGGGAAAACGGATACCACAATAATAAGTGTGTCCATCTTTTTCACTAGCAAGTGTGTTTTAAGACAACGAGTAAAAAATAGAATGGACTTCCAGACAGCATCTACCCTGCCAATGGGAGTTCCCGTGCGCCCTTGTCGATGGTGATAAGCATAAAGTTGAACATGTCTCATCACTCAAATGTTGCTGTCGCTGAGAGATTTTGTCGGGGCATACCTCAAGGCCGAAGCAGGCGACGTAGAGCTACAAAGAGACAAGCCAACGAGGACAAAGTATCCCAGTGAGCGAGACATTTCAAAGTTGAGAAGTGTTCAACTTTATGCTAATTACCATAAATCAAAAGGGATTCATACACCTTCCAACTTCACCGTGTATACATTTTTGATAAGTCAGTCAGAGTATAAAGTGTACCCATCCCTAACAGCTTCTTACTGCACAAGTCCAGGATCAATCTTTGGAAATGTTATAAAATGTGCACTCTAGATTCTCTAGAACTTCTCGAGATGTTTCTGCAGAACCATTAAGCCTGTGGTGTGAGCACCTTAAAACGTATGTCACGTACAATATTCACTCACGAGCATGAAAAAGCACCTTCTGTGGTCTTACGAAAAGGAATGGAGAGAACAGGAAAAGCAACAGCTTATTTAACCATCACCTTATTGTACAGAATACAAGCTATGTCAACAGCACAATTCAGACTGCTTCTCAGGACTGACAGTGACATTGTCATGGGACAACGAGCACAAAACAGCACAGAAATAACAGGATACAGCTCTGTTCTTCAAAGCCCACAGAGTTCGTTTTTACTTGCAGGACTAGTGGCTCGGGACACAGTTTTAATTCATGAATATGAAGCTGGATTACAATAACAAAAAAAGTATTTGCCGGGAACAGAGTAACATTCTCACCTAAAATCCATCAAAAAGCACATGCAGCAGCAGCCAAAGTCGGGTCTGAAGCCAGAGACTTAATCACATTAGACATTAAAAAAAACCTGACATGTTACAGAAACTAAACAGCCAAAGGACTCTCTTTAAATAACTTATGTAGGCACACACCTTGGATAATGTATAACATACATTTAAATAAATAGCTAGTTAGTCTTACATGCCAAATTCTTTGGCTGGTAGTCAGGAATAAAAACAGGCAAACAGAAGAGTGTTAAAATACAGTGCAATACATTCTTAGAGATATAGCAGACGGACAGCTCCCTCCATCTTCATGCATTTAGGGAGAAAGTGTGAAAAGTGAATTTATCCGTGAATCCTTATTTATTCATTATTCTGTTAGAAGTTCTCTTTTGCCCAGTATGACCAAATCATAATGTGCACTAAGAAACTTGCCTCACATAGCAAACATTTCACGTTTCTGTGTTCCGAGGCGGTAATGATTGGAATGCTGGGGTTGAAGGGCGTCCGGTTTTGCGTCCGGTTTTGTCGAGAGGAACTTCAAACCTTTACTTAATGATTCCATTTTCGTTAATATCCAAGCTGGGTAATGAGAATTTCAGGCGTAATCACATGTTTGAGACATTTCTGTGATCTTTTGGAATGGAAAATCCTGTTAAGAGGACATCCAAAACAAACCCCGAGAGCTGAATAGGACTTCAAGAATGTTCAGCCAAGTTGTCATTATATCCAATGTTATACTTTGCTTAGATATTCAACAATAATTACATGCAGTCTTCGAACATCCGCATAACAGTAGACATGTGTGTGCATTTTGGTGTGTGTGTGTGTGTTCGTGTATACATACTTCACTATCCTGGTGGGGACCAAACAATACAACAATAAGAGGGAAAACGTGTCCCCATGAGCTAAAAACAAATTCTCTAGGTTAAGTTTGGAGGGAAGGTTAAATTCAAGGGGTTACAGTTAGGGTAAATGGCATTAAAAACAAGAATAAATTCAGGGTCGCAGAAAAAGATAGTAAAATGGAAAGTGTGTTTTTCAATTTGTGTCTGTCCGTCTGTCTGTCGTTTCTTTAGCTGAGCAATTCCAGGTATGTAACAGGCACCTTCCCCTTCTGATTTCCTCGCTCTCCAACCAGCCAATCAGAATCCATGCCCGGAACGGTGTAAACTGTGATAAGCTGGAAAAAGGCAATCCCAGTGAGTTGTGCATCAATGCCCACCACAGCATATAGTTCAGTCCAATACAGATACATCCATTTCAGCTAATCTGTTTTAGTAAGGGATTGTGATTGCATGTGTGCGTTCACCTCGTCAGCCAGTAGTGAGAGTTCACTTGTGTCAGCCGCGTCGTAGTCGTACAACACCTTGGCCTTGCGTGTGCCCGTGGCAGGAGCCTGCACCTCCTCAATCTTCAGAGTGTCCGTCTCCACTGCGCTGACGGATTCCAGGGGGACAATAGTCTTACCCGGAGGAGAGGAGCCATCAGAGGCCATGGAGTGACTGGGGTTAGCAGCAAACGCATTGGGAAACCTGATGAATTCCAAAGGAGGCCAGTCAGTACTTTACAGTATAGAAAATAGAAAAAAAACAGCTAACAAATCTGTCAAAAGTACTTGTAACCGGGATCACATTTTACTTACACATCTCCATTTGAACTGACAGCATAAGAGACAATAGTGAACATTGTTATGGACACACAGGTTACATCCCATTCCAAAAACAAAGACATCAAGAACTAAAAGCCTAGACACACCATTAAAATATACTAA
The DNA here is from genome assembly GCA_029465975.1 of Dallia pectoralis. Classification (NCBI taxonomy): domain Eukaryota; kingdom Metazoa; phylum Chordata; class Actinopteri; order Esociformes; family Umbridae; genus Dallia; species Dallia pectoralis. The sequence goes on from CM055750.1 coordinate 9,727,717, forward strand.
CATAAAATCAATAAAAGGTTGGGACAACGGCTGATGAAGGCGTCATATAATTAACTTGGTTGATCTACCAGGAGCCCGTCCTCACCTGTCCAGCTCCTTTTGCAGGTCCTGCATGTGCAGGTGACAATGCTTGTAATAAGCTGTCTGGGCCTCCACAAACTCATGCAGGCAGCGCAGGTGATTTACCTGCAAACAACACACCCAAAACACACACACAACACAGGTGTCATTTGGTTAATTAGATAGCGAGTTAAAACAATGTTATTATAAAAAGGTGGTTATGCAGACAGTGGTAATGTATAGCGGTTATGCAGACAGTGGTAATGTATAGCGGTTATGCAGACAGTGGTAATGTATAGCGGTTATTAAGACAGTGGTAATGTATAGCGGTTATGCAGACAGTGGTAATGTATAGCGGTTATTAAGACAGTGGTAATGTATAGCGGTTATGAAGACAGTGGAAATGTATAGCGGTTATGAAGACAGTGGTAATGTATAGCGGTTATGAAGACAGTGGTAATGTATCGTGGTTATGCAGACAGTGGTAATGTATAGCGGTTATGAAGACAGTGGTAATGTATAGCGGTTATGAAGACAGTGGTAATGTATCGTGGTTATGAAGACAGTGGTAATGTATTGTGGTTATGCAGACAGTGGTAATGTATAGCGGTTATGCAGACAGTGGTAATGTATAATGGTTATGCAGACAGTGGTAATGTATAATGGTTATGCAGACAGTGGTAATGTATAATGGTTATGACAGACAGTGGTAATGTATGGAAATGTATAGCGGTTATGAAGAAGTGGTTATGAAGACAGTGGTTATGCAGACAGTGGTAATGTAATGTATAGCAGTGGTAATGTTATGAAGACAGTGGTAATGTAATGTATAGCGGTTATGAAGACAGTGGTAATGTATCGTGGTTATGAAGACAGTGGTAATGTATTGTGGTTATGCAGACAGTGGTATGTTAAGACAGTGGTAATGTATAATGGTTATGCAGACAGTGGTAATGTAATGTATAATGGTTATGCAGACAGTGGTAATGTATAGCGGTTATGAAGACTAGCGGTTATGAAGACAGTGGTAATGTATAGCGGTTATGAAGACAGTGGTAATGTATCGTGGTTATGCAGACAGTGGTAATGTATAGCGTCTAAGAAGACAGTGGTAATGTATAATGGTTATGCAGACAGTGGTAATGTATAGCGTCTAAGAAGACAGTGGTAATGTATAGCGTCTAAGAAGACAGTGGTAATGTATAGCGGTTATGCAGACAGTGGTAATGTATAATGGTTATGCAGACAGTGGTAATGTATAGCGGTTATGCAGACAGTGGTAATGTATAATGGTTATGCTCGACCCACATGTGTACTACTGATACCCTCCAGTAGAAGCCTGGTGACCTCTGCCTGTCGGTCAAACTCAGTCTGGGTCACTCGAAGCTCGTGCTCCGCCTACAGAACAGGATAGAATACACAGACATCATGACTACATAACTTGTGGATAGGCACACTTGAGACACTTTGAGAAACAAACATCTAGTGCAATAATACTAACTTTGAAAATATGTGAGAAGGATTGGGTTGAAGCACATCATACTCACTTTGTCCACCTCCTCACTCCAGAGCTAAAATGCCACAGGGGAACACAAGAGAAGACATTTGAGATCGATCCTGATGACATGGCAGTAAAAAGGTTTTCCACTTAAGGTGCAGTTGAGACAGAATAACATTACAAATACTCTGGTACTGGATTCAGACCATTGTATCTTTATCATTTGAAGTGCAACACGTTTAAAGATCTTTGTATGTATCTGGAAAATTCTATTATAAGCATCCGAAAGAAAGACAGGTACTAAGAACAAAGAGAAAATATTATTGCCCGGTCTCATGATATGGACTGTGTGACACTAGTCCCTCTCAATCCTCCTCTTGCGGAAAAATAACATCTACCAATGGTTTTAAATCAATTCCAAATATAAGGAAATAATTGATTACGTAAGTATTCACCACCTTCAGTCAATATTTGTTGGGAGGCTGCAATTACAGGCATGAGTGTATTTCGAGAAGTCTCCACCAGCATTGCAATTCTTGCCTATTTTTCTTTGCATATGTGTCTTGGCGCCGTCAGGTTGGATGGGTATCTTAACTATTTTTTTAATTTTAAATTGGTTCTGGTCCGGGTTTAGTTTTACTTTTTCCACATGGATAGTAAGGGGGTTCTGCTTAAAGAGATAGTAGTGCTAGTTTGCAAATATGAAGATACTGCAAGTTAACGCAAACCGACAGACAGTAAATGTATATGGGTCATTCTCGACAGGTATTTTATGGTCATTCATGCCGGTTGTACAGAAACTTCTTTTTACAAATGTTTGTTTGATGATTGAAGAGAAACAGCCTCTTCAATCATCAATCAATCAACAGCATAAAAATGTATGATTCGTGTTCAAAAATGTTTGATTATAGCTAATGACTGTTTTTAGTACCTCGTGATCCTCACCTCGAAAGAATAGTAGCCCTGAGCTATTAAATGTAGGTATGAGGTTTATTTTCATAGGCATTTTCCCATCCCAAACCCACCAAAAGTGTGCATGGCCAAAAAATGAATTACACAAATAGAAGATTGTTCCAAAACATGAATGCGTTTCGTTTTATAACTAAAACAGGAAGCCCTGGATTATCAAAATACAGATTAAATGTAGTTTTGTTTACAAGAATACTTGGTTCCCTTAACATTGCTGACGGACCTGCAAACAGGAACTGCACTTTCACCAGTAGTGGTTATGGTCAGTGTATGGTGACATGAATAAAGGTCCCAAAAACAAGGTTTTACAAAGATTTTTTCGCTTTGGTTGCAACTTAATAGTATGTTCTGCAAATGCATTAACGTCACGTTGTGGAGTTGACGTGAGCATGCTTGCCCAACCTCTTGCACAATCATACATGTGCATAATGTTTTTCTGGGATTCATTAACATAAATGGTACAGAAGATCTGCCATAAGACAACAGTTTGCGTGAGATTAGCAGCTGGAATACTTCAGGGAATATTTGGCCCCAGCTTTATGGCAATATTCCAAAAGAATGGTTCAATCTTCCCATCCACCTCTCAGATATTGACCCAGAAGTTATTCGAGCATCTGACCTATTGCAATACATAAACTGATATTATACTAAACCATTACTTATTCAGTTGTTTCATATATTCCTTCACACATGATAGGATCGTATGCCTTTGGTCTTTTAAGTTTAGTACCACCCAGTGCGGTGAAAGAATGCGTACGCCGCTCTCTACGCAATAGTTGGGATTTATCAAAAGCAAACTTGACGTGAAAATGTGTGGTCCTCCACGCAAGCTCTGACCCATGCGTACGCACAGAAACGGTTGAAATGAGAAATGGCGACATCGTCGGCAGATGGATGAAATACACGAAACTGTTAAAATGTAGACCGTTGTGTAAAATAAATGGAAATATCTCCTGTCATTAATAATATTACGAATTCACGAAGCCATTCTTACAATTAACAGCCTACACAAACACCTGTTTGATCGATCTGCCAACACAAATCAATATATATATAAAACATATAACAAAAATTCAAATGAATATATAATTCCAAAAAATAACTCAAATATGTTGTGTAATTATATTGTCATGTTGTGCAATCAATCCTCGTAAATAATAGGGCGAACAGAACAAAACCATGTATAAAACTGATATTCTTGTCGATGTCTCCGTCTGAAGGAGCAGATATATGGATAGATGGATATATATATATGGGAGATGGAAATATATATATATGGATATATGTATAGATAGATATATAGATGGGGAGATATATAGATGGGAATATGGATATATACATACATAGATGGGGATATATATATATATCCACTGGGGAAAGTGTATTTCATAGTATAGATGTAGTGTTCATGTGTCTTTAGTTGGTTCTATTTTAAATGTGTTTCATTGCATGTCTTAACCCTTATTTTGAAAGGTGCAACACATATCTCAGCCAACCGTTACCAGGGTTATGTCAGACTTGTTAGTATGTATAAAAGGTTTGTCTCGTAATCACATAAAGTTTCACTGCCAAAAAGGTTTTCAAAACAAAAAGCGCAGTCTCCACCTCCCCAACCGGAAACTTCACATTGAGTGACGTTACTTTTCCGGGTTTCCTCCCAGTTTGACATGACATTTCAATCAATGAATATTAATTTGGGGCGTTTCTTTGACTATTTATGGGCAAATATGGGCGTGATATGAAGCCGCAAAAGCTGCGCCACATTTAGAGTTCATTGAGATTTATTAAGCGAAAGCGGCGTAGGACGTGCGTGCGCACGGTTTAATAAATCCCAATATTTTTGTCCGTACGTACATCCTACGTTTCGTCCGTACGCCACTTGTGACGCAAATCCTACGCAAAGTTTGATAAATGAGGCCCCTGGTGGTGATTCAGGTCTGTTTGATGCAGAAAACAGACTATTGCATAGACTGGGCCTGGATTCAACTGTTTCCCTGTATTCAAAGCTGAAACAGACGTAGACAATTAAACTGGGTTTACTTACGGAAGGCTGTTGCTCATTTTGGGAGCGGAAGATCATACATTCGGTTAAAGTTGTAGTGATTATTGGATTATACAGCTCTTCCCCATCTCTAGACTATGTCTAAGCAGTCAGTAAAGTAATGTTAGAAACCAAGTAATATTGAATAAAATCGGCCAATATAAGGTGGGTGGATACACTGTGTGGAGGTTTTGCTTCCAAATCATGGACATTGAAAACCTGTGAGGGAAGAGTCCACAAACCAGTACCGAGGGTATGTAGAAACGCTTTTCTCATGGAAAAGGTTTACAAGCCGAGATGGGGGGGGGGGCGCCAATAGTTAGGATGTTTTTGAAAAACATATGACTTGATTCGATTGTTTTTATTTTCAATTAAGCTCAAACCTTGAAATTAAAGATTTGTTGTATTTTGACAAAAATAAATTGTTTAAAGTACTAACTAACTCTTAAAGATTAGTAAAACATTAAAACATGGGAAAATTATGTTCCTGCCCTTACTAGCTAAAGAACATCACAGAACCTTTATAAAACAGTTTCTGTACTATATTCATAGAACTTACACTACACCAAACAAAATACATCGACTGTCTTTAGCACTGTCCTGAATGTGCCATCATTTCCCAAAACGATTAACTATTGTTTACTGCTTTAGGAAGAAAGAACTGTCATTATCACGCATACTGGTTGACGATTTGCATTGCTCTCCAATTGCCATAATTTGAATAACAGTACTTAATCAATGTTATTACAACATAAGACATTTGTATTTCGTATATTCATAACCCTACTAGACCCTAAAAGCTGTGTATAAGCTGTTTAACAGAGAGGTTAGGCTATGGTGTAAGTGTAGTCTGGCTGTATAACCTCTTACCGCAGAAGCACTGGCAGAGAGGACATAATTCCTGGGCCTGGTTTCTTGGAAATCAGGCACCGCCTGCAGACACGTCAAAGCAGTTTGAGCATACGATGAGTACAATAAATGTTTCATGAAAACAGCATTCAAATATAGACGCCAGACATGCTTAAAAGAAGCACACAGCTGAAACCAAACTCCTTGTTATCTGGGTGATACACACATGCCTTTTATTTACGCACTGGTCAATATGCAGCGTCAGAAATATGCCCAAATGTTTTTCTTCACCTCCATATCTACTGCCAGGAGTCGCCTATGTTTAGGCGGGCCCGGCTAATGATGAGGGAGCATGTGTTTAAAAAACCCCTGAAAACAGAGGTCGTGTGTTTACAGTCCACGGCCTGTCATGCTGACATTGGCCCACGCCGTTATCATCACATCATTCAGACCTCTAAGAAAACTGGCAGACTTAGAAAATAGACTTGGAATAGACTGTAGAATGCGAGACATTTGGTATATTTGTAATGTCTTTAAGTCAGTGGCCTAGGTGGAATATATTATTCCTGAGTGGTTGAGTAGGTAGGGCAGATTCCCAGAAGAAACAAATAAAAACCGGTACATAAAAATGTCTGCAATGAAGATCCCTCTAGAACAATATGTCTAAAGCAAATACATTGAAAAGCGCAATTGACTTGATTAGATTGGGCTTGCAAAATCTCCAAAAACAGTCATCAAAATAGAAATGTTTGGCAGGAAAGAAATGAGTAGCTTGAAAAGGTTAGCATGCCTACATTATGGCATTCACCATGCGATCAGGATTCAAAGGTCTGATTTGACATTACTCTAGAAACGGACTATAACTCTGTATGTTTACGAGACCTCAACATGAAAATATCAAATCAGATGTTTGAAGAGAAAAACAATGTCAATCTTAACGATCCTCTCACAGAGTGAGAGATGTGAATGAGGTGGAGCTAAAGATTCATTTGTCATGGTATAATAGGGCAAGCGTGTAAATAAGCAGGACATCTAACCCGGTTCCACCTTTATTCACATGGGACAAGGTCTTGCCCCGCTCTTAAATAAGTCTTTTGTGGTTGAATCGGAGGACAAATTTCATAATTGGATGCTGTTATTCACATAACGCCAATTCCTCTGTCCAATTTAGAAACCTCAATAATTGTTTTTACAAATTGTAGCACTAATGCGTTTTGTTAACCCTGAGATCATATGGGTTTGCTCCAGTGTACCATGTGACAAGTTAATTTCATCCTCCCCTGTTTCTTGCATGGCTTCTCGTTGAGCAATGCTTGGACGACAAACATAGCTTCAAATGGATGATGCCAATGAGAAAATGGGTGTCGTGTGTCAGAAAATTCAAACAAACAAGGTGGATTGTATTATACTCTAGTACTCACTTCTCCCTCACACTGTAAATATAATTAGAAGAAATAGGCGTTAGTCAGCAGTAGCGGTGCACTACATTGGAGCCTGCTAGATGATGCATCTTTATGGGGGCACAAGCACATGGAGACGTGCAGAACAGAGACTCACCGCTGCCTTGGACTCGGCTAGTTTGGCCTTCTTCAGGCGTGCTTTACAGGAGTCCAGGTCCAGTCGTCGGTTCTCCAAGAGACGCCTCTCTTTCTGAGACGAGGAAGAGACGGTCAGCGACCCTCTACACACATACTGGCTGGATTTAACGTGACTAGCACCGTGAAGCACTGGTACAGTCATACAGAAATGGAATGCAGCCCCATGAGACCAGGAAGACAGACTCACTGAGATGGTCCTCCAGTCTCCTTCCAGAAAGTTCCTGAGTGGCGTGAGAAAGCCGATCGCCGCAGTCTGTAGGAACTCCCTATGTGCACTGCCCAATCTCCTCTCACAATCGCCCACATGGATCAGGGTGCTGCCTACAACACACACACACACACACATTCCCAGAAACACACTAACCCTCATTACTCATCAGAGGAATACAAACAGATGAATTCCAGTCCAATAGGACTGCGTAGCGCTAGACAAACATCATCATTCACCGAATTTCCAGCCCAGGCATGCAATAATAACTAAGAACTATATAAATCAAGCGAAAAGCCAGACTAAGGCGCGCGTGTGAGGACTCTTACAGCAGAGGTTAACACATATTGAAGCCTGGCCAAGGCTTTGCCTGACACCCCCCAAAGGATCGTGATGTTATACACGTATAAGGCTCTCTGCAACCGGGTCTGTGAGGGGTGGGCGGAGCCGGGAGCTGTTTCTGGAGGTGAAAGAATGCTGACGTGGTGATTGACTTGATGTGGGGCTCGAACGAGTCGATTGGATCAAAGACTACTCCAAGATTACGGACTTTAGAGGATGGGCAGATGGAACAGGCATCAATAGATACACAAGCCCCCCCCACCCCCAGAGTATCTGTATCAGTCCATTAAAAAAGTGTTAAAAAACACTGTCGTTTGCTGCACCTGGTTACTGGGTTTTTTATCAATTCAAAACACAACACTAGGGGGCAGCACTGATAACGCGTCGGTTGAAAATATCCAAAATGTCTGCTATTTTGGGAATTCCATGTTCCCTTAGTGTGCTTTTATTTGGATGATAATTAGCAAGCTAAACCCAAAGAGAATTTAGTCACCCACCTGCTCCCTATCTGGCTACTATGATACACAACTGTTGGTGTAAGGATGGTGTAATGGAACGACCATGTTACTAAAACAGTCCTTATTTGCTCATATGGGACAAGAGACATTGAGACAGATCAGGTTAAACGCGTTGTCTAGAATATGAACCAATACACAGACCCAGCTCCCTTTCAGAACCTGTATTCTGAACTGCCAATCCTGTAAAACGACCTGTCGATGAGCGCCTGGGAAGACTTGGGCCACACTCACCATATGGGGTTCCAGATCCAAAGTCTTTGGCTGCATCCTGCATATATTGACCAAGGAGTTCTCCATTATTCGGTCTGGAGGGAACCGTTCTGTCAAGCTTCTCATATAAGAACTCTTCAATTCGGGCACCTGCAGACAGAGGATGACGGCCTGCTTTAACAAGACTGGCCATAAACCAGTCACAGACAAGACACAATGACAGGTATTCTGAAAACAAACATTTGTAGGCGACAGGATGGCCGGAGCCAAGCAGGAAAACGCCCAACATGAGAATGTGCCGATTTGGAATTAAAAGTGCTGGGAATGAGGTGTAGAATGAGGTTGTCATGGAAATAAACATAATTAAACTCAGCTAATCAATAGAACAAGCCCTGATGGTGCGACTAACACTCCTCCAACATACAGTAGATGCTAGTTTCTGGGGAACTTACTGATGCACGTTATCCACGGGCCTGTGCTCAAGTCACGACCCTGCTACTCTACAGCCATTCCGGATCCAGCATTGCCATCATCTGTTCAGGGGGTTCACTTAAAAGCTGCTATTCTGCCTGCAGAGCAACCAAGCGCAAGTAGCCAAGGGCGTTCAGGCCTCATCACATTGACAAACTGCTAATGACAATGCAATAGTGTGTAGTGCAGCTGTCTGGTGTGGCTTATTGATGTGTCCTAAATTACATAGAGCATAATCGACAGGTCCACATTAAACAAACGAATTGTGATTAAAGGCTGGTGCTGGAAAATGCCCAATAATCATCTTTACTTGTCTTCTTCCCTGCTATTACTGACCTGTGGAAGGGAGAAATGGATGGTAACTATGGGTGGTTGATCTACTCACCAGTGTGGTCGACTGTAGCATGGAAAACCAGAAAGTCACAGGTTAAAGCTCCCTGATCTCAAACAAGTAACCATGATTCACGTAAACACAGATCATACCCTTTATATGTACTGGTTTTGTTTAGTGTTCATTCTGTGTATGTGGCCATGGTTTTAAATCTAAGTAAGGGGAGAAAGTCCTCAAAGCGATGGTGAAACATGACAATTATTTTGTTATGTTCATTTAGGGAGTGTAAATACACTTCTGTGAGTCTTTTCATTAGCAGGGAGTTAGAACGTTTGAGGGAGACGTGGAGGCCCCTGTCCTGATCATCTTACTTGGGTTGGGCTGCAGCAGAACCTCAGTCTGCCTGAAGATTTTCTCGGTCCAGTTTTTCGTCGAATCAGCACGGCTGAGCAGATTCTCAAAGTGGGCATCCAGCTCAGTCTTCTCTGACTGTCCAAGCTTTTCCCCTGTGAACTTTGGCGCAAGACACAATAACAGCAACCCAATTGAGATATTTTAAAAACATGGCACAGGACACATGGAGCTGCTCTATTCCATGTCACCATGAAAACCTAGCCCTCACAGACCAGGAAACACTACACCTGCTATTTATCAGGTTAATGTCTTATGTTTCACTAGCTGGGTATAATCAACTTGTTCTCATTTGACCTCAAGTTGGAGGAATGATCAAGTTCGCTCCTATTTATTTTATCGAAAATGTAGGATGTTTTAATGTCAGTGGTACTATATGCTAGCTAGCAACTAAATGTCAACGTTGACCATACGTACACGTATCATCCGAATGATGGACAACATTCAACAAACGTTATTACATCTGAAAAGCAAGGCTTCAAGGCATTGGAAATAAATGACGATTTAGTTATGATCAAGAAATTATTTCTGCAAAAACATCAAGCATACAACTATAATCAGTAAAGACAATCCAGAAGCCAGGATCACGTGATCTGACCCATGATTTTATTTAGGATATAACGCTAATATCAATGACTGCTGCAACGATGGTAACTAGCCAGGCAGTTTCATCATTAGCAATTAATTTCATTTATAATTTAGCTATATTAAAAATGAGGACTTGTTATCACACAGCCAGCTAGCTACAGCACAGCTAATGTAGCTAGCTGGGTACAATTTAAATGCTTATGTTGTTAACGATAGTTGTGGGGAAATGTAACGGTAATAGCTAGCTACATAACGTTATCTACCCACAAGTACACCCAGCGTTCAGTTTGATAATGTACTGTATTTATTTACTACGAAATAATGTAATTGAAAACACAGTTAGCTACCTGTACAGCTCTTGTAAAAAATACTCCTGCATCCGAAGCAAATTTTTTCACATTGAAATCCATGCTGTTGACAAATTTGCTACTAGGAGTGTCTATCTTACACACTCCACAGCATCTAGCTAGGTGCAGATGTTATTACTTCAATGACAGTGCTAGCTAATGTTTTTTTTCTCTAACTACACATCAGAGACAGTGTAGACAGTCGCGATAGACAGCGGGAGATTGTGTTTTCATCACTGCCGCTGCGTCATAGAGAGGGTTTTCCTCAGCGAGAAATCTCATTGGTTAATTAATTCTGTCCTGGGCGGGTGGTGTGACGTGTGAGCCGTAAACCGTAGTAAGAGATGCTAGTCTACTTAGTGTCCCCGCCCCGAAAATAACAATTAGCCAGATTGGAAGGAACAGGCACGGACATATTGTGGTCTCCGCGGTGTGATGTATTTTCTCTGGTGCGCATCATCCTGCCGGATCCCACAGTTTGGTAATCCGAAAATGGCTTTTTACTTAGTTGTTAATTTAGAGGCCAAAAACAAGAAATATGTCGGGCCTTTCAGGATGAGTCGAGTCGAAGATGAGAAGAAACGTAAATTCAAAATTTCTGAAAGTACACAATTAGATATAATTTCACACACATTTTAACTTCACATTTAAGAAAGAAGTATGTTGACACCCTGGGAGGTCCTGAGATTAAACGGTATACTAATGAAGATTTTTGACGAGAAAAGGAGCTGAGCCGAAAGGCAAAGCTCTCGATCTACCGGTCAATCTTTGTTCCTACCCTCACCTATGGTCATGAAAGCTGGGTCATGACCGAAAGAACTAGATCGCGGGTACAAGCGGCGAAATGGGTTTTCTCAGAAAGGTGGCTGGCCTCTCCCTTAGGGATAGGGTGAGAAGCTCAGTCATCCGAGAGGAACTCGGAGTAGAGCCGCTGCTCCTTTGCATAGAAAGGAGCCAGTTGAGGTGGTTCGGGCATCTTGTACGAATGCCACCTGGGCGCCTCCCTAGAGAGGTGTTCCAGGCACGTCCAGCTGGGAGGAGACCTCTGGGAAGACCCAGGACTAGGTGGAGAGATTATATCTCCACACTGGCCTGGGAACGCCTCGGGATTCCCCAGTCAGAGCTGGCTAATGTTGCCCGGGAAAGGGAAGTTTGGGGTCCCCTGCTAGAGCTGCTACCCCCGCGACCCAACCCCGGATAAGCGGTTGAAGATGAGATGAGAGACATATTTTCAATGATATTCAAGTCCTGAGAATCAGACACCATTGCAAAACGTTGAATTTGCGGTCTCTTCTACATTTCCCTAAAGCTCAACATTGCAAGTCTTAGGTAGCTAAAATTGTCATAACTACAAGCATATGTGTGATACTTTTTTTTTTTAATTGCTTTTTTCATATATTGGCCCCAAGTTGCAGTTTGGTGTGAGATGAAACTTATTGAATGATGATGAATATTTTCTTTGCATATGTGCATTGCTAGCTAACATCACCAAACGTTTGCTACTTCTGTTCCATTCTGTTCCAATGTAAAGAATCATTATTCACTCAAGTGTAGTCAAAATAATGCCTGTGGTGTCTTAGGGCATGTGAGCTAAATCGCAGACATTTCAGTCAAACAGGTTAAAAGATGTTCAAATGGGCTTTTTATAGCGCAGTCATTTATTAATCATACATTTCTTGCATGTCATGTGTACCAAATTCTGTTACAATACCCTGGTACCAATTACACATGACGGGCCTGTTTCACAGATATAGATTAAACCTACTGCTGGGCTATGAAAAAGTATCCTCAGTAGATTCTCCATTGAGCTGTTCAATCCGTGTCAGGAAATCCTGCTCTAAATGTCAAGACCGCAACCACCTTTTTTGTCATATCCATTTGTATCCACAATCATGTCTCATCAATGCATCATAGTTAACCTTGCTCATATAAAAAAACTCATACCATCACTCCCAATGGAGTCAAGAGAGAGAAGATTATGCCAAGCCTTTATCACAAGTATCTGCACCATGCCTTTTTTCCACTCTGCATTTAATCAGGAAGGTGGGGCTTACCAGCCACTAGTGGCAAAGTCAAGGCTCGAACATATATTTTATGATCATCGGCTTGGTGATAGAAAAGAGCACATTAATCTGCTGTGCCTGTTGAGTGACCTTTATCCGTAAATGTGGCAGAAGATTGGTGCATATTCGTCATTGGGAGCCGATGGAGTATATTTTCAAAATTCTCAACTGTCACAACTTGAGGTTTACCAGTGTGAATAAGGTAAGAGCTTGCAATGTTTGCTTTTTAAAATCATTATTATTGTTATAGTGGCACCATCTGGCGAATCAGTGACTCTGAAAAAGCCTCTATGGAAAAACACATCAGACGGTGTTGAGAAGTCCAGCTGTTTGAATAGCAGGTTAGCCTGCAAACCTGTACATAAGAGGTTGGAAAAAAGAGGTAGTTGCAAGTTATATTTTGTAATTTAGCAGAGGTGTCATATTAAAGAAGCTCGGTGGAACAACCACTGAACTTATAAGTAGTAACAATAATCTGCTCAAAGAATTAGTTTGCAGAATAAAGGTCAGTGCTGAAAAGACAAAAAAAGATAAACCTAACACATGTTTGTTTACAAAGGAGTGACATGAAAAAAGTAAATGCATAAAGTTCATGGCACCAAATAGTAAAAATGTGGTTGTGCTTTTATGCTTTATTTGACAGGAACTTGTCAACAGATTGATTTATTATTTTGCTGAAACAGGGCCAGACTCAAACCCACACACTGCATCCAAACATGTGCCCAGAAGCCAGCCGCCCAGATCGCTTCACCACTCCAGGCTATGACATCATCTCCCTGTATTATTATGTTTGGATCAGCAGTTAAAATACATTGTGCGGTTTTGGCGTAAATGGCAGTCACCACTAGAGCCACCAATTTTTTTAAATAATAATAATTAATTACATTTATATAGCACTTTTTTCCTGGGATCTCAAAGCGCTTTTTTACATGAAAGGGTGAATCTCCTCAAACACCACCAATGTGCAGCATCCACCTGGATGACGCGACGGCAGCCATATTGCATCAGAACGCACGCCACACACCAGCTTATTGGTGGAGAGGAGACGGTGATGATGAAGCCAATTAGTATATATATGGGGATGATTAGGTGGCCATGATTGACAGAGTACAAGGGGCAAGTTTGGATGGCGGGGTTACACCCCTACTCTTTATCGAAGGACTTTTAATGACCACAGAGAGTCAAGGCCTCGGTTTAACGTCTCATCCGAAGGACGGTGCTTTTTGACAGTATAGTGTCCCCATCACTATACTGGGGCGTAGGACCCACACAGACCAGAGTGCAGCCCCTTCTGGCCTCACTAACACCTCTTCCAGCAGCAACCTGGTTTTTCCAGGTCTCCCATCCAGGTACTGACCCAGCTCAGCCCTGCTTAGCTTCAGTGGGCAACCAGTCTTGGGCTATAGGGTGATATGGCATGCATGGCATAAGTGCAATCATTGTCAATTTTACATTATTTTAAAACTGAATCCCAGAGAAATGTTATATTACAGGAATACATTAATTGGTGACTCAACAGCCTAAGTCACAGTCAGAATAATCTTGTGCACAAAACTTCTGTGAGACAGTTCAGCGTTCCCTAAGCAACCACGTTAGCAGGATCCAAAATATTTTTTTAATTACCAGCCAAGGCGGCTGGTAGATGAAAATATATACTAGCCAGACAGATTTTTTTTGGCCAGCCAAAGAATGACATTGCTTTTTACTATTGCAATTTGCAGTAAGGAGTATACCGTATAGCATTTCATCTTGGTCTTGTATGCAATTCTCAATCAATATTATAGTAGTGTGCAGTAATCATGGAAGTAACATTAAAACTGTATGCAGACAGGGCCAGCCCGCCGCATAGGCAAATGCATAGGGGCACCAAACGAGTAAAAAAATAAAATACAAATTGGCTTCATTGCAAGGACGGCACCAGCAAGAATCTTGCCTAACCCGAACCATGTTTGTCAGGGCCGGCCCTGTATGCAGAAATATTAATTAAACTGTTTGAACACTAAAGTGTAACACATATTTGACTAAGCGTAAATAATGTAAATATGTTCGGTGGTTAAGATGACGTGGTGGCGCTCGCAATAGCCATGGTAGGAGTGGTCTGCTCGAACTTGGTTTTTCTTTGTTAGGACTCCAGTGCTGCAATAAACCTCTGCATTTTGGTAAACTCAAACTTGCAACAAGTAGGCCTACCTCAGGTTATAGCTACTGTAACACAAAAAAGGCAGTTTGATGAATGAATTAAAATTACGTACACAGAACTAATGCAGTGCGGCAGATCCAGCTGACTGACGTGACAGCAAACCAGCAACTTTTTCTAGCACGTGTGTGAAATAATCCATATTTTCCTCGCCAAAGACATAATGTACCTGCATAATGTACATTAAATGGTAGGTGTTCCAACAGCTTGGAAATAAGATTAAGGACAGAAGTTTGTTATTTCACCTTGCCAAATTAGGAATGTGATTTGGCAAACTTTCGCTTAATGATTCTATGTTTTGTGCGATAGACTACCTGTCACCTTAACTCCTCCCTCTTCATGACATGAAAACAGATGGTGAAAATGTAAATGCCATAGTATGCTAATTGAATCGTGTATTGTTCTCCAATACAGCAAAATACACTTAAACCCAACCTGAGATTAAGTCCCAAAACACTATGACAGACAATTTTGAACTTCTGTTGGTGGAATATAGTGAAAACATTTGTCCTTAATATTTAGTGAACCACAACAGAGGTGTCACCTTATCTATCTCAGTGCAATTCATCCAACCGTCTCTAGCAATTCAACATCTCACAGTCTTACTTGGTATGGTCCTTTACCCACTGGCAGAACCTCTGGGAGTAGGTAGCTGGACTGACAGTGGAGAAGGCCCGGCCTGGGAAGCGCAGACTCTTCCACAGGTGCTCCTTCTTTTTCCTCACACCGTACACAGTGAAGAAGTCCACAATGCCCACAAAATAGCGCAGCTTCGGCCCGTCTATGACATGGACTGAGTTTGTGAAATTAGGAAGAAGCCTACGGCGATTAGCATGGAAACCCCTGAGTTGTGTGCCGTTCACAGAGCCAAGAGGGACTCCATGGTCAAAGTTCCCCTTTGTGTCCTGGATGTGGTCTGACCCTCGGCTCATTATATCTGAGGCCCGTTGAGCAGAGTCCACATCTAACCGAGCCACAGGTGAGGGACCTTTCAGTGTTGTGCTGAACATAGAGGAAAGACCATGATATTAGAACAGAATGACAAAAATATATGTACAGCTATTTGAGCATTATATACACACACACAAATGTAAGACCAAGGATCTCACGTTAGTAGAATGCCTGGAGTGTGCACCAAAAAGAAAACTTTACTTTATAATTAGGTTATTGTGATACACTGGACACCTACTTTGCAGAAATCATAGTAACCATGGTCTGGCTACTAATGGGGTGCTTTCTGTCCAGCTCGTCATGCTGCAAGGGCTGATGGGCCAGTAGGATACTATAGTCAAGCACATTCAGGCTGCTGAGAAAGGCGGAGTCAATTTCAACCTGATTGACAAGCCAGGAGCGCTGCTGATCTGTCAACGCATAATAAATGTTTACTTCTTAGGCGACCATATGGGAGCCACACTTGTGAACTGTAGAAACAACCGATGGGGTAAATTCCAATTCAAATCACTGATATACTTGCAGATGAAAAAGTTAACCAATTAAACCATGAACAGAGGTCCAACAGCATGTATGGAGAAAGAAAGCAACAACAATAAAATTGTTGAAGTGTCTGGTGCAAATTTGTGGGAATATGCTAAATTGCATTTAAATTGACCGTTTACAAGGTAAATTCAGCTTTCATTTTGAATTTAAATCAGTTGGTGTACTTGTCATAAAAATGCACCCTGCATTTATAACAATCATTAACAACAGATGAATATCATAATATGTACAGGAAGTGCCTCTTAAAATTATTCACCCACTTGTACCTTTCCACATTTCATTGTCAAGGCACTTCCATTCACTGTTCAGTAATGGCGAACACAAAGCGTGCTGTTGTGCTATGATCTGAGTGGCTTCCATCTGGCTGCTCTAACATAACGGCCTGATTGTTGTAGAGCTGCAGAAATGGTTACCCTTCTGGAAGGTTCTAATATCTCAAAATTGAAACTCTGGAGCTCTGTCAGACTGACCATGCCTTTCTTCCCTGATTACCCAGTTCTAGGAAAAATGTTGGTGGTTTCAAACCATCATGGTCTTAAAAACAGTTTTTGCTTGGTCATTGAGGGATACATATGTAGATTGGTGAGGAAAACATACATTTAGTGAATTTTTGATTAAGGCTGCAAATAAACAAAATGTGTAAAAGGTTAATGGACCTGAACCAGGCCACCTTATGTGACTTTAGATTAGTACCCTAAAAATGCCAATGTTTCAGTAATTCTTGAAGGGGGTGCAAAACAAAAGATCAAGGAAAACTTTGGATTCATTCTTCACTAAAGCACCCAGCACATCATCCATAGAAAATCATTGAATAGAAAACAAAGATCACTAGACAATTTGATGTGTCAAATATTAGTCCAGTTATGATATAATGTTCACCAAAGCCACATCTTATCTAGGTTTTATCTCAAATGAGGCAGGACTGGGTTTCCCTAAAAAAGGAAGCAGAAGAGTTAACCTGCTTCAGTGTATAGGCCTATACGGTTTTCCGAAATCTAGATAAATTTGAGATGGCATTAACATAGAAAGGTGTGTTTCTTTAAAGCGATACAGGTCATATTAGTCAGATGACCTCTCATTCTTTTTAGCTTCAGAAACATCTTGATTACTCAGCTTGAGACATTTATCTAAGCTTATGACACCCATTGATTGGATCAAAAGCAATAAAATAATAAAAAACAATTAATTTAAGAGTGAAGCGTTTCATATATATATGGATACACTAGTATACACTGATGTGCACACACACGGGAATACAAAATATTGTAGTCATATATTTATTTACAAGTTATTTGACTCGAGGGCCAGGGATTATTGTATCTCTAAAACTCCGCCACAAGGGGGCGCAGTCACTTCAACCGGAAATACTCTGGGCTTAGCGGTTAATATTTCAGTGACAGGTCATTTGCGGTTATTTGAAAATGTACATGGTCGTATAAATCGGATGGGTCAAAACATGGGATTTTGCCTCGCAAATAACTACAAATTCCATAATATCTGATGAGACCAGTTATAGTGTAGCATTTTAAAATTGGAATTTGCAATTCTGAGTTTGAGGAATTGTTTGACTTAACAAAAAGGACCCCCAGACAGTTTAAACTTTTAATAAAAGAATAACAAAATACAGCAAATTTATCAATCTCCTCAATTTCTGACATATGCACTAGGGCATACAAGGCTCTTACCAAGTATAATGTGCTTTCCTTCAAAGTTGTTATCCTTCAAAATCGTAACTTTAGAAGCAGGGTCAGTCCACCTGCCCACCTCACAGCCCTTGATGTCGTATCTAGGAGACAAACCCAGAATTTCAAACAGAATCCTGAAATACTAATGTCTATCGACTAAACTCAAGTATAAACAATGATTACCTGGTATTTATCCTCTCATCCGGGTAGAACACGTTCTGCATCACAATGAAATACTTCTGAGTGAGTAAGAAAATAAATTACTGACATAATAAAAAAAATCTTTGTGAATGTGTGTTTCATTAAAATTACCTTTGTTTTATTTGGTATTTTGATACTATAAAGACCTGGAATAAGAAAATACAATTTGAAAATACAATAAGGTAATACAAATTGCAGTTTATTCACATGCTATTTTGATCATTAACTATTGGTCTTCACTCTTACCTAGGAACCTAACCATCAGTGAGTGTGGGTATTTTTTTAAGTGATCCATATATGCCTTTAGGTTAGACAGAAAAAACATAACCTCTCGCATATGTTGTGTCTTCAGGAAGAATCTCTTGTCATTCCTTAGGTTTGAAACAGAAACATTTGATTAATTTCAAAGTTTTCTATACTAATGATTAGGTTTGTTGTGTGTACATTTATGAGGTTGATGTTGCTTTCGAGCAGGACTCACGTGAGATAAAAGTCAGCCTTGCCCTTCGAGTTACTGATGAATCGTACATAACAACCTTCTGAAAACAGGGACCTGTGGTACTCCTCCTCTGAGATGTCTAGAGACCGCCGCAGGCTGGCAAACACCAGTCCTGCAAACGCCTGCATCTCAAGGTCCTACACGAGAAGCCAATAAAGGATTATCAATCAAAACTAAAGTGTCCCATGAAACTGTCATTAGTAGACAGTATTCTGTCAGGATTGACTGGAGAAAATGTGTTGGAACAGCACCTTGTTGACTTGCGTCTCCACCGATTTGTAATGTTCAGCAGAAAGTTTTTCCTGAGTGAAACAAGATCGACTGATTATGACATTGCTGTCATACGCAACAAAGTAACAATTATACGACTATGTAAGCTCTAATGTGAAATAGCGTGTCATGCTGTTGTGCTCACAGGTAGGACTATTGAGGTGTTGATGCTGGTCTGTAGGACAGCATGCAGGCCCTCTTTCATAAGACAAGTGAGGCTGTAGAAGTCATGTTCCTGGCGGACATTAAAAAGCCCTGACATCCTCCACGTAAATGTAAATGCAATATAAATGTAAATCCAGCTCCTCTTCAGAGCCCACAATCTCCTCGGCCTGGCAGTCCCGAAGTGACAAAAGCGTAGACCACTCCTCTTTGTCATCTGACAGATACAAACACCAAGGTCATTACAGCCTCTGTCCAGGGATAGCGCGGGCTATCCCTGGGCACACACACCCACACCAACACACCTTTAAAACCAAGCTAACAGCAAACACCAGCCTCTGGATCTGACCATATGTAATCTGTGTTAGGGGCTAGCTGCAGAAACACATGCAATCTCTTTGCCACTGTTTCAGTAAAAAGAAATCAAACAAATCAGTATCTGCTTTGCCTGTGTTGTGCTCTGATCAAGTGCAACATTTAATAACAATTAAAAATATATTCATAAATCAGATGTCCAAAACCATGCACGTACAGCTGCCAATATTAAATTATCAATCAATTTATAATGCATTTTGGGGATGGGCTTGGGTGGAAAATAACCAACAATACATGAATTCCTTAAATGCGAACAGAGTTTTCTGCACCGACTGTCATTAAAGCTGAAAATGGCTTGTAGTTCCTACCTTAGCTTGGTTTCCGGATGTCGTCTGTTATCCCGTGATACCTTGTTGTACAAGGATGTCGGAATAGCTTAAAAAACATTGGATGTGTATTTGTGCATTAGTCAATTGCATGTGGATCTCATGGTTTTCCTGTGGGTTCCTTACAAACTCAAGCAAACTTTCATGACGTCGGTCAAAAGCTGAAAACCGCTGGTCTCTCCTGTTGAGCCATAAATGACACCTATAAAGGTAGGTGGGTTGGCCTGTATAGGTGTCACCTGGAGTACCCGTCTCGCCCACGCGTCCAAGCGGAAATTCCGAACTATAAATTAATAACTCACCCTATAGTCTATTCATTCACGTCATCACATAGGTATCTTGTAATGTCTTCTTTTGCGTGCATGTGGTAGGCCTACTTTAGTTTACAGAAAGCAACAATAACATTTCAAAGAATTGGAATCGGAGGCCAGGGAAGAAAAGAATAAACAGCGATGGTAGAAGTGTAGGCTATAGTGATATAGTTAGGTTAGCTATAGCCTATTATTTAGGTTGTAGAGCCCACGGTTTATTATGCAACCACTTTACTATATTAGAGTGTGTGCTGATAGGTTGGGTAATTGATCACTCAGGCCAATTGTTTCTGCAGCTCCAGACAAACGCGACGCGCACACATTTTGACGCAACAGTCTTGTGAATTTAAAATAAAAACGTATAATCACCGGGGTAGGTTTTCAAAACACGGCATCATCACTGTAAGAGGATCCTTGGGATACACCTGTACCGTCCAAACTGGTTCGATTTCAAGTAGACTTGTTTCTGGTAAAATAGTCGTGTAACTCTCAACCCTATATAAAAAAAAGTATTAATGTTAAAAAATTACTGTTCATAAATATTCCTTTTGTCGGGTCATAAAAACATTTTAATGCTGACAGACCGGTATACAATTACATATATGTTAACGTTAATGACCGTCTGTAACTTTCTGGGAGTGGTTTTACTTTCACTTCCTGCATTTTTATAGAATAAGGGGAAGGTATATTGTTTGATATGGAGTATCTTCCAACTCACCTGCATTTGCAATATTCTGTTCATTGACAAATGGGTTTTCGCGTTGTACTTAAGCACATTAGATTTGAAGTAAAACAATAACTAAGAGGTGATAGTGCAGACTGACAGTTTAAATGTTTTGCTTTGCTAACAAGAACAATTTACGATTTTCATATAGTCCCAAACAGTTGATTTTGCCATGCCTATAATGTTTTGTCAATGTCTCTAATTGATATTGCATTGATTATTCTTTGGTCTTTATGTTGTCAAAACACCATATGCAGCAACCAAATGCAAATGCGAGAAAAGACACACCTGGCATGATTTCTACGATTACACTCAGGGGTTATCACAGGCCGGTGCTGAAAGAGGAGCAAACAGAGCCCCAAGTGTGCTCTGTAAAAGTTATCGCACAAAACAAGCAGACATTACAGTCTTTTTTGGAATCTGACCACCAGTAGGTCTGTTCAAATGGCCTGAGCCCAAAACCAATGTGTAGAAGTCCAGCTGGTTGCATCTCCAATAGGCCATCTGTGACATGTGTCAGTCGGATAACGTTGTCGTAACACTGGAGCCAGTGTTTATAGACGACCGCTTGGAAGTGCTTGCTCGTTTGCCTTTAGAAGGGCGAGGTCGCCCTGTTTAACTAGTGCCCCATTACCACTGGGGAAATGACGCGGCACAAACCAATGCATCTTATCTGATACTTAAAACGCCCATGTTACATCTAAAGAAAGTCCGTTATCGAGGGCAAGCCTCGGTCTTGAAAACACCCGGGGTGTGGTGGTGATCAGGTGATTGATGACAGCAGTGATGATGTGAGTGTTCACTAACGACCTGTTGAGTCAACACGTCTGCAATGGTCACATTGTGCGAAGTTCAGGACTGTCGCCGTTGATCCGGTTGAGGGACACAGTGATCCGTTGAAGGCTCACAGTAATCAGGTGAAAGATTACAGTGATCCGGTGAAAGCTCACAGTAATCAGGTGAAAGATTACAGTGATCCGGTGAAAGCTCACAGTAATCAGGTGAAAGATTACAGTGATCCGGTGAAAGCTCACAGTAATCAGGTGAAAGATTACAGTGATCCAGTGAAGGCTCACAGTGATCCGGTAAAAGATCACAGTGATCCGGTAAATCCGGTCACCCGGCTATAATTGCTCAAGCTGACGTTGATATTGAAGATCTCTAGTTGAGGTACACCTGATGTAGGAGACTGGTAAGTTGGCAACCAATAGGATTGAAGCTTCTTGGTCCACAGAATTGCAATGCTACCAGTTTAGTGATTATCTGGTTGCTGGTTACTCATTTAAAGTGGACAAAGTTAGTTCATCTGATAACACCACTATCTTGCATGTCTTATCTTTTTTCTTTCCCATATCACGTACAGATATGTCCCCAGTGTTCTTTATGAAGAATGTGTGTGTTTTTTATGCAGGATGTTAGCTTCTTGTGTGATTGTTAAGAGGAAGTACCTAGCCCCAGTCCCTCTGTCGATTTTGTGCAATTTACATGAATAAGTAAATGTGCAGGTATTCAGTACAGTGTGAGGATGTGCAATTGACATGGATTAGTAAATGTGCAGGTATTCAGTACAGTGTGAGGATGTGTAATTGACATGGATAAGTAAATGTGCAGGTATTCAGCACAGTGTGAGGATGTGCAATTGACATGGATAAGTAAATGTACATTCAGTTCAACAATGTAGCAAATTGCAAATGTGCACTTCTGTGCAAGTAATAAACGGATAGTACAAACGATAAGCATTGTGCAAAAGGCAAATATAATAAATAGGCTAGCAGTGTGAAGGGCATGAGGTAGCAAGAGGAGTGCCACAGAATGCATAGTGCAAATGGCA
Organism: Dallia pectoralis; assembly: GCA_029465975.1. Lineage (NCBI taxonomy): Eukaryota > Metazoa > Chordata > Actinopteri > Esociformes > Umbridae > Dallia > Dallia pectoralis. Next base: position 9,750,299 of record CM055750.1, read on the forward strand.
GATCAAGTAAATAAGTTAGCAGTGTGTAGGGAAGAGGTAGCAACGGGGGTACAATGGTCCATTGTGCAAATGGCCAATAAAATAAATTAGTAGCATTGTGAGTGCACGGTTACCAAAGGGTTCAAATATCTTAATAAATCGTAAACATATTTGAATATATTGGTTGAACATATTGTGGAAATTTTGATGTAAAACACACCCCATTACCTGCTCTGTCTAGAGTGTCAAGTGAAAATGTACTTTTTAAATTATATTAAGATATATTAATATATGGAATATAAATATTGCATTTGAAAATGTGGGCAAAACTGTAGCATAGAGAGAGATTTTCAGACACATATTTAAATATACACACATGCATTTTGTACAAATATATTAAAATATATTTGTTATGCCGATGAGCGGCTCTGAGAAGCACGTGATACATAGTTGGGTGCTGATTTGAAGGACCATTAATTAGATTAATTCCTTAAGTGCTGTGGATGAGCTGGTAACGTCCACCACAAGGAGTCTGGCCAGAATGACACACACACATCCATTCACACAAACACACATACATAACTACTCATGTGAGCTAACAGATTGTGTGGTTCTGTAAAAAAAGATAAATAACCTGACAACAAACAGTACGAGCGTTTACCTGAAAGATGGTGACACAAATAATACCAAACAATGCTAAATTATTAATATTAGTTCCCCAAAATACTTATGAAGAGAAACTTAATGTGAGCTAAGTGATATTTTAGGGTAGCTGTAAAACACAAAATAAACAGAATTATGTTTAAGTTGTACGAGTTTATTTGTTGTTCTTCAAGCTTTGTGTGTGCCTGTTAGCAGAACGTGCCATGTGATGTGCACTGGAATGTGCCAGTGGCTGGGGTCTAATTAGTTTGCCAGTTGCACTCAGCTGTTACAAACGACCGTCTTCCAAAACCGTCCAGTACGAACAACTATCTAGGACGCTACACTTCACCCCTCGACAAGATGAGGTTTCATACGTTTCATATTACTCTATCCATCGGCTTTGTAGTAATTTCTTCATCTCCTTTAATTACGAACCCTTCCCCCTTGAGCTTGAAGAAGCAAAAAGATGGCTGTTTTAAAATGAGTAACTGTAGATGCATCATGAAGGACGGCTCGGGAGTGATTAACCTGGCAGGTATGGCGGACCCTGATGGATTCGTAGGACACCTAAATCCAGTGTCGCCAGAGATTACTACACCAGATACGGAGATCCTCCTCTCCTTCAGTCCCTGTCAACCTTTCTCTGAGCCTGAGGACCTGGCAGGGACAGACTGCACAGATGTGGCCACATGTCTGACAGTCAAGTAAGTATACTTTTCTTTTAACATATCTAGATTGCCTCAAAAAACAAGCGATGCCTGTTTTTGAGGGCTGGTGAATATTACATTTCTTTGAGCGGCATGTCTTTGAAACCAGCGATTGAATAAATAATTAATTTAACAGGTTTCATAAAAATAACAGACAGATCAGTCACTACATAAACTACGGGAGACATGAGGGCAACGAATTCCATTACAACGACAGTTTGAGGACACTGTCCGTTTCATATTCGGGTAAGTACAAGTCACAAGTGTCAACTTATACCGTGTGTATACCTGTGCGCTCACAACCTATATCAGCCAGCCCTAATCCCTGTAGTGCTAGAGAACGGCCACCCCCTGACCGTCGTGCACTACCACTGCGGTGTGAACAGATCCGCCTCCTTCGCACTACACCTCGGTGGGGACACTCCCCTTCAGATCTGGGTGGAGAGTCCTTGTGCCTGTCCCAACGCCTGCGTCCTGGGTGACGTGGGTCCCGGCACCGTCTTTCTAATCATCCTCTCCCTCAGTGCCACTGCCTACTTCGTTTTGGGTAAATATAACGTATCCACCTGTTAACACACAGCAGGCGCCTACAGCCACGTCCCCGGGGGGGGGTCCTACATTGTGTCCCTTGTAACCCGCGTTCCCTCCTGCAGGGTCCTGTGCCCTGCGGCCATTCAGGACACGAAGTGGGGTGCAGATCGCTCCTGAGGAAAGTTTGTGGTGCATGGTCTGCTACATGTTCACTGAGAGCAGAGGGGCCAAGAGGATGACCAGGAGAAGGTACATCTCCTTTGGGGATGAAACCCTGTGAAGCTTGGGAGATGGTGTTTCAAAAAGTCCCGCACACACTTCTGATTTTGCCCGGGTCACATTCAGTTTAGCTGTTTTTTTTCCGGGGATATATTTCCTCGCCCAGCACCTCCTTCAGGTGGATACCAATCGGACTACCACCATTGGGAGGATTTGATTAGTGTAATAGTGTGACTCTTACACCTTTGCTACAGGGGCATACCGTTATGGATTTAGTATTCAATTTGGTATTTGTTTTTATTCCACTCAAAATAATTCCTAAATTCCTTATATCTTGAGGCTGTGTTACTGGTGATATTTGCTGTTTCACTATTTATATGTAAACATTTAGGTTGCGCTATTAAAAGCAGATGGTTAAATACGGCTGTACCCTCCGTACACACGTTCTTACACTCACACCTATTGTGTTGTTTTCCATCAATACCTCAGTGCCTGTAGCTGTTTTGTAAGTATACACGATGAATAAGAAGACAGAGGAAACCTTTGTATGTCAGTTCTGGTCAGTACCTGGATGGACGCCCAGATGCTGATTGAGGTGGTGTTGAAGGACCTCTAGGTGACACTACTCTTTCTTCAAAATCTCCATTCCCAAGGGTGGTTATTATTAGTACAATCCCCTGTGGAGGGAGCTAGAGTTCTGTAGTAAAGTGGGGGTTCTGAATCTGTGGTTACTTAGAACCCACGGGACCTATTGTAACAGAGTACAGATGTTAACCATGGCTAAGATACATTTTCAATCTAGTCCTCAAAGCATAATGGACACCTATACATCCAGCCTCCAATTGGCACATTAGTCTCCACCGTAACTGAAATGTGCAAATGGTCAGCATTATATGTATTGCTCTGAATGCATGAAAGGGAAAATGTCAATTGTAGATCTAGTAGCCGCAGCATACAATTCATATAATTCAGGTGGAGCATTTGCAGAATGTTGGCATAACTACAAGGCGTTTAAAACAGTTTTGCGCCCTGTGTTTAATAAAAGCCGAAAGATTAAAACAACATATCATGATTCTTTTTTATTTTTGAACGATCACAAAAACACATTCTAAGATTACAATTGAAAAAAAAAACGTATACATGTTCATTTGTTAAAATTCTATGACTTATTTACTGTATATAAAAAAAGGTTAGTCAAGTGGGCTAATTGCAACCAACAAAAGCAAGCTGACATTCTTCAACAAGCATCAGCTGCCATTTACCATGGATGACCAGGTACTTTTTGACCTGACTTGTCTTCGCATTAGCATCAGAAAATACTTAATGCTACTTTATGAACGGACTAAGAGTTATCTTTTTTATATAATTCCATACAACTAAAATGCATTATATACAGTATTTAGATGCATAACAGCAGTAAATGTTTTAGTTTACAAAAACATTTTATTTTTACTTTATCCCAATTTTCTGTGTTATTGGACAATTACTATGCCCTCCAGAATTATCGGCACGATAGGTAAATATGAAATGGACTGTGAACACGGGAGTTTGTGTGAAAATCTGATTGATTTTACACTCAAAACATCCAATGAATCGAACATTAAAGATTTTTTGGGCCAAAAAATTGATTTAGCTCTGAATCATCTCGTGTCTGATGAGATGGCAGACCAAATAAGGAGGTATTCAAGACCATCCTTTCATACAGAAAAACTCTACGTTCTTCAGTCTTTCATCTTTGACTCTCCAGTTCAGCTGCCACACAGGTTAGGGGTTAGGTCAGGAGACTGTGATGGCCATTGTCCTATATTTTTTTGTGGATATAATACAAAAAACAATGTATTTTTAGTCTTCTGGTAGAAGCAGTCAGGTGTAGGGTTAGCAATTAGAAGTCAAACATCCACATCCAATGTTCTATGCGTTTGTTTAACTGCTGAGGTGGGCACTTTCAGGAGTTTAACCAACTTTAATGACATTGGGTGATTTCTTATGGTCAACAAACTTCTCCCTCATTTAATTTGTCTTCTCTTGCCTTTTCAAGAGAGTTTGGCCTGTTTGTAACTTCATATTTATACCCCAGCAAAACTGTACATATTGTAAGACCACTTAAAAGTAAAAAAAAACAACCATAATGAATATTTAAATAACCATCTGCCTGGTATAATAACACCTTAAAACAGTAACAAGGGATCAATTCATCTGCTAGTTTAGTTTCACATTGTGTTTTTGAGTGCACACGATCTCCTGTTTGTAGTGTTTTAAGGAATCCATCGTTTGTGTATCGGGGTGGTGTGCACATTGGTTGCAATTCGCCCGCTGTTAAGTGATTTTTATGAGCCTGGGGTGGTGTGCAAATCTCCAAACACCTCTATAAAAAAACTAGAAAGAAAAATGGCAATTGAAACACTGCATTCAAAAAATTGAAAGTGCTGTCCCGATGAGCGTCATCGGAAACCTTCCCGTTGTAAGCTCAGTAGTGCTCTATAGAAGCCCTGTCAGACGACCGATGTTCGACGCACATTGCACATTATGTACACAGAGTGTCACGGCTTCAGGTTGTCTTCATGCAGGCAGACGACTGGCTGACACCAGCACATTGCATGTTTATGCTGATGAACAGTTTCAAACCTCTCAGTGCTCGGTCCATTTCAACAGCTCTGTTAGTCACACACACGATAGAACGTGTCATCACAGTTTAAATTCATATAAGCAGGGAGACAAGGTGCTTGACACTGAACATTCAGATATATAAAATACATAATGAATTCAGAAACCTTTACAATCCATTCAACAGTACAATGAACCAGCCAGCTGGTTAAAACAAATTGTAGCCAAAGGGAAAGGGTTGTAATCTAGAGGTTTGTTCTTTGCCTTTGGCAAACATTTTCCGCGGTCACATATTCTGCTATTACTTTCCCTAAATTACACCTCCGTAATTCTTTTAGATCTATCCCAGTAAAAGGGTGGATACAGAACGGAGGCAAAAATCCACTAGAACCAATTATAACTGAGCTAATGGGGTTAAAAAAGGGAGGGTTAATTACATTAAATGAACTGCAGTATAGCTGTGCAGTAGTTATTAACAATTATGAACTGTGTTATTTGGAACTTGATTGGCTGATAGCCGTGGTAAATCAGACCATATACCATGAGAATGACCTCACATCACTTTTTACTGCTCCGACTGTGTTGGTAACCGGTTTGTTATAGCAATAAGGCATCTCAGGGGTTGGCAGTACATTGGCAATACACCCCGGCTAAGCCCTGTATGCTGGCACTATCCAATGCGTCGTCCCTATGAACAGCTCTTAGCCGTGGAATATTGGGTTTAAGGACGGCCCGAATATAAACAGGACTGAAACACTAGTCACAGTGCAAAGGGCTTTCCAATATGCGCCTTGCCAGGGATCTAGTATTCATCATGCAAGAGGTTCAAGAGCTTAGGTTCATGGAAGGGAAAAATATATTACACAGAAAATATTCAATTTAAAGTGGTATAAATGGTGCATTTTCCTAACAGTATTGCATTATTCTGCCTGTCTGATCTTTATCAACATATGTGCGGGAAGGCTAAAGAGGACAGAATGAACTACAACACGTCACTTTCTTATCAACAGGATGTAACAGTTACCATGGTAATAAAGAGCCTATATCGACATACAGATCATTTTAGTTCAATCAGCTATACCGTAAAGAAACACATTGGAAACCGTGTGCACTGACTGAAAAAAGCACACAGAGTAAACAGACCACAACTAAACATAAGAACTGCGTGATCTGGTCCTTGTCTCAGGGCAACCAGCTCAATTTCACGAGTTGGTCAGTAAGCTTCACGGAGGCCTCAAACGTATGTTTTCTTCTGTCTTAATGGCTCTCAATCACAACTGGCTCATAGACACCGGCCGATACCCTAAATGAGAAGTGACATTATAAGACGGTGTGTGGAGGTGTGTGTGTGTGTATATATACAGTATGTGTGTCCGCTTTCTCACCGGGTTCCATGCTGTAGCCCATTCAGGGAAGTGGTGCCGTCTCTACTGACAAACAGTCGTAGGTTACTATCTGAGGGGCAAATAAACACACTTAAATAAAAAACAAAACACTTATGTACAAAAGTGAACAGGCACAGAGCTAGGTTGGTGCTTCATACCCTCTGTGTTACTGACGTCAGCAAAGTTCTGGGTCTGGACAATCTTCTCCACGATATCGTCAGCATCAATACGCGTGTCATTCACCCAGGAGGGACGGCTCTCCACTGAACCCTGCTTCTTCCTGCCACGACGTGATACACGAAGACCCAGTCAGTAAACAGCAAGAAATCAAACAGCCATCATACAGTGAACCTATGACTGTTCCACTGTGGACATGCCTGGGGGTTCTGTTGGATGGCAGAATGGGCCGTGGGGGGCGGGGGGGTCTCTCGGGCCGACTGATGTCACCCTCTGGCGGGGTGTCCACGGTTACACACAGGCCTCCGGAGGCGCTGCTTCCTGTGGAGGTGTTTCTCCTGTGTGTGAGGTCCGACAGACTGGAGGAGCAGGAATGCTCTGTGCTGTAGTCTAAGAAGAGGTTTACATCAAACCGAACTACAGAACTAAAACATAATAACATCATCTTATATGAGAAAAGATAGGCAACAGGAACACACACACACACAGACAAACCTGACATCCTGCTCAGCTGGCTGGCATAGCTGGAGTTACGAGAGTGGCCAGATAGGAACATTTCTCCTTGGCTGGCCAACTGGATCTGGTCTGGCTCCTCTAGTAGACCTGACACCATACAGAACCTCGGTCAATTAAAGTCCCTCGTTTCTGTTCCTAGACATAGTCGAACCATTTAGGGTTTATAGGTTATCATAAAACACCCACTGTTGCCGGGTTACCATACCTGAGCTGATCATAGAGGGTCTGGGCTTCATGGAGCGGCCTAGAGATGGGGGCCAATCTGGGCTTCCACTGCCCTCTCCCTTACAGTCCAGCTGGAGGCTGTGGTCCTGGCCTGAGATGGAGATGGACTTGGCCGTGCTGGGGGCACTGTCAAAACAAACATTAGGACTGAGCAACATCTAATTTATTTTGTTTCTACACAATAAGTCACTAATCTCCCATAAGGCTCTGATTTCCCGATGAGTACATTTGTCACAATTCTGACACTGAGATCCTGGGTGAGCATTTAGGTTGAGACTCAAACTATGTATTAGGTCAGTAAATAATGTTTTTTTTATATATATTCTCAGCTTTATATACATATACTAAACATAAACCTCATTGTAAGTGTTTGAGTTTAAATCTAAAATACTCAAACAAAAACATTTTTTTATGGGGACAAAAACATATTCAACTGCTGTCTGATTTAGTAATGCAATGGAACTCAATTCAACTCAATTTGAATAATATCTGTAGCATATGTGGTCTAAATATTATATTACATCTTTTAAAAAAATACGCAAGGAGGTCAAACAACTCCCACGCATTCGGGCTGTTGACTGTTGTCATTCACCAAAACAGGTTATTTTTCAATTTCATCCCCATTTTCCTCATCCTTGTCTTCGGACTACATCTTGATTCTTAATTTGATTACTTCAGTGGGTTGCATGTGTCATTTAAAAATAATTTTAAGTGCCTTTGTATGCAGGACTGCAAATACTTTCGATAAAACACATTGAAAACAGATCTGAACATGTCTCACTCACGTTTTGAAGCACGGATCTCCAGACAGGAGGGTCATTCCGATAGTCACCTTGAAAGACAATCCATAAAGGACTTTTATTACATCCCAAAAAAATAAAACATCAGTCAAGTTCTGCACAGCGCTGGGTGATTCACTTTACCGATCAGCTATATTAGTCGTCCTCAATACAACTACCCCTCACCCTGTCTCTAGTGTCACGGTATACAGTGCATCTCGAAACTATTCACAGCACTTCACTTTTTCCACACTGAGTTGCGTCACAGCTTTATTGGAAAAAATTCTGTTGATTGGACATGATTTAGAAAGACACACACCTCTCTATATAAGGTCCCACAGTCGACAGTGTATGTCAGAGCACCAACCAAGACATGAAATCCAAGGAATTGTCTGTCGACCTCCGAGACATTATATCGAGGCACAGATCTGGGAAAGGGTACAGAAAAATCTCTGCAGCATTGGAGGTTCCAATGAGCACAGTGGCCTCCATCATCCGTAAATGGAAAAAGGACTCTTCCAAGAGATGGCCGCCAGGCAAAACTGAGCAATGAGGGGAGAAGGGCCTGAGTCAGGGAGGTGTCCAAGAACCCGATGGTCACTCTGGCAGAGCTCCAGCGTTGCTTCGGAAAGAGAGGAGAACCTGCCAAAAAGACAGCACTCCTGCAGCACTCCTCCAATCAGGCCTGTACGGTAGAGTGGCCAGACAGAAGTCATGTGTCAGTAAATGACACCTGACAGCATGCCTGGAGTTCGCCAAAAGGCACAGGAAGGACTCTCAGACCATGGAAAACTAGATCATCTAGTCTGATGAAACAAAAAACTGAACTCTTTAGCCTCAATGCCAAGCGTCATGTCATGGTGGTGGCAGCATCATGCTGTGGGTATGTTTTTCAGCAGCAGGAAATGGGTGACTAGTCGGGACCGAGAGAAAGACGAATGCAGAGACATCCTTGATGAAAACCTGCTCCAGGGTGCTCTGGACCTCAGACTGGGAAAAGGTTCATCTTCCAACAGGACAACAACACTAAGCACACAGCAAAGATAACAAAGAAGTGACTCCGGGACAACTCTGTGAATGTCCTGTGAGTGGCCCTGACAGTGCCCAGACTTGAACATCTCTGTAGAGATCTGAAAATGGCTGTGCACTCCCCATATAACCTGATGTAGCTGGAGAGGTGCTGCAAAAAAAGAATGTGAGAAACTGCCCAAAAATATGTGTGCCAAGCTTGTAGCCTCATACATCAAAAAGGAGGTGCTTCAACAAAGTATTGCGCAAAGTCTGTAAATACTTTTTTCACTTTGTCATTATGAATTTTGAGGGAAAAAATATTCAATCCATTTTGCAACACGGCAGCAACAAAACAAAATGTAGAAAGTGAAGAGCTGTGAATACTTTTCGGATGCACTGTGTTTTCCTGACACTGGAACCTTACCTTCAGTATGGAATTGTCCTGCCTGGTATTCTGGGTGTCATATCCCTCCAGCAGGCAACAGCGAACAGCAGAGCCCGAGCCAGCAAACTCTGCCATGTTTAGATCAGTAAAACCCAGCTGAGGAGGGCAAGAAATCAAGATTACACTCAATGCACCAGAATACATGGTCGATATCACAATACACAGAGACGTTTTAAAGGCCTGAGGGACTGGATGGAGAAAACAACTGCTCCAGATATGTCGTCTTCCTTTGTTTGCAGTTCAGATCTCAGGTTCTCCAAGAGGAGATGAGTCTCATTTCCCATTCTCCAGATTTCATTTCCTCAAAGTTACACAACGTGTGTGTTTAAGGAAGCCCACTTCCATGAACAAAAAGGGGTTATATTTAACATAAGAAAGTTCAGAAGCAAAGCGTGAGAACACAGGATGTCCCTGGTAACCTAATCATTAATTCCCTTTAAATGTTTCCAGTTATGCAAGTTAATGTTAATTGTGAATAACACACAAGGCCTACGGTACGTGCACTCCGAGAGTGGTCACAACTGTGACACGTTTGACCAGATTGTCTCGTGATAACACATGATATTATATCACCATCATCATCATCATATGATCACATTATACATTTTTTATTACAGTGAAGTGCTAAAAATGTAATAAATCTTTATTATTACGAATGTATGCGCGTGTGTGTGTGTGTATTCAGGCATAAGGAGGGTATATAGCAGAAGCTGGCTCTTACCTTGGAATATGTTTTCCCTCCTTTGAGTTCCTGTAGTGAAAACAGGAAAAGGGAGATGACTACTGAGCACCTCCTGACAGTCTGACACAAAGTGGAATGTGTGCATTTAATTCTGACCTACCATTAACTTACACTGGCTACAGCAACCGAACGGGGTGTGGAGGGTGCATGGAAAGATAAATAATCTAGTGAAAGAAAGGAACTGGTGCCTCTGATGTTCCCAGACACAGAGATAGCAGGACCAGGGGTCTTACAGACTGGCCTTACCTTCCGCACAGAGGCCCGACAGATGGCTGGATCCAGCACTCCGGTCGTGGGGTTGGCACTCAATTTACACACAAAGGTGAACCTCTTCCTCCAGCGAACACAGTTCTCCTGAATCTCCTCTCTGTTAGTCAAGAACACAGATATCAACACGTCATGGATCTAATGATTATTTGCCCAGTTTAAGTGAAAGCAAAGTCATTGTGGAGGGAAAAGTAGAACATTAGCATGCAGGCTTCTGTAGAAACATGCATTTACAGTGTATATAGAGATGTTGCAAATAGCCCCTGTCCATCCATACATTCATGAAAATAACATGGGTGTTTGATGTAAGACATTCTCTGTGATAACTTATCTACTTTGATTAAGGCATGCTTGACACTTTGTTTTTCCCAACATGATCACTGGACTATGTGCAAGCACAGCCAAAAGAGGACTTGCCAACCCTCAGAGCCTGGTGCCTCTCTAGGTTTCTTTATAAATTCAATATAATGAGGGAGTTTTTCCTAGCCACTGTGCATCAAACCTGTTGATGCATGCTTTTCGGAGATTCAGGCTGGGCATTTGTAAACGCACTTTGTAAAAACTGCTGATGTAAAAAGGGCTTTATAAAATACATTTGATTGATTGATTGATTTCATCATAGGCAGTACCAAAGTCCTGTCCCCAGCTGTGCCCAGTATCCAGCCACTCAAAGCTATGGAAATGTCCAAATGAAACTGTCCAGTTAACTATAGTGTGCATCTGTTGTCTTGTCAGGAAATGCGTAAAATCACTGCAGGAAAAAATAAGCACTTTTTTAATAAACTTTGTTCACCACTAAGACAGGAAGACAATATTTGTGTTCTTGTAACCACAAATCGGTCATCGCAAAATGAGGAAAAATGTCTGGTAAATACAATCACAATTTGTTTGTTACAAAATTAGGAAATATGTCTGGTGCAGATTATAAAGCATATTGTATGTAACAAACAATTACAGTAACATCCTCCCACACAACACTGTCAATTGATCCTTGGACCACACAATTATTAGGCCAACATTTCAGATTTCATTTTCTAAATGAAAACAATGAATTTCCTCGGAAATTCCAGAACCAATTAAACAAAAACAATAAAATGTGTATAGTTTACAGACACCGCTAAAGATATACACCAAAAACAATTAAAGTAAGTATAAATATAGAATGCCGTGCAGGCTTTGAGTTTGTTTGTGTGTGTGTGTGTGTGTGTGTGTGTGTGTGTGTGTGTGTGTGTGTGTCTAAGTTTCAGACACTTTTGACAGGCAAAAACGTAGTTTTGTAGTCCTTCCAGACAAGGCTATACAAACAATACACAGTTAAACCCAACTTCCTTTCATGGCAACTAGTTAATATCATCTGTAATGAACTTCCTTCCCATGACTATTCTTTTAGTCACTGGCCAGTGATGGCAATTAAGTCCAAATTCTTAACTCCATTCATGACTATTTATAAAAAGGTCAAATGGTTAATTCTAATTTTACTTAATGTGTTTGGTGTGATGCCAAAGCCACATTGGCTCTACGACATGAAAGTAGATTGTCAATAAGTGTTTTTGTTCATTTTATTTTTGGGAAAGCCTGGCCAAATGCCACCTACAAACATCTGCCCCCAAACCAATCCAACAAATGGTCTACAACATAGTCCTTTATGTTTGATAAGTAGCAGAACCTGTGGCTCGCAGAATCTGAATGGAACCTATGAAAGATATGAATTTGGTGATCCACATTTTCCCCTGTTTACTGATGTCAATGTTCATTTAACCCTTTACATGATATGGATTTATATTTATTTGTTAAAATTATAAAATAGGGTTCCCACAGACAGTAATTATGTTACACTAAGCAAAATCATATTATCTTCAAAGTAACAACATATTCCTAGAGCCCCCATAATGTATTTATTCAAACGTACTGTATTTCAAATGAAGCATGTTGTAAGCAATAAGTGAAAACATCTGTGGATTTTCTACGGTCTCTCCGGACAACAAGTGCAAGTCAGTGCGAAAATCTAATTCTTTTTTAAATGAACATAATAATGAGCAAATTAGTGTGCTTGTTAAGCTAGAATTGTTCTCCATACTTCCAGTATTCCACTTATAACACACAATATAGCCGGCAAAAAGTTAGTAAATAAACCTGCGGGCACATTTTTTGTGTAGCCTGTTGCGCTGCTGAAGAACTTGTGTATATTGTTGAGGAAATGCCTGGTTCTTGGCAGGCCACAGGGTATTCCCATGCTATGACAGGGAATGTCTGTATAATGTCATCTGATGACCAAAAAAATGTTCCAGGAGTGTGATCGCAGACAAACCTCTTCCACCAGGGACTGCATGTCCCAAAAATGATATGGTTTATATGGCTATTACTGTGTAGACGCAGTCAATCTGTAGGCATACTCTTTGCTCACGACTTTACACACTGTTGTATTGGCTGTGCCCTCTTAAGATCCACACATGACAGGTGAGAGGCCAGACAGCCTTCAGAATATTGAATGCCGCGCAAGATTGGACAAAATAAATCCCTTCTCTAAAATCTGCATTTTGGAACCGTGCAAACTGGCAGCTGCTTCAAACACCCCCACTCACCCATTCCCCCCACTCACCCACCCATAATACCACATTGGATTCACTACTATGTAGCACATTTCCACCAACGGCAGCACTCAAATCACTTTAACCAGTAAGGGAATCGTCACCTCATCCACCAATGTGTAGCAGCCTCCTGAGAAATGTCCTGCAGATGTCCAACAACAAGTGCCAGAACTCCCACCACACATCAGACAGGAAGTGAAGAGGTGAGTGACAGATCAATTACAAATGGGTGGTGTGACTTGGTGACCATAATGAAAGTGAAATAACATTGTGAAATACCCCTGGTTAACACAGACCGCCAATTTAACAACCCAACGAAGTAAAGTCCCTATGCAGGGCAATGTTCCCGTCAGTGCCCTGTGACACAGGGATTTCAGAACCCTGACGACTATTTATCACATCTATTGGAGTGGAAACTAACCTCCCCTCACATCTATTGGTGTGAAAGCTAACCTCCCCTCACATCTATTGGAGTGAAAGCTAACCTCCCCTCACATCTATTGGAGTGAAAGCTAACCTCCCCTCACATCTATTGGAGTGAAAGCTAACCTCCCCTCACATCTATTGGAGTGAAAACTAACCTCCCCTCACATCTATTGGAGTGAAAGCTAACCTCCCCTCACATCTATTGGAGTGAAAGCTAACCTCCCCTCAAACAGACACCTTTTACGATGTTTTGATTCTCTGTCATCACACCTCTTCAGCTTATCAGCAGCACCAAGCAAATCACTGCCCCCCCTTCAGTCGGTCTCAGGAAACATTCTCAGCCACATTCCACAGACCAGATGCCTTTATTCAAGTGCCATGGCAACCACACCGCCAAAAGAATACAACGTTCAATGAAAAAGAGAGTGAAAGAGTAAATGGACTGGGGGGGGGGTAACTGGAAGCAACAACCAATCTCATTGTACTCGAGGTATCTCCGACTTCTCAGATACACAAGGCCCTAATGCACAATTTCAGAGGGAGTAAACAGAGATCTCACCAGGAACACCACACTACAATGCAAAACACACGTACAGATTATTAATGTTTAATATCCTCACCAAAACACAAAGAGTTACATGTACTGTATAGGATTATAGCTAAAACCTGATTCAGTTCAGCAAAGTTATCTGATCAGGCCACACGGTCAGATCTAACATCCGGCCCCGGACAGCAGCTCCCAAGCATGACTCAAAACAGACATGGGAGGTATAATACAAACCCATGCTGGGAGAACCAACGGCTCTTCCTCCCCTTATGAAAACATAGGAGAAGTATATAAACAATAGTTTTATACTGCATGTGGAAATTGTATATGCCATTCAAGATTCATAGTGAGTTCTTCAAATTCTCCTTTCTTATAATATTTATAGAGGACTCAATTCAGATCTTGTCTCATATCTGTCATACAATAATATGTTTTTTTAGACAAGTCTGCCGAAACGATAGCGATGCATCAGCCACCGAGCTGTTTTCAATTATGTGTTGGAAAGAATCATTCCAATTTAGCACAGACAAAATATGTTCATTGTGTATATATCTAAACAAGATGTTCAGTGCTTTTAGGTGCTTGGACGAAAAAAACATCCAAAATCACAATAACAGCACGCAACGCCCCCCTGCACCCAACATGGCATTTCATGGCTAACTGATGAATTAGCTAAACGCATTTCAGTTATAGATTATAAAACAGCACCAATCTGTAGTGTGTACTAACTGTAGTTAAATTACATGACAAGTGAAACACAAAATGTATGCTAATTAGTAAATGTATCATTGGTTGATCTGAAATGTATAAAATAAACATTCATCCAAGGTTCACTGTTCATAAAATGGTCACAAAACAGGAGAAGCTGTGCTACTCTGTTGATGGAAAATGTATTACCTTTGCTTAATAAATCAAACTGGATTTGTGGGTGAAACTTTAGATTTCATAAGATAACTTGCGATTTCAATGGAAATGTACAATACAGTGAGAATACAAACTACAGTCAATAATTTATGATAAACCAGTTACCAGTCTTGGATTTTTACTATAGCATCAATACAGTATAAATGTATTTAAGCCACAAACCCTACACTATTCCTATACTCGGCAGCGGTTTTGTGGAATGGCTTACCTTCCAATCTTAAACAGTTGAGATCTTCCTACTATCATTTTAAATCTTCAGTAAAAAAAATGGCTGTCAAACCCATAAAAAAATAATAATCTTGGAAGTAGTACGAACATTATAATGTATGTCTGTGTATCTGCTTGTCTGTTGTGGGAATTTTAGCCCTTTTTTGGTCTTTGTATACTGTGTTATTTGTTTTATTTGCCTGTCCTCAATGTTTTTAGTCCATATACTGTTTTTCCTCTTCCATCTTAAGGACCACAATGGAAACAAGCCTTTGGGCTTTTTGTGTTTTTATCCTTTTGAACGCTACATGTTGATTGTTGTTGTTCAATAAATTTTTCAATCAATCAATCAACCCTTGATTTGTTTTTGTTAGCTAAAAAGTCTTGTCATTTTATTTGCCGATTAATAGTTAGACATTCTCAAAGCTCTGTATCCCTTACCATGACAAGACTCACAGGTTAGACATACTTTTAAGAGAAACATTTGTGTGCAAATAAATATGCCTAACAGTTCAGATTGTGTAGGATATACATTATAACAACAGTTTGGTCATGGTGTAAAGGACAGTATGATGACCAAGGAAATGAACAAATTAAAAACATTACCTTGATGAGGTCGCAACAAAGTCTCCACCGTCCAACAATCTAAGCTTGCAGAACAACAATCCGTTCACTAAAGGCACAGCGGTCAGCTCTTCCAATGTCAATTGTGTCTGAAACTTGAATTTCTTCTTTTTCACAAAAAAAGCCATTGATAAAGGACACTGCCAAAGAGCTGCAAACAATGACAACGAAAGAGTGTTGATTTTTATAACACACGTTGATAGATAATAACTCGATATACCAAAAAATATCCATGTGGCGAGATAAACGCATTTGACAAAGTTACACATGCAGAAAGTCTCCCCCCAAACATAGGTTACATACCTTGAGACAGTGTATAATACCTCACAGATTTGTATTGTGTTCTTTATTCGATGCGGGCTGAACTATTAGATTAACTGGCCAGCCTTGAGAACAAACCATCGTAATTTTCAACTGCAACTGTTAACACAACCGAAACTCTTTAAAGCAGCCTCAGAATGTATGAAATAACTGTATCTTTTTCAATTCAGTTTCAACCACATCTAGGAGAGAAACTACTTGCCAGCCATAGGTTACCAACACTACTACATACAACACATACGATACAAGCTTATTAGCTATACCCACGCATGGACGCGTCATTGATTATTCGTGATCCAATCAAACTCTATGAACACGACCCCTGGTGGCTGTGCACAAGAGTCCACCGGTGTAAGTAGGTTTTACTGTATACTATAGCAACAAACCGATATGATTATTTGTTACCAAGATTCCATAAACACAAAGTCGTAATATGACGTTGGGGATAGGAATGAGGTCAAAGGTCGGCGTATATTTTAAAATCAAATTATAATAATTGTAGAAATGATATATAAAATATCAAAAATAATACAATAGGTAATTGTTTATATTAAAGTTAAATTAACAAACGGGTTTAAATTTGGCATCTCAAAAATTATTGAATTATGAAATGAACCATTTTTTATATATTAAATCTTACAGTGTCTATACCAATTCCACAATTGTACATACATTTACATATATTTGTGAAGATTGGTACTAGATAAACTACACCCTTCTCAAATATGGCATTGTTAATAAGGATTGGTTCTGTCATTTGGGAAATGTTAGTTCCTTGATCAGGTTAAGTTTTAGTCTTCTGTATCTAATGGATTTGTATTTATTTCATTATTATGTTGATAATATACAAACACAGATTAACTTCAAACATAACTTGCCATGCAAAACACACCAATACCAGACCAAAAAAGAGTAATAGAGACACCCAAGTATCAAAATAGATAAATAGACAGAAAACATGTTGTTCTGCTTATATATGACAGCCCATGTTTTATTTTAACGACTTGAGCCCGATATCAAAATAATCAAACCCGAAATCAATCAGAAATATGTGCTATGCATGAATATGCATTTAAAAGTTTATTTATTCATCAATTTGTATTAGATTATTTTCTTTACCAAAAATCACTGCTGAAAATAAAATGCAGCTTATCGAAAAATAATTGTATTAACTTATAATTAACAAGGCAACAGCATTTTTTGCTCCAGCCCCCCTACAACATTTAAAAAATGCAAACTCAGTTGTCCAACTTCAAGGATTTTCTGCTACAGATTTGGCAGGGCGAAACCCTCTGTAAAGTTCAGAACCAGTACATTCTGTAATGTTCTAGAACAGAATGTTGAGAAAATCAGTATGTGTGTTCACTTCACTAAAACAATATGTATTAAAATGCAGTGGCGGATGGCCAATAGAGGGCGCTAGGGCGCCGCCCCCTTAAGCCACAAAAAAATAAAAATACATTAAAAAATGTAAAATAATAATAATAAATATGATAAACAAATGGAAAAAATGCATATTCTCAAGCTTTCCTCTGCCTGTCTGAACCATGGATGTATTAAGAGAACGGTCTGAACGCCTCATCACAGCTCTGGGGCGATAGAGAAAGCGCCCCGAGGAGGCGGGTCTATGTAGCAGTTAAGCCAATTGCTAATTTAAGATATGAATGATTGACATAAAATTTAGCCAATCAGCGTTCTTAAATCGAATCCAAGAAGGGTGATTATTTTATCGCCCCAAGCTCGTCCCTAAAAATAAGGACCGGCCTCTAGGGGCGCTATTTTTACTAGACGACAATGGTGAGTACCAACATTAACTCCTCCAAGACCCAAACCTAGCTAACTCGGTGAAATCTCGTCTCCAAGATCCGTTTGAGAGGAGAACTTTGGCTAGCTTGGCTAGCTGGGCGCACTCATGCTAGTGCTTTATTTTGCTTTCCGTGCTTTTTAAAACGACGGGGACAGATCAATCATGTACATGTATATTTGTTGTTTTGTATCAATTAATTGTTCTGGAGCACATTAACAATTAGTTACATTTAGTTTGATCGTAAAATACTGTATGCTATTCTTCCAGTGAAAGTTTGAGTTCAGCCAATATCCATTTTTATATTACGAATCCTTTATACAGTGTAAGATTTCCTATAAACTTAATATATATATATATATATATATATATATATATATATGCAAATGAAAGGCTTGTGTTTGTGCAATATGATGTTTTTGTGTAAGAATGCCTCAACTTTTTAATATTGGATTTAAATAATTACTGACTATTTCACTGAGCACTGCTGTCCTGCAGTTTGTGTTAAATTGTATTGCGATGGTAACAGAAACAAAAAAGTATGGCACAGCCCCACCGAGAATATTTATCACCAGCCGCCACTGTTAAAATGTCTCTCAGTCGGCATCTTCTTTGTTAGCTTTATTACAGAATAGTTGTTCTGTGCTTCCTTGTAAGGTTACACATGGCAGAGATATATTAAACAATGCTGCTAAATTCAAAATGTTCTGCTTTAAACCTTGGTTGCCCTTAGTAGTTTTATTTTTATGGTTACTGTAATGAGGTTCAGCTTTGCAAACATATAAGCAGACTTACCCAGGAACTTTGTTATGGCAACAAACCATCTAAATTGGTATCTCTGAAATCTGTCCCAGAGTTACTGTAATAAAATCAGTAAAGCTAGGACACATTTACCCATTCCATATAACTACCTGAAGTAATGCATTATTTAATACATTCAACATATTTAACATAAATTATAATCGTGTTGAAATGTCTTTAATGTTCCTATTTTCATTAATTAAATCCTTTTAATCACAGCACATTCCTGCCTTTCAATGGCTCTTCTTAAACTTGTGTGCATAAAAGAAAATACATTCCGGATCCTGAGTTGTTTTTATGGTTCGTGGCCAAAGGAGTTACAGTCAGTTCTACAACAAGACAAATCAGAATGAGAAAATTGTTTAATCGCCATGAATGTGTGGACAGGCAAGAAATGTACTTGAAATGGTGCGTACATACAACATATGAGGAATGTTATAATAATATACTAAGGGGGTGAGGGGGTATAGGGATGAGATCTAACCGAGTTACTGGTGAGAAAAAAAAACAAATATGTTAGCAGAGATTATCTTTTTGAATGTCGAAGAGTCGAATACATCGTGAAGATCACTGTGGAAAAAACAGGATGTCTAAAGTACAACACAAAGCTCTGCAGCCTACAACAATATGTATATGTTGTAAAAAAAAAAAAAATGCCCCCACCCCCTCTCCCCCTTATAGTTAACATTGCACAATTTATCAACGTGCAATGTTAACCACTCTAAGTTATAAAATAAAAACACTTAAAGTGGTAAACTGCTGTACAACCAGTCATGTTCTACAAAAATAATGAATATACTTTTTTGGTATAATTGACGTATATAGCACATGACTGGAACATGACGTGGAGAGAACGTCATCGTAGTAAAATAGGGGGCGGTTTCTGGTTTCATTCATGTCTATAACAGGGAGGCGCTTCCTGCCGGCATTTGTATTTATCGTGTGTTGTATATCGACGGCTCTGCGGAGCACAATATTTATTTTCATAAGAAGCGTTTCTCTTTATTTAAACATGATTGGCTTGTGCCTTTACGTTCCGGATCTAAACTCGGTTGCGATTGAATTTGAGTATTTTGAGTCTAATGGACTACCATCGGAGCTCAAGTCGCTCTTTAAGTTGAGCGTGTTTCTACCTTCCCACGAATTTTCCACGTATCGAACATGGAGAAAGGTACGTGTGTTTGTGTCCCTCTAAAGTTCATGTATGTTGATTGATATTATCTGGTGAAATTAGAACTACACGTGAACAATCACGGGGTTTTAGATTCCTGTAAGTACCACAGCAACTTCCTGTAATCTGGATTTAAAAAACGCACTTGTCTCTTGGTGGGGGGGGTTGACCAGTCAATTGCATATGGTTTATTATTGTGCTGCCTTGTGGATGTCTGCACTTTCATAGTGTTGGGGTGAAAAACAGGTGTTATAGTAAATAAATTGAGTGTCTCTACTAAAAATATTAAACCATCAGATTGAGGGTTGCAAATTAGTTTGGTTTAAGGTTTTTTTGCAAGATGATTAATTGTTATGTAACCATAAATCAAAGACTTTGCTCAAGTTTCCTGATCCCAACTGTGTGATCGACTTGATGGATATGTGATGAACTTTATGTTCTTGGCGCAGTTTGGCATTGGAGATCTATCTATCTATAGCCTGGCCTAATGATGAGTTGACCTGCCAACTTGTGCTAGGCCTGTCTACCTAACTGGTCTGTAATAGAGCCGGTGCACCAGCAGTTTAGCCATGTGACCGACCAAGCTCTCATGAGAGAACATTCTTTATGTCCATGTTGCAAACCTGAGTTCACATTTGACAAGGAATATAATTAGTTCTCTCTCCCAGATGGAAAATCATTTAAACATGGAACAAGATAGTCTTAAATGTACCTGTCAAAATTTTCCCTTAAGCCTTTCAACGTTTGACTGATGGTATTTGTTTTTTGGCGGAACATTGAGATTACATAATTATGAAATGCACTGTTGGACATTTCTTCATATTCAAGTCACCTTAATCTCATGTGTGGTTTTACAATACAGTACTGTTGTCACATTCCAGATACAACCCCAGTCTTGAATTCACAATTTAATCTTTTTTTTTGACATTGTCTCTGATGCCTGAAGCATTTAGTGACTTTATCAGACACACTGACAGATGCAAATAGGATTAAGTGCAATGCTTCAGGGCACAAACTTATTTTTTTGTTGGCTTGGATAAAAGTGAACTTGTGGTTGATTATTTTTTATATTTTCTACAGAAAGCAGTAAAAAGTGCAGACCTGGACTTGGATGGACAAATGGTCTTTGAGGAATTCATTCACTACTTGCAAGATCAAGAGAAAGACCTGAAACTTGTCGTCAAGAGCCAGGACCCGAGAACTGGTATGCTGTTATTTACAAATCAAAATTTTGCGTCCATTCGGTACCATAAAAAAACATGCATTCTTTCTGATTCAGCTTGTAATATGTAAAAATGTTCTTCTGTAATAATTTAGATAAAATCGATTCCAAAGAGATCATGCAGGCTCTCCAGGACCTCGGTGTTCACATATCCCAGAAGCATGCAGAGAAGGTCTTAGACAGGTATGATATTACGATGCTGTGGCGTTTTCTAATTTCGGTTCTCTTCCATGTCAATATTAATAACTTGATTTTTTTTATTCTTATTTTCTCAACAGCATGGATAAGAATTGGACCATGACAATCGTTTGGAATGAGTGGAGCAACTACTCCTTGCTGAAGCCCAAAGAGCACCACATCCCTGATATCACCCTGTACTGGAAACACTCCACGGTGAGAAGATTGGAGGGATAGTTGTCCACACAGCAGGACACAATCATTTGCATACACTCTGTGTACACTTTAATGTGCAAAAACATCTCTGAATCTTAGTGACTACCTCCTAATTTTCCAAAAGGTACTCCAGAGTGTTTCTAAGTCTAGCTGGGCTAAAAATATTTAATAGCATTCCCTTTGAAATGAGACCATCTGACTTGACGGCCCGCCAAAATATCATACCGAAGTCACATTGGACTGACGAACTCATGCCAGTTGTGTGACTTACAATTACATAACTGGGGGTGCCATTTTTAGATTTTAAAGTAGACTTGGCTATAAAGAAATGTTTTTTTTGTCTTGTGATTCGACTATGGCATAGTTTTTCCCCCACTTACGATAAAAAAAGACATCTTGTCTTGAATCAATCAGTTTATTGTCTAGCTTGGCTGATGTAGATTATTTTTATGCTATAGATAATATGCCCTTCTTCCTTAAACTTCTAAAATCAACAGTTCATATCAAGTCCAAACCGGTATATCGAAGCTGTGACCTTGTGTTCAGTCTGTCTTGCTGTCGTAATAATGTACATGCCAGAAATAATAGCGCCGGACGCAGTAGAATCCAACTTCCTAACTAAGAACATTAAGCCATCACCTTGGGGTGAAAGGTATGTGTACACATGCAGCTTTAGAATAAACGGCTCATTTCCCCTTTTCTTACAGCTTAATAACTGTATTAGTAAACGGCTAACTGATCTTAAATAACTTATCTTATAGGACTAAAATGGTGGTTATTAATTCTCATGTTCTGTTACTTTCTGTCTTTAGCTCTTTGATGTTGGTGAAAATCTGATGGTGCCTGATGACTTCACAATAGAGGAGAAACTGACAGGCATGTGGTGGCGGCATCTGGTGGCTGGTGGAGGTGCAGGAGCTGTGTCGCGAACCTTCACTGCCCCCCTGGACCGCCTGAAAGTTCTCATGCAGGTAAGATTTTCTTGTTCGACCCAGCCTAGTATTCCCAACAAGGGCACAAGTCCACGGAATGATACACGAGACCTCCGTTACCTATTGAGTGACAGCGGGCATATTTCATCACATTAAGGCTGATAACAGCACTGTGCAAGAGCTATTTCCTAAGAGCCCTAAATGTGTTAATAAGTACAATATGTTCAAGAGTACTTGTGCCAGAAAACAGGGCAAGAGTCCTGTAGGCTGTTTGTAACTGTCGTACACTCAGCTGACCAATGACAGCG
The DNA here is from genome assembly GCA_029465975.1 of Dallia pectoralis. Lineage (NCBI taxonomy): Eukaryota > Metazoa > Chordata > Actinopteri > Esociformes > Umbridae > Dallia > Dallia pectoralis. The sequence goes on from CM055750.1 coordinate 9,772,799, forward strand.
CTTTAGAGTATGCACACCTTCTCTGGTGAGATGTCATTGGCTACGTTGGCCCATGAGTCAGGAGAGGGTTGATCTGATGGATGCCCGCTGTGCAATCGTATGCTGCCTCAATAACCCCTGATTGACGTCAGTGTGTCTGTTTGAACAAGTTGTCTAGATTACTTTTCGTTGATACGACTGTCCCCACATGCTTTGACGTGTGTCACATCGTGACCTGTTGGATCATGATGCCACGCTCAAATTCGAATACGTGTTTCAATGATGAATGGCCAGATTCAAAGTTCATGCCGAACTTGTACAACACAGGCTTGGTCTGGCAATGCGTGGAAAACTCAAATCAGAAAATGACCAGGGTAGCTAATTGTTCATATTACACATGACTTAACGTTGATATTCTTCATCAGGTCCACAGTTCCCATAGTAACAACATGTGCATCATGAGTGGACTAAGTCAGATGATCAAAGAAGGTGGGATGAGGTCACTTTGGAGAGGGAACGGAATGAACATCATCAAAATTGCCCCTGAATCCGCCATCAAGTTTATGGCCTATGAGCAGGTACAAAAAGGAATAAAACAATCCTTTCATTAAAGACATTTCTTTTTAGTAACAAATTCTCATGCGTCTGTAATGTTCTAACCGGTGTCTGTCTCACATCTTCTCTCTGACACAGATCAAACGTTTGATTGGTAATGACAAGGAGACCCTGGGCATCCTGGAGCGTTTCGTAGCCGGCTCTACTGCTGGTGTCATTGCTCAGAGCACCATCTACCCGATGGAGGTGAGCAGACATCAGTCACCACCATCCTCTAGCATAGATCTGCAATGATTACATTGTTCTGTCATCGGTTAGGAAGTTGGAATTTGCGTGATATGTATGCAGTTGAGTAAGGAATTCAATGGTTTTACTTTGCCAAGATGACATTTTACTAGTTCTGTGTAGCACTGTTTTTGGGTTTAATTTCTATCTATATTTAATTTCTAGCCATGTTTGCACACTAGAGATTTGTGACTAACATTTACATTTTCTTGTGCTTTGATTTCTGACCACCCAGGTTCTGAAAACACGACTTGCTCTGCGAGCTACTGGTCAGTACTCCAGCATTTTTGACTGTGCTAAGACTATCTTCAGGAGAGAGGGACTGGGTGCCTTTTACAAGGGATTTATCCCCAATCTGATGGGAATTATCCCGTATGCTGGAATCGACCTGGCTGTGTACGAGGTTAGAACCTGGTGATGATTCAAGCTATAGTGACATGCTGATGCTATCACAGTATATTGAATGTTTAATTTCCACTGTATGCTGACTGGTCCTTTCTCTGTAGACATTGAAGAACTCCTGGCTCGAGAAGTACGGCACCAACAGTACAGACCCGGGTGTTCTGGTTCTGCTTGGCTGTGGCACAGTGTCCAGCTCCTGTGGCCAGCTGGCCAGTTACCCCTTGGCCTTGGTCAGGACTCGCATGCAGGCACAAGGTGAGACTCTTGAATACACATCATGTTGCTAATCTTGGGAATATATTTACTTTATCGTTTTGTTTAGGGTTTTTTTATGATCACAAGTTCTTTGCCTAATTGGATCTAACACTGACTGTGCCATTTCTCTCCTATAGCTATGCTGGTGGGCAGCCCGCACATGACAATGTCAGGGCTCTTCAAACAAATTATCCGGACTGAAGGGGCCACTGGCCTCTACAGGGGACTGGCTCCTAACTTCCTGAAGGTCATTCCAGCAGTCAGCATCAGCTATGTAGTGTATGAGAACATTAAGACGTCTCTGGGAGTGAAATCACGATGAGGTGAAACCACTGAGACTTTTGACCTGTCCATTTATGGATATGGAACCTGAGACTGGTGGGACTTAAGGTTTAGGACTTGGGACATGAATTGGAGCCTTCTGATCCTGTGACTGCGCGAAAAGATGAAGAACCACCGAATGAAATGGTATCAACTCTGAGCTGAAACGGAGGAAAGGGGAACTTCGTTAAATACTGTGATTGCTGCTATTCATGTGGTTTTAAAATAATTGTTGTGTTACAACTAAAATTATGCAAGGCATGTTTGTTGGCTACTTAACTGAGTGAGCAACTCAATTATTGGGACCAATTTTTATTTTTTTGCCAGTTTGTGTTAAGTCTCAGTTTTAGGTCCACGATGTATATCAGGTTATCCAACACTGCAAGCTGAACTAGTCCACCAAAATAGAAACTACTTAAACTTTGCTACACATACTACACTACAGCATTGTTGGGTCTTTAAAATAGGTATTGGTTCTGGCCCCCAAACTGCTTTTGGTGACCCCCCCGCCCCTCAATTTCATTACATGTGGATTAATAATTTATTCACACTGCCATGTCCAAATTAATTATGCTGTATTTTAGTAATGACTAATGTATTTCTAGCCATCCAATATTTATTTTTGTGTTTGTACAAGATGACTGTTACAATGGGTATTTTTATTTTTATATAGGGCAGAGCCCTTTTGTTCATGAGTTTCATTTACCGGTATATGGAAAAACTTTAACTCTATTTGAACATGTTGTATGATTGAAAAGTGAGTGTGTTTGTAAATCATATTAGCAACCTAAGCTATGTTCAATAGTACTTTTACATGTTTTTGATGGCTTTTGTTATTTATTGCTTTAGATAATCCTGCATATCTATTGTGGAAATGTACAATACTTCTGTGTGCAATTTTGTCTTTTAGTTCAAGGTATGCTCTGCACTGCCTTTGTAAACCAAACTGTGATTTGAGATTTGATTAAATCAAATAACACTAATGCACTTTAATTAATGCAGGGGACATGTTTTAATGTTTGTGCATTACCTTTATTTAAACATATTTTGTAATCTTTAATGGAACATTTCCTAAAATGTTTATGTGCAAATAAATGAAAGCTTTTATATAGCCTTGTTTGTTGATTATTTATTATTGTATGTATATATTTTGAGTTTTCTATAAGTATTTATTGCAGGTTTTGGGGAAATGTATGTACATGCGTTAACAATCGAACACAATAATATGAAAGTACAATATATCCCCATACGCATGCAACGGTTTGTCACGAAGTGTTACAACAACAATACAAAAGTTCACTCTACAAACAGTTTGTAAGAGTCTGACAGAGCATTGTATTTTTAGCGAATTGAGTTTTTTTTTACTAAATATGAAACCTTCGGCTCGCCATACCAAAACAGGAAGTAGGAAGTTCTAGTTAGTCTAATTTCTCTTAATACATCCATGTAGTTAGCTAGGGGACTTTCCTAGCTAATTGTCAGTCATGCGACGATGTTAAAGAATGTGTTTCGATCTGGTTTTCTAATTCGGACCGTTCATGTAATTCTAACATGGATCATTACACTGATACTATTCTTACATAACACCGGTAAGATGCTATTCGAGACGAAACCATTTAGCTAATTGTCATATAGCCTTTTGAGCTGGGTACACCATTGGCAAAGCAAGCTCAGATAAAGAGAAAATAAAATGGGAGAATGGGTGAAACTTAAAGTGTACATCTTGCCATTTAAGATCTCCGGAGACAAGAGGAGAATGGAGAGTTGGTGAAGCCTGTAGTGTTTTCCTTGCTAGTCCTGCTGTCAGTGATGCTGTATTTTACTGTCTCTCTGATGGACCCAGGCTTTGTTCTGTCTGACAGTGCCAAGGTAAGCCCGTGCTGTCCCGCCCGCGGCCCACACCAAAAATGAAGATGTCTGTCTTAATGCTATTACATTGTATTTGCCTCTCAATGTTTGAGTGTGCTCAGGGGTCATCTGAAGAATTCGAGGAGATGATACCTCAAAATCCCATTTCTCGTCTGCGCCGGTGTGGTTACTGTTTGTTACTGGTAAGAATGACGGTATAGTATCATCTAGTTGCTGATGGATTATTTAATGAGGCTAGACATTAATCTACATAACCAAGAGTTCCCTAATTCTTGATTCAACGTTGCAAGGGAAACGTGGAAAAATCGTGCTTGGATTTCTGGAACCATGGTTTTATAAGTCAACTTTTTTTAACCAGGGAGACTCATTTACAATGGCCCCTGGGAACATCAACTGACAAATACAATAACAATTAAAGACAGAAACATACAATAAACAGACATAATGACAAAACAATGATTTTATTAAACTAACCCATGGACACCAAGGAACCCAAATGAAACTGATTTGATACTTTTCCGCAGAGACATTTCTTGAATGTTGTTGTTTGTATTTATGACTCGATTTCTTTCCCCTTCATTTCAAGCAGCAGCCCATGAGGGCCAAGCACTGTCAGACCTGTAAACACTGTGTTCGCCGGTTTGACCATCACTGTCCGTGGATAGATAACTGTGTGGGCGAGAGAAATCACCGCTGGTTCATCATCTATCTGACTGTGCAATTACTTGCTCTTCTCTGGGCTCTGCAGATTTCCTGGTGAGCACGGCAGATGTAAAAACAAATCACATTATGTCGCATGCTTTGTTGACAATAGATTAGAACCAGATTAATATCAAAGTACCTACTTTTTCAACATAAATCAAAGTAAGGTTCATATTTTTCCACATTCTTTTGTGATACAGACTTATTCTAAGATGGATTTCATGGGCAGAGCAGTAACATATTTGAAATGTTTGCAAATTTAGGGAAAAAACGTACAACGAAAATTGTCTTACCGTACCTAGGGAGCCAATAATTCTGTAGGGCTCTGTATAATTGAGTTAAAAACAAATGGATAATTTCTCTAAAAACAATAATTTACTGACTTTTGATATTCAATGTAAACATGTATAACAACTAACACTAACAAGGACTTCATGTGAAAGGAAATCACTAACAGGACATGGAGCGCTATCAGTTATAGTCTTTGTGATTTAGTTTAAATACTTATTGCTGATTCTGGTTCTTCAGGTCAGGCTTCCAACCAGCCATCACTTGGAAACTGTGGTTCAGTGTGAACGGCTTTCTGCTGGCAACGCTGTGTGTCGTTGGGGTGTTTTCCTTGGTGGTTGTCCTACTCCTGGGCTGCCATTTATATCTGATCTCCATTAACTCCACCACCTGGGAGTTCATGTCCCGTCATCGGATCTCCTACCTGAAGGGCTACGGCGACGAGGAGAACCCCTTTGATCGGGGCATTTTCTGTAATCTGTGGGACTTCTTCTGCATGTGCCGAACTGTGATGTGGGAGCAGGTGTACTACAGAGGGAGACATAACAACGTCTGACCTCACTCTACTGACACAATGTCCATACCAGGCTATAGGATTAATCCAGGGTTGTGCTATTCTGACATTCCTTTTATACTTTCTACTATTTTTATTTATTTACATTTCTAGCCCAGTTTAGGTCGAATGTGCAGTTTATATTGACTTTTGTTGTTATGAGCTATTCATGTAGACTATGGTCCGATAGTTATTTTTTAAAATGTTTTTTTAACTTTCTTTACAATTGCAACAGATAATGATGTACATTTGCTTTTGTTAACCAGACACACAAATGCAGTGCGGAGAGGCTACATGATAACATTATTATAGATAATTGGATATCGTTTTTATACACACACATCATGCGGCCAAAATAAGCCTCTTAATAAAAGAGCAGCAATAGTTATTGGAAAAGAGTTCCTATTTTAATCTTAGGCCATTTAAATTACATGAATGTCTGAGGTTGTCTGTTGCCATTTTGATGGACATCTAGTTATAAAGTGTGTTGTTGTCATGTTGAAAAAAATATCCTGTGATATTTATTGAATGGTGTTGAAAACACTTTTTATGCATTTACTTTATATTACTTTATAACTATTTTATAATGCAGGTTAAAGAACAAAATTATTTTGTACATTTATTATTTAATAAAATGTTTTACTATGCATATTGATGTAGATACTACACAGATGCCACAAAAAAACAATAATGATTGCCATGTATATTTATTAATCTGTGATTTACAATACTAGATCGGTAATTGTAGAGATCGCAAACTCTGGTAACTGTAATCAAAATTCATGTGTTTTCCAGAAATCCCTGATTCCTCCTGATACATGTAGTCTTCGAACAGGGATTTCTGGGAAACGTGAATTTTGTTACCAGAATTTTTATGTGAACCACAAACATTTGGACGGCAATGCACAATTATTAGCAGCAGCTTTTGAACTATACAATAACAAAATAAATACCAACTATAATAATCAAATGGCAGCCAGTGACTCTATAGTCTCGCTCAATGCATTGAAAGTGCATTCTGTTGAATAAACCAATCTGATGATTTATTCAAAAACATGGCTTTGTTGAATAATTATTCATTTTATAATTCAAATTTCTCATTAAAACAGCAGCAATACTTCACAGCTTGCTTGCAATAACAGACTCCAGCAGCTGTGCCATGCACATTTTAGTCACTGTAACTAGAATACATTTGCATGTATGTAGACATGGTAATAGTAGTTATTAGTTACACACATGTTGTTGGTATGGAATGATTAGATCCAGGTTTGGCAACATGGGATTTTTCAAATTCACAGAGAAAAAAAGTTCTGAACAAAGGATGTAGGCTACCTATTTTGGAACAGGAATTAAAATACTTTTTCATTTGTCAAGGCAGTGGGAAGAGCCACTCACAGTGATACAGAAATGGCAGCATGTACCTCAGTTGTCTGATAATAGCAAAATAATCCAAGGCCACAAAGCATGCTCAAAGTATACCTCTTATCCGATCAAGAGAGCATTACACAGTTTGCATTTTCGGATACAATCGGAATTTTAAACAATGAAACGGTCCTAGAACTCGCCGTCACACATATTCATGGCAGAAAAACATCAGGGTTGAATTTTGTCTTTTTCATCTGCAGAGTGTTCTGGTCTTGCTGGGTTACGTTTATTGACGATGACTTTTGATTGTAGGTGAGTTCGCCTCATCTATGTAGGCTACTGCCGGGGTGGTCCCCATTCAGGTATTGTCATCAAACGTTGTGCGAGGGAATTGTTCATGCAACCGTTTCATTACCTTATCGTAACCCTGGTTACTGACAGAAACCTGGTTGCTGATGGCTTCATCCATGCAGGGCTGTGAAGTCAAAGTCAGCAAATGAGTCTTGCTGCTCGGGAGAGAGGCTGCAGGAAACGGGTGGAGGTGATAGGATTGGCTGGAGACTCGTGAACTCGCTGTCAAAGTTACTGACATCCACAGACTCCTTTATTTTTGGCAGGAATGGAGGTTTTACTTTTTTAGCTAGCAGCGCATCCCAGTCTATTGCCTGTTTGTGAAACAAATACCGGACAATGAGTTACGTTAGCAAATAGAAGCTAATTTCTCTCACGTTTTTTATATACAAAGTTGATGTATCTAAATCTGAAGGGTCATTCGAAGTAATTCCAACAAGCCATGACACCCATCTCAGATTGTGCTGGAAAAACAGTGCAGATTCGCATTGCAGAAACATATAAGTACATTGTTTTTTCTTTTATTTATTTATATTATATTCTAACATAATAACCTGCTGGAAACACTTAGGTGATCTCTACCTTCTAACACTGTACGCTAGTGGAATTATCTACTCAGCACTGTCAATGTCCCCAATTGGTAGTTGCCAGGTCCAAAAGGAAACATCTTACTTCCTGTTGACTGAATATTGATTGTGTTTTTAGTATTTACGGCCAGGAGTGGGTATGGTATGACTCTAACCTCTCCTGAGCTGCCATAGATGAGTGTTTATAGAAGAACAATGGCATTGTTTTAAACATGTTTTAAATAGATCTCTTTGTGTCATTGTAAGACTGACAAAGCTTGCAACTCTCACTCATGTCCTCCATAAACAACTTTGTGGGATAATGATCTAATCTATGGACAAACTAAACGCAACGACACTTGACACAAGTTATGACATCTAGCTCAGCACCAGGAATAAACAACGAGTTAGTGTTTTGTCTTCCTCTTAGACATTGCGAGGTATTAAAGCCCAGACCGGCTCCACTTTTTGTATCACAGCTTACCAAGGTGGCATTACATAACTTTTTCCCTATACTCCATCTTAGTTGGTTTAGTAACTGAGGAGATATTTCTGTTCGGCTTTGCTACCCTGGACCTCACAAGCCTCACAAAGTGAGCTAAACCCGGGCCCTTTCTCCGGGTGGTTGGTGGTCTGTGGCTGTCCATTTGGTAATCTTAAGATATGCTGGCAAAGTGGGTGAAGCTATTTAGATAAGACTCGAATAAATGACATTCAGACCAACATGATCTCAATTTCATATGCTTTTTGAAGTGGAAGGACTCTAAGTGATGAATATAGTTATTTTAATCAAATTTCAACTTAACCTTGAAGAATTTCTCTTTCTTGACGTCATTTGCATCCCCCTCTCCAGCACCAAGTCTTTTTTCTGGATTCCTTTTAAGAAGCTGCAGGGAAAAAGAGTACGATTAGGGATCAGTATTTTAAATGTTAGTTAATTAGCAGACACTCTTATCCAGAGTTAGAGCTGCGCATAACATCTTCATAACAAAACTCTTCAACAGTTTCCAAAGGCCAGTTTGCCTTAAAAAAAATAATAATAATAATTCAGAGGAATAGAATTGCTGTTACCTTTTGAATGATGGACATGGTTTCTGGAGGAAAGCCTCCGGGATATTGAACATCATTATTAACTATGCTGTCAAACACCTCCTCTTCATCTTCTCCAGGAAATGGAGACTTGCAAAGGATTGAGAGTGTGAAGTCTTTATTTTATTATATGTACACTAGTCATTATTTAGCATTAAATGTTGCTTTATTTGTGCTGTTAATAATGTGTGGTGATATTTGTTTAGATTATTATTATTTAAATTTGCCAGTTGGTTGCATTGTTAAGTTCTTCTGTAAATTCCCTTCAAATGTTTCCCTTCAAAAGGTTTCTTATGGCAAGCCGTTTTAACATTTATTCACACAAACGTACTAGTGACTATTTTAATGTTACTAGTAACTATTATTTAGATACTAGTAACTAATACAATAGTTACTAGTATCTATTCGCGTTTTACTAGTAACTATTCATTAGATACTAGTAACTATTCTTTAGTTACTAGTAACTATTTCAATAGATACTAGTATCTATTACAGTTTTACTAGTAACAATTCATTAGATACTAGTAACTATGGCAAGCCGTTTTAACATGTATTCATACAAACGTACTAGTGACTATTTTAATGTTACTAGTAACTATTATTTAGATACTAGTAGCTAATACAATAGTTACTAGTATCTATTACAGTTTTACTAGTAACTATTCATTAGATACTAGTAACTATTCTTTAGTTACTAGTAACTATTTCAATAGTTACTAGTATCTAATACATTTTTACTAGTAACAAATTGCTAATTTTTACAATTGGCTTCCATGGGGCACTGCTTTACAGATATCTACAATTTGTTTCGAACTAGTAACTATTCCAATACTTACTAGTATCTATTGCAGTTTTACTACCTAACCCTAACCCTAACCCATTAGATACTAGTAACTATTCTTTAGTTACTAGTATCTATTCAAATTCTTACTAGTAAAAGTTGTATTGTTACTAGTAAAATTTGAACTTGAACTCTCAAGTAGTCAATTTTACTAGTAATTTACAATGACGAGTAAAAAAGCAATTCTTACTAGTAAAAATAATGATGTTACTAGTAAGAATTGCAATAGATACTAGTAAGTAAATAATAGATACTAGTATCTAATGAAGAGTTACTAGTAAAACGCGAATAGATACTAGAAACTATTGTATTAGTTACTAGTATCTAAATAATAGTTACTAGTAACATTAAAATAGTCACTAGTACGTTTGTGTGAATAAATGTTAAAACGGCTTGCCATATTTTTACTCGTCATTGTAAATTACTAGTAAAAATTACTAGTTGATAGTTCAAGTTCAAATTTTACTAGTAACAATACAACTTTTACTAGTAAGAATTTGAATAGATACTAGTAACTAAAGAATAGTTACTAGTATCTAATGGATTGTTACTAGTAAAACTGCAATAGATACTAGTAAGTATTGGAATAGTTACTAGTTCGAAACAAATTGTAGATATCTGTAAAGCAGTGCCCCATGGAAGTCAATTGTAAAAATTTGCAATTTGTTACTAGTAAAAATGTATTAGATACTAGTAACTATTGAAATAGTTACTAGTAACTATTGAAATAGTTACTAGTAACTAAAGAATAGTTACTAGTATCTAATGAATAGTTACTAGTAAAACTGTAATAGATACTAGTAACTATTGTATTAGCTACAAGTATCTAAATAATAGTTACTAGTAACATTAAAATAGTCACTATTACGTTTGTATGAATAAATGTTAAAACGGCTTGCCATAGTTTCTGGACTGTTATTATTTGAACATCATCTTTTGGGGGAAAATAGTTAACATCATTAAATATAGTTATACGGGTCCTCGTACAAAATACATTTTAGTTGTAACAAGTTCCTATATGAATATAAATATATTTTAGTTTTTAGTATTATATTTATATTGATGAAATTAGATTTGGGTTAATTTTGGTTGCGTTTAGTTGAATTTTTTATTTCTAGAATTTGTGACTGTGGTAAGTGTTTATTGCCATAAAATGTAAAAGGTTTTATAGCTGAATATTGAATTCCTTGGCCTCCACAACATATCTGAGTGTCCCTTACAATAAAGTTTTTTTTCTACCTATTATATGTGACTTGTCTAAGTAAAGAACATTACATGTGACATGTCCAAGTAATGTTTTTTACACGAATACTTGTGAAATCAAATAAATTCCCTTTGTCATGTGATCTTTGCCATTAACATCATTGTAAATAATTACAGTATGCTAATAATGCTATAAATACTTATACATATTGGATCATGTAATCTATGAACGTGTTTTAGGGAGTGTGTTTTGGGTTGATGCCGATGCCTTACCTCTCCTACTAGCATCTCAAATATAAGGACGCCCATGCCCCACCAGTCTACAGCCCGTGTGTAGTTATCATCAGTAAGCACCTCAGGTGCCAGGAACTCTGGGGTTCCACAGAATGTTGATGTCCGATCACCATGACCCATTCCTGCAAGGACAACAATGTTTTTTTTCCTTTTTTAATCAGCATTGATTACTCTGAAAGTTTCTATTTAGCTGAGACCTGTGATGTATATATTGTTGGTGACAGTTTTGATAGATCTTGATGTTATTTATTTTCTTACAGCAGAAAATTCTATACATTTTTTATATTCTAATTTCAATGACAACAAACCTTGTGAGATATGATCAACCATCATTTTACCTTCTTTACAAAGTCCAAAGTCTGTAATTTTGACAAATCCATCTGCGTCCATCAGCAAGTTGTCTAACTTCAAATCTCTGCAAAGAACCATGAAATTGAACGATAAAGCCAGAATTGTTTATTATGCAACGTTATAAAACACTGCAATTCAAAATGATTCCAGACACGACTCACCGATAAACAATGTTTTTCTGATGCAGAAATTCAAGCCCCAGTAAAACACAGGCCGAATAGAACCTGTAACATAAATAAGACCATGCAAATCATCACTGACATGGTTTTTTTGTAATGCCACTTTAATGACAAGAGTGTGCTTGTACTGTAAAACTCACTTGGTCTGCTCCTCAGAGAAGACATTATTATGGATGTGTATCATCAGGTCTCCTCCTGGTGAGTAATCCATGACAAAACACACATGCTCAGTGGTCTGGAAGCAGCCGTACAAGTTGACCAGAAAAGGGTGCCTCGATGTGTTGATCATCTCAAAGATCCTCCTCTCACACATAAGGCTGTCAGGGCATCAGACAGGGTGTTTCTTATACTGTGAATATGTTATAATCTGTGCTAATCACTACTGGGCTATTGTGTGTTCGATGAGCACATTCAGTCATTGTATATGCCACAATGTCTCCAATTCTTAATAACGTTCATTTTTCACCTCTCGAGTGGAACAAGGTTCTTTTAAAGTGTATCCCGGTGCAAAATTGCAACCCAGGTTCCTATACGAGTCCGTGTCTCGGAAAGAGAGACATATTATTAATGAATTGGGGGAAAATAAAAATGCTTGCCTGTCCACTTCATCCCGGGTTATAATATCCCTTTTCTTCAAGGCTTTAATGGCATATAGTTTTCCTGTCTTTTTAAACTCAGCCAGAAGTACCTGAATAGGGTGAACACATTGACGTACATGAAACAATGTTTTATGTGAAATCCTGTATAACTAATAATATTATTTGTTTTTTTTGCAAAAATACTCTACTTTTCCAAAGTGTCCTCTGCCCAGGACATATATACATTTAAAATCTTCCATCTCCATCCTGTCTCTCTCTTTTGCATTGTTTTCTTGTGATAACTGAAAAACATAAAGACCTGTCATTGATTCAAATAGAGCTCACTAAAAGTCGACCAATGCTCATCACTGCCAAATGACAATGAACTGGGAATATAATTTTCAGTTTAATGGAACTGGAAAAGGTGTTTACTTTACTTTTTCTGTCGTAGTAGGCAGAGGTGGTGTTTTGGGTGCTGCTGAGCCAGTGCTGGGGTTGTTTCTTCCCTGCTCAGTGCTGAACAGTTTAGATGAACCCTCATCACATAAGTTAAGGCTTAACACTGGTTCATCCCTGCAGATAGAGAAACACAGTGCTGGTCATATAGCCAAAGAAACCATGCCACAATAAATTCATGACATGCAGTATTTGCCTACACCCAAATATTTTTAGAATTACAGTACGTGTTTCACACTGCCCTTAATGACACAACGTTCTTAATGCGCACATGTTCTGTATTACGTTTCCATTGGCCATACTAAGTTTTCCCTCACCCCTGCAGTAACGAGGTCGTCGGAGGGACGTTCTTGGTAAAAGGTGGGTGGTTGACCATCATATCAGTGGAAGTAGAAGGACTCAAAGTGGTAAAGGAACTGCATTGAGGCAGAATACTCATCATCAGATGGCCCCATGTGGCAAAGTGTATGTGCATTTGGGCTGCACGAAGGAAGTTCTTCCCTGAGTATAGGAAAATAAATAAAATCATTATTCACAGTTACATGGCCTGTCAGATCCATGGTCACAGGCAGGTGAGATACGTTACCTTTCTCTTTCGAGAAGATGCACCTTTGACGCCTCAGTTTGGGTTGGTTTTCAATCACAGGGTTCACTAAGGTAATCTGCAATGCGCCAGAAAGAAACAAGTGGCTATGAGTTTGAATATCTGATTAATAGACCAATCTGACTAAGCTATGTCACAATAAGAACTATTAAATAAATCAGACCTCAGTAAACAATGTACCCTGGGGCTCCAGACACAAACAAAGTGTACGTTGTTGGTTGTCTATGAACTTATCCAGACGCAGGTACTTGACTGCACACATAACCCTCCAGTCCTGCCAGAAGACCGCGATCTCCAGCTCCCGTGACTGTGGGGGTCCACAAATGAAATATATTCTCTCAACCAACATTTTCAGACCACATAGCCCACAACAAATTCCGTTTAGCCCATATACAGTATATCGCTATACATGCAAAGGACAATGGCTCCTCCTAGTGTTCACTAAAATAACTGCAAGACCAGTTGTATCAACTGCCCATTTCGGAGGCACGACTTACCCGGTCTAGTTGGATGCTGAAACTTTGGCACCATGCCTGATTACCTACAGGTCTCCAGTTGGTGCGCCCCACAACTCTGTTATCCAGTTTCAATACAGCACTTATCTCCGCTGTCAGACCAAAAGTTAGATATTACAGAGATGTAATTCTTTAACTCAAATAATAGTGTTTTAAAGGTACTGTGATATTCAAATGCATAAAGCACAGCTGCCACACATTTGCCCCATCGACACTCAATATCACACATACACAGTCCACTGCTAGTAGGGGAGGAGAAAATGTTAAAAACAACACCTGAGAGCTAAGCATGAACTTACAGGAGCAGTCTTCCTTTTGGACCAGATGGCAGACATTTGGATCTGGCGGGCTATCCGGAACAGATGATACATTGGTTATTTGACCTTGACCTGGTAGGGATCTCAACAAGTCCACACATCCCAGCAGCCTGATCACAAGTGTGCCTGTAAAATATCGTATTCGTCAGGAGAACCAGCTTTAAAATACAAGTTCCGGTTAAATATTAACTCAGACCCATGAACAGACGTTAAAGGGCCTATGCGCTTTGAAGAGACGGTTTACCTGTTAGGGCGGCCGGCTTGAGTAAGGATGAGGAAGTAGATGATGGTAGGGTGCAGAGTAGACAATTTTGCGTTTGTTCCTCAGGGGGGGGAGATGCTTTAGGGAGCGCATCTTTGGTGACGGACTCCTGAAGAGCCTCCTGATTTGCCTCCCCTAGGCGGTGATCCAGAGAAAGACGGAGAAGATCCAGCTTCTGAGATGACTCTTGCACTCTGGACCGAGCCTGGTAAATATTTTCATCCAAAGTGTTGGCAAAGAATCAAAATATTCTAAACATGACTCTTGTGGTGTTTTTACACTGTGAAACAACAGTAACTCATGTGTTCGTCTCTAGTAGTTTATCCTAATGTTGACGTTGTTTGAAGAATGATTTTAAACAGTTTTTAGTTACTGTTTGCCCTAGCTAGCCCACCTCAGCAAGGGCCAGTTGGTCCTGGGAGGGCAACCCCTCAAGCTGCTTCACTACATTCCTGGCCATCTTCACCACCTCGGTTTCTCTCTGGACATAGTACTTTAACTCCGCTACATGGATGTCCAGGGGGTAACACATAACAGGACAGGTCAGAGGGTCAGAGCCAAGTTTAGAATCCGGTAAATAAATAGCGTGTTTATAAATCTTCATGAAGATAATAGACTTGTACAATTTTGCAGACTTTCATTTTCCAATACCACACCAACGTATTGTAAAAACCGAGAAAAAAAACAAGCTAAGAACCAAGAACTAGCAAAGAATATCAAGATATAAAACAGAAATGGCAGTTCACTTCTTACAGATTTTTTTAAATGCAGAGCCAGTATGTGGAGTAACACAATCGATTATTATAACCTTGATCTCTGACCTGACTACTGTACCATGAAACTGTAACATGAATCTCTGACCTCCATGGTTATTGCTGCTGCCGTTGCCGCTCCCGTCCCCACCGCTGGTCTGGGTGACTTTGATAATCTGCATTCGGATCAGCTCAATCTTGGAGCGGCTGTCCTGCAGTAGCTGCTGAGCTGTAGACAGCATCTCCAGATCCTGGACACCAGAACAGCGATGCAGCCAGTGATACAGCTGGGTCATTAAAGAGGGAAAGTACACCAGTACAAAACCTGCTCCTGGTTTTACTTCATTCCCCTTCAGTCTCTCTGCTTCATTAAACTGAGGTCAACGAAAAACTCAGAAACAGAAAATCCACCCAAGTTAAAGGGATGACATAAAACCTGCCTAATTCAGGTGAAAACCATAGTATGACCATGCAATTCGGTAACCTCTAAGGACGCCGGCCTCGTCTTGACGAATGATGTTCAATTTGTCATCTTCTTGGCCACAGGAGGGTTCCTCAGCAATGCACTTCCTGGTCCTTTACTATCCTTGAAAACACAAGTCCTCCGCTGTGGTGTTGCAAACTGTCAGGGTCAAGCAGGCAGGGTCCCTCTTCATGCTACATCATGTGAATCAGATCGCGGAGTAGTCTTTAAATGTGTTTGTTTTTACCTTGTGGTGTTTGCAAAATCCCCATTCCTCTGCATCGTGTTCTCTTCACTCTGCTATGTATTTTTCTCACTCTCTCTCTCTTTCTTTCTTGTTTTTTTATCTATGTGATTTTCTGTTTAGGCTTCCTGCAGGGGTGGCAGAGATTCCTCTGCCGTGCCAACACTGCTGTTATAGTCTGTGAGTGCTGCTGTCCCACACTAGCTAGCATTGGCCAGTGCAGAACCACATGTTCCCTGGCTGTCACCAACCAAAGACAAACACAGAGCCGTTCTCCTTAGGACAGCCCGTGAGCATCCAGCTAAGAGCCTTGCTAATCCCGTTCCAGCACAAGGGGCATTAATCTAACGCTCTGGGAAGTCAGCTCATTACAGATGAGGACCAAAAAAATGTGTAAACAAAGACCCTCCAAATAATTATAGTCCATGCCTTTCTTGATTTTATTAGGGATTTTTGCAAACGGTGTAATAATTGGAAAGATATACATGGTGATAAAATAGCTATATGCAATATTTGTAACACTATGCTAATAGTGTGGGATGTGTTTGAGCACTGGGTGACAGCTGTGTGAGTGAGCAGTGACTTATGGTGTTCATTTATGCTTTGGCAAAAGACCCAAAAAATTGTGGGCCATCAAATCAGGAGTTTTTTTTATTAATGATGTACAGTGCTGCAGGCTATTTTGTCTTTACCTTAGAGACCTTGAAAAAAGACTGCTATAGTCAGAGGCACCATTTTTAAAAATAATTATATAGTCAACATAAATTAATGTTTTGTTTGTGCAATTTTTTTTGGTAATTTCCCCTTGCATCAGGCTAAATAATTTATTGTAAATTGCATACTATTGTCTCAAATACCTACATATTGTTATATGATCAACTCTCAGGATGGCTGTGATCATTACAATTTTGATATGACTATGTAAATGAACACAAAACGTTTCAAACATATTGTTGATGGGTTATTAATAAAATCCCGCCCTTTTTATTAATCTCGCCTATCAAAAAGCATCACAAACTAGCACGTAGATTTGGGCATGATTTCTCCACACAAGCGTTTGCAGACGCTCGACAGAGCTTAGATCGCCTGGATAGATAATGTCAAAATCAGCCGCTACAATCATAATGTTAAAGCAACACACGTCAGTCATTGGCAGTGTCGATGACGTAGGACGCAACCATTGGTTGATCCACGCGAGGTCTGAGCACGCGAACGCGAACATCTCTCCGAGGGGCGGAGCTCAAATCCGTTCCATTTGCTGAGGCGCGCTCGTAATGAAAGGGAGCGCGTGAGTGGGCTCGAGCTAGGTTGTGGCGTGTGTGTGTGTAAATTGCTCGACTTCCTCGCTTCATATTGTGTGCAGGAGCGCTACCCACGTTGTTATAGCACACCGATATTGTAGCTAGAGATACGAATCTCCTGTTCGGGGAGAACACGAAAACAAACTTTCTTTCCGAAGCCTGTTGTCGCAGCTTACGAAAACATGTCGGCGTCGACGGCGAAAGTGAGTAAAAAGGAGCTGAACTCAAACCACGACGGAGCGGACGAGACCTCCGGTAAGAAATGGCGGCCTCCAGTTCACCGCCATTTTCACTTTCTTTATTGCTCGTTATATTGAAATGTGCTGCTTACTGCCACGTGGTTAACATGGTGATATTTTTAGTCATGTTTCTTTTTCATATTACCAAAATCTGTGTCGGGTACAGTCGGTATTGTCTGTGGTGAGTGCGTAGTTCTGTGTAGCTGCTAACGGTACTAGCTACCTACGTTAGACCGCTGATGGAGGCCGTGTTAGCCCCTGTAGTTAGCAACATTTCTTAGTTAGCTAATTGTCTAATCGGTGCATGCATGCTCGGTTTCCGTTCCCAACTTTAGTCGTTGCCACTCTATGTACAGTTTGCAAAACTGTCTTAATGATGTTTATTTTCGTTAAAATTGTTTACGTTCGAGTAATGTGTTTCTGTGTTGACTGAAACAACCGTGGCCTTGTGTGTTAACTTACTTTGTTGTTGTCGTGCACATCCGCCATGATGGAGCTAACTTGCGGTTGTGAAATAAGCTGTATGGCTAGTTGGATGACATGGTGAGTCGACCGTTTCGGGAAGCAAAGCCATAGCTGCACGCAGTATTTTATGCCGGGTAGGCTCTACCTTTTTGGCTTGATGCAATGCACCGATATGTAACCAATTTGGGGAAAAGGCACAGTGCAGTGTGCGAAATCTGACTTTAAACCCACGCGGCCCTTCACTATAGCAAGCAGGAAACACTGTTTCCATGCCGCTTTGCAAATCGAATTAGTATTGCGTTTCATACAAATACACTTGAGTGATGTATTGTAAATAAACTGACCCAGATGCACATCTTATTCATGCTTATTTTGCACCGCTCTATTTCGGTTGTATAGTTACCAACTGTTATCTTCCGCTTTAATGTTTAGTGCATGTTGGAGTTTGGTCGTTTTGGTTCATTCCTGGTTAATTAGCTGAACGTTGGTAATTTCATTTCAACGTCAGTCACCAATACTTTGATGAGCTATCTGTCACTGCATTATTTCCTAAGGTTGTAACATTTTTCTTGCAGAAAAAGAACAACAAGAAGCTATTGAACACATTGATGAAGTTCAAAACGAGATTGACAGGTGCAACTGAAGTTACATATTTATACTTAAACTAAGTATTTGTTTAAAAGTTTGACAGTGTGATTTGTAATGCATGCCGTCGCCACTTTGTTTTCAGACTGAATGAGCAAGCAAGTGAGGAGATTTTGAAAGTAGAACAGAAATACAACAAACTCCGTCAGCCGTTCTTTCAGAAGAGGTCAGAGCTGATCGCCAAAATCCCTAACTTCTGGGTCACCACATTTGTCAACCATCCACAAGGTGAGTTTCAGAACAATCCTTTAGGGTTTGTCACATTACTTTACACATAGGAATGTACAATGCTCAGGTGTTTTGCCTTTCGTTACTCCCTATAGTTTCTGCCCTTCTTGGTGAGGAAGATGAAGAGGCACTTCATTACCTGACCAGGGTGGAGGTTACAGAGTTTGAAGATATCAAGTCAGGCTACAGAATAGATTTTGTAAGTGATGAAGTTGCCTATCAAATTCACAAGAGATGGCATTAACAACAACACTTTCTCACAATTGACTTAATTTTACTTTTTACAGTTTTTTGATGAAAATCCATACTTTGAAAACAAAGTCCTTTCCAAGGAGTTCCATTTGAATGAGAGTGGTGACCCGTCTTCAAAATCTACAGAAATCAAATGGAAATCAGGAAAGGTATTGGGATAACATTGCACATTTTATATAAATGGTGTTTGTCAAAACAAAATGTTCCGGTCACTATGTACCTGAATGTTGCAGGTAGGTAGTGCTGTAATGGTTATCATGTTTGATAGGTTGTGGTCAAAGTTTCTATTTGATTGTACAATAAACACTAGGCTTGTTTGTAATGTCTCCGCAGGACCTGACAAAGCGTTCCAGCCAGGCACAGAATAAAGCCGGCAGAAAGAGGCAACACGAAGAGCCAGAGAGTTTCTTTACTTGGTTTACTGATCACTCTGATGCTGGGGCAGATGAGCTTGGAGAGGTCATTAAGGATGACATCTGGCCTAACCCACTGCAGTACTACTTGGTAAGTGGTATACAAGGCCTGCAGACCTGTTATATTCTCTGTTTTGAGTGAGACTTGAATGTTTGTGGACCTGTTTGCTGCTGCTCGTTGTGCTACACCCATGTGGTTTCAGTCTACCATTTATAATGTTTTGTGAATTCATTGTCAGGTCCCTGACATGGATGAAGAGGAGGGAGAAGGGGATGAAGATGATGACGAAGAAGGTCTTGAGGACATTGATGAGGAAGGTGATGAAGACGATGGCGAGGAAGAAGAGGAGGATGAAGGAGATGATGGTGAGGTATGCCCCAAAAATCGTAATTTTGTTGTATTAGTCCTATTGATGAGACATTGACTTGATATATTTGTTGGCCGTGTATTGATAATTTTCTTACCTCTTTTCTTTAGGATGATGGAGAAGATGACTGACCGTAAAATGACGATCACCCCCTCCTTCCCCCAATTGGCTATCCACCCATATTAGGGAGCAATATTTTTTTTCTACTTTGTGCTTCTCCCCCTTTCAGAAGCTTCCTGTCTGTGCCATGTTAAGTTTCTGTTTAATCAATGACAATGGTACCTTCCTGCCTATAAATTGTCAATCCGCCCCAATTCCCACGTTCATCTGACTTTTTAAACATACAAAATGTAATCCGCACGCCATCTTGTAGTGTTAAACGAATAGCAAATGAAATATACTTTTCTTCCTGCTAAAGGTTGTGCAATTAAATAAATGACGGCCATGGTGAAGTAACCGTGCGCTAGCAGACCTCTTTCCTTTATACACATATAATTTTGTTAAGTTAGGGAGTTGATTCCTACAAATCATGTTGCTCCCCGTGTGGTTAAAAGTGAACAGATAAAGTACCAGCTCATTCATATTCACCTCTTGTAATTTTTTGGGGGGTGGGGTCAATGCTGGGGTAGGATAGTGGAATTCCTTAGTGTGTTGGGCAGGGTGGGCATTTTGACGCCATAACTTTTTTTCAATGTATTGTTTTTCAGAAAACCATGGGATTTGAAATGACATTTTTAATAAACAAAACAAAACTTAAAAAAAATTGCTTGTAAATTTTCGCCACCCCTGCTTCATGGAAAATTACCTGTTATCTCATGGAATTTGAATCTAATCACCTTTGTTCTTTTACTTCTTGGGTAAAAAAAGAATCTGTTTTAAACATTAAAGGTGTACAACTTGCTTTGTTACAATAAAATGTAATGTGTACATGAAGGTGTGTCTAACCAACCATGGTTAATTTGTGGTGCAAATTAATATCTACAGCCCTCGAACTGAATGTATGTAAAAGGTCCGGCGAGGTGGCAGATGTTTTGCCACTTGTCCAGTATTGGACAAATCATAATTCCATTAACAGATCATTTGTGGCTTGGCGGATACAATCAAAACCAATGCTTTAAAGTTATTAACTGCAAAAAATCTTTAATTTTATACAACAAAGTATAATATTTTGAGTTGCTGTAATGTCAGCTTCTAAACGATTTCGGAGTCATGAGAAGTGTTGACGCAAACTTTTCTGGTAACAACTGATTAGTGATCAATGCCACAAATGTCTGCTCCAGTGCTTCAAATTCTCTGTTAGTTATGGTCCTCGGCCACTCAATGGGTTGAAAAGCCCAACCTGGAAGAAAACACGTAGTTGTAAAATAAACACTAATTTGCACCAATATGTGTCTGCAATTGGTGTTTTACAGGGGCAAACTTGTCAGGCAGTTAAGATTGGATTAAACAAAGGTATACCACAATATGGTTTCATGCCAAACCTACCTAGGTGCGTGCTGCATCGCGGACATGTGGCCACTGTCCAGGCATAACCAGGATACCAGGTGAAATGCTTATCTGCAGGCCAATGCATTACAACGTCTGCCTTTTTAAATGTTGCGACTTCAAACTGATGGCCCTGCGGGTTTTCGAACCGCTGAACAGGCACTCGGCTCTCTCCGAAAAATGTGTTATTTCTAAGAGAGAGCGCTAGTCGACTATGAATAAAATGTGCATCTTTCACCAAAGCCACTTCATGTCCACAGGACCTGCAGAGTAATACGTCGTCAACTCCTTCGCTATCACAGGCTTCAATGCGTGTAGACTCCCACATAAATACACTGAACCATAACAGAAGTGTATGTAGCCGAAGTCCCGACAACTGTCTGGCTCTGCTAACCATCGTTGGCTACAATAATACCGCTGTATTTATTGAAATTGGTATAATAGTATGCGGAATAAACACGAATTCCCTCGAACGTCAACTACCGGTATACCTCAAATACGTTACGTTAGGACTTCACACATGAACTGGAAACCCACGTAATGTTTTCACCGGGCAGTGTTCAAAATCATATTATTGTGTTATTGCCCTGTGCCCTCTACAGGCAGGAGGTGTTATTAACAGCAACTATTTCGGGGTGATTGTTGAGTTTTTTCTCCAATCACTGACGATATTTTTTAAATCGTTTGTGAACAAGCCAATCGTGTACCTCATCACCTGCTCTAACCAGTCTGTAGGGCATTTGCTACTAGTACTAAACACAAAACACTGATAATCGGTCGAGGCAGAACATGTATGGAGTTCGTTAAGGAAGTTCAAGTCGTTATGATAGAGTGCTGCTGAAGTTTTTACTGCTAGAGTGAAGAGTTTACTGCTATGTTATGCTATGATTATATCTAGTGTATGATTTTCTGGCAACTAATAAACATTAATAATATAATTTCGATTATTTGTCATATTTTCTTGAATAACTGACCAACTTTGGAAATAAAGGCAAACAATAGGACATTATTGCTTACATTTCACATTTGCAAAGGGATGTATTAAGGCTCAGTATTCCAACTCCACATAAATGCACCGCACCAAATATTTATTTACATGACTCTGGAGGCCATCTGGAGAACACAACTGTAAGACAGGCTGACCCCTCTTTCTACATGCTGACTGATCTGTCTGCAGATGAAGACCAAAAGTAGAGGAAGCAAGGCAAAGCTAACAAATATGGGAGGAAGTATGATAGACTTACGATGGATGTTAATTCTACAAAGAATGTGATAAGGTTGATCATTTTTATTATGTCAAATCTTATGTTTCCCGCAACCTAATAAGTTCAAGTTCCTGGAGCAGCTACATCGGCTCACATCTGACCACTACTCTAACAATTTAGACAACCAGAGACTCCAGGTATACAATGTTTTCTATTAAATTTCAGTCATTAATTAATATACAGATTTTTAATCAATATTTGTGTGAGAGATCTCATATTGGCAGTCCCCATGGACAGTGTTCACAATCAGGTCCATAACAAGTCCTGGATTTTTCTGCTGGTCAGTGCCTTGACTGTTCCTCACTTTTAAGGCAACTAGAACAGGCAAATGTGTAAAAAATGTGCTAGAAGTGCAGAACCGGGAGAGCAGCTGGATGTGCAGCTGGAGCAGGCCTTTACAGACGGAGAGGAACTGGTCAGTCTATTACTGACCACCACCTGAATGTATCTGCAGTCCCCCATATCAATTTCAGTCCCTAAGCTTTTACAGTATTTTTTTTTACAATGTTCTCATTGGTGACTGTGCTATCAATCTATATTTACACAAGTACAAACATTCACCAATCTGATTGAATATTCTTCGCATTATAGTGAATGAGCTGTGTACCACTTGTATACATGTTTTTTTTTAATCTGAAATGCTCTCCTGTATATTGTTTCCTTAATACTCTGATAAAAGACTGGCATTAAAATAGACTGAAATATTTAACTAATTTACAAATAACAAACGCATTGGTTGGATGACTGCGTTGTTAATTATCTAGTTTTTTTTGCCATATATTTAAATGGTTGAAAATGCCTGATGATTTAATCAAATATTAGGCCAGTTTTTGGAATTTGATAAATAAATGCGTTTGCACTCAATATATCTTATATGCGTTTGCACAATAACGTTTGCATTATAATGCGTTTGCACTCAATAGATCTGCATATCTATATGCAGTGAAGGAAGAATTTTCTTCCTGATACACTGCTGATTTTGTACTTTTGCCCACTGACAAAGACATGATCAGTCTATAATTGTAATGGTCGGTTTATTTGAACGGTAATATACAGAAGAACAAAACAAAAATCCAGAATAACTACATTTAAATAAATACATTAATTTGCACCATGGAACCGGCCGGAACCTTTGATCGGAACTAGAAATATTTCACGTCGGCGTTTATCTTTCGGTGGCACCGAATGCAGCAAGTTAATAGCTGTTAGCCTGCTACCATCAATTCCTAGATTTGGTCAATTGTGTGTTTATTTATACATCGGAATGCCTGTCGAAAGTTTACGATGGGATACATTGGAGGCCTTAAAAAATTCACCCAAAGGAAGACTGAAATACAACTCGGACTGGCTTGAAAAGGGGGAGGTAATGACCGTCCTGAACTAGTTCTGGTTTACTCTATGAAACTTGTTTAGAACAGTACAAGCTAGCTACAGAAGTAGAATCACAACAGAGCGTTGCAACATTGATCAGTAAAAAAACGTGATCTTTAAGATTTCAGTTCACTGCTACTGTTTACGAATATTACTACACATTTATAATTAACCTCCACATGCATTAATTGTTTTACGGTAACAGCCAGCTCTAATTACATACCATGATGATACCTTTTACTTAACTACTGAGTAACATAAGGGATACGTATGTCCCATGCAGGATATTTTGTCAGGTTGTAATGAAGCTCCCAGCTTGTCCCCGCTCTCAGGGCTCATCCTGAAGAGACTTAATCTGAGCCCTCGGCCAGTTCTGAAGTCCTGCTCTTTGGGCTCTGCTTCATGTGACCTAAGCCCTGTCCTGTCCAAGGAGACCCCATTCTCTTCAAGCTCCTCATCCAGCCCTTTCCCTTCAGCTAACCCTCTGCCTGCTCCCCTCTCATCTCCACCACTAGTCTCCTGTTTGAAGGAAGAGGAGCAGGTATGTGTTTTTTCACATTGCACACTGTTTGTACATTGCCAACCATTCAGGTCTTGTTTAGGACAATATGTTTAGGATCAATATCAAAATGTGCCACTGAATATAACCTCAATAGTTAAATAATAATAATAATTTTAATCTGCAGATTGTGGGCAATGAGGAAAGTGCTCCAGATGCTAGCGGGGAAGTCAGTGGTGATGTCAGCCCCGTCTCAATTCCCACTCCTCCCCCCACCATATCTCTGCTGTCTCCCAGGGCAACTCAAACGGCAGGATGTATTCTCCTGTGTGAGGAGAAACACCGTGCCAAGGCCAAGGTTTTAAAGACAAATTTATATCACTGTAACACAATGACTGCAACAGTTTCTTTACTATACAACCAGTATGTGGGAGATATTGTGGCGTTGTATTATATATTACACTAGCATTTCATTAGTAATGTAGGGCATGTTCTGGTGCAGATGGAGTTGACGCTCAGACAGGAGCTTCAGGAGAAGCTGGTTGCCTCTGTTGCGAGTCGTGAGTCAGAACAGCTGAAACGCTTTGAGGAGTTCATGGAGCTGAAGCAGCGACAGGAGTTTCAGAGCATGAGGGACATGATGGACCGAGAGTATGAAATGTTTGTTTTACCTCTACAGCACAATGGTTGCTTTTTGCAATATGCTGCTGGCCTTGTAAAGGGGCTGAATGTTTAAAGTATTTCTTTAAAGTATTTCTTCTGTTTAAAAGAACACAAGAAAGCATCGGGCGCCAAGAGAAGTTGAAAGAAGAGCAGAAAAACAGAATAAAGGTATTGAAAACAGTGGCATAATACCTTTCTGGTTAATGAAAACACAACCACAGAGAATGTTGAAGACAAAATGGAAAAATAGTCTTACAAATTCCCAAAACTTCGAACAGATTCTGAACTTACGACTGCGGGAGGCGGAGCAACAGCGTTTGCGGGAGGCGGAGTTTGAGAAACAGAGACAGGTGGAGGGTAAGGAGAGACTGCGAGCACTCAACGCTATCCAGGAAGAGATACTGCAACTGAATCAGCTTCTGGAGCAGGCCCCACCCACCCTGTCAGGCCCCACCTCTGACTTCACATCCTACAGCACACGGGCCAATCAGCTCTGCTCCCAGGTGTCTGAGGTGATACGTACGACAGCTGAGGTCAGTGAGGTCCTATAAGCGTGTCATCTATCTATGGTGATGTTAAATTTACAATGTAAATGACACTTTCCACATTTTTCTCACGTCACACGTCATGTGGCGGATGTCTTCATTTGTTGTAGTTGACTTGACTACAGTAAAGATCAAACTCTACATTGTGGCTGTTATGTTTATAAGTAAGCTTGTGTGTGTGTTTGTGTGTGTAAGGGGGCGTTCCCCAGCGTGGAGGATATAACGGTGGCAGAGCAGGCCCTAAATGAGATGAGGTCCGTGATCCGGGTCATGCAGGATGCGGCTGCTCAGGCCCAGGAGAAGAGGAAGAAGGAGCGAGAGGAGGAAGAGGGGCGCAGGAGGCTTGTAGAGCTACAGGCCCAGAAGGAGGAGCAGAAGAAGAGTGCAGCTCTGTCAGCCAAAGAAAAGGCACGGAAAAAGGGTAATGGATAGAAATAATGTCTTTGTAAGGATACATTTGTTATGTATTAGTTAGGGCTGACCCAGGATGGTGGAATTGACTTGGGTCTGGTTGGGTCTAATGGTTGGTTTATAGGTGGTTGGTCAACCAACATTAGATTTAGCTTTTAACCATGAACTTATTCAGAGCTTGAAGGTCTGGCACAGTTTGTCATTCTAGACCCGTGGTTCTGAAAGTGGCAGCATTGCAAGACTGTTTTGAGTGATACTCATTTGTGCTATACCACATAAAGCAATAGATAGGAAAAGGAATAAAAAGGAACTTCTTAAATAGGGAAACATGAACAATGTGTAGTCGATGTGTTTATTAGTTGGCCAGTGGTCTGTTGTGAATTCAGGTATGAATACTAATGACCAAAAACCGCCAGAACGTACATCTGCATATGTTATGTCAAGTTGCAGTGCCTTTTCTGTTACGGATGATGAAACATGTAAAACATTCTGGTTATGCTCTCAAAAATGACATTTGTTCCATACATTTTTTTTGTGTGTTTTGCTATTATATGTAATCTGTCAACTAATTTTTTTTACCCCAGTATAAATGAGTGAAATAATGGAGTTCACACTGGTTTCATCCCAAAGGCCTGCAGACTAAAGCTGAGGAGACTACTCTGAAATGGTACCAGGAGCTACAGATCTCAGCCAACCAGTGCACACAGTCTTTTGAAGGCCTGAACAACACTAAAGATCTACAGGTTGGTTGAAACTACAAACTATGGCACTGTAGGACTATTTCGTATTGAAATTAGAATCACAATGTGCTTTATTGCCAAGTAAGTTTGCAGCAAACAAGGAATTTATTTTGGCTCGATTAACAAGTAATTAGCAAATACGACAATAGGCTACAAGAATTCACAAAGAATATGGAATATGAAGGTGTAATTGTCCAGTGTGGGTTCTATTTGAATGACGGGGGGCAGGCTATAGTTACGATGCATCTTCACTTTTAAATCTTAAATCCTCACTTTTTAATCTATATTACAAATAAATGGCAACTCGTATTACCATTTCAGACAAAGAAACTACGGATGGAGCTCCAGAAGGCTGCCACCATCCCTGTCAGCCAGATCTCCAGTATCTCTGGTGGGTCTGTGAGTTATGGAATTGACTCAGAGAATAATGCTGAGTTATACTGTCTGTGTTACAGTGAGAATTAATTTCATTGAAATGGTCTTCGGCAATCCCCAGGTTC
Source organism: Dallia pectoralis (assembly GCA_029465975.1). Lineage (NCBI taxonomy): Eukaryota > Metazoa > Chordata > Actinopteri > Esociformes > Umbridae > Dallia > Dallia pectoralis. The sequence goes on from CM055750.1 coordinate 9,799,828, forward strand.
TAAGCTCAAGGAAATATTTGACAAGATTGACAAGCTGTTGTCTGGGAAACCGGTGGTGTCAGGAGGGAAGTCTGTCTCCGCCTCCCAACACCCCAATGGTTTGGATTTCGTCAGCAATAAACTTGCTGAGAAGTTTGTGGTGAGTCCACATGGATTTTGTATTGGTGGTCTTTAACTGTTAACAAAAACGGATGTAACCTGCCAAATATTAAATGTTATGTAATTCATATGAATAAAAGCTATTGTACTGGGGTTAACTGAAAGTAACATTACCTGTCCGATATTTATACGAGTACGCGTATGTCTCAACATCATGAACTCATAATATTTCAGGTCTTGCTTTCATAGATCTGGTGAAAATAATTCCTAATCGACGTGTTTTCAGAAACAAGGGGAGGAGGAAGTGGCTTCCCACCACGAGGCAGCCTTCCCCATCGCCGTGGTGGCCTCTGGGATCTGGGAACTTCACCCCAAAGTGGGAGATCTCATCCTGGCCCACCTTCACAAGAAGTGCCCCTACGCCGTGCCACACTATCCGCCTATGAAGGATGGTACATCTGTGGAGGAATATCAGAAGTCAGTGAGGCATCTGCCTTTCGCAATAGCCCTGGATCGGAGGCTAGTCTTTTTCTGAACAAGACGTTTGTTGCCCTGACTGATATGTTGTGTCTGTGTGCCGCACCAGGATTTTAGGCTACCGTGTGGAAGACGGAGGGGTGGAGGCTCAGGACAGCTTTTTGAAGAGAATGTCCGGAATGATCCGCCTCTATGCTGCACTAATACAGCTTCGGTGGCCGTATGGCGCCAAACGCGGGGTATGAAGAGTCTTGCGGCGTTGACACGATACAGATATTTACTCCCCATTGCTCCACTTGAATACTAGTTTTACGGTCATTATTTTATCCCTGTCTGTTTCCCATCAAGCCTGACCCACATGGTCTAAACCACGGCTGGCGTTGGCTTGCTCAGATGTTGAACATGGAACCCCTGGCAGACATCACAGCAACACTGCTCTTTGACTTCCTAGAGGTGATGAGTCCATGTCCAAATGCTATTTCTGTATATAAAACGTTTGAATTCCAGGCCGCTGATGGTTTCTCCATTCTCGTAGGTTTGTGGCAACGCCCTGATGATCCAGTATCAGACTCAGTTTTGGAAACTCATCTTGCTCCTCCAGGAGACATACTTGCCAAGGCACGTTACTAGTTAGCCTGTTAGTTTTCTGGTATGGTTAGTCTGAGATTATTATTTTTTTTTTATGCGCTGACTTCCTGTTTTATGTTTCCACTCAGGATTGAAGCTGTTACCAGTGAGGGGCAGGCTGGATCAGTCACCAGGCTAAAGCAGTTTCTGCAGGTGAGAAACAGCCAAGTTGTGAAGCCCAGTTTATCCCAGTATTATGTTCCTAAATGTTCTCAACCTACTGGATTGTTAATGGCTCAGTGTGTCCTTGGCTGGTCTAGTGGTCTTAACTGCTGTCCCAAGGCCATTGCACATCAGGCGCGAATTGAATAACAACACGAAAAAAACACAAGATTTGTGAGCAAATGTTTTGCACAAAAACTACACATATCAGGCGTGACGCGGTTTGGCGAAATATTTCCACTATAAAAAAAAGGAAGTCAACTTGAAGCGAAGACGATGTGATGTTAATTTTGCTTATGGTGAATTCCGCCATCTGATCCAGGAGCTTAACTTATATCACGGCAGCTTCCGCGCCTATTTCAGGGTGTCGGTGCCACTGTTTGAGGCACTCCATGAGATGCTAACACCACACCTCCAGAGACACAGGACCAACTTCAGGTTTGGTAATGAAGGTAACCCAAAAGGGGTTAAACAGTACCCAAATTACCTTCATAGCCAACCCTAGAAACATACCCTAATATGCCTTAACCTTTGCTATGGAGCAGCCAAGTTTTAGACAATTTTGTTTCACCTAAAACAAACTGTGAGGCGCTCTGCTAGTGCACTTTACCCCTTCTGGCTTTTGATTGGTCTAATAATGAGTAGCCGACGTAAGTCAAGGCACAACTGTGATTAGTCAAGCAAAAAGTTCTGCTGTAGAAACCGACCTTGAAGCGAATAAAATAAATGGCGCAAATCAAAAGTTTGCATTCGATGTTACAATTGACATGAAGGGAATTTTAAATTATTTTGCATACATTTTTGGGTTTTGTTTATTAATTCTGCTCCTGATATTTAATGGGCTTCAGGCTCATGTACAGCTTCAGCGTGGATTTTTATTTTGACCTTGTGTCTTTCTGCACTTTATTGTCAAATAAACCATAAAGGTGCATGAAAGAATTTCAAGAACGCAATTGTTAAAGCATGTTGTCTATGTCTTCTTCAGAGCTCATTGAGAGTGAGGAACATGCATCCACCAAAAGGCCAGTTAAGCTCACACTTCTGGAAATCCTAATTTTTGGGGCAGAAATCTGGAAAAGGTTTTTTGGACATTAAAATCTATGCTTCAGTTGGTTTCAAGGCTGTATGATGCGAGTCGTCATGTGAACTTATCGGCAAACTGTCAAGATGTGGAATGATGTGCTGTATCAATGTACTTATAGTATATATATATACCAAATGCACACAAACTAGCCTTAACCATGACCAATGTATAATTGTGTTTAACCTAATTGCATAGCCAAACTATATTTTCCCCTTATCCTTGTTGAGAAAATAATTCCCAAAGTATGAATGGGAGTTCATGTTGCAATGGACACTTTTAGTTAGAAGGAATTCTGTGCTATTTGTTTTGGGGAATAAGACCGCTTTTATCCTACCTTGTTATTTTTGGTTTTTAAATCATGCCACCTACTATTTAAGCCATATTGTCAGTCTTGTCATAGATAATGGAATGTAGTCCACTGACGTCTGTATATATTTTGTACATTGACATGCTATTTACTCTTTCTTACAGAGTTTGCAGATTTTAAGTTCAATGTGTTCTGTAATGGTCATAATGAGAATACAGATGTAACTTAAGTATTATTCAGTGTTGAGTATTCAGTATAAGAGCATATCTCTTGCACCAAGGAAAATTAATACTACCATGTGGTACGAATTGAACAATGTGCAGTGTTTTTTCTGAATAAACTTGTTACATGAACTGTTTTTGGTATTTTTATTTAACATTTTTAATTTAGAAATTGTTCAAGTATTTATGCATACCAATTTCTAAATTGTCATAACCACATCTAACACCCAGCTGTATCCTGCTTAATTGAAAGCCATACTTGAAGCCTCAGGAACAACTGACTTTGAGAAAGAAAAAAAAGTGAAAAACAATCCTGACAGCTAGTATAATATAAATTGTAACCGTTGCTGCACTTGCCACAGAATCAAAATAAAAGACATTGTCTTCCCTGAGGAAAAGCACCGTAAAAGAACAGTATAATGATTTTACCGTTTGAAGCGATGCCAGTTGGTTTTTACACCAAAACAAAACTGCATTCAGGTGGTATTCAAGAAATATCTGTTTCTACACTTAGATGCAACATACATTCAAGGCAGCTAATATGGATTTGTCTTTGTTACACTATATTGAGTGTGTAGCTGCAGCTTTGACACTGGATCGAATGCCAGTAAGTAACCAACTTTATATTAATGGTTTGCTGCTGCCAGTTTAATCAAAATTGACAGGGTCATCCAGAATTCAGAATTTTTCAACCTATCATACACTTTCCTTACAGGACAATAATTGAAGTGCTACTGCAGTTGAATGTGATCTAGCACTGGTCCATGTTTTCAGAACGTTCTGTTATTGTCCTAGTTGCTTTCTATTGCCTTCTCCATGAGTCTGTACCATCGCTTCACTTTGGTGTTTTCCATCATGTCGTTCCAGGCCTCGAGACCCTCCATCACTCTCAGGACCCCATACACCGCCTGCAGAGAGAAGCATTAGGGACACAAGCAGCCAGCGTGTTTCAAATATAGTGAAGTTCTAGAAGTCATGGATAATATTTGCAGAGGGACGTGTGGCTCTCACCAGGTCAGCCAGGTTAGGCTGGTCCCCACCCATGAACTTCCTAGTCTTGCCAATGGCCACAACCCACTCATCCACTGCCTTGTACAAATCCTGTCTCACGTCATCCTGTAGGTTGTGCCTGCAGAATAATGGTGGTGTAATACAAAACATTAAACATACACCGCCACCTAACAGGAATCATTTAGCCACCATACAGAACATGGCCACTCACCTACTTTTCAGCCTTTTTGCGATAACAAACATGGCAGCGGCTCCAACGTATTTCGCAAAGAAGCCCTCATAAGGACCAAACTTGCCCTCTCGGACGATATAGTCAAACGACGCCAGGGCCTCTCCAGTGGTCCGGTACACATTAGGTGAAATCAGATGCACCAGCCAATCGTCTGCCCACTTGCGCCATTTGATCTCCTCTCTGAAGCAGATTAAAGGCAAATGGATTAAGAGGTAATGCCCCTAAAACATCTTACCGCTGCTATGCTAAACTGTAAGTCAGATTACTTTGGTTATATATTTAAAACCTGGACTTGTGATATAATTGGGGGAGCAACAATCAATCAATCTTCTTGCAGAGTCAATTTAAATCCAGACCACAGCTGGCAGCATCAAATGAATGATGAGTTTGAAGCTGCCAGCTGTTTTGTTCTAACATGTATAATAATGTTACATAAAAGACAAATTAAAGTCTGCAAAATCACCCCATCAGTATTTAAGGAGACAGAATTGACTTGCATACAATTAGAGCACTGAATAGTACACTAATATTTAAGCATTCTATTGTAATCTAGAGTAACATTTGAGGCTAACATAAGGAATCCATTATTCGTTTTTACAAATACAGCCAGTATAGGTTGCCGCTAAAGTGTTCACCTACTTTCTGGAATCTTTCTCTGGGTACATCATGCGATCTTCAGGTTCATTTACCATTACCCAGTACTTGTTGTTGAACTCTATCACCTTCTTCCCTCTGTCATTGACTGCCTTCATCTCAGGGTAACAGCACAGAATGTCTGACATTGTTTTATTCCTGCAGGAGATAAGCGCAACCAGATCACATCATGTAAAAAAGTAAAGCAACACCCAATAACAGATCTCAGGATGGTAGCTACTTACTTGCTCATTAAATGAGTCTTCAAAGCGCTGATTATAACTGAGGAATCGTTCAGTTGCTGATGAGACAACGTCACAGAAGTTGAGAGAGATCACATCACACGTCCTCATAAACATGCAACTTATAATACCAAATCGTCACTGTCGCCTCTTACCACTTCCCCGTTCACCATCAGTATAGGCACTTTTCTGTAAGTTGACCACTTGATCTCCTTCCTCATGACAGGGTTGACCTCGACAATCTCGTATGGAACCCTATGGTAGTCTAGGAAAGCTCGCACTTTACTGCAGAACGGACAGGTCTTGTATTGGTATAGTGTCAACCTCAAGCCACCACCATCAGACACCTGAGGAAGACGGGAAGATATAATTTATTGCTGATCAATGTACAATCAATGCCAAAGTACAATGCCAACGTCCATTACCATGTCTTCTTCTGCGAGGTGATGTTGGACAGACAGCTTCATTGTTTGGTACAAGCCAATTCCCCCTCCAAGCAGGAACGCACATCGTAGAACCTTGCCACCTCGGATAAGTGTGCTGTGCATCATTTGGGTACGGAATCCGGCCCCGGCCGTTCCGCACGCCCTGATAGACCCCGGTACCGAGACCATCTGCACCAGCGAAACAAATGTCCCAGCGCGACATGGTCGAGACTCCAGTCTATGCCAGGCGACCTTACCAAAGAGCCTCACGCAGGCGGCTGCCATCTTGATTCTACATAAATTCCCACAATCCTGTGCGCGTGGGACTTGTTCAAGAACGTCGTATCCACTATGTACCGTTATGTACTTACCGTATGTAAGTAAGTAGCCTAAGTAAATGCTAATGAGGTGGATTGAATATTTGAACATAGATCGGTTGTCATTACATTTATTCGTCGCTTTTAATAATTATACATGCATATTCATTCACATCGGTTGACATGTGCATCTCTACTGGACGCGATTATAATAGTGAGAAGATACTTTTTTGTATCTCTCTTGTTTAGAGGATGCCCTTAATTAGAATTCATTTGAAATGTCTGGAGTTTATTTAGATGAATTGCTGAATGGAATATTACAGCGTTCTAGAACTACTCGTCGTCTCCAGGTGGTGCTGGACAGTTCCAAAAGGATACTCTTCGCTGATTTGATCTTCAAGCATCGTGGATAAGAAGAATGCTGTGTGCCGGTGAAGACGATCTATAATTAACATGCACAAGAATACCTTTTAGTCATGCACCTGAGAGCATGATAATGCTGGAAAAACAGGTATGCTACAGTCAACATGGTTCACAATATTGCATCTTATTGTTGCAGTGTTTCATAGGCCTATAGAATAAATATAGGTCTGCATATTGTTATATTTGATCATGGGGGATTATCCTAATAAAGAATCTCAATGAATGCGTTGATTGGAACGCACGTGAATTGCATTTAAGCGTGACAATGCCCATATTGGATGTATTCCCAATGGTCTACTATGCTGAAGGTTAGAAAGGATTGTCATCATTGTATGAGTATGGGTCATTATCACACAGCCATCGTTGCAACTGCATCTGTCTGCAGCATTCTTTTATTTTATTTTCCGGATAAAGTGTCTGGGAACGCACTAGGAATTTTAAGGCAACAACCTAGGGAATAGTTACAGTGGGAGGAGAGCCAATTAAACGCTGGGGATAATTGCATGTTGGTCCAGGAGCCAGATTGAAAAATGTTGCTAAGACACCCCTGACTCCCGTGCCATGTGATTTTTAGTGGGCACGAAGAGTCAGGACACCATTTTAACGATCACACCCTATACAAGGCAATGTCTCTTCAATGCCATGGGATTAATTAGGTCAGCGTGAAGAGTGCTAGGTGCTATGCTGTTGGCAAAGTTTTTGCTCAAGGACATGGTGGCAATTATTTAAATATCTATTGTTTCTTGGACAGGCTGTGTATTGTTAGAAACAGTAAACACAATTACATTCCTGGTGAGGAAACGAAGCTCTCTAAATAATGTTGTTTTTGAATCATCCCACTTGCCCTTAGTGTCTGCGGGGAAGGGACTTCCTATTGTTTAACTCCATAGTCGTCCTTGGGCTATAAATAAAGCAAAAATACCTCCCACCCCGAAAACATTCAGACAGCCTTTAAAATTGAATTTTTTTCGTCTGGATGTTAACGTATTATATACAGTACGTAGGTAGGTGAAAGGAAATGTATTTGGTTGCCATGGTAACATCACCTGTCTTTTTTGATTTTGCAGGCAGGGAGAGGTTTTGCTGGATGTTGAATCTGTGTCACCCCTATAATACAGGTTTTCTTTTGGGGTTGTGGGGTGGACCACTCTAGGCCAAATACAATAAAATATTTTAAAAACTTGTCCAAAAAGCATTTAAATGAAGTTCTGATTATATACGATCTCAGTCTTGTTTCTTCTCTGCCTCATCAAGTACAAATCAATCCCAGACAACCGCAAAGGACTTTTTAAAGATGCTGGTGGAAATAAATACAAAACTATCTTTATCCGGAGTAAAACAAGACCTACGGTATATCGACATTACCTGAAAGGCTGCTCAGAAAGAAAAAAACACTATAAAATCTAGACTACGTTGTGCAACTGCTCATGGGGACAAAGATAATACAATTTGGAGAAATGTCCTCTGGTCTGGTGAAACAAAAATAGAAATGGCCATTGTGACCATTGTCACGTTTGGAGGAAGAAGGGGAAGCATGCAAACCGCAGAGCACCTTCCCAAACGTAAAGCACATGGGTGGCAGCATCATGTTGAGGGGAAGTTTTGCTGCCAGACTGGTGCACTTAACTAAAGAGATGGCATCATGGGGAAGGAGCATTTTGTGCATATATTGAACCAACATCAGTCTGGAAGATATTGCTTGGTCTCCCAAATAGACAATGACCGAAAACATGCTTCCAAAGGTGTGGCAAAATGGCTTATGGACAACAAAGTCAAAGTATTGGAGTGACCATCACAAAGCCCTGACCTCAATCCCATGTAATACTGTTTGGGTAGAACTAAAAAAGCGTGTGCGGGGCAAGGAGGCCTACAATACCTGACACCAATACGTTCGACCCAAGTTTACCAATTTAAAGGCAATGCTACCAAATACTAATTTACTGTATGTAAGCTTCTGGCCCACTGGGAAATCATACTCTCTACTGTTATTTTGATATTTCACATTAATAAAATAATAATAATGTGATCCTAGCTGACCTAAGACAGGAAATATATATAGGAATACATTTTAGGAATTTTGAGTTTGAAAGGATTTGGCTGAGGTATATGTAAACTTCTGACTTTAATTGTACGTTCAGGGCTTCTCAATTTCTATATCATACATTTTCATGTGAACGGCTTGCTTGGAAATGGTACTGTATGTGTAAATATCTGTTAGTATTAAGAAGCTTTTTCAACCATGTGAATTTAGGGAAAAACATAGAGTGTTTATTACTTGGTGAACGATGAGAGTAAAGAAGATATTAATAATGAAGAAATAGATTATGTTTTGTGGTCCAGATCGTGCCTCGTCAAGGCAACTCGAGGCAGTCTTGGAAGAGTCAAAACGTTGTGATCTGTCCAACAAAAAGTTCATCTTTTCCTTGCCACTGTGTATCAACTTGTATCAACTTGTTGACAGGTGCTCTGTCAGGTTCAGGCTGGGTGTTTGTAAAAGCACTTTGTGACAACCGTGTGGTAAAAAAGTGCTTAATAAAATAATGTTTGATCTATTGATTGATCCAACCTAGCCATTCTGCTTTTTAAACGCTACGCCATTAAAACAGTACCAAGGAAAACACATTCACTGGCAAAAATAGCCATTGTTGTTGTTACTGGTGTTCTACCTACAACACAGTGTCAGAACGACCTTGTTCGACACCAACCCCGGAGTGGATTTGCACCGCCCCACAGGAGACCTCCGGGCATTGTCATGTCTTCACATTGTGCTCTGTGCACCACCCTGTCCTGCCTTTGACTACAGGAAGAGAACCTGTATTTTACAGTCCAGTTTCCTGTCCTGGCTGTGACCTTGAGGCAAGACTTGGATGGATGTAGCCATGTAATTGGGCCACACAGTTTAAGCCTTAACGAGGAGACATTTTAGTCTATTGATGCTCTTAGTCTATATTCACGTCGAAAGAAATTTCCCTCAAATCAATGTCGATGACATCGCCCCTACTTAAATGCTTAAGTCTTTTTAAGGCTTTTCAGTTCTACGTAGCTGCTTAATGTGTGTGAGGCTTCATGTAAACATAAGTAAATGTTAAAGAAATTTCTAAAAGGATAGCACAGATATTGCCACCAAAATAACTGGTTGATGTTTCAGTTATACAATAAATAAAGTTATTTTTAAACCAATGGAACAGGAAAAAAGTGTACTTAATGGGTACAATAGAAGGCCTGGCCACCCAGACATATTAAACTCAAGATGGAATGACGTAAAGCCAACTCGCTCACAATACAGTCAACTTAGGAGGGTGATCCAACTTTACATAGCTGAACTTGCTAGGGACATCAAACAGTTTCTTGTTTAGATTACATTTTTTTCTTCTAATCTTATATTAAGATTTTTAAATCTCTATAAACTATTAAAAAATATATATTTCACAATTTGCAACAAATGTACCTACAAATTGTAATTCAATCATTTCACACTAGATATAAAACACGTTCCAACTATACTATCAAATCAAGTTTCAACTATAACCAGTCACTATTCCTAAAAAGAATGTATTATAAAACAACTACTAACAAGCCAGCAACCACAGCCCATTTATTTTGGATAAACATATGTTCTTGTTGTTTAAATATGAAACATCTTGAATGTAAAATAAATCAGTATTTAGGAACAGCTACAGCCAGATAACATTGGATTAAATGCACAACATTTCTTTAGTTATAATATATATTTTTATTAAGGGTATGCTGGTTTTGAAGTATTGTTGCATCATTATTTTTATGTACACACAATAAGGAAAGTGTGCAGAACACATATCTTTCCCAGCTCGGTCAGATTAGATGGAAGTATTATTATTAATTAGTATAATTATTAATTAAGTAAATAACGTGAACAGGTTTAAATGCTTAACACAGGCAATGTATTTGAATGTCTAGTGCTGATTAAAACAAGATAATGCCCTGTTTGTATAAGAGCTGTGTGGGAGAGGTAAAATGAATTCCATGATGTAATTATAATTGACCAATGCCTGTTCTTCTAGGTAAATGGGCTGGTCTCTAAACGTGCGTGGTCGTTCAATCTGTGTGCATTAATATCTTTAAAAAATGTTTTTATCCCCCACACGTCCATAGAGCGACTAAAAAAGACCAGGGGAAATAAATGATTGTGTTATTTAAATAACTCGATTATGTACTTTAATATACACTATACAACAGCAAAGTTATAGAGGAGGAACCAAAGGAAATTTGCATGTCTTCTGCATTTCACAACTTTTTACTCAGCCCTCTACGCACTTGTTATTCAGGCTGTGGTCTTTGCTGTGAAAAGCTGTTGGAACATCATTACAGTGCTATTGAGGAAGAAAACATCACCCCTTAATGATGGGATTAGTAGCCAAATCGTGAAAGGGAATACCTACTTCTGCAGGATGAAATGGAAGATAGCAGATGGCAGCTGCTGAAAGCACAGCCATTCCCTTGTGAGAAACACTCCATGGAGCTGAAAGGAGAGTGACCAAAAGGGGGAAGCAGAGAGAGAGAGGGGCGAGACGAAGCAGATGAGGGAGGGGAGGGGGGTTTATCTCCCTCTCATAGAGACAGGTTCCCTAGTCCTCAGAAGGAGGCAGCAGCAGTGGAAGTGGAGGGTTTACAGTCAGCTGCTGCACGGAGGTTCCCGTTGGTTTGTTTGCGTGAGAGTGTTGGATTGATGCAGAGTGCGTGTTAAAGCCAGACGAAGAGCAGCGAGCTGTTGCTGCGGGAGCCTCCTTCCTCTCCGAGAGTGATTTAGCAGCATGGAGACCAAGTCCCTCTTCAGCCTTCATAAAGCCCTGGCTCAGCCAGTCAAGATGTGTATGTTTGATTTTCCTGTCAACATACTGGATGATCTGGTAAGAAAGAGCTCCTTGGTTGTTATTTAATGCGGTTGCAGTGTCTTTGGCTGTCTTTCAGTCTGTCTGTCTGTGAATGTGTGTGAGAGAGATTCAGGGTGCGAGAGAGAGAGTGTTGTGATTGAGATAGGAAAGACATGTTTGTATGCTACAGTATGCTGCCGCTAGAGTGGGCTTCAGCTGTCTAGTGCGTTTGGCTCACATCCAGTACAGAGTTAGGCAACCCTGTGGTGCGCGGCCCTTCTGCATTTTCTTTTTCTCATACGTGTTTAGTCATGCCCACAATTGAATAATAAAATGTGTTTTGCCTCACTGCGTTAGAAACCATTGGTTGTTCGACAGGTCTTTTGATAACATCAGACCCTGATACCTCAGCTCAAATCTGTCAATGATCAGTAGTTAATGTTTGACTATGGTAGCAATGGGGGCACTGAAGGTGTCACATGTTGTCAAGATAAAAAGGAATAGCTGTTTTGAAAAGTTGGGGTTTTTATCTAAGTTTTGGTAATTTGGTTGTTTGTTACAATGTTTATTGATATATGTGTGAGGCGTGTGATATCCCAGCCAGGAGAGAAATGTCTTCATATTGGGGCTGTATTTTGGCCAATGTTTTAGGATTTGAATAAATACAATTTAAACAAAAAGCGTTTGAAGAGAAATCACAAATGAGGTCAAGAAAAAAAACCTTGATGGTGTTCTAAATGTTAAACCAAAGGTTTCTTCGTCCAATATCATACATTTAAATATAATATCTTAGTGAAGGCAGTCAAAAACTGAATGTTTTTGTACTTATGCATACAAATCACATTATTGTGGGAGCACATCTTCCAATATATTAGGCAGTCTGAAAGTGTTGAATACTGACAAACCTGTTTATTTTATTATAATTACCATGGCTACCATAGTAGGTTCAAAGCTGTGTGCTGGAAAACCTTGTTAGGAGGACATTGATGAAGTACAGTGCCTTTGGAAGGTTTTCAGCCCGCTTCACTATTTTTAGATTTGGTTGTATTGTACTCTTAATTCTTAATATATTAACCATATTTTTGCCATCTATACTCAATACCTGATAACAAAAAAGTGGGAAGAAATTGACAAATACATAAACATAAAAAACTGAAGTATCTCATGTGCATAAGTATTCAAAACCATTGTCATGACACTCCAAATTGAGCACAAATTCATCCTGTCTCGATCCATCCTCCGTCCTTGAGGTGTCTCTATTGGAGTCTGCCTATAGGAAATTGTCAATATGGCTCCCGAGATAGAAATGTAAGAAATGAGGCAAGAACAAACTTGGTCAAGACAGGGAACAGGAACCCAAATGGACGCTCAAACAGAGCTTTAGGTTGCCAAAAGACTGGGTCAGGAGTTATGAAAGGATGACCATAGAAAAATAAAGAGAGATATTTCCAGAAAACCGGATCCAGAGCAAACCAGAGCTCAGACTGAGATAAAGATTTCTCCTTCAGCACGATAACGACCCAACTCACGCAGCCTGACAACGTTGGGGTGGCTTTGGGACAAGTCTGTGAATGTCCTTGAGTGGCCCAGCCAAAGCCTACGCGTGAACCGCATTGAACATTTCTGAAAAGTACTGAAGAATGCAGTTCAGCAACAATCCCTGTCCAGCCTTACAGTGCTTGAGAGGATCTACCAGGAATAATATGTTTAACATTTCTAAGAAGAATCAATCTTGTGATTGCTGCTAAAAGGGCTTTTTCAAGACACCGAATCGAGGGTTTGACTCAAAGGGTCTAAGTTGGGAAACCTGTGGTCATACAACCTATTATAATTATCTAATATAAATTACGGAAGTGATTTGATGAATGAATGTGTGTTTTCCTTCATTTTAATCGACTAACACACGTTTAGCACTGGAATGATCACTGCAATCTTGAAATTGATTACGTACTAAAATGTTGGATTGGTAATAATGTCCTTATCACAGTGTCTGTCTTGTTCCACTCCACTAGTAGGAAGCTGTAGTTGCACTGCTTTTGGTTTAATTTCTTATATTGACTATTTCTGCTTTCTGAACCTGTCTACATTTGTCATTACATTAGCCCAGTTGATGTGATGCAAAGACAGAATTACTGTCATCACATATTCTTAGGCATACTTGCTTATAAGTCAATGTTGCCTCACGACTGAAGTTAAACAGGAATATTTCTGGGAATCCCCACCATCACCAGCCAGTGATTTCATTTTCATTTTCATTTTAGTAAAATATGCTTAAAGCTACGTACATGTTTGCCATCGAACGCAGTACATTTCTTCTCTCTTACAAGCTATATACAGGCTTTTTGAAATCACTAGTATTTAGTGGAAGTTAATGTTTCATTGTCCTGTTCCTTTCGTGTTGACACAGCTGATTAAGTAAAGATCCAATAGACTGGGCCTGAGATGGGCACCCAATCTGTGACAGGGGTGGGGACCGAAGAAAGGGGAGGGTGAGCTGTCTGTCCCGGTCCGGTTTCATCCCCAGTGTTAACCCCCTGGTTCTGAGGGAAGCAGTGATGTGGTGGCCTACGTGGACGTGTGGACTGCTGGGAAATGGAGGCTGCTGTCGGACTCAGTCTTTGTACCGGAGTTCTTTAAATACTGTCAGATTCACAGGGGTGGACAGACAGGTAGGGTTCAACTTTGCAACACTTAATATTTTGCTAGGTTTCTACGGCACGTGTCTGTTTCTAAATGACTCTGCAGTTTGTTTTTGTGTGTGTTGTCCTTTTTACGTTCAACATGCGTCTTTGTGTGCCTAATCGTGTGTGCTAATGCACACATTTGAACGTGGCATATTACCCTGTTGCTTGTCTTGGTTTGATGTCACCTTTGTGTGTGTGTTTTCTGCGTGGGTAAGCGGTCGTAGAATTATCCTGAGGACCTTCCCAGGGGTCAACAACACAACAACAGGTGCTTATAAAGGCCAGGGTTTCCTCTGCATTATCCTTCCCAGATAATCAGTATGATCACAACTGTAGCATTCATTTTCCATCCTCTGAATAGCTTGTTTATGTTTCACGGTCAAGCAGTCTGTTTGTTGATCAAAAGCTTAGTTGTTCTGTGGTCAGAGTCTGTTAGCCCACAGGGACTTGTTAAGAGAGCTGTGGTCAAGGACTGAACTTTCGTAACACTGACCTAAGACTGAAAACCCCATGTGCTACACTGTTCATCTTATATTTCTGAAATAAAAAACAACTTGATGAATAACAGATTCCAGCTAGTCATAGAGGTCGCCATGTACTGTAGACATGCTGATGACAGTATATCCTTTGTCGAATTCGCAGTAGCGGTACATTTTCATGCCATGGCAACTTTAGAAATGATAGATTGAACGTGTTGGTAGGCCAAATACGTAAAGCAAAACGTTTCACTAACTCCATTATGGTAGAGTGCTGCCTATATTAATGATAAGTGTTTGTGTTGGTTTGTGCGTGTAATTTCTGGATGAGTCACTCTCCTAAGAGAATCGTCAATCATGTTGGTGTATCTGCCAATGTGCAATAGCAGAACAACAGCGCTATTTATTGATTCAAGCAGGGAGCCAGCTACATGTAAGAAGTTGAACTCTCATCCCAGGGCAAAGGGTAGAAGTCTTTTTACTTTTTTTCTTCTTTAGGATGAAAATGTTCTCTCTCCTTTTCCTTTTCGTACCACATTGCATACAGCAGTTCAGGAAAAATGTGTGTGTGAACAATATCAGGACCAATATCTTTGTGCGCTGTTGAACGCTGGAAAATCTGGTTTACTTTTGTGTTAGTAAAACAGGTGGTATTTAAACACATTTAAGTCACTATATCCATTCCTTTTACTTTGAATAGATTGAAAATGGTTGGTTCTGAAGAGATTCCATGTATGTTCAATTTCTGACCGCTAGAGGGGAGTGTTACTCCGGAGGTGTACTTGCGTAATTCACCATTCAATGTCGGAGAGAATATTAACTGCATAAAATGTTCCAATGGTTCATTTAACCAGCGAATCTGTATATGTGAGGTGGTTATATCCAAATTATAAATATTGTAATATTATACTTGCATTGTGAAGTAACCTCTCGTGGGTTCCATAACGTCACATTTTTAAATAAATTTTTATCATATGTTGAATTAACAAAACGGATTTACATTTCTACTGGGGTTTATTCGTTCGATACAGCTTCACAGGACAAATGTATCAGTCTGGAAATGCCTTTTTTCTATACGGTTTCCACGGTGACATAATATAGACGGTGGTTCCCGGACGGATTGTTACAGTAGGAAATGAGGTGGAGCCAAATGAGAAATGAGGAGGAGCCACTGACTGTATGAGAAAGTTTCCGCAACTGAGTCATGCGTCAGGACGCACTGCTCGCGTTTAGGTGTCTGTCTTAGTCCCGTTTTACTGTGTAGGTTCTCCGGTGAAGTCCTTCACACGTATAGCAACTATGGATGTACGACCAGAATAGATTGTCAGATCGTTTGACGTCCCTGCTCGTCCGTGTGGTCAATTTTATGGGGATGCACACCAATGCGCAAAGCACCAACTCCGGAGTCCTGGATGAGATGTTTGATGCTGGAACATGGAAGGTGCGCACTATTTGGGATGGAGTCAAGCTGGAGGTGGGCGAAGAGGAAAGCCCGGTGGTCCTTAGCAGTTTTACACATTTAGACCCTGACCTGCCACTGTTTGAGGTAAGGTACTGAGCCATTGATTTGGCTCATGTTATTATGGTTCAGTAAACTGAACATGGTGGGTGTGGTATCATGCCTGATCATTTGTCTTCACCAAATATATAGGTTTTATATATAGGTTGCTGATCGGAAACTTGTTATGTGTGTCCTGTCACTGACCGTTTACCTACACAAACCCGAACATCAGTTCCATTGAATGTCTCAAAAGAGGAATATGGAATGTCAGATTTACTAATTGGAGAATGGTTTGCAAATTGGTTTGATTTATATTACTCGGTGTTTTGAACAGAAGGAATCAGATGGCACTAAATACAATACATTTGAATTTTAGATGAGTGATTAGTGATGTACATGGCTATTGTAATGGGGTTATTTTTTTACAAATCAAAAAATGTCATGCAAAACATTAGCATTTTTTTGGATATTTTATCCTCATGCAAACCCTGTGTGTAGTTATCTTGCTATAGAATAAAAGCTACTTCTCACCAAGCTTGCAGTACAGAGGGTTGAAACTCAAACGATATGTTATAATTAAAGACTGAATGTTTATTCCTTTATGCATGTACAAACTTGAAGAGGGCAATTTAATCTCCACCCCTGCATGTACTCATTCGCTCTAATTTAATCCTCTTCAGTAACACAATTACCTAAGGCTTAATGCCCTTTACACACTGGACTACGAGTTGGACTACATTCTGCCACCACAATAACAGCCATTCTTCAATTCAGAATGCACAATCCGATGGGATTTAATGGTAGAATTTTCTATAAAAAAATCTCTAGTCAATGTGACATTTGGGCTAATGCCCTTTGATCCCAAATAGCACCTAAAGCCCAACACAGTCATCCTTGAGACAAAATACATTGTGGTACACATACAGTAACAGTACAGCATATCTCATGCTGTGGCACAGGCTTGGCACAATATTGATTGATAGTGTTATGGTCACACTGTCTTCAATTACAGATAGTGGTACTACCAAGGGCAAAGGGAGGATTTAGTGAGTGATGTGGATGATGTCATCCCTCCGCGTGTCCTTAGGCTCCAGTCCATTAGCCATGACGCCTACTCATCCAGCCCTTATATATTCTTGTACTAAACATAATCTATTCTGCCAATGACACAACGGTAATGGGCCCGATCGACAAGACATCTACAACAAGGAGCCTATCGTGGGCTATTAAAAACAAGGGGGAGGAGCTTATCTCTTTAGTGATTAACAAGGTTAAGATTTTAAAATATTTTAGTTCCTATTCATCCAGGAGGATCCAATAATACAAGTGTGGTCTCTGTGGATGACCCAAAAGGTCCTTAGGACTCTAGGCACAGAGGGTTCACTAGGTTACCCTGTGGCGATTGAAACAGACTATTAACCCGTGTTCTCCCTCTGGAGGTTTGACATTGCAGACTGTTTTGCACCGTCTGTGTTTTGGGGTTCCTGACATTAGCTAACGGCAATGGTTGCATGTCAGGGTGATGTTGAAGATACCTTTGTTTGTTGGGTATTTAATCGAAAGACCCGAGTGAGCTCTTTTTGTGATATTGGAGGTGGTTTTGTGGAAACAAATACTGAGACTGAATGGAAAATAAGAGAAGAAAAAAGGGAAACGGACACCGGTTTATGGAGGTTGAATGAGAGAAACAGACAGCATTGGAATGTTTTGTCCCAAAGCCTGGAAAATATCTTTATTTCCAATTTTCCAGGATTAATATTACCAAATGGTTGTCTCTCTATGGTTGACTTTCTAGACTTTTCCAAATATGTTAGGTGGAAATAGCTGATGATGTTTTTACAAAGAACTAATGAAAATCAAAGTGGTATTCTAAATGGTTCTACCATCATTGTGTGTGAGAGGAAGCAGGTGACCTGCACTGGAAGGTCTCTGTTGTTCTGCCCTATTGTCTATTGTGTATTTGTTTACTCTGTCAATCAGAGCAGACATTTCTATATTCCTAAATAGTTGTTCCAGGAGATGGTCAATTTCAAACAAGCTGAAAACAGACTAGCAGTTTGTTACGGTAAAAAACACTGTCAAAACAGAACTGAATTACAATTATAAAAGGACATGGTTATTGTCATGCTACAGTATGAGAATTTGCTGTTATTCTTTATTGTTCCAGATGATATTGTCTATTCAGTTTGGAATAGATCGTTTGCCCAGAAATGACAGTTGTCTGTTGACATTGAGGTAGGGTCATAGTGAATTTAAAAGTCAATAGTTTTTTTGGTCATTGTAGCAACAGACTCCCTCAAGACTATCATATGCTTTTGATCGGACTCAATCTATTAATTCTCCTCAATTATCCTCCTGAAGTTACTCCTAACCAGGAAATAAAAACAGTCGAAAACATTAAATATCCACCACCGGTAATGAAGTACCACAGACACAAAGCTGATTTAATGCGCAGAGCGCATCGATAAGGTTGACTTGGAGATGTGGTCGAAAAGCCAAAGAAGTTCCAAACACTTGAGATTAGAGAGAGGCAAAGGAACAAACAATCTACAATCAAGGTCAAAAAGGTTGAGGGCGAGGAACGCTGGTGTACGTAAATATCTATTGATGATATTTAAAATAGAAAGAAAATCCTTAGTAGTGTGCTCATAGAAACAAAACATTACCTCACAAAGGACAGGTGAACCTGAACTGAATATAATAGGGCAGATAAAGGGGACAAGTGGGCAAAGAAATGGGTAAAACAAATGACAATGTTGAGGGAAGGCAGCTAAACTAAGCGTAGAAAATACAATACAAGAACAGACACTGAAACACACAGAAATTCCTGAAACAAAGAAAACGCCACAATAGAAGATCACCTCACCAATACTTCACAGTGGGGAGTAGGTTCTTTTCTGCATGACCACCCCTCTTTTTGTGCCAATTGACCTGTAGAGCTTGTGGCCTAATAGCTATCTGACACTAGTCTGACCAGATCCAGCATTTAACAAACTATAGGCGCTGATGTTCATGTTAACTTCTTGATTAATCACATTTGGTTTATTACAAATTATATAGGTATCAAAAAATGGAAACCTGATATAATTCTTTATTAATATAAATATCATCTTTTTTTAGTTAAATTGAGTAATGATTTTTTTAACAACCTTTCTGCAGTTACATTTTGGCTTTATCTTATATTTTCATTATATTTCTAATTCTGGAGGGTGACATTAAATTTTTGTTAATGTGCTAATAATTCAGCAGGGCACTGTTGATTTCTTTCATGGGTGGAATTCACCACCATGGAGATGCCCACTCATTGTCAACATGCATTAACAGAGGAAGTCCCCTGAATTACTTTCCAATCTGACGCAGTGCTGCACAGCTTGCAAAAAAGAAACCATTCAAAAGTTGCAGTTCTTGCGGTTGAAGAGTCTTTTCTGATACGCTGATGAACTGTTTGTGTAGTTCTTCCTGTTGTGAGTGTTTTACTTCTTTAGGGCTTTCCAAAAGTTTGCATAAACATTCCACTCTTGACAGCAGTAGATTTTGTCAATGTCTTATATAGGACTGTTTCTTAAGTATATTTTTTCTTTGAAATGCCTAATTTTATTATTAGTGTGTTGTTGAGTAAACCCCTCCAGGTAATCAACTCAAAATCCTAAAGGTTTTATATACAGTAGATATGTAAACACTTTATAACAATTATCACGTACAAATTTTGCACTAATATCCACAGAATATACAAAATGTGTCAACTAAATGCTTGGTGGCGAATATTTTTCTAGTTTACATGAACGTGTGTGTTTGTATTTGAAATTCAGATTACATAAACCCGAAATTGAAACCATGTGTGTCCTTCATACCATGACAGTTATGCATCTAACTATGGATGTCTGTGCCAACTCTATCTGTGATGACTTACCGATGAGTCCGGCTAATAGGTTTATCACTAAAACGAGCTAAAAGGGAAAAGCCTTTCTATATTGTCTTTTCCATGCCCCTACTTATGTTTTGTTCCTGTTCTCATTGAGCTCCCTCTGGTTGTCATGGAAACGTGTTCCCTGGAGGCATGTGAAATGTTTCCTGACTTTTCCATAGTTCCACTCTAAAAAGAACTTTTGTGACAAGGCCAAACTGTATTCAGGGCATCAGTAGGAGTATTATTACTAAATTATTTATTTTACTATTTTTTATTTATTTATATCTGACTGGGACTATTTAGAGTTTTTCAGGGCCTTCTTTTTCTCAACAAAAATTGAGAAAAGGGTTGACTTTTATGACGTTTGTCTTCATAAAGAGAAGCATTCCATTGGGTTTACATTGATAGCCTGACAGTGTTTGTGTGTGTGTTAGCTGATAAGGCCTGCATCCTCAGTCCCTGCCTTTATGCACACATTCAAATATGCTTCACGATGATGTATAACAACATACATGAGCTATTCTCTTTTTGTCAGAGTTAGTATGTATGCAGCATTTCAAATAGAAACTCGGCTGCATTTGAATCTGTGCTATGGTCCATGGTTACCAAGCAAAACAGAGTGGCTGTGTTATTTATGGTAAGATAGTAATAGACCATGACTAACAGCAGATGGGCGTGGGAGGCAATGCTATACATCAGCCCACTGAAACCTCCTTGAGTGTGCTGTGGGCACATAGGTGAAGGCATGTGCTGTGCTAGATTACTGTACCGTCCCGCATTGCTCAGTTGTTAGTGTGTTACAAATGTAATGCCATGGTTGTGGTGGGTTTTGTTTCTCAGTGGGGGAGCAAACTATGTAAGCACCAACATCTATGAACTTACTTAATGTTAGGTGCACTGGATTAAGATGTATGCTAAAAGACTATTATGAGATGGTTTGAGGCGTACTCACTCTGAAAGTATTATGGTATAAACAGGGGATATGCGAAACTGTGTCGTTCCATTCATTTCCACATATATGCATGATACGTAGATGGTGAAGAAATTGTTGTTGGTGATGACGATCAACAACAATCCACTGTTCGGTACAGAGTCCTCGCTCATTGAGCAACTGTTGATATCTTGTTTGGGCTTTACTCAAAGGTTGTTATGCGGTGTATCTGGAAACCTCTGGTGCAACTGTGTCGCTGTGCATTCACAGTCACGCGATTGGTGTGTGTCTTAACGTTACCTGTATAACTATACAGAATACAGTACGAGAATGTAAGAGGGAGCGACAATAAGACACTTCGATCTCTTTGTCTTGTCTAAATGTAGAGCTCAACACAGGAGATCGGAGAGGAGGTCGAGGACGGGGCCGTCTTCACCATCACCCTACGCAAGGTGCAGTTGCACCAGTCGGCCAGTAAGGGGCAGCGGTGGCTGGGCGTGGAGACGGACTCCGCTCTCAGCCTGTACGAGACATGTAAGGTACGCACCATAAAGGCCGGTACTCTGGAGAGGCTGGTGGAGTACATGGTGTCCGCGTTTAGCGGTAACGACTCCACCTACGTCACCATCTTCCTCTGCACCTACCGATCCTTCGCCTCCACGGAGCGGGTGCTGGAGCTCCTGCTGAACAGGTACGGAGGTGACCGTGAGACACGAGCACACCCCCACAAACACACGAAACCAAAAAACAATCGGATCAGTGAGTCACCTCCCTCGTCTGTCCTTTATGTCGTAGGTATGCCAAACTCCAAACTCAGCAGATAGATGAACACAAGACCACGCAGGAGGGCAGCACAGAGCTCAGAAAGTAAGCAAATGTTCCTCGACGTGAGCTGTGCCCGCCAAACGTGTTGCGTTTCGCCTGTTCACGTCCACCTGTCCATCCCCCTTGGTGTCCCACAGCACTGTGTCTTCGATCCTGGGCGCCTGGCTGGACCAGTATTCGGAGGACTTCTGGAGCCCTCCACAATACGGCTGTCTGCACCATCTGATGTCCTACCTGCGTCGACACTTCCCCGGCTCCGACCTGGAGCGCCGCGCGCGCAACCTGCTGGTTCTCTTGCAACGCCGGCAGCAGTGTGAGCCCGACCAAGATGGTGAGCGCGCACGGTTACACCGGCGCTTGGCGCCCTGTTAGCCTCCTGTGTCAAACCGGTGATGTCCGGCCCATTCAGACTCTTATCGTGGTGTTTCCTTTACAGTCGAGCATATTGGCTGTCCCTTTGCCACTCAGGAAGAGAGTGGCTTTGAAGACGAACCGCCTGCCTTGAACTTCCTTTCCTTTGACCCCATCATGGTCGCCGAGCAGTTCACCCTCATGGACGCGGTAAGACATCCCCCTCCCTCTCAGATGCATTGAACGGCTTTATGTCAGTTCCCTTAAATCTCAGCTTGCTCTTTGCGTGCCCTGTCTGACTCTTAACCTTCTCCAACCCCCCCCCCCCACACAAATCTCAACCTGAAGGATCTGTTTAAGAAGGTGGTCCCGTACCACTGTCTGGGGGGCATCTGGTCCCAGCGGGACAAGAAGGGCAAGGAGCACCTCGCCCCAACCATTCGTGCCACCGTAGCCCAGTTCAACTGTGTCGCCAACTGTGTCATCACCACCTGCCTGAGCAACCCGTGTCTGAAGCCCACACAGCGGTCCAGACTGTTGGAGCGCTGGATAGAGGTGGCCAGGGTAAGGCATGATTACACCCAGTGTCTGGCTCAAATTTCTGCAGTTAGGCGGAGTGTCCGCCGATCTGTTCTCACCCTTTTTTCGTCGTCGTTGCTGCTTTCAGGAATGTCGGATCCTGAAGAACTTCTCGTCTCTGAGAGCTATACTCTCTGCACTGCAGTGTAACTCTCTCCATCGTCTCAAGAGGACCTGGGATGAGGTTTCCAGGTAAGACCGGATAAGAAGGGATTGCTGAAGGCTTGGGTGTAAATGGAATGGTTTATTATGTTAAAATAATGGCAGAAATTAATAAAATTTAAATTGATTTTATTTAAATCTAATGGTCTTTGTATTTTTCTTTTGATCTCACCTTTTATGTTATTCTACCGACAGAGAGAATTTCCGAACTTTTCGTGAGCTGTCAGAGATCTTCTCAGATGACAACAACTACTCTCTAAGCCGCGAGCTGCTGGTCAAGGTTGGTCAATCTTTATTTCCATCAATATCTTTATTATTGTTGTGTCATTATTATTATTTGGAATGTTCATTAAAATAAATGGAAAAATATTTTTTATAAATGAATGGATGTTAAACTTGATAAAAGGAAAAGGGGAAACGTGTCAGTTTCCACACTGAAATTTGTTTTCCCATACCAAATTGTTGAAGTTCAGTGCTCTGCCATGATGACTGCATAGATGTGCAAGACAGCATAGATGTGGCCTAGTTGTCCTCTCTAAAACAGATCCACTAGTGCAAGTATCAATGTGTACGTGTTTCAAAAGGACTAAATATGCGTAACTTCGTGTCTGAAGAAGAATGTATGCAGTGGCAGTAGTCGTGTGTATATTTTACTCTTTTAACACGAGGGCTCAGTGCCTGTACCATGATAACAGACAGACCAGAGGAGTATTTGGCAGCAAACATGTTCCGTTAAATTGGATTCCCAGAGGAGAAACATACTTAGCCTGCTTATCTGAATACGTCTCTGTACAAGGAAAATTTCCTTCGCAATTGCAATTCATCTTAAATTACTCTTTAACTGGCAGAGCAGTATTATAATAGTCTGAATTTTTTTTTAAAACATATAGCTTCTCTAACAGAAGTGGATGACCACATTCCTAGACTATCAAGACAAATATGAATGGACCCTGAAATTAGGCCTGGGGTCCTCGCTGACGTATTTAGACATTACTCTTGGCTTTATCGTGAGGGAGGAAGCCTGTACTTGTTCAGAGTGAATCCCTGCTGATGTCATCGGCAGCTGGCAGATACAGATTAGAGCTCCGCCCTGGTAATGCATCATCCTTTAGGGCTTTGCCAAGGTGCAGTCCTGCTTACGTCCAACCCCTTCACTGCTATCGCTCTATCTATCTGAGCCAGCAGGCCCTATTTAGGACCGTAGGTTCTGGTTTCACAGGACAATGGCCTGTTTTCACTCTTAGAAGGACGGTTTTGTCAAAATATTTTTCTTTCTCTCTCCAGGAGGGCACATCTAAATTTGCCACGCTGGAGGTCAACCCCAAACGAGCACAGAGGAGACACCAACAGCAGAGAGACTTAGTGGGTCTTAATGTTTTTATAAGTGTATTCATTTCATGTGAAACACTTTTAACTACTTTACGCAGCTATACTCTAGCACCTTCTAGTGGTAAGATTAGTGATGTTATTTTCTTATCTCGTTCTGTCACAGGGAGTGATGCAGGGGACCATTCCTTACCTGGGCACCTTCCTTACTGACCTGGTCATGATGGACACAGCTATGAAAGACAACACAGAAGTAAAACACTATCTGTCTCTCGATCCTCTGTCCTCTTCTGTCTGAAACAATAAACAGGGAAAAGCAAACATGTCCCAATTGATATATATATACTTTGATTGAGAGGCATACACTTAAAAGTGTATATCATCATTGCTGTCCAAATGTTCCTTCGTAAAATGACACCACACATCTAATTCTTCTTTATTCTCCAATCCAGAGTGGACTCATCAACTTTGAAAAGAGACGAAAGGTAAATGTAGTGAATATGGGATGTGAAATTAGCATAAACGAACAAGCAGATTTGATTGGCTCACTGTCCCCATCGCTCCCTCCTCTCTCTCCGCAGGAGTTTGAGGTGATAGCTCAGATTAAGCTCCTGCAGCTGGCCTCCAATAACTACAGCTTCACCCAGCACAGCCAATTCAGGGAGTGGTTCTCGGCAGTGGAGAGACTAAGTGAGGCGGAGAGGTGAGCAAAGACATATGGAGTTCAATGACACGTAAAATGAACGTTTATCAGCCGTCGGTGTTGTCATTTCCGCGTCTTTTTCTCCTCAGCTACGCTCTGTCCTGTGAGATTGAACCGCTATCAGAGTCAGCCAGCAACACTCTCAGAGCCAAAAAGAACGGAGGCATCATGAAACGCTGGAGCGAGTACGTATAAATCGTCTAAACTGGGGTTCACACTCGTTACCAACATATTGCAGATCTAAAGTAACAATGACCAGGTGATTTACAGCGCACGTCACTAGCATGTCTACTGAAATCCAGTTCTCACACGTCTCCATGTGTTTGCTTCCAGTCGCCAGTTATCTGAGGCCAGCTGCAGTGCTGCAGGACACTCCAAGTCGTTTGACCATTCCAGGCCGTACCAGGGCGGAGACAGTGGAGATGCCCTCAGCGTCACCTCCGCCGGCTCCAGTGGCTCAGACCTCGAGGACGCAAACGCCAGCTTCCTTTCTGACTCGCCGGACACCCACGAGAGAAAGGTGAGAGGAACGTCCGGTGAAGAACATCACGTGAAGAACGCCACCGCCAGATGCAGAAGCATGTCGTCATGTCACACACATCAATCTAGAAATACCGTAGCTCTTCCTGAGGTTGTAGAAGCTCCGCATTATGTCGGCAGATGGTTTTCAACTGGCCTTTTGTAGGTCCCAAGTAATTAGGGCCATGTTAAGTGATCAAGCCCTCTGTTCTTACTCTACCTGTCTGACGTTTGGCTCACTGTGGCTCTGATTCTCTTATTAGACCTCTACATCTTTAGTAAAACATTCCGTCTCTGCTTTGGGGAAAGAGAGCCAGACTTCTGAATCCAACTCAACGGTACTTTACCAGGCTTATGTTATATTCTCGTATCATCGTTTTTCTTACCTCATATCTCAATACTGTCCCTCAACTAGTACCAGAAGTTCACTGTGATTCTTGCACTAGTGCTGCAAAATATCACTGTGGTTTTTACACTAATACTGCAAAATATCACTGTGATTTTTACACTTGTGCTGCAGAATATCACTGTGATTTTTACACTAGTGCTGCAGAATATCACTGTGATTTTTACACTAGTGCTGCAGAATATCACTGTGATTTTTACACTAGTGCTGCAATATATCACTGTGATTTTTGCACTAGTGCTGCAGAATATCACTGTGGTTCAGTTGTAATTATAACTCACATACAGTTGTTTTTCTGCTTTCTTTTTTTATTACAGGAACAAAATAATGCTCTCTGGAGTTTAGATACTTTTAATTAATCTCTTTCTATTTCTGTCTCTCTCTAGTTCTGGGAGTCCACCTCCTTATCGTCTCTAGACACCTCCGGGATGGGTTCTGGTTCGGGCTCCAGCAGTGCCTCCTCGTCCTCTGTGTCATCGTCCACGGCGCTCCAAGGCGCCTCCCGCTCACACAAACGATCTGTCTCAGCAGTGTCCTGCTACTCCAACCTCTCTCTCCCCTTCTACAACCAGCAGGTGGATGACTGCTGCATCATCAGAGTCAGCTTAGATGTGGACAACGGCAACATCTACAAGAGCATCCTGGTAGGACGAAGGAGTTGGAGACTTATAATGAAGTCATAGATGTATTCCTTGTGCTTTTGATTGGTTAGTTGTTGGCAGTGTGCTAGTCTGAGCCAGAACAAGGATTTCAGGCAAATCAGTTTTAAATGTTTTATTATTGTTTTGGTGCAGGTTACTAGTCAAGACAAGACGCCAGCAGTCATTAGAAAGGCCATGATCAAACACAACCTGGAGCAGGAGAAGACAGAGGACTATGAGTTGATGCAAAAAATATCTGACGACAAAGGTAGTGAAATTATCAACTTGAATGCCTAGATCTTTTATCGTGTCCGCATTTATATTTTACTTAAATTAATTAATTAAATACTATGAATGTTTTTTTTAATAAAAATGAATTCCTCTCACCACATAGAGCTGCGGATCCCAGACAACGCCAACGTTTTCTATGCCATGAACTCTACCGCCAATTATGACTTTGTGCTGAAGAAACGCGGCTCGTCCAAAACAGGCCGGGCCAAGAGTGTAGCCAGCTCCACCCTGCCACGGATGAAGCAGAAAGGCCTGAAAATCGCTAAAGGCATCTTCTGAGGACGCGGTTCCCAGATCCCTGGGGACAGTCTTGTTGGATTAAGGCCTTTATATTCATTCAAGCTTAAGGCTTTGAGAACTACACTAAAGACAGAGTCCAGTGGAAAACAAGAACTTGTCATGTCTGCATGTATCAGAAGCAGGCAAAAACTGGAGAAGCACTTTCCTGTACCAACGCAGTTGTCCAGAGCAGTCTGAAGAGGCCGACGCCTCCGTCGCTCAGGCCTTGATGAAGACACGCTTTCCAATGTGCTGGTCCTGACCCTGTGTGCCTGAGTATATTGTATCAGTGGTGTTTACAAACGGAATACTATAGTGTATAATGTACATATTGCCACATTGTACACTCCCCGACACAGTACACAGGAAGCCATGTCACTGAGACAGTTTACTCTCCTGAGACCTGGTGTGCTATCCTGGTGGGTGAGTCCACCTTGAATAGGCGGGAAAGAGCTCCATCGGCAAAGGTTTTATTGCAGAAGCCGCCATTTTAAAATGTACACTACCGTTCAACAGTCTCGGGGTCATTGCGAAGGTTTCTTTATTTTAAAAAAAAACGTGGCCATTTTGTCCTTCAAACTTGACTTTCGTCAAAGAACCCTCAATTTGCAGCAATTACATCATTGCAGACTCTCAAGTTGGACATCATTTTGCTTTTCTTTTGAAAATAAGGACATATTTAAGTGATCCCAAAGTTTTAAAATATTCTGAAATAGATAATAGAACATTTCGGCGGTCATGAAAGTGCTTAAAATGCTTAACAAAAATATTTGAATATATAAAGACAGAAATAAACTATTAGCATTATTTTACAATGGACCTTTATGGTTGACAGTGTTAACATTACAGTTAGGCCTTTTACGGGCTATTTTTACTTTGCTATGCTGCTGCTTAATGTACATTTCATAGGTCAAAAAGAAACCTCTATTACAAGAAAGCATTTGGTAAGGACAGGCAGGACTTTGAAACTCCCCTGTGACTGTATAGGCTCTAATTTTATCAGCGTTCCCTGCTCTCTGCAGAAAGAAAAACAATGGTTTTACATTCCAATACTAATGGTGGGAATTTCTGTGTATAATCTCTGACTGCCTGATGACTGTCCTCATCGCTGCCCAAGTGATGACACAACCAATCAGATTCTCACACTCATAACAGTGGAAAAGTCGGCCAAAAAAGTGACATTGCCATAGACATAGCCTTTGTTGCTCAGTGCTTAATGCCCCGGTCCCAGTCATTTTAAATGGCACTTTAATCATTTACATTCTAGCCATGATGAGACCATAGGGGAATGAAACATTTTAAACCCCCTCCCATGATGTCAGCTATCCAGATCACTTGTTTCCATGGCTTGGATGAGGCGAAGAAGATGCATTGTTTTACTGAACATAGATGGTTATTATTATTTCTCAAATCTGCTGTGATTTGTTTCCTTACACTGTGATCGGGTCTGTGCCTTTCTCTGCTAAAGCGCCATTCTACGCTGAACACTGTGAACACAGAGGACCTTTCAGGTCTTGAAGAGAAGATGACATCTGGTTTACCTCTGTGTGTGCCAAAGTGATTGGTTGGGTGGGGTTGTGTCACTTTTAAAAGACAATTTTTGTTAAATTCGTCATTGACTGTTGCTTCCCGTGGAGATGTGCATTTCAGTGTTGTGTTCTGAACACTAAAACAGCATTTTCAGATGCATTGTTCAAGATAAGTGGTAACAGAGGTTTACAATGGTGTACTGTATCTGGATCCT
This sequence comes from Dallia pectoralis, assembly GCA_029465975.1. Lineage (NCBI taxonomy): Eukaryota > Metazoa > Chordata > Actinopteri > Esociformes > Umbridae > Dallia > Dallia pectoralis. The sequence goes on from CM055750.1 coordinate 9,828,263, forward strand.
TTACCTATAAAAAAAGCGTTGTTATTAGACGTACTGCGGGAAAAAAGCTGTTCTGTACATTTATGCTTCACGTAACTGTCAGTATCTACGACCACTTGACTCATTTCTGATTTACTGGAGCTCGCTTTGTTTTATCTCGATTGACTGGTCCTATTTTGTAGAAGAAATGTGCAGTATCTGTTGCCATTACCACATTGTTGTAACCTTTAACATTTAACACCTTTGTATCCATTTGCAATGTCTTGTCTCTCATGTTTTTCTATTGTTAATTATTTAATAACAACAATATTAAGGTGTCATACAGAATTGTCTTTGTATGTCTGATTAACTGGCATTATTTATTGATTTGTAAATACAACTGTTGTGCCTCTAATGTAATTATATATGAATATATATATAGGCTGCCCATGTATATACAAATAAACAAAATACATTCTCATTTAAACGTATTATTTGGGTGTAAAGTAAGTAAATCAGGTGAGAACTAGATGATGGCTCCTACCTTGGCGGGTGAATACTTTGAAGCTCTCATACAATGAATTACAGAGATCATAACAGTTCTGTGCTGTTGCCCACACCAACATGCAAATTGGCCCGTTGGGAAAATGAGACACCACATCTGGAATGTCATAAAAATATATGCAAAAAACCGTACCTATTTCCGCATTTACTTTGTACGAATAGTGCAAAGAAAACGTATACATAAAATGTACATTATTATACAAACTTGTAAAGGCTCCTAAAAGATGACATCACATTTCACACACTGCGCATGCGTCTCACCTGGGCGGATCATCTCGCTGCGCATGCGTCTCACCTGGGCGGGTCATCTCAGTTATTATTACGTTTCAACATGGCGCTTAGTAAAACGTTTGGACAGAAACCTGTCAAATTTCAGCTTGAAGAAGATGGGGATTACTATATGATTGGATCGGAGGTTAGTGTTGTCATTTGTTATAGACACGTTTTATTTTAAAATACGTCATTTACTCTTAATTTAGCAGTTGGGTTGCTGCTACCTGGCTGTACCAGTTTACCTGTACTGTACAGTAAACGACTGATCTTAACTAAACTAGCTACGTGCACACGTTCTCAATGTGTCTTCATATATTTTTAGGTTGGTAATTACTTGCGTATGTTCAGAGGTTCCCTGTATAAGAGATACCCCTCTCTATGGAGGAAATTGGCATCAGTGGAGGAGCGGAAGAAGATAGTGGAATCATCACATGGTTAGTAACTATAGCTCACATTATTTATTAGTTTAGCTTACTATTAGTTTAGCTTATAAGGAAACCAATATGTAAGGCCAGCTATTGTAATTGGGGTTGCGTTGCTAAACATTTTTCCCCCATTTCTATCAGATCATGGTTACACATCCTTAGCAACCAGTGTGACTCTTCTGAAGGCATTAGAGGTCGAGGAGATATTTGAAGGAAACGATGAGAAGTACAAAGCTATCTCTATCAACACAGAGCCCCCAGCCTACCTCAGGTAGTCACATCACTGCCTTTTCCAAATCCGTCTGGTTTTAGTATTGCTCTGCTGTTATATATTGTCTTTGTGTCTCACTGTGTCTGGTCTTTGCCAAAAGGGAGCAGAAAGGTAAAAGGAATACCCAGTGGGTCCCCACGTTGCCAAACAGTTCCCATCACCTGGATGCCGTGCCCTGCTCCACCACTATTAACCGGACACGCTTAGGCCGAGACAAGAAGAGGACCTTCCCTCTCTGGTGAGCCTGAAAGAAACACTCTTATAACAGATCACTCTGATGTAGAAGCATATCCTAATCAAACAGAATATAAACCAAACTGTGTGTGATTTGTGTGACCCTTCTCCTATGCACAGCTTCGATGACCACGATCCTGCCGTGATCCATGAGAACGCTACTCAGTCTGAGGTTTTGGTTCCAATCCGACTGGACATGGAGATAGAGGGGCAAAAGCTCAGAGATGCTTTTACCTGGAATATGAACGGTACGGTGGCCTTGTTGCTCTTGTCATGTAAAACTGGTGTCCATTTTGTAGATCTTTAGAACAAATGATTGCGACATGACGACGTTCTTGTATTCTGTCCAGCCGCCTTTCCTTCTCAGTCCTGGTTCAAGTCCTCATGCCATACATGCTATTGTTCCCCAGAGAAGCTCATGACTCCAGAGATGTTTGCAGAGATCCTGTGTGACGACTTGGACCTGAACCCACTGGCCTTCGTCCCTGCCATTGCCTCAGCCATCCGGCAGCAGATTGAGTCATATCCCACAGACAGCATCCTGGATGAGCAGACCGACCAACGAGTAATCGTAAAGGTACAACCAAGACGTTTAGATTGCATTCACCGCAGGCAACGGAATGTGCCACAAGACTAGAGTCTGATAATTAAAAGCTTCATTTTTAGAAGTAGAGTAATAGTTTCCTGGTTCCTCAAACAGAGTTGTAATTGGTGTCGTTAGTTTTCATTTCGTGTCAGGTATTTTTTTTCTCCAATTGGTAGGTTGGTCTAGCAGCCAGCTTACAACTATTAGTAATTCTTGTCACATTTTGGACGGAGTGTCTCCATTGTTTTTGTTAGTCTATTGTTCTGCAAAATTAGAAGATCCCCAATATGTTATTTAATCTCCACTGTCAAGAAGGGATGTCCAGTTCGATTGGGCTGATGCTGTGTGTATGGATGTCTCCACAAAAACCCACAAACTTGTCTGGCCTTGCATAATAATAAGTTGATTTTTTGTATCCCTGGTTTAGACAATTGGTGTACCAATCTGCAGTGAAGTAGATTTTTCAACTAAAATATATTTACCAAACCAAGGGCAGAAATCAGATCTGTAACGCACATATGTCTGAATACCCTAATGGACACTTGAATCATGTTTGTTATGTTTACCACAAGCTAAACATCCATGTCGGGAACATCTCACTGGTGGACCAGTTTGAGTGGGATATGTCAGAGAGGGAGAACTCTCCTGAGAAGTTTGCCCTGAAATTGTGTTCAGAGCTTGGCCTCGGGGGAGAGTTTGTCACCACCATCGCCTACAGCATCCGAGGACAACTTAGTTGGCACCAGAGGACATACGCTTTCAGGTACACAATACCCTGTTGTCAGGACAACCATGGAACATCAGGATGTTGTCATGGTCCCCCAGGCTGATGGCTATAGACTGATGCTCCAACTGTTTACCAACTCGTATATATGGCATAGCTGGCAGAGCAAATATTCAGGTTCGTCAATCGCCGAGCACTGATCTGACTCTGAAAGGTTTTCGATTTGGGTAAAATGTTAGACGTCTGGGTTCTATGAAGCCCGATTGCGAAAGAGCTTAGGAATTGGGTTCAAATAAACTACCCAGTCAGAATCAATGACCTCCACCTCTGTTGGGCTCAAATACAAAAATATCTGTTGCAACAACATCATTTTGTCTGGCTGTCTAATAGTTGTGTAAGTCGTTGGTTATGTTTGTCTGTCTGCAGTGAGAACCCACTTCCCACTGTGGAGATAGCCATCCGAAACACAGGTGAAGCCGACCAATGGTGCCCTCTGCTGGAGACACTGACAGACGCAGAGATGGAGAAGAAGATCAGAGACCAGGATCGAAACACGCGGTGGGTGGTGCTGGTCTAATGTCCTTCAAGTATACCACATGAGCTATCTTACCCTCATCTTTTAAAAACACGAGAGATGGTAACAGGAAATTGCATTTCATTGCAGGCGCATGAGGAGACTGGCTAACACAGCACCAGCATGGTAGGTAATGGAACCCAAGGACAGACGGTAGGCTCTGAAGTGCTGGACAAACGGGATTTGCTACGTGAACAGTATTAACACAAACATTCCTTGAGCCTGTTTAGCGGAGCAGGTCTTTACCAGACACCTGTGTTCTACAGTCTGACACCCATCCACCTGCAATGTGTTTACACGAGCAAAGCTCTACCAAAATGACAATGTATTCCCTCATCTTGCCCTGTGTGGTGAACCTGTTCCTACTCTGACCACTGACTCGTCTGTTCATCCCCAGAGAGTAGAGGGGGTAAAGAAACACAGGAAAAAAAACAAGAGAATATTGTTATGTTGTATTTGTCTTTTTGTACATTTGAATTATTCCTATGAAAATAAAATGTCAATGATCTTGTTGTGTTGCCTTGTCGTTGTTTTGCAAAATACATTACGTGGCATTCTTTGAATGGAATTAAACCACTGTGACCATGCAAGTCCATGAAAGGTTAGCAAACACATTTCGTGTCATATGATTGTTTGGTATATTATACAGCCTTTAGACTTGGCATGATTTGTGCATGCGTTCCACAACCAGCACAACGCAGTTGTTGGTGATACTAAGCTAATTCTATTTTGCGCCAGTGCTTTAAACCACAAAGGCAATAGTGGAAAAGTGCAGACAATGCAGGTTCCCTGGGTAAAAGGATTTCAGATAGTTGGCAGATTTTAGTCCAGTAGCACCACAGGGCCTTCCATTGACCGCGACAGAGATGAAGAGCTATGAAGACGCAATAAGAACGTGGTCTGCATCTGTTTGCTGTTTCAACTCGCAAGTGTGCCATTAGTACCACAGCCAGAGACTCATTTGGTAGTGGAAAGGTCACGTTGCTCTTCAGCCTCTGATTGCATCAGACAGGCCCGGAACAAGATGAGAACGAAGCACTACGGTGTCTCACAGTGGACCCACTGGATTGTAAATGTGATGTGTTCCCTCTGAGGTGTAAATTCTGTGCACCGCAGCCGAACAGACCCTGGTTTCTTCAGTGGGTGAATGGGGTCAGACGGTACCCGTTCTACTGACCCTGGTCATGGGGCTCTCCGTCTGCACCACGGTCCTGCCAGAGATCTGCAGCTGGATCCTCAGTAAGAGGGGAGTAGCCGGGGTCTTCCTCTGGGGTGTCGAACACGGTTCGACTGCAACAACAACAAACAAGTGTGCAGCAACCGACATTTATGTAACATCAGGCATATGCCAAAGTGACAATGAAACATTAATGTAACATCAGGCATATGCCAAAGTGACAATGAAACATTAATGTAACATCAGGCATATGCCAAGGTGACAATGAAACATTAATGTAACATCAGGCATATGCCAAAGTGACAATGAAACATTAATGTAACATCAGGCATATGCCAAAGTGACAATGAAACATTAATGTAACATCAGGCATATGCCAAGGTGACAATGAAACATTAATGTAACATCAGGCATATGCCAAAGTGACAATGAAACATTAATGTAACATCAGGCATATGCCAAAGTGACAATGAAACATTAATGTAACATCAGGCATATGCCAAAGTGACAATGAAACATTAATGTAACATCAGGCATATGCCAAAGTGACAATGAAACATTTATGTAACATCAGGCATATGCCAAAGTGAAAATGAAACAGACACATTAATGTAACATCAGGCATATGCCAAAGTGACAATGAAACATTTATGTAACATCAGGCATATGCCAAAGTGAAAATGAAACATTAATGTAACATCAGGCATATGCCAAAGTGAAAATGAAACAGACACATTAATGTAACATCAGGCATATGCCAAAGTGACAATGAAACATTTATGTAACATCAGGCATATGCCAAGGTCACAATGAAACATTAATGTAACATCAGGCATATGCCAAAGTGAAAATGAAACAGACACATTAATGTAACATCAGGCATATGCCAAAGTGACAATGAAACATTTATGTAACATCAGGCATATGCCAATGTCACAATGAAACATTTATGTAACATCAGGCATATGCCAAGGTCACAATGAAACATTAGACACATTAATGTAACATCAGGCATATGACAAAGTGACAATGAAATATTAATGTAACATCAGGCATATGCCAAAGTGACAATGAAACATTAGAAACATGTGTTTAACAACAGGTGGACGCCAGTGAGAATTTGTAAACAATAGAAACATGAAACATTAGTGCTACTGAATACTCACAGCAGTTCCGGGGTTATCAGGAGCTTCCTGCCTCCTGGCTGGTTTGGAAACACATCCTCAAGAAAGTAGTAGATGTGTCCAACTCCAATCCCTGAGACGAAGGAGCAAACGATACCATTTACAGTGAATAGCATGACGTGACAACAGCAATGCACTTGGCATGACCAATTAACTTGTTCAACATTAAGGGACTGAGAGGCAATGTTCTGATGGACAAATAATTAATACACTGGACACAGTCATATGTCATGTTATGTACATACAACACACCATGCTGCCAGTCTGGTTAAAGTAGGGCAAACCAATGATCCGACAAATTTGTATTTTGTCCAATAACATCATCTTTTCATTAGGATTGCGAAAGAACAGTGAATTTTAAATAATTAGGCTTCCTGTGTTTGCTTCCGTATAGGGGCAGTCTAATGTGAGACAGATAACATACTGTACCTAGAAGGTCAACAACAATGGAGTTGCCAAGCAACAATGAAAATCCCATGAGCACCCAGGGTAGAAATGGTGCCTGGAAGTTCAGAAGGCCGAAGAAGTTCATGCGTATGTATGGATTCCTCCTACTCCACACATACACCAACATGATTGTGAATGCCTGGCCCAGGAAGAATAAATTGGCAAAGAGGCCAAACAACTGCGTAGAGGTTTAAGTTAAAGACATAAGTCAAAACATATGCAGGATAACTTCCAATAGCAAAAGTTACATTAACCAGAAATTAATTTCAGTTTGCTAAAAACTCATGGAAAACCATGAAATGAAATGCAGTCTAACACAGTTACAGCTGAATATTCCCTATATCATTGCATTACAGCAGAAGTTATGCCTGCGATTCATAATAACTGCTGGATGTCAGGTTACATTGTCAGTTGTAATGTAAAGGATACAGTCATGAGGACACCACCGAACAGGAACATAAATATGAAATCTGCAGTGCGACCTCTGAAAGACCCCTCCTCCAGCATTCGGCAATATCGATATCTGTTCGTTTAGTCAAGGAAAGGAAACACGATAACAAAACAAAAAATGCTGTTTCTTACACCAGGGAAAAAAGGTTAAGGAAAATATACTTACACTGATGAGTCAAAACATAAATGACCACCATGCTAATGTGCTGCCATCCGTGTGCTACCAAAACAGCCCCGACCCGCCATAGCATGGCGTTTACAAGACCCCTGATGGTTTCCTGTGGTATCTGGTACAAGGACATCAGCAGCAGACTCTGCTGGAATCTGCTGCTGCTGCCTGTGGTATCTGGTACAAGGACATCAGCAGCAGATTCCAGCAGAGTCCTGTAGGTTCGTGTGAATCCGACTTGTTGGTCCAGCATATCCCACACATGCTCGGTCAGATTGGGTGGACCATGCCTACTTGAGGAACCTAATGCAGGGTGCATTCTCCTGCTGAAAGAGGCCACTGGCACCAGGTAATTACATTTACCATAAAGGGGTGTACCTGGTCTGGAACGATGTTTAGATAGGTGCCACGTGTCAAATTGACAACCACATATGCCTTGCCGTTTCAAAGATGCTCTGACCCAGTCGTCTGGCTAAAAGTATATAAGTGAACATGCTCTATGTTTAGAAAATATGAGCGAAGGGTTAAGATCACAAATATTTTTTTAAGATAAGAGTGTACTCTCAACTCTCACTAATTTATTTTACTGTAGGAACCAGAGGAAATCGGTCAGGAGATTAAATCCTGGTTGCTGTTGGGAAGATGCATGTGCATTTGGAGCTATTGGTGTTATTTCCAGACCATCACTACACAAATTATTTATTTCAGTTTTAGGATAGGATGCCAAATGTTTTTGTACAGTTTTAGGATAGGATGCCAAATGTTTTTGTACAGTTTTAGGATAGGATGCCAAATGTTTTTGTACAGTTTTAGGATAGGATGCCAAATGTTTTTGTACAGTTTTAGGATAGGATGCCAAATGTTTTTGTACAGTTTTAGGATAGGATGCCAAATGTTTTTGTACAGTTTTAGGATAGGATGCCAAATGTTTTTGTACAGTTTTAGGATAGGATGCCAAATGTTTTTGTACAGTTTTAGGATAGGATGCCAAATGTTTTTGTACAGTTTTAGGATAGGATGCCAAATGTTTTGTACAGCTTGTGATAGATTGCAAAATGTTTTGTACAGCTTGTGATAGATTGCAAAATGTTTTGTACAGCTTGTGATAGAATGCCAAATGTTTTGTACAGCTTGTGACTACTGTTCTTGGCTAGTTTAAATGTCTATATGTGTGTGTGTGTGTGTGTGTGTGTGTGTGTGTGTGTGTGTGTGTGTGTGTGTGTGTGTGTAACAGCTGTAGGAGACCTTGGATCCAGTGGATTTATCTTTATAAATATTGATCAATAACATAAATAATACAAAATCTTATGGAAATGTTATGGAAAGGATACAGAAAGATGATATTGAACAAAAAACTGAAGCCAAGTGAGCCAAAAAAGAGGAAGTTGGTGATTAGACGCCATATCTGCAAAACAGAGTGGGATAATCCAAGTAACATGTATATCACCATTTAATACATTGAGATTATCCGAGGTTTTCTCTTACCTGATATCTTCTAATGATCAGGTCAGGGTTGAAATAAAGCTGAAATGGGGTGATGACCTCCAGTTGCTCCAATGGGAAAAAAACAGGCAATGTTTGAATCCATTAGAAATGTCAGTCGTTATACACTTTATATAAATCCTAGAGTAACTTAATAGTACACATCATGATTTAACTTGTCAATACAACTATGTACACAGTTAACCGGAACATGCACAATTTGTTCTGTGTTGTTGACCGCAGGACTGCAGTTTGATAGCCAGGACCCCTGTTGTCGCCTGTCGCTTACCACCGCAGCTGTTGTCAACACGCACGCCGTCGTGTACGCCCTGGTGACGGACGGAATCTGGAAATACTCCTGGGTGAAGCTTTGAGCCATGGTCTAGAGAAACTCGTTTACGCATATGACGCCTGTGATGCATCTGTATTGATCCGTTAGGACCTCGTACAACAGCGACGTACCTTTAAAGAGCAATATAACACTGTTAGACGTGGGCTGGGTGCCTCGGGTGGGTGGAGACTTCGTATGAGGACCAATGGAATTGTCGACAATGCGCAAACTCAGATCATCCAGGTCTGTGTTAGTAAATTAGCCTCAAGACTTTCATACATCGGATCAAGTGCATGGGTTAATTTTAGTAGGCTATTTGGTCCGCCCCCTGTATCTGGACAACTGTACACATGTTCAGTTATGTGACCATATAATCAAGAAGAGCCCATCACTTCCAACTGGCATTAGACAGCCACATGGGAAAACTGGTATGTTTTCTTGACCCCAGATTTTTTTGGATTGGCAAAGTAAAAAACTATCGACAAGGTTTTTTTTTGGCCTTATGAGTTCATAGTTTGTCTTGTGATTGCATTCCTGGATATTGTCACAGTACGAGTTGCCCACTCTATACAACTACTGCAATCTCTAAAACACAGAATAAATCTCTTGTATAATATGGAGATCTTGCCAAGTCATTTTGCTTGAATTAGAAGTTGAATAATTATAGCTCTAATAATACATTTTACTTTCTCAGAAATATATATTATTATTGTATATATTTGTATACTTTTTTATTTTTATTATCCGTACACATCCGTTTTGACCTGACTTTCATGAGAATTACAAGAATGTACAGTTAACATAAGCAGAAATATTTTATTGGTACCAATACATAGTACAGAATTCATATGTTTGTATTTACAAAGTAAATGTGACAACTGGATAGAAAAAGAAAACATGATATGAAAACAAATTTCAACAAATAAAATGTATATTATATAGTACAATGTCCTGGGACAACACATTTAAAAAAAACATTTTTTTGCCAGTTTGAAGCTGTTGGTTTACAATTACAATGAATAAAATAATCGTAATTTCATATTTGACACTTCAGCAGATATATCTATGTCCCGCACTGACAAACTGCAGAAGTCAATTAGCATCATGGCTTAGATTCACATCATAAAGCACCAAGTTCTTTCCATCTTTTTTTCAACTGACTGGGGGCACATTGGCTTGTTAGCTGCAACACCAGAATAAGTTACAGTTATCTTCCGGAAAACTATATGTGACTGTGATAACATGTAAGAGAGAGTCCATGATTGTCAGTGTTTTCTGGTCTTATTAATGTCTGATTCACTTATGCAGTAAATCAGACATTGTCCGTTTTCCCAGACTATTGAACGTAACGGAAACCTGTAAGGCTGGCACAACAGTTGGACAGAGATGGCTTTTAGTGACCTTTCAGTAAAGTAATGACATCTTCTGATTTGTACGAACATAGTACTGCAAGGCATTGCTCCTAATGGAGTGGTGTTCATGATGTTTGATGATGTAAATGAACTCTTCTGCATCTCGTCTATACACTGAGCCAGCCACTATATTTTAAAACCAAAGAGAAACTAAGCAGCTTGTAAAGTACAACACTAGTTGTAATTTTAGTATAGTTAGTAACCTACAACCAGTAGAAACATGTTTTAAGTAGGCCGTAACTGTTTTGGTTTTCCTCAGGTCAAGGCAGTATGGAAACAGCTCAGCTGTGATCAATGCTCAGCTTTCCCACAGCAACGCTTCAATGTGCTGGTGCTCCGAGACATGTAGAGGAAGGTGTTTATGGGAGATGGTTGGTAGACTAACTTGATTAAGGCAATGCCTCGTGTTGGACAATTCTCGCAACAAAAATAATAGCTGCACCTAGAGTCCAAACTCTAAGGAAACATGGGGTATATTCCTGCGAAGAAACTATTTTGCACTCCGTTCAAAGTGTATGGTTGATAAGGAAAAAACAAAAACATTTGAGGAAGAACAAACAAGTGTTAAAATCCGCAGACGTGCAGGTCTTGTTTCTGAAAAAATGCAAAACACTACAATGTTGTATTTGACAAGTCCATAAATGCAGGAGCCTGACTGGATTTGACTTGGATGTAATCTTGAGACAGCAGCATCGCATAACGACTATTCATACCACTTTACAACCAAAGAAATCCGTGCCAATAAACCGAGGATAACCCTGTAGTGAATTCATCTCCACAGGATCAACCTTCCAGTACTGTCTCCCTCGAATGAAGTTGGCATAACCTGTCGGTGAGAAACATCTCGAAATCACCACACTGATTAGCCTATACGATCACAAATCTGAATAGGTGGCACATTCATAACCCATATTACCGTATCGGTCCTGGAAAGCTGCGTCCAGATCAGTGGGAATGCCGTTCCAGTCCTGTATGCTGCGGGGGTGGGCGGAGTCTAAGCGGTTCTCTTTAGGGCTGAACCTCCAGTAGCTGCCTACCTTAAAAATGTACGTGTTGTAGTTGCTCGCTTGGCTGATGAGCAGCGTAGCCTGGATGTTGGAGACAGACAGACCAAGGCTCTGCACAGAGTCAGGACCTGTGATCTGTTTCTCTGCATCAAACATCCAGTAACTTTGACCTGCATAAGAGAGAGAGAGTGAGAGAAGTATTCTGCAGTATATTCCCCTGTCGTGCCACGTGACTACCCATGTCCCTTTTAACATGAATTGCAGAGTTAAGAATCTTCTTGATAATCGAAAGCATAACATAACATACACCTCTAATGCAGTTGTTTCACATCTTTTCTAATTTAAAATATAATTTCCGGTCCGTCTTTATTCACCTTAAAGGCTTATCTTATCATCATGCTTACAAAGCGTGAACAACTTCAGCAAAGGAGTACAATATGATGTTCTCCCACCTTGAAAGAACCAGATATTCCCAGATTGGTCTTCAAAGGCGGCATCAATATGCTCTGGAATCCCCTTCCAATGGCGCGAAGCCAGTGTCGGGTAACCTGGCTCAAGCCTTCCCTCCCGAATGCGCCACACATAGCGTGACTTAAAGAAAAACAACTCTCCGCGAATCATAGACACGGCGTCAAAGTCCGTCTGACAGGCGTCCGGCTAGAGACAGAAAGAAAATCAGGAGAAAATCATATCCATCCTTTCATATCTTGTGTGTTATTACTGTCGGGCTTGAGAACTTCCAAAAAAAATGTGAATAGAAACATTACTACTCACAATACTTTTAATGACTTCATTGACCTCTGTGGTGCTTTGTGGCGGCGGCTGGGTTGGAGGCGGAGCGTGTGGACGAGGGCCATACAGATATTGGATCCCCAGCTTGTCATCCTCACTCAACTCCAGGGGATAGGAGGAGCTATAATACGGGGACATCACCGCACCAGGTTCCAGGGAGTGCTGAAGCCCCAGAACATGGCCGAACTCATGAACTGCCACTTGAAGAAGGTCTGTACCTGCAGTGTAACCATGGAGAATTTCACCCTTCTAAAGAGACACGAGACAACACGGAGCTGACACCAAGTCCTGACTTTACACATTTTACACAGAGTTCAATGTTAACACCCTCTTCGTATTTCCTGCGTCATTCCTGCCGAACAGACTCTCACCCACGTGGTGGCTACTGGTCCATTCTTCATCATAGTCAAAATGAATGTTGCCCTCTCTGTGGGTCTTGGGGAAGAAGGCGTGGGCTAGAATGCCCCCAGGACCGTCAAATGGCAGGTTATCGCCATGCCAGTACCTACAGCACAGAGCCATATAAAAATCACTGTGGCACTCCAGGAAACTCAGTCTGCCATTTGAATACACGTAAACACCTGTGTATACCTGTTGAAGTCGATGACAATGTCTGCCTTCCCACGGATGACCTCGGTGAAGGTTAGTGGTGTCACCTCGCTCCACACCCTCAGTGCTGCCAGGAGGACGTGCCGCACCTCTTCTTTTCCCATCTGCCTGGGTAAGCGAACCACTCTGAGGACGGGAGACACGGTATATACAGGCATCTGGAGCAGAACAAGACCATAGGCTACCATTGGTTGCCTCGTTGGATACCTATGATCTCAGGTGGAGGAGGACCCGTTCCCTGGTCAAACAACCACACCTGAGCTCCAGGGGCTGATCTGACTGCAGCACTGTCCAACATCTGTCCACTCTGGTCAATTTAGTAGGGCTTCAGTAGGGCTTCAGTATTGCTTCAGTAGGGCTTCAGTAGGGCTTCAGTAGGGCTTCAGTAGGGCTTCAGTATTGCTTCAGTATTGCTTCAGTAGGGCTTCAGTAGGGCTTCAGTAGGGCTTCAGTATTGCTTCAGTAGTGCCTCAGTAGTGTTTCAGTAGTGTTTCAACATGTTTATTACGTCAGGTTACATTCTGTGTGGTTTTGACCATGCCATCCTTTTTGCATTGGCATAGTCAAACCTCACTGTCTAGGAGTATCCATCTGAATGTGGTAGTGGTGGAAGTTGAAATTGGGTGGTGTTTGTTACTGAACGTACCAAACTAGACCATACTTAAAATTATTTCTCACCAGTTAGAACCATGTTAAAATAAAGAGGAATCTGGAATTGATTTATTGCCAGGAAACTCACTTCCAGTTAAAATGAGATTAATGTCAGAATTCTGTGGAAAAAGTCAGAATTCTGAGATTAATGTCAGAATTCTGAGAAAAAAGTCAGAATTCTCAGATTAATGTCAGAATTCCAAGAAAAAACTCAGAATTCTGAGATAAAAGTCAGAATTCTGAGAATAAAGTCAGAACTCAAATATTTCTTTCACCAGTGACGCTAATCCTCTTTCGTATGTTGTCATATATAACGTTTTTACTATTTATTTTTAACACAATGCTTTATCAGTGATGAGTTGTACACACTGCGTGCAGCTTTGTGGCTTAAAGTTACCGTTATAGCAACAGTATCAGCCGCCAAACGTAGCTGATCTTGAAATTAATTGTAATCTTGCAATCTTTGAAAAAAACATTGTGCGAAAGAGGCAAGTATGAAAATGTGTCCTCTCACTACTGTAAGTTGTTCTCGATAGGAGTGTCTGCAAAATGACATGAATGGAAATTAATGCCGCCTTTGACCCAACATGTTTCAATATGCTTGAATATGTTTTACCTAACTAAATGTAGACAGCTCATGGGTTCCTCGGATGAATGTGTTCTTTAAGTAGAATTAAACCTCTACATGTTGAGACTCTAGGTCAAATAACATGTATTTTATTAAGCGCCTCAACAGTGCCACCATCTGGCCAATTTGAATAGTTATTTAGAATAATAATCCTTAGAATATCTCCTTACTTGTAGGTGAGGTCAGCTTTTTCCAAGCGCCCCCCAAAAAGCACAAAGCGTTTCTTTCTGTGTCTCCCCACATGGAGGACCTCCTTCGGCGTGGGGTAGTCGGGGACGCCGCAGCGGCGGCGCTTTGAAACTGTGCAGTTAGTTGCCAGTATTACAGGGTCTCTTCTGACCGAGGCTGTGTTTTTAACTGTGTCTTGTTGATGGGCTTCTCTTTTATCTTTCAGAAGATCTGACCACTGACGCCAATCCTTTGAAACAGCAGAGCAGGGTAATTAGGGGACGCTCTCATCAGAGTGACTCAGATGAGTGAATGTAACCATATATATATGTATTTGTTGATAGCACCTCATGGGAATCAAACCCACAACTTTGGCATTGTTAGCATGATGCTCAATCAATTTCACTACCTGCAACAAAATGGTAACTTATTAACAAAAAATATTCAGAGAATTATAGGTTTTGTGCAAAAATAGATCCCAAAGCATTACAGTTATGTTATCGACAAATGTAATGACAATTTCCTTAACATGTCCAATTTTGATTGGGCACGGCGCATTCAACATAATCAGTTAAACATCCTGTTTCAGTCAATTTCCCCAATTTGTACCCAGAGGAACTAAAGTTGCTCATTACCTTAGTTTAAATTAAATAAAGCGTCTCTATGGCATTTTAAAGTTGTACAATTTAAGGCCTTTTACAACGCCTGTGACTGAGGTGTTTTTAGGTGTTTTCAAAACCTCTGATAATTATGTCGGAAAAATGTCTAGTCCTAGTGTATTAACAACAAAATAATGTATCATTCAAGCATATTCTATATGAACAATCGTTTTTTGTTGTGTTAAGGCTGCCCTCCGTGTCTGGCATCCCAGTGCTCTGTGAGGCATTAGAGTGTCTGTGAAATGTTGGGAACAATGCCAGCAGGATTCATGGAATGTGTTCCGGACCTCATAACGAAGGCTCACCCTGAGTGGAGTTCCCATATACAAGGGATGAAACGCTGGATGAATATTTATCTATCTGCAGGCATTTCAACTTGTTGTGCAATTTCTACTTTACGCTAGTATAGTATAGGCTTTCATTCTTACATTGTTTGGTTATATTATGCTTACCCAGATTTTTGATTTTAACACTAGTGTAGGCTTTCTCTCTGACCTAGTTTAGTTATAACATGTCTACTCAACATATACATGTTCAGTGATATAATGACAAGGTCCCATAGCTCTACAGTAGTGGGGCTCTGACCGAGAGGTATTCAAAGAGCAATAACAACATGTTTACACATCCAAAAAGTTTATCCGTCCAAACTTGATGCATGATGCACGATAACGTGGACATTCACGCAGGTTTCAGTATTTCTTGTTAGAACTAATAAAACATAGGAAACTGAAACCTTTTTATATACAGACAATACTGGAGGATGGAGTCTAATTGCATTAGCAGCATTCATGAGTAAGACTAGTTATGATGTGGCACTCGTGACTGAATATTTACATCTTTACTTTCTGATACTATTTGGGTGTTGAGAGTATATGTATACTACTGAGTAAATACACAAATGTTTTTGTTTAATACTATAACAGCATAGAGGATTATACAGATGAGGTGAGAGACAGGTGCCCCACTACCAATTAATCGAATACTTCAGCCGCCATCTGCTAACACCACACAATAGAAAATGTGTCTCACATCCCGTGAGAACTAATACTACAGAACCTTGAGGAACATATGAAGAACAAATTGACAAACTACAGATTAAGCTTTGCAGTTCAGTTACAAACTTCAGATGACATTTCATTACAGCATGTCCATCACAGGTGCAATTCGTTTAGGTGAGTTGAATTAAACCTTGACACCATTGCTTGGAAGGAAGTTTGTCACACTTTGTCATTTATGATCTTGAATTGAGCTTCAAGAGATAGACTTAAACGTTGGAAATTAATTACATTTTAACGCTGCTATTATTGTCCGAAATGATCTAATATTACACATAATTAGTAATGTATAATCAATCAAGTAGACACAAACATGAATTTGGACATGATCAATAAGTATGTGCACTCTAAAACATAAACCAATGCTGGGTATGTAAAGAAAAAACACACATATTCATTATTTTAATTTAGTCCAGTAGGAACCCCACCTTGTGCTTTATAAAAAAGACAACCCAGCTGGTGACCCAATACCTGCATCCCAGTAAGTGGGTCATCAAAACAACCCAGCATTATTAGTGGTGAGTCTGCGTCTGCGCTCTCTCATGTTGGCATGTGGCAAACATGTCTTTATAGACCAGTTATAATCATTGCGTGCCATGCGGAGACAAGAACTCAAACTATTTACCACAAGCCATTCCCAGCGGGACATACAGACATGCCATTGCATAACCAACATATCATATAATTAACAAGGCAGTGTTTTTGGGCAGCCGCTGGTAAAGTTTGTAAATGCAAAAAGTGCGTCATTTTGAAAGATATATACATACACATACATATTTTGTGAAGAAGGGTTTTTTTCTTACTCTCATATTGGCCATCAATTAAAGATGCCACTTCAAGCATTTAGGTGTATAATAATATTAACACTCGAACCAGCCCGAGATTGGAAGAGATTAGTTTTAAGATATTTTCAATTTCTACCAACCACAAAAACTTCAATCGCATGTGTATCGCACATTAACAGTGTCACAACAAATGAAAATCAGAATTGGAAAACTGAATAACAACTAAGCAAACAGTAAAAAGACCTGTCTTGCATAGAAACAAATTATTACCATTTCGCAAGTGGACTGGAATCATTATTACGCTACATTACACTTCCAAGTGGTTAACAATTGCAATATATGGAAATGCACGGATGGATGGATGGTGCATGCTTGCAATACCAATGTAACCTCTAATACTTTCATTAGGAATTAATTTGGTTTAGTGGTGCAACATTCAGAAACACATAAAACAAGTCCCAGTAACCTGCACTCACCGGGTCGGCTTTATTCCTGTCTGCATCTGTCACAGGCGAACACCGCATCACGCATCCGAGGCACAGCAATATAAAGACGCAGGACAGACGGAAAATAGTCCGCGTCACCATGGTCGTCCGGACCCGTGGTGGTCCACAGAGAGACTGGACTAGAATATTGTGAAGCCAAGACGTTACGTCGCAGTGCCACGGTTGTAGTCCTACTACAGGTTTAAATATATTTGTCCTCATTCCGCCAGTACACTTTCTACAGGTCTGAGTAATAGGCTAATAACATCCGTTAACCACGTGACATTTAACCCATGTGTGCTGCATGGATTAAACACATTGTGTTACTCTATTCTAGGCTGTTTACACTTTTAGGATTATTTGATACAAAAACGATTGGTAAAAATGCTATGTAGAATGAACAATGTTTTGCTGAAATTGCAGTGGGTTGCATTCTCAGCAGTATGCATACATGTGTCCCTGTAATAGAAACAGGAGGTAGGACCCCCGCGGGCGTGAAATATTTTTCATCTATTAAAATTGTATTTTATAATAATACAATTGCTAAAAAATATATACATTTTCAATGTACATTTTGAATCAAAACGATAAGTGACAAAACAGTCTATATTTGCATGTTGACACTCTTTGTATGCAAATGGACACATGGAGTCTTGAGCTAAATTGCAACTACATTTGATGAGAAAATTAACCCAATTTAAGAAGTTACCAAAATAATTATACTTGAAAAAAACAGTCGTGATTAACGTCATGTGAAATGACTAAAATTTGAAGGCCAGCCTTCCACGAAGATCGGAAACTCTGGTTTGGTCTATAGGCGTCTGGTAACACATCATGACAAGATCAAAAGATCTACAGGAAGCCCTCAGAAGAATATCTATTGATGCCATGAGTCTGGGAGTGGTTACAAAGCCTGTTCCAGGATATTCTAAGTATATCATTCAACAAATCATCTACAAAAGGTGAAAATGTCATACCACAGGCCATCTACATAGGACAGGATGTCACACCAAATGCTGGATAAGGGAGAAGAACAGGGTGAAATTAAGAATGCTATGGTGAGTGTATGATAGTTCTGTCTTATCACCTGTGGTCAGAAAAGCTATGACACTTTACACAATATCTTTATGTAGTCAGACAAGTTTAAGCCCAACTCAGCAGACTGCTATTCTTGTCTGTCTCATACATAGTACCAGACAATGGTTTGGAAAAAGTTTAATGGTTGTATGTGATTTTTCAGTTCAGATCCCGGACGAGCCCCCATATGTTACCCACCAAGCACCAGAAGACAAGGGGAGGGCATGGCCATAGTATGAAGCCCTTAACATCAATTAAAAGATACACCCAAGCAATGGTTACAAACCTCAAGGAAACGACAGAAATGCCATTTACCACTGGAACATAAAACAATACCCCTGAACCAAACTACAACAAAATAACAATTCTCTAATTTATATAAATTAGCGGCCCTATCTGACTACTCTACCTAACCTTTCTAAACCTGTCTAATACAAAGGGAATGTGACAACCGCCCCTATGGCTATACAAAAGAGTACACTACGTGCCAGGATGTATACCCGACAGCTCACCTAAACGTAGTCCTCCTGCTGCATATAAACAAAACTGTCTCACACATAGCAAACGCAAAACACAAAAAGCAAGCCCCCATGCCGAACATGACAAATCATTACATTAAATATCAGCTGAAGACGTCTCATTGGCCGGGATCGAAAAACAGCGACGAGTAGCAAGAAACCAATCACCCACTTTCACCTGTAGGCTGTTAAAACACGCACGACTGTGAAATCATAGTCCAGGCAATGCAAACAAGCCACTGCTCTGCGGAACGGCCTGTAACACCAATAAAAGTACAACATTTACAGTAGTACAAATCTGAATTTGCAATATTTATAAAATCTAAAAAGGTACATGATGTGTGTGTGTACGTTTGTTTAGATTTGTGTGATTCATGTCTATGTTTACATGTGAAGATCTGAGGTCTTATTCCGGTATAGTGTTTAAGAATAAAAGTTAGGTTATTCAAATTATTATTACAGATCATTAATAATTATAGGTTGTTATTGATGGTTAGGGTTGGAGTCAGGGATTGGAAAATATAGTAAGCCAAATGCTAGTGCGTGTGTGTGTGTGTGTGTGTGTGTGTGTGTGTGTGTGTGTGTGTGTGTGTGTGTGTGTGTGTGTGTGTGTGTGTGTGTGTGTGTGTGTGTGTGTGTGTGTGTGTGTGTGTGTGTGTGTGTGTGTGTGTGTGTGTGTGAGTGAGTGAGTGAGAAAGGAGTAGCCTTACAGAAGTAATGAGGTGAAATCCATAAACTGCAGACAGATAATGTACAGTACAGAAATATGGTAATCACGCTGACTATGGACAGTTGAGCTTGCACACGAACAGGTGTCAGCGCACTGGACTTTGCACTTATTTTCTTCCGTTTTTGTGGAGGTTTCAGTTGACCCTTACGGTGGCTTATTGGTCCCTTGGGTGGCATTCTCTCTCTTATCGCAATGAAGAGAGAATAAAGGTGCAACCACCGCACATGAGGTCTGCAGAGCACTCCAATAGCACATCAGATTACAACTAACGGGCTTGTGATTATTGATTATTAGGAAGGGAATCAATGAGTCAGTAGAAATAAGTGATTTTGCAGACCTCTTCGAAATGCCGTGTAAAATGCAAAATGTGTGTGTGTATGAAACAAACAAAGTGGTCAGAATACAAAGTGCAAGGCTGGGATCTCTGAAATGGACATTTAACGGAGTCATACTGATGTTCATCTGGTGAGTATTTCTGCACCAGAGTAGACAACACTACCTAATATTATGCATAAAATTATTTGCTTTTAGAAATTGTAGCTACCAATAGTCCTTAATAACCAATAGTAAATAATAACCAATCAATGAAAATAATATTTCTAACAATAACTTATTGTTTCATAGCATTATGTTGTTCTGGAACAAGGAATACCAAGAGCATGATTATGTGGTCAGCTCTGTCACTGCAAAGGTCAAGGGAGTGGCGATGACCAGCTTGCCAGACGTTGGTGAAGTTGTATGGGACGTTGTGGATTACAGTGGGCCATCACAGGTATGTGTGCGTGTGTCTCAGTGCATGTTTGTGTGGGAACCTTTATTTTATGGTTGTTTGTTGTAGGAGTAAAATGGGACATTAAACTATTGTATTGGAAACCTATGCATGTGTACATACCATCAAAAAAGACTCACTCTATTACATCTGTTACACATGCACAAACTGTACTTACACATTGATTCTGACACTACGTTATTCTGTTTGCTTGCTTTCTTTAAGGGAAAGAATTCTTTCTTCGTTGTGACCAATGTTATAATTACCAAAAATAAAACGAAAGGAAAATGCCCTGAGGTAGAGTATGATGACCACGTCCAACTTCTGTAAAATATATGTTTTATATAGTTAATGTAGAATATTGAATTAACAGAACACAGTGATCTCATGAAACTGGTTGTATTGCAGATCCCTCAGAATGGAATAATCTGTAAAACAGACAAGGATTGCAAGAAGGGGTTTTGGAATCAGTACAGTCACGGTATAGGGACTACAACTTCTCTCTAAGAATATCAAATGTTATCACTCTGAACACACCTTGCAGTAGGCATAAATAACAGCAAAATGCAAAGTGTAATTATTGAGAAAAAAAATTACAAAATATATATCAAGTAATAGTCGAGGCAGCATGTGCAGTTATACTCAGATATGTAAACAAAGAGGTTTTCAGTTAAGTGCCATGAAATATACTACTATATATACTACTGTCAGAACAAACAACACACAATTCAAGTTATTTTATTCATTAATTGAATTTATTAGTCCCACCTAATGTCGTGGATTAATTTTGGCCTGCTTCTCAATTTAAGTGAATTATTTTTTGGGGTTTTAAAGCATGAACAGTTTCAGTTCTTATCACAACATCTCAATAGGGTTTAGAAAAGTCTTTACAGTGCAGATAGTCTGTAAGGTGCAGGTCAAAGTAGCTATCTTAACTTAATGTTCTGATTTTGGTTTGTTCCGATTATTATTAGTGCTATAGTTGAAATGTAAATGTCTATATTTTGTTTTTCATTAAGGCGTTCAGACTGGAGCATGTGTTAAGTTTGATGAAATGTGGAGAACATGTGAGGTGTCTGCATGGTGTCCCTTAGAGAACAAGAAAAAGCCCCCTAGGTAAATGATTTAACTATTATACATTTTTATTATTGTATTATCAGCATCGGTAAGTATTCATGTGTGCCTGCCTTCCTCATTTTACTGGTCATGTTGATTTTCACTTTTATAAAATAGCAATCAGATTGTTCTTTTGTAAACAATTATTCAAAAAAAGAAATGCTCCTGGAGGATCTGTTAGGGGTTCTTACAACTGAAACAGTGCAAACCACTGTAAGTTCTTCAAAGAACCCTTTAGAATAACTCCTTGGATAACCATTTGAATACATTATGGTTATTACATTTTTTGGGTGTGTTCTTCAAATTGTTTTTGATGAACATCTTAGATGGAGTTATTTGAAATAGCATTACACACTTTTATTCTCAGTCAATTTGTGGTCCCACCACATTTTCAGTCTGAAGGATATTTTTAGAGTCTAGAGGAATCTCACTATGTTGTACTGCATGCTATATTTTAAGTAACATTGTTTCACAATAGTTCTACATTAATTTTGCAATGAAACAATTGAATTAACTGTTTTCACATCCAGGCCAGCTCTCCTGCCATCAGCAGAGAACTTCACTGTCCTAATCAAGAACAGCATTAGATTTCCAAACTTCAACATCATGAGGTGATGTGATTTTAGGGCCATTAAACAACAGTATTTCATTATTTAAACCAATAAAAATAAACAAGCACTTACTGATTAGTAATGTGTGTTTGTTTGACAGAAGGAACATCCTCCCTGAGATGACAGACAGCTACCTAAGAAGATGCCAGTTTAACAGCCGTACAGATCCATGGTGCCCCATCTTCCGCCTTGGTGACATTGTAGAGGAGGCCAGAGAGAACTTCTCAGAGATAGCAGTGGAGGTGAGCTCATGGTGACATTGTAGAGGTCGCCAGAGTGTATCGCTCCTTTACAACCTGCTAATTATTCCAAGTGAATGGGGGAGATTTAAGGCAACTGGCTGACATGTTCAAAAATAGTGGGACAAAATCATCGGATATTTCATTTGGGATATCTGTTCTGCCGAACCTAATTTGACAGCAGACATGATAAAATATCCCACTTCCTCAAAACAACTTTGTTTATAGGTCTTAGCTCTCATGTTAACCCACATACAGATTGCCCTGTGTTTATCCAATGTAACTGAACATTACGATCCTCTATTTATTGCCTTCCCTGTTCGGTTTCCATTGTTAATATCTAATGTGTTTTGCATTTTATCTACATAAGCCAAATATTAGCTTTAGCGTAAAGAAATCAGCTTCCTCTGTGTTTCTCATGTAACAGCTGTGTGGATAGTGGAAGCTATTAGTATTAACACACGATACAGGGGTTTTCTGACAATGTTCAACCTCTGAGCTCCACCAGGGACATGGCAACTTCATGGTTAATGGACATATTGTCAGAAAATCGGTGGTGCCCAAGTAATCTTACGTTTTATAGATCATCTCCACCATGCTTTTTCCACAAAGGGTGGTGTCATCGGAATCCAAATTCGTTGGGATTGTAACCTGGACTGGTTCTTGCAGAACTGTCTTCCCAAATACTCCTTCAGCCGTCTGGATGAAAAGAAAAGCAACAGAACTCTGTACCCCGGTCTAAACTTAAGGTAATTTGTCTGTCCGTGCTCTAATAAAAGGCCATGTCTTAGCAGGGGCCAAATACAATGAGATTATGGAAAGACGTAAATCAATATATTGATCAATACTGGGATATCCGATTGTAAGTGTATGTATCTGTCCAATCCAGACATAACAGCGTAACATTGTTGATTATACTTTCATTACTGTTGGCAGGTTTGCCAGATATAACACAGTGAACGGTGTTGAGGAAAGAACCCTGTTTAAAGCTTTTGGGATCCGGTTCGATGTCATGGTGTTTGGAAAGGTATGGCTCATTTATTCTCAATGTTAAGAAAAACTTAAGAAAAGTATTCCTATTAATGTCCATTCATGCAAGAATCAGAACTATGACAGTGTTGATGTGTCACGTGTTGTTTCAAGGCAGGAAAATTCAGCATTATTCAACTGATCATCTATGTTGGATCAACTTTGTGCTATTACGCACTGGTAAGATGTATTCAAATGCTTATATAACATTTTGAAATTCAACACAAAGACAAAGTAGCTTATTTTACTTTTAAATCTTTTGTTTAGACTACTAAATTCATCGACTGTTTAATTGGAACCAGCTGCTACTCTAAAGAAGTCAGACAAAATTACTCAGAAAAGAAGGTTGAATCTGTCCATGACAGACAGCAGGTAGGATTTGTATGGCATTCCCCACTAGTGATTATACACGCCCTCAAACCCACAGTAACATTTGTGATTGAATTTTGTATGTAAATGTGGAAACATAAAAAAACAATGAGACCGTTGTTCGTCTGTGTTCCAGTGCATTCTCTGTGTCTCGTTTGTGGACGAGAACCATATAGCATTGGTGAAAAGATCCCAGAAGAGAAGTTTACAACAAACTAAGCCCATCTCTATTCACCCACACAAGGTTAACTGCGTTTCCTCTGATCTGGTACCATTCTCAACCTCCTGATGCATTAAAGTTTACCTTTAAGCTCACTTTGTTGTTCCTTTAGTGTTTGCTTTGTACAGTTACTCAGTGAGACACAATAAATTACACAAAAGTGTTGTGGTCTTGTTGCCAGGACGACATGGGCCACCTGCATGCTATGATTGGTGTACTTCAGAAGGAGCTCATCTTAGACCAGCAGCCCCAGGTTCTCCCTGAACGCAGCCATCCTGACTGGTGTCTCTGTGGCTGCTGCCGCCCCACCAACCACCCACAGGAGCAGCTGTGCTGCAGGCAGAGCGTTGGTCGATGCATCACCACCTCCACCCAGTTTGGACAGTTGGTGCTGAGTCGGCCCGTGTTGGAGGCTGTGCTGCTTTACAGGGAGCCACTCTGTGAGCTGACCGAGGGGGAGGGGCTAATCTCAGACCTGCGTCACTGTGCCTACAGACAGTACATTAGCTGGAGGTTCGGGGCTCCGCCCACAGACAGCCTCCCTGTCATGCCAAGTTGTAGTGTGTGGAGAATCAGAGAGGTGTACCCCAGCAAGGATGGAGATTACACTGGCCTGAGTATCAGCAGAACCCACTCTCCCCCATCCACCTCCAACACACGGCTTAGAGAAGAGGAAGAGTCAGTGTTATAGAGAGGGCCCTCAGAGTCCTGTGCAACTCTGTAATGATAAAATTGTTCATTCTGCAAAAAGGGTAACGTTTGCAATCAATCCAAAGATTGTTGCCTGTGGATGTCATGTCGAATTTTCTCACTGTCTAGGGAACATTTACAAGAAACAAATAACTAACGAAATGTCACATTAGATGACTTTTAACTAAACCTGGAGATGAGAATTCTTTCATATTTCTTTGATTGTCTGTTTACGTGTGTTAATCTCTGTTTAATTTTTAATCGTTGTAATGAATAATGTGTAAAAAATAAATCAAATCTTTTGGACTTTTTTATCGTTTCGATTATCAATTGTAGATCTTTAGCGATCCGCGTGGTGCAAAAGGCATACCAGGTGACAGACTCACTTATCAGTTCTGTCACCACCAAGTTGAAGGGCACTGTATTTCTCTCATGGTTACACCGTGGTTACATAGTTATGTTTACAGTGATTTATTGGGGGAGACAAATCATATTTTTCCCAGGATTGGGCCCCCTTGTCACGGATGGAGCGGCGTAGTGCGGTGAAAGCCATGTGCAGAGCCAATAGATCCGTTTAACCAGGTTTATTAAAGACAACCTGAACATAAAACAAACCGAGTACGGCGAAAACACACTAAACTGTGAACTTAAATCAAAGATGCGCACATAGCGACTTACACACAAACATTTAAGAACGACAGCTATATATGTACAAACACTCACCTCTAAAACACAGTGACATGTAACAACAAACAATGCTAAGCAAGGAGTGACTTGCTAGCGACCCCTTTTATCCCCACATAAAGTGACAGATTACTAACAGCTGTGACCACGTGAAAGAGGAAGTAATCACAGCTAGTGAACACAAAAACACGGAAGTGGATCACCGAAATGGAAGTGTAGCAACGCCACCACACCAATCGTGACAGTATCCCCCACTAAAAGGCTAGCTCCCAGATAGCCGAACGAACCAACAAAAACCAGAAGGAGCAACAAGACAGGACCCACAGTTAAACCCAATGGGTTAGTCCATCAGGACGGGTCCAGTCCTGAATAGGCCACGGTAGCCGACCGCCATCTCGAGCGGCTGAGAGGCCGCCAGTTTGAGCGGCTCAGGGTGCGTCGTGGCGGCGGCCATCGTGGGCGACGTGGCGGAGGCCATCGTGGGCGGCGTGGCGGAGGCCATCGTGGGCGGCGTGGCGGAGGCCATCGTGTGCGACGTGGCGGAGGCCATCGTGGGCGACGTGGCGGAGGCCATCGTTAGCGGCGTGGCGGCGGCCATCGTTAGCGGCGTGGCGGCGGCCATCGTGAGCGTCGTCGTGGCGGCGGCCATCGTGAGCGTCGTCGTGGCGGCGGCCATCGTGAGCGTCGTCGTGGCGGCGGCCATCGTGAGCGTCGTCGTGGCGGCGGCCATCGTGAGCGTCGTCGTGGCGGCGGCCATCGTGAGCGTCGTCGTGGCGGCGGCCATCGTGGCGTAGTCGTGGCGGCGGCCATCGTGAGCGTAGTCGTGGCGGCGGCCATCGTGAGCGTCGTCGTGGCGGCGGCCATCGTGAGCGTCGTCGTGGCGGCGGCCATCGTGAGCGTCGTCGTGGCGGCGGCCATCGTGGCGTCGAGCGTGGCGGCGGCCATCGTGAGCGTCGTCGTGGCGCGGCCCTCGTGGGCGGCGATGCGGCAGCCATTGTGGGCGGCGATGCGGCAGCCATTGTGGGCGGCGATGCGGCAGCCATTGTGGGCGGCGATGCGGCAGCCATTGTGGGCGGCGATGCGGCAGCCATTGTGGGCGGCGATGCGGCAGCCATTGTGGGCGGCGATGCGGCAGCCATTGTGGCGGCGATGCGGCAGCCATTGTGGGCGCGATGCGGCAGCCATCTTGAGCGCCGGCGTGACGGCAACAGCCATCTTGAGCGCTGGCGTGACGGCAACAGCCATCTTGAGCGCTGGCGTGACGGCGGGAGCCATCGTGGGACGCTGGCGAGACGGCGGCAGCCATCTTGGGCGCTGGCGGGGACGACGGCAACAGCCATCTTGGGCGCTGTCGGGACAACGGGGACCATCGGGGACGCTGGCGAGACGGCGGCAGCCATCTTGGGCGCTGGCGTGACGACAACAGCCATCTTGGGCGCTGGCGTGACGGCGGGGGCCATCGTGGACGCTGGCGTGACGGCGGCAGCCATCTTGGGCGCTGGCGTGGCGACGGCAGCCATCTTGAGCGCTGGCGTGACCACAACAGCCATCTTGGGCGCTGGCGTGACGACAACAGCCATCTTGGGCGCTGGCGTGACGGCGGGGGCCATCGTGGACGCTGGCGTGACGGCGGCAGCCATCTTGGGCGCTGGCGTGGCGACGGCAGCCATCTCGCGCTGGCGTGACCACAACAGCCATCTTGGGCGCTGGCGTGACGGCAACAGCCATCTTGAGCGCTGGCGGGACGGCGGGAGCCATCGTGGACGCTGGCGAGACGGCGGCAGCCATCTTGGGCGCTGGCGGGGACGGCAGCCATCTTGAGCGCTGGCGGGACGACGGCAGCCATCTTGAGCGCTGGCGTGACGGCAACAGCCATCTTGAGCGCTGGCGGGACGGCGGCAGCCATCTTGAGCGCTGGCGGGACGGCGGCAGCCATCTTGAGCGCTGGCGGGACGACAGGAGCCATCGTGGACGCTGGCGTGACGGCGGCAGCCATCTTGAGCGCTGGCGCGCTGGCGGGGCGGCGGGAGCCATCGTGGACGCTGGCGTGACGGCGGGAGCCATCGTGGGCGCTGGCGTGACGGCGGGAGCCATCGTGGGCGCCGGCGGGACGACGGCAGCCATCTTGGGCGCTGGCGTGACGGCGGGGGCCATCTTGAGCGCTGGCGGGACGACAGGAGCCATCGTGGACGCTGGCGGGACGGCGGCAGCCATCTTGAGCGCTGGCGGGACGACAGGAGCCATCGTGGACGCTGGCGTGACGGCGGCAGCCATCTTGAGCGCTGGCGGGACGGCGGGAGCCATCGTGGACGCTGGCGTGACGGCGGGAGCCATCGTGGGCGCTGGCGTGACGGTGGGAGCCATCGTGGGCGCTGGCGGGACGACGGCAGCCATCTTGGGCGCTGGCGGGACGACAGGAGCCATCGTGGACGCTGGCGTGACGGCGACCATCTCAGGCGCAAGCGTGGTGGCGACCATCTCAGGCGCTGGCTCCTGTAAATCCAGCCCTGTCACGGATGGAGCGGCGTAGTGCGGTGAAAGCCATGTGCAGAGCCAATAGATCCGTTTAACCAGGTTTATTAAAGACAACCTGAACATAAAACAAACCGAGTACGGCGAAAACACACTAAACTGTGAACTTAAATCAAAGATGCGCACATAGCGACTTACACACAAACATTTAAGAACGACAGCTATATATGTACAAACACTCACCTCTAAAACACAGTGACATGTAACAACAAACAATGCTAAGCAAGGAGTGACTTGCTAGCGACCCCTTTTATCCCCACATAAAGTGACAGATTACTAACAGCTGTGACCACGTGAAAGAGGAAGTAATCACAGCTAGTGAACACAAAAACACGGAAGTGGATCACCGAAATGGAAGTGTAGCAACGCCACCACACCAATCGTGACAGTATCCCCCACTAAAGGCTAGCTCCCCAGATAGCGAGCAGACCAACAAAAACCAGAAGGAGCAACAAGACAGGACCCACAGTTAAACCCAATGGGTTAGTCCATCAGGACGGGTCCAGTCCTGAATAGGCCACGGTAGCCGACCGCCATCTCGAGCGGCTGAGAGGCCGCCAGTTTGAGCGGCTCAGGGTGCGTCGTGGCGGCGGCCATCGTGGGCGGCGTGGCGGAGGCCATCGTGGGCGGCGTGGCGGAGGCCATCGTGGGCGACGTGGCGGAGGCCATCGTGTGCGGCGTGGCGGAGGCCATCGTGGGCGGCGTGGCGGAGGCCATCGTTGGCGGCGTGGCGGCGGCCATCGTTGGCGGCGTGGCGGCGGCCATCGTGGCGTCGTCGTGGCGGCGGCCATCGTGGCGTCGTCGTGGCGGCGGCCATCGTGGCGTCGTCGTGGCGGCGGCCATCGTGGCGTCGTCGTGGCGGCGGCCATCGTGGCGTCGTCGTGGCGGCGGCCATCGTGGCGTCGTCGTGGCGGCGGCCATCGTGGCGTAGTCGTGGCGGCGGCCATCGTGGCGTAGTCGTGGCGGCGGCCATCGTGGCGTCGTCGTGGCGGCGGCCATCGTGGCGTCGTCGTGGCGGCGGCCATCGTGGCGTCGTCGTGGCGCGGCCATCGTGGCGTCGTCGTGGCGGCGGCCATCGTGGCGTCGTCGTGGCGCGGCCCTCGTGGGCGCGATGCGGCAGCCATTGTGGGCGGCGATGCGGCAGCCATTGTGGGGCGGGCGGCAGCCATTGTGGGCGCGATGCGGCAGCCATTGTGGGCGGCGTGCGGCAGCCATTGTGGGCGGCGTGCGGCAGCCATTGTGGGCGGCGTGCGGCAGCCATTGTGGGCGGCGATGCGGCAGCCATTGTGGGCGGCGTGCGGCAGCCATCTTGAGCGCGGCGTGACGGCAACAGCCATCTTGAGCGCTGGCGTGGCGGCAACAGCCATCTTGAGCGCTGGCGTGACGGCGGGAGCCATCGTGGACGCTGGCGAGACGGCGGCAGCCATCTTGGGCGCTGGCGGGACGAGCGGCAACAGCCATCTTGGGCGCTGTCGGGACAACGGGGACCATCGGGGACGCTGGCGAGACGGCGGCAGCCATCTTGGGCGCTGGCGTGACGACAACAGCCATCTTGGGCGCTGGCGTGACGGCGGGGGCCATCGTGGACGCTGGCGTGACGGCGGCAGCCATCTTGGGCGCTGGCGTGGCGGCGGCAGCCATCTTGAGCGCTGGCGTGACCACAACAGCCATCTTGGGCGCTGGCGTGACGACAACAGCCATCTTGGGCGCTGGCGTGACGGCGGGGGCCATCGTGGGCGCTGGCGTGACGGCGGCAGCCATCTTGGCGCTGGCGTGGCGACGGCAGCCATCTCGAGCGCTGGCGTGACCACAACAGCCATCTTGGGCGCTGGCGTGACGGCAACAGCCATCTTGAGCGCTGGCGGGACGGCGGGAGCCATCGTGGACGCTGGCGAGACGGCGGCAGCCATCTTGGGCGCTGGCGGGACGACGGCAGCCATCTTGAGCGCTGGCGGGGCGACGGCAGCCATCTTGGCGCTGGCGTGACGGCAACAGCCATCTTGAGCGCTGGCGGGGACGGCGGCAGCCATCTTGAGCGCTGGCGGGACGGCGGCAGCCATCTTGAGCGCTGGCGGGACGACAGGAGCCATCGTGGACGCTGGCGTGACGGCGGCAGCCATCTTGAGCGCTGGCGGGACGGCGGGAGCCATCGTGGACGCTGGCGTGACGGCGGGAGCCATCGTGGGCGCTGGCGTGACGGCGGGAGCCATCGTGGGCGCTGGCGGGACGCAGCGGCAGCCATCTTGGGCGCTGGCGTGACGGCGGGGGCCATCTTGAGCGCTGGCGGGACGACAGGAGCCATCGTGGACGCTGGCGGGACGGCGGCAGCCATCTTGAGCGCTGGCGGGACGACAGGAGCCATCGTGGACGCTGGCGTGACGGCGGCAGCCATCTTGAGAGCTGGCGGGACGGCGGGAGCCATCGTGGACGCTGGCGTGACGGCGGGAGCCATCGTGGGCGCTGGCGTGACGGTGGGAGCCATCGTGGGCGCTGGCGGGACGGCGGCAGCCATCTTGGGCGCTGGCGGGACGACAGGAGCCATCGTGGACGCTGGCGTGACGGCGACCATCTCAGGCGCAAGCGTGGTGGCGACCATCTCAGGCGCTGGCTCCTGTAAATCCAGCCATGTCCTCCACCACGTCCTAATAATGGCCGTGGGCTGGTCATCCAACCCCTCCGGGGTTTTCTGTCCCTGACGTCGGCGGCAGAAAAGGGTCTTCCCACGGCGGGGGTAGTGGCTGTAGCTCCAGGGGTTTTCCTCCTCCTGTCTGCAGCCCCGGAACAGTGGGCGGTGTCTTCTGCCCGCCCCAGCCGACGTCCGATGTTGCGGGGACTAGTCGACTGAGGACGGGATCCCATAGCAGGGCGTCTTCCAGGAGTCCTCCTCCACTCGCTCGTAGACCGCCTCCTCATCATCCGAGGAGAGGGAGTCGGACCCCCAATCACCCTGCCAGGTGTAGCGCCGCTCCTGCTGCTCCGTGGGTTGACGGTGAGCTTCATACCTCGGAGCGCTATAGCTTGCCCCTCCGAGAATCCACTCACCGTCCGGCTCTGCGGGCTTTTTGGGTGGCTTAGCATTCTGTCACGGATGGAGCGGCGTAGTGCGGTGAAAGCCATGTGCAGAGCCAATAGATCCGTTTAACCAGGTTTATTAAAGACAACCTGAACATAAAACAAACCGAGTACGGCGAAAACACACTAAACTGTGAACTTAAATCAAAGATGCGCACATAGCGACTTACACACAAACATTTAAGAACGACAGCTATATATGTACAAACACTCACCTCTAAAACACAGTGACATGTAACAACAAACAATGCTAAGCAAGGAGTGACTTGCTAGCGACCCCTTTTATCCCCACATAAAGTGACAGATTACTAACAGCTGTGACCACGTGAAAGAGGAAGTAATCACAGCTAGTGAACACAAAAACACGGAAGTGGATCACCGAAATGGAAGTGTAGCAACGCCACCACACCAATCGTGACACCCCTCCCCTGCCGGGATTTTCGCCCTTGCTCAGGTAACATTCTATAGATTTACATTTAAATAATTTTACATCACCGTAGGAATAACAGTTGTTCTCATACCTTCATAATGCATTTCCGTTATAGAGTTAGACTATTGTCAGTTAAAATTGTACTTCTGATTTTATAAGGACATTTCTCTCTGTCTGACAGGGTGAGAGTTCATTTTTTGTCCTGACCAACATGATTATCACCCCCAATCAAATTCAAGGAGCTTGCCCAGAGGTACAGTAAGTTCCTCAATTACAGGTTACTGAATTCTGCTACTCTCAAATATTGTGAATAATTGTTATATCTATATATATATATATATACTATCAAATGTTAGTGAAGTGTGACACTTTCTTTCTCAAGCTCCCAAACCAGTCCACCATTTGCATGTCAAACAGTGACTGCACAGAGGGATCAAGTGATGTACGTGGAAACGGTTGGTCTTCATGTCTTGCTGATAATTCCTTGATAACAGTAGCAATCAGCTGGGAGCTGGCTGGAACATACAGTGTAATTACATGCACGTAATGTGTGCAAATAAGTGTATTCAAAAGAAAGTTGTAAGCATTTCAAAAGCATGTAATTAATTGCAAACAAACAAATATTTTTTTAAGAATGTATATTTTCCTAGAGTTTTACAATGTAAATATTAAAGAATTAAAAAAAATTGTACGCGCGCGGTGGATAAAACATACAATGACGTATTATTATAATAAACCAAATAGATCCCTTTCAATGACCCCCTCATATCGAGCTGTGATTTGTGAATACTGCAATGACAGATGTGTTTTCATTTCACGTCGTTACGTCATTGTTATTACCATAATAGACGAGTCGTAGTCCTTCATTACAAATCTAATAAGTGTTATTATTATAATTCTAATGTAAAATGTATCATTGAATCATTTGAAAGTAGCAAATATCAAAAACACAAAGGATACTTTGTTTCTACTTCGCCTCCACAACAACGACTGGCAGGCAGCTCGGTCTTGCATACAGGCTTAGAAACCCGGTGATGACCCGAGTTACAGGAAGGGAAACAATATGAGTCAAAAGAAAGAAGCGATTTTGCAGACCTCTTCCAAATGGCGTGTAAAATGGTCAGTGCGTGTGTGTACGAGACAAATAAAGTGGTCCGAATACAAAGTGTAAGGCTGGGATCTCTGAAATGGACATTTAACGCAGTCATACTGATCTTCATCTGGTGAGTATTCCTGCACCATCAGTGTGGACAACACCACCCACGCACATACTCATGTATGTTTTACCTAATAAATGCATTCTATATTCATCATGACTTGCTTTTAGAAATTGTAGTTGCCAATAATAATCCAATTCATACAATGAATGTAGGCTACTAATGTTTCTAACAATACATTACTGTTTGATAGCATTATGCTGGTCTGGAACAAGGAATACCAAGAGCATGATTATGTGGTCAGCTCTGTTACTGCAAAGGTCAAGGGAGTGGCCATGACCAGCTTGCCAGAAGTTGGTGAAGTTGTATGGGACGTTGTTGATTACAGTGGGCCATCACAGGTATGTGTGAGTGTGTCTCAGTGTGTGAACCTTTATTTTATGGTTGTTTGTTGTAGGGTGAGTACTTTGAAAATGGGATATTAAAGTTTTGTATTGGAAATGTGTAGGGGAGACCTGGGACAGTTGTAACAGTTGTTGCGATTTTTCCAATAAATGAAATACCATTTACACCAGAATAGCAATTTGCTATAACACAAAGTTCAACGTGTCAACCACTGAAATAATGAATTTATGTGGGACACTGTGACAATTGTAAAAGTGGAGATACCCAATTAAAATCTATTAGGCAACCTGTAAATAAGTTATAAAACCATATGAACGGTTGTAAAATGTTAAAAATATGAATAATTAATTGTCACTTGTGTAAGGAACTCCCTCTGTTCCCCTCTATGCTGGTGCTGACACTCCCCCAATCAGCAGAGAGGGAGAATCAAAGACATTCTTTCCACCTGTGTTTTTCGTCACACCTGTTCAGTGTTAGTTCGTTAGTGTCTGTATATAGTTTGGTCGGTGTCTGTCTGTCATTGTTGGGTCATTGTTAAAGGTATGTTTTCTCTGTGTCTCGTTCTGGTCGTTTGTGTGCTTGTTCTCTGTTTTGTAGAGGGATTATGTTTACTGTTAAATGAAACGTTCTGTCACTTGTCTGTTCTCTGTAGGTTAGTTTGTCCAGGCTTCCTGTCTTTAGTTCCTGTGTTTTAGTTAGTCCTTGGGTGTCGGTGTGGGTTATTGGGGTTACGTTTGTCTGGTTCTTTGTAAGGTCAGTTTGTTTATACTGTTTAGTTCATGTTCTTTCGGTATTAGGTTCCTGTTATCATGTTCTGTGTTGACCCTTTGTTTGACTCGTGGTTTTGTGTTTGTTAAAGTTCTCTGTTTTAGTGCCTGTCTTCCAGTGATTACCAATAAAACCAGGAAATGGAGTTGTCTGCGTTTGGGTCAGCTTCCTGTCATCTGCCTAGGGCAGATCGCAACTGGATTTCTTATTTTAAATAAGGATCACCTTTTTTCACACGTCATGGCAAAAAAGGCGTCAAATTGTATTGCACATACCTTTTTAATGGGTAGAAAACACATCCTTCAAAGTTTCCCCATGAAATCCAAATATGTGAGTTTGGGGACAACATTACCAACCAGAGAGAGCAAATGAGGAACTGAGGGCCCTCAGTCAGGAAACATCTGACCCGGCTGTTCACAAATGCATTATCATTTTCCATAAATGTAAGTGTTATTTGAGACTATTCAAATCAAATTGCAATAATCCAAATTGCGTTTAAATATTGTTTCAAACAACACTTACATATGTTGAAAACAATAATGAATTTTGTGCATTATCATTTGAAAATAGTCCCTGATGGGCTACCATACTTGTGTGCCAGTACCAGCACCAGAGCCAGACCTCCCTTGACCTGAAGTTGCTCACCAGACACAAAATGCAAACTTCATCTACATAAGATGAATCCTGAATTTTGTTGATCCTGTTAATTTTATTTTTTGGTGCAGCCGTCCCAGTATAACCAGCCATGTTTGAACCCCATGTGAACTAGCCTAACCAGTTGCTTGACACATGTACGTTATATCTGTTTTTACCGTACAAAATAGTCATAACAACACTCGCTTAGATTCATATGCGCATCCATCTCCATCTCACTTTCTCTGGAAGTTTTAAATGTGGCTCTGTTTTTGTAAGCAAGAAGACAATATAGCGCCTGTGCAGAGTGAGTGAAATCAATTTTGCTTGATTCTGTTTGTAGAAAATACAAGGAGGTACAAACATCCCAACTGCCCCTGGTCTCCCCTACATAACATAATCAAACAGCAAATATGTCCACTTTTTACAATACTCACCCTTACACATAAACAAACTTTACTTTGACACATTGATTCTGACACTACGTTATTCTGTTTGCTTGCTTTCTTTAAGGGAAAGAATTCTTTCTTCGTTGTGACCAATGTTATAATTACCAAGAATCAAAAGAAAGGAAAATGCCCTGAGGTAGAGTATGATGACCACGTCCAACTTTTGTAAAATATAAATATGTGTTTTATATAGTTCATGTAGAATAATAAACTTACAAAAAAGAAAGTGATCTCATGAAACCGGTTGTATTGCAGATCCCTCAGAATGGAATAATCTGTAAAACAGACAAGGATTGCAAGAAGGGGTTTTGGGATCAGCACAGTCACGGTATAGGGACTACAACTTCTCTCTATGCAAATCAAATGTCATTTACTCTGAACACACTTTGCAGTAGGCATAAATAATAGCAAAATGCATACTGTAATTATTGAGAATTTTATTTACAAAATATAAAGTAATAGTCGAGGCAGCATGTGCAGTTATACTCAGATATGTAAACAAAGAGGTTTTCAGTTAAGTGCCATGAAATATACACAGAATTACTATCAGAACAAACGACACACAATATAAGTTATTTTATTGAATTGATTAGTCCCACCTAATGTCATGGCGTAGTTTTGGCCTGCTTCTGAATGCAGAACTGATTAAAGTCAATTATCTTTTGGGCTTTACAAGCATGAACAGTGTTTCAGGTCTTGTCAAACATCTCAATCGGTTTTATTTCAGGATTTCCAAAAGTTTTTTTCTTCAACCATTTTGCAGTACTGTTGACTTGCTTGTGCATTTGCACTTGCTGCAAGCCCAGCCCTGCATCAGCTTCACCTCACAGCCCAACCCGCTTCAGTTTTACCTCACATCCCCGCTTCATCTCACAGCCCAGCTCTGCATCAGTTCATCTCACAGCCCATCCCAGCTTCAGTTTTACCTCACAGCCCAGCCCTGCTTCAGCTTCATCACAAACCCCAGCCCTGCTTCAGCTTCATCTCACAGCCCAGCCCTGCTTCAGCTTTATCTCACTGCCCAGCCCTGCTTCAGCTTCATCTCACAGCCCAGCCCTGCTTCAGCATCATCTCACAGCCCAACCCTGCTTCAGCATAATCTCACAGCCCAGCCCTGCTTCAACTTCATCTCACAGCCCATCCCTGCTTCAGCTTCACCTCACCTCACAGCCCAGCCTCGCTTCAGCTTCATTTCAAAGCCCAGCACTGCTTCAGGCTCAGCTTCATCTCACAGAAGGACCTACTGACATTCTCATGTAGAATTCTGATACAAAGCCTAATTCATAGTTTATTCGATGAAGTTATACAAGTTATAAGGGAGTAGTGTAGTGTCAGTGAAGATTGTATCCACAATACGATGAAGACAGTCTCAACAGTGAACATGCAGACAATCTTTACAGTACTGATAGTCTCCTTTGTAAAAACCGTTAATTCAGTGCAGATAGTCTGTACGGTGCAGTTGCTGTTAACGGTTCAGCATGCTAACTGTTTGGTCATAGTAGCTAAGTATCTTAACTTAATGTTGTTATGTTGATGTTAACAGGATGTGCTTACAATGATATTAGACAGTCACCAAGAGCAAAGATTATATTATTATAGTTAAAATGTAATTCAATATTTTGCTTTCCTTTCAGGCGTTCAGACGGGAGCATGTGTTAAGTTTGATGTATCGTGGAAAACATGTGAGGTGTCTGCATGGTGTCCCTTAGAGAACAAGAAAAAGCCCCCCAAGTTAATGAATTCACTATTATATATTTTTATTATTTGTGTTCTCCGCATCGGTATGTGTGCCTGCAATGTTTCGTATTTGTACCCTGTGCCTACCTTCCTCATTTTGCAGACATGGTTACTGGCCATGTTTGTTTTCACTTCTATATTAACCAGTGTCTGGTGGCTAAAATAGCAATCAGACCGTTCTTTCCAAAACAATTTTCAAAAACGAAAGGCTCATGGAGGATCTGTTAGGGGTTCTTCAAACTGAAACAGTGGGCGAACAACAAAAAAAAACCTTTATAATGGTTTCTCAGAACCATTTGTATACATTTTGGTTATTCATTTTTGTTGGTATGTTCCTCAAATAGTTTTTTGATTAACATATTAAATATGTAGAATTGCAACAGTAGATATAAAAAGACATAATTAAAAACATATTTAATTTCAAATAGAATTCTACTTGGTGAGCTTCCTCTAACTCCATATGTTGTACTGCATGCAATATTTTAAGTAACAAATCACGTCACAAATTGCTTGGTGAGGAGGGCAGAAATGAGCCACATGCAGATCAGAAATAACGTTTTTTGCTATTCGTTAAACAAACCAGATAATCATTGAACATAAAACATGTACTTAAATGGTTAATCAGGTGGGCTAGATTGCGGTTACTAAATTGACATCCACTAACCATCCACAAGAAAACACAACCTACACTCACCTACATTGACGAAACGTAACCCGAAATAATGACAAGCAACCCTATCTACCAAACAAGCAAACTAATAGACCTTCTAATTACAAACACAAAACGGATGTGCATGATGAAACCTAACCCAAACGAATGTAAAAACTGGCCAACTAAAACAAAACCAGGGTGAGGACATAGTGTCCTCAAGCCGTTACAAACATTGTATCACAATAATTTAACATTATTTTGTAATGAAAAGAAAATAATTAAATGCATGACTGTTTTCACATCCAGGCCAGCTCTCCTGCCATCAGCAGAGAACTTCACTGTCCTAATCAAGAATAACATCAGATTTCCAAACTTCAACAAGATTAGGTGAGACAGTTTCTCATTCAATTTTCACATCCTCAGAGGGCCATTAAACAACAGTATTTCATTATTTAAACCAATAAAAATAAACAAGCACTAACTGATTACTAATGTGTGTTTGTTTGACAGAAGGAACATCCTCCCTGAGATGACAGACAGGTACCTGAAGAGCTGCCAGTTTAACAGCCGTACAGATCCATGGTGCCCCATCTTCCGCATTGGTGACATTGTAGAGGAGGCCAGAGAGACTTTCTCAGAGATAGCAGTGGAGGTGAGCTCTTGGTGACATTGTAGAGGAGGCCAGAGAGAACTTCTCAGAGATAGCAGTGGAGGTGAGCTCTTGGTGACATTGTAGAGGAGGCCAGAGAGAACTTCTCAGAAATAGCAGTGGCAATGAATACTTGGTGACATTGTAGAGGAGGCCAGAGAGAACCTCTCAGAGATTGCTGTGGAGGGGAGCTCTTGGTGACATTGTACTACTAATTGACCATATACTAAATGTGCCAAACGTTTTTTTTTAATGAAAGGCAACATCCTGCCAAAAGGCGACACCACGTGGTTTTGCTCCCCATAATTGTATATTTTGGATCCACAGGTCCTCAAAATGCTATTTCAGAAAATACACTTTGCTTCACCATTGCTTCCCCTGTTCCACAGATCTGAGAGAGCAACAGATGAGTGTTAAAACAATCGCAGGGGATGCAGCTTTATGCACCTCCTCCTCTAAGCCTGACACGTACCACTGTAATCTGTTGAAGTGGACAGGGGACTGTCTCCCTTTTTATTTGACCATCACATGTCAGGGATGCTATATTTAGCAGGAATTGTATCACTCCTTTACAACCTGCCCTGGCCCTAATTATTCCAAGTGAACGAGGAGATTTAAGGAAACTGGCTGACATGTCTGATATCCCATTGGTGCGATCTGTTCTGCCTAACCTAATTTCACAGCAGATATGATTGAAGATCCCACTTCCTCAAAACGACTTTAGCCCTTAGCTCTCATGTTAACCCACATACAGATTGCCCTGTGCTTATCCAATGTAACTGTACATCCTAACGGCCTTCTATTTGTTGCCTTCCCTGTTCGGTCTCCGTTGTTAATATCTATGTGATTTGTATTTTATCTGTATAAGCCAAATACTAGCTTTAGGTTAAATAAATCAGCCTCCCATGTGTCTCTCATGTAACGGCTGTGTGCATAGTGGAGGCTATTAATATTAACACACGATACAGAAGTGTTCAGACAATGTTTGACCTCTGAGCTTTACACAAGACATGGCCATCTCATGGTCATTGTTAATGGCCATATTTTTGAAAATGCCAAAGAGAACTTGTGGAACACCAGATCTGTAATGTCAAGGAAAGATTTCTCCCTGCTCACAAGCACATCTAAGATTATGGATAATGAACTAGAGGGAAGTCACTCTTTAATGGAGTCACCCCACAAACAGTTTAGGGTTATTAAGTGTTTGATTCGAGCCTCCCAGTGATCTTTTTATCACTCCCTTTTATTAGAAAATCGGTGGTGCCCGAGTAATCTTACGTTTTATAGATCATCTCCACCATGCTTTTTCCATGAAGGGTGGTGTCATCGGAATCCAAATTCGTTGGGATTGTAACCTGGACGGGTTCTTGCGGAACTGTCTTCCCAAATACTCCTTCCGCCGTCTGGATGAGAAGGAAAGCAACCGAACTCTGTACCCCGGTCTAAACTTAAGGTAATTTTGTCTGTCCGTGCTCTTAAAAAAAGGCCATGTCTTAGCAGGGGCCAAATACAATGAGATTATGGAAAGACGTCAATCCCACTGGGATATCCAATTGTAAGTGTATGTATCTGTCCAATCCAGACATTACAGCATAACATTGTTGATTATACTTTCATGGCAACTTGTGTTGGTAGGTTTGCCAGATATAACACAGTGAACGGTGTTGAGGAAAGAACCCTGTTTAAAGCTTTTGGGATCCGGTTCGATGTCATGGTGTTTGGAAAGGTATGGCTCATTCATTCTCAATGTTAAAAAAAAACTTAAAATAATTCCTATTCATGTTCTTGTTGTTCTAATGCATGAATCAGAAATATGACAGTGGTGATGTGTCACGTGTTGTTTCAAGGCAGGAAAATTCAGCATTATTCAACTGATCATCTACGTTGGATCGACTTTGTCTTATTATGCACTGGTAAGATGTATTCAAATGCTTTTATAACCTTTTGAAATTCAACACAAAGAACAAGTAGCTTGATTGACTATTATATCTTTTATTCAGACTACTTTATTCATCGACTGGTTAATTGAAACCAGCTGCTACTCTAAAGGAGTCAGACAAAATTTCTCAGAAAAGAAGGTTGAACCTGTCCATGACAAACAGCAGGTAGGATTTGTATGGCATTCCCCACTAGTGATTATACACGCCCTCAAACCCACAGTAACATTTGTGATTCCCATTGCCTGAATACTGTATGTAAATGTGGAAACACAAAAAAACAATGAGACCGTTGTTCGTCTGTGTTCCAGTGCATTCTCTGTGTCTCGTTTGTGGATGAGAACCATATAGCATTGGTGAAAAGATCCCAGAAGAGAAGTTTACAACAAACTAAGCCCATCTCTATTCACCCACACAAGGTTAACTGCGTTTCCTCTGATCTGGTACCACTCTCAACCTCCTGATGCACTAAAGTTTACCTTTAAGCTCACTTTGTTGTTCCTTTAGTGTTTGCTTTGTACAGTTACTCAGTGAGACACAATAAATTACACAAAAGTGTTGTGGTCTTGTTGCCAGGACGACATGGGCCACCTGCATGCTATGATTGGTGTACTTCAGAAGGAGCTCATCTTAGACCAGCAGCCCCAGGTTCTCCCTCAACGCAGCCATCCTGACTGGTGTCTCTGTGGCTGCTGCCGCCCCTCCAACCACCCACAGGAGCAGCTGTGCTGCAGGCAGAGTGTTGGTCGATGCATCACCACCTCCACCCAGTTTGGACAGTTGGTGCTGAGTCGGCCCGTGTTGGAAGCTGTGCTGCTTTACAGGGAGCCACTCTGTGAGCTGACCGAGGGGGAGGGGCTAATCTCAGACCTGCGTCACTGTGCCTACAGACAGTACATCAGCTGGAGGTTCGGGGCTCCGCCCACAGACAGCCTCCCTGTCATGCCAAGTTGTAGTGTGTGGAGAATCAGAGAGGTGTACCCCAGCAAGGATGGAGATTACACTGGCCTGAGTATCAGCAGAACCCACTCTCCCCCATCCACCTCCAACACACGGCTTAGTAAGGAGGAAGAGTCAATGTTATAGAGAGGGCCCTCAGAGTCGGCGGGTTAGGGTGGCGACTCTCTCATGCATTTGTAATGGTGTAATAATCAAACTGTTCATTCTGCAAAAAGGGTAACAATTGCAATACAAACATGATCGTTGCCTGTGGATGTCACGTCTAATCTTCACACTGTCCAAGGAACATTTACAATAAACGAAAAACTAACACATGGTAATTTTTGATGATTCTGAATTAAAACTGGAGATGGGAAATCTTTCATATTCTCTTTTTATTCCCTTTTTACATTACATTGTTGTGTCAAGATTCATGTGCAGAACCAAATATAACATTTGTGGTGTTTATTTGACAGGAATACAGGAAAACAAACACGAACACTACGAATAGTAAAACCCAAAGCTCAAATTAAAATGAGCTACAAGCGACTTTCAAAAAGATAACAACAGCTCTTACAACACATGCATACACACTCGCCATATCGGAGCTGTAGTAAAATTCGCAGCGGAGTCCAACCACCCACCTGCAGGCTCTGCCGGATTCTTTCAGTGAGTCATTCTGTCACGGTTCCGGGTGATGTGCAGAGAATCTAAGAGCAGAGCCATATATCAAGGTCTTAGATTTTATTTGACGACAGAGGAAAGTGCGCTACCTGTCCTGCAACTCACAAAGAGATAAAAACAATTCTAAGAACACGT
Organism: Dallia pectoralis; assembly: GCA_029465975.1. Lineage (NCBI taxonomy): Eukaryota > Metazoa > Chordata > Actinopteri > Esociformes > Umbridae > Dallia > Dallia pectoralis. Next base: position 9,869,594 of record CM055750.1, read on the forward strand.
AACATGCGCACTCACCATATCATCAAACATGCAACATGGGAACAATGACTCATAAAGAGGAAAAAAACTAGCGAAATAAATCGAAGAATAACGCGTTAAAAGCATATATATTTATAATAATATATATATATATATACAGTATATATTGTATTTCTTTATCACTTTAACAATTGGAAATCCTGTGAGAACTGTGGAAACAGTTGCCTTATGCCTTTACGCACATGAACTAGATTAGAAAAATTACTCAGTCGGTAAATAATGTGTGATGGTCGGTTAGATCATTTGACTACTATCTCAACTGTTTTCTCTACATTGACAATTCTTTCTTCTTGTATTACTCCCTTGTGAGTTGACTGTGTCACTATACAGCAGAAGATGGCCTGCCTTAGCTGTTTGTTTGAATATGGAACAGCCAAAACTATTGTGATTAAAAGCAAAGTTGCGGGAATTGTCTTTAGATTAATTCAGTTTGTTATAGTTTCATATGTGATTGGGTAAGTCAAAATATTTAATTTCTATTACAAACACATTGTTTCACAACTTTAAATCAGATAAAATGAAGTATGAATGAAGTATGAATGTATATATCTTTAAATTCTAAAAACTGCAGCTATGTTTGCGTGGTGCAAAAGTCGTACCAGGAGAAAGACTCAATTATCAGCTCTGTCACCACCAAGGTGAAGGGCACTGGTTTCACCAACCTTTCTGGTTTGGGGGCTCGCGTGTGGGACGTGGCTGACTACAATATCCCCCCTCAGGTAACATTCTTTATATTTACATTTAAATAATTTAGTGTCACTTTTTCCATTGTGTTAACAGTTGTTCTCATGCTTTCATGTAACATATAGTAAGTTTTATTTGTCTGTTTAAATTGTACTTCTGATTTCATAAGGACATTTCCCTCTGTCTGACAGGGTGAGAGTTCATTTTTTGTCCTGACCAACATGATTATCACCCCCAATCAAATTCAAGGAGCTTGCCCAGAGGTACAGTAAGTCCCTCAATTACAGGTTACTGAATTCTGGTACTCTCAAATATTGTTAATAATTGTAATACATATATATTCAAATGTTAGTGACACTTTCTTTCTCAAGCTCCCTAACCAGTCCACCATTTGCATGTCAAACAGTGACTGCACAGAGGGATCAAGTGATGTACGTGGAAACGGTAGGTCTTCATGTCTTGCTGATAATTCCTTGATAACAGTAGCAATCAGCTGGGAGCTGGCTGGAACATACAGTGTATCCAGCAATATTAAGAAAATGTATTGACTGCTCTAAAAAAACACAGTGATCTCCATAACAAATTCGACAGACTTTATGTATTGTGCTTTTAAATAATACATTGGCTATGAACTGCAGTCTATTTGCATTCACTTGAGTCAGTTTTAAATAAATAAAAGGTTATTATTTACTAAATCTTTAGGACATAATCACAACGTTTTAAGGTGCCAAATGTGTTTTGACAACTCGATCTGAGTCCATTTGAGCATGACTTCCACATGAATAGTGAAGGCAATAGGACCCCAGAACAAGTGAGAACTTCATCAGTTGGTTGCAATACAGACCTCGGCGAACACCTTTATCGGTCGCCAACATCAGACAATCATTTGATGATGACAGTCTGCATTTAGTCATTGTCTACATTTATATCCAAATTATGGGAACGCAGAGCCAAACCAAACATATGTCATTGGCCAAATACTTGGAGTTCACTGTATTTGACCGACTAAATGCGTCTATTCATATTACTCCCTTTAAAGGTGTCCAGACAGGGCATTGTGTCAACTATACAGAGACGGTCAAGACCTGTGAGGTTCTATCTTGGTGTCCACTAGAAATAGACACTAATCTACCAGAGTAAGTTAAATCACAAAATAATATGATTCATGGCAGTATGTTCAGAGGACATGGTATAATTACTACATAATAACTGCTCCTATCATATGATTTATGTTGTAAAAAGCTATAAGATGCTACTTTTAAAGGCGTTATAGAAAATAAAGTTTATTATTATTATTATAGACATGCTCTGCTGGCTGCTGCAGAGAACTTTACTGTCCTAATCAAAAACAGTGTGATATACCCAAAATTCAACTTTCACAAGTAAGTTAAATTGCATTTGTTAGTCTAAAACATGAAAACGCCTACGGCTGCTCAATACTTTCCAATCTGGTCTCTTGCAGAAGAAACATTTCGCCTGATGTTACCTCCTCATATCTGAAGCAATGTGAATTCAATCGCACAACCGATCCTAATTGTCCCATATTCCGTCTCAAAGACATGGTCACAGAAGCTGAGGAGGACTTTCAGACCATGGCTACAAGGGTACTTAATTTAACAATTTAGTGTCTTTTCCCAGATCCAACTCCCAGTTGCCCCGGGGAAGGATTGTTGAGCCGTAACTTAGCAACTGAAGTAGAAACAGGTAGCCTACATTATCTGCAATCTTCAATTTCCTTTTTGCACTGGCTCAATCGGAAAAGTGTATTGCTAGTTCATTATTTAATCTGGCCATATTGTCAATCCCTGAAATGTTTTGTTTTGCATGTCTTTGTTTCCACTGTTCTGTACCGAAATCTAGTATATAATTTCATGCTATAGGTGGGCGGTAGTGTAAATCTGGTATACTATCCTTTAAAGTTGTAATTATACTGTATTAGGTTGTGTTGTGTTTGTTCAGGGCGGGGTCCTTGGGATTCTAATTGACTGGAGTTGCGACCTGGACTTTCCAGAACGTTACTGTGGTCCCAAGTACTCTTTCCGCAGAATAGACAACAAAAACCCTGAGAACAACGTGGCCCCTGGATACAATTTTAGGTGAGATCAGAGAGCATGAGGACATTATGTTACAGAGAATGATTCTGTTTTCAACATGACGTATAATTTTGCAGGTTTGCCAAGTACTACAAAACCACTGATAATGTGGAAACAAGAACCTTGATCAAAGCATATGGGATCCGATTTGATGTCATTGTTTTTGGAACGGTAAACGATAAATATGATTAATAACAACGTTATTACGAGTAGAATATTATGCAAAAGATGTCCGATATGACTACCATTATATCACTCCAACCATGTTGTAGCTACAGTGTCTAAATGACCAATTCAGACATTGTTCTACTGTTCTATTTTTACAGGCAGGTAAATTCAACATTGTTCCAACCATAGTGAATCTGGGTGCAGCGCTTACATTTCTTAGCTTGGTAAGTCCTTGGTTTGTGTCACGAAACGCAATGTGTAGTGCAGAGGAAGCCAGGCGCAGAGCTTGATAATCCATTCAAAACACGTTTCATTTCATTAACATATAACAAACCGAGAACAGAGAAAACATGTACTGGTTCTAAATTAAATTGCGCAATGTAGCGACTTACTAAATATATAAAACAACAAGAGCAACACGTAATCCAAACACTCACCTCAGTATATCACAAAGCAACATGAAATAGAAACAATAACCAACACTGTGCACCAAGACCCAGTGACTTATAACAAACATAATCACCCAAATCCCAAACTGTCATTAAACCCAAATTCTAAACAAGTGACCTCAAAACTTATATAACATATTAAAAGACCTGCAACCCCTTCCTAGCCCACTTGATGTTCTCAGCGAGCCAGAAGGCGTTACAGTTTGTGTGTGTGAATAATATTAATCAAATTATTAGTAGCCTACAATATATTTCTGAGAAATATTAGCTTTACTGCTGTCAAATAATTAAAACTGTTTTAACTGTTTGCATAATAGTTATTTGTGTAGTTAATTGTTACTATTAATTCCACAGTGTTCAAATTTGTCTCTAAATAATTTTCTGTTTAAAAATCAAGTAACAATTCTAGGTTCTCTTGGGTTGCCAGAGTGACTTGTTCTCTTTGCTACATCTTCTACCCAGGTCTCATTTCTGTCTGTTGCTCGCACTTTTATTGTCTCCGAGTCCCAATCGTACCATCAGCTTTACAGGTGACAGGTGTAATCATTCTTTACTGTATTGTAAACTAAGGACAGTGCTTTCACCTGGAAATAAATATGCAAAAGGAGCTGTCTTTTTTCATGTTTGACTTTTAGACCAGGGCATGTGTTCTAACAGATTTGTACTGTTCTAAAATGCGACGATTCACAACATAAAAGCTTTCTCTCCATTGATGCATTGAAACAAATTACACGTGATGCGCTCTGGACAACTCCCACTAAAGTCAACCCGCAAGAGAATTACAAATACCGTGTTTTTAAAATCTACACACAGCTCCAGCTGTGAAGAACTGATTATGGGTGGTTAAAAAAATAATTCCAGTTAAGCATTCTAAATTCAACAGCCTTACATTTGTATGTACATAGATTACACTCAACATTGCTGTGTGATATTATAATGCACTGTATACTTTTAGGCTAATGCAATTTGTGACTGGTGTCTTCTGACATGCGCAAAGAGAAAGGAGCTCTACAAAAAACATAAATTTCAATATCTGGATGAGTCTAATCTGAATGATGGTGAACCTGTAAGTAAATGCATGTCCTAATCCTGTTTATATACTAAATCAAATATTGTAACTACAAAGTAGCTATAGACGACCAAACCTGCCATAATTAGAAAAAAATAAATTTATAAAAAATATATTAATACATAAAGATATATGTTCAATATAAATATATTTATCAATTTTCATTATTTACTTCATTTTTCTAGTAATGTATTTCCTTCATCTTTTCTTTATGTATTCATTTATTTCTGTTTTTATTTATAAATTTAAGTTTTTCATTGTCCTTAAGACAGGTATCTGAGCAACATCAAGAGGCAACTGATCAGCTTGATGAAAAAGAGCCCAAAAAGTGTTGCAATGTCACAATGTCGCAACAACACATTGGCTAACACATAACTTTCCAAAGCATCCATGGGAAAAGTTTAAAACAGATACTACAATTTTTTAAGCGTAAAAAATTGTTGTATCTGTTTCAAACCTTTTGGAAAATGACACCAATGAACTTAGATACCGCTTATCAAAAACTTCAATAGATTTAAAATGCAACAACTCTATATACAAATATGTGATTAGTTGTTTTTTTACATTATACTAATTATATATCGGTTAATAACGGTTATTTACATTCAGCCATTTGGAAGAACTGGGTCAACGCCTTCATTTTTTGATCCTTTCAGTTTCAGTTTGCTGTCTTTTAGTTTGAAGCCTTCTACAGAACCTACCTTCACGCGAAAGGACATAAGAGGGGGAAGAAATATTATGAAAACAGGGAGTGTGAAAAAGTAGCTAGTGCAAGCAATCATGTTGGAAGATTGTTTAAGTTTTGTGTAACTAATGTTTAGCACAGGGCTTATAGGGCACAAGCTCTTATTGACGTTAATAAGGGGAGTCTGTTTATCCAAGGAAAAGTTAATTGAACCTTTTTTGAACACCAGTTCGAGAGTCAAGTCTTTTAGGTATCAGCCAGGACTGCCACACTGAACACTACATAGTTTACCTCGGTGTCTGTAAATGCAGCTAACTAAAACAATTTGTCAGACAGGGCATCAATGCAAAAGTCTAAAACATCTGGACCAGCACTTGCATCTTCAGCAAGGTTATCTCTTTGGCTATCTCTTGCCGGTAGGTAGGGATTTGTGTACTAACGTAGTTGCAGCAGCCTAGGCATGGAAAGTCGATCTTCGCACTCGGATAGCGGACAACCAATGGGTGACACCATGACAAGTATTGAATGACATCTTAGCTCATTAGCTTAAGAACATGGAAACACAGACATAAATACATTCCGAAATAAATAAATAAATAATAATGAAGGAAAAAAATTATTTTAATACATTAATATATTTATTTCTAAATATGGCAGGTTTGGTTTTCCATAAGTAGGATGGGGTACCATACAAATGTATTGCCTAGGAAACGATCGTGGCTGTTTAATCTGAAAAATGCTTGTTTTCATTTCAGCTGGAAGGAACCAGTTACGGGACCCAGTAGATACTGCATATACAATAAGTGGTTTGTTAACAATGCGGGAGAATGTTCAATCTATCCACCTCTCTACCCAACCCCATTCCACAAAACGTCATGCATGTATTCATATTACTAACAAAGCTAATCAAACTATCTGGAATAATATGAGCTGATTAATAAACATAATTGAAAAAAATTCAAAGAGATGTTGATTACTTGTTAAAAAAGTCTCTATTTGTCTTTTATTATCTATCTACTGGTCAACTATCTCTTTGAATATGTAATCTCTATGAATTGGTCATTTCTCGTTTTTTTTAAAATACCTACAATTTGGCTGTCTGTATGAATAGATTCTATCAGCTATTTCTCTATTATTTGGGATTCTTGCTCTCTCAATGGTTTGGTTTGTATGCTGATCTATCTATGGTCACCAATCTATTGGCCCCCTATCTATTATTTTGACTTCAGATGGATAGATAGATAGATACGTTTGATGTTTTTATTAATAAGAAATCAGAAAGATGGCATGCTTTGACTGGTTTTCCAAAAAAATTCATTCAAATTACCAATAAAATCAAAGCGAGCACTCCTTTTCATGTTACACGAGACTGTTTCTGTGTTGTTTTGTGGTATGTAGTTGGAAACGCCTTTGCTCTTTGGACGAAATAATGATGTCGTGAGTACATGAATAAACTGCGGATAAACACTACCGTTCAATGGGTTTGGGTCACTTAGAAATGTTCTGGTTTTGTGTCCATTAAAATAACATTTATCAGCAAAACAGTGTAGACATCAATAATGTTGTAATATACTTTTGTCAATTCCCCAGATTGAATATCTAAATAAATAGGCTTACAGATGTCCATTATCCACAACCATCACCCCTGTGTTCCAATGACACGTTGTGTTTCCTAGTCCAAGCATACCATTTTAAAAGGCTAAATGACCGTTAGAAAACTCTTTTTCAAACGCATCAGCGTTTGTGGGTTTGATCACAAGCACGAAATGGCTAGAAACCAAAACCTAAGTTCTGAATCTCAGCAGTCTATTGTTCTGTCCATTGATGTGTACTACTCCCATCACAGCCAGAGAAACGGGAGGCCCCGGAGCTCAACTGAGCAAGAGGACAAATACATTTGAGTATCTCATTTAAGTAACAGATGCACATGTTCTCAATTGGCAGCTTCATTAAATAGTACCTGCAAAACACAAATTTCAACAGCAATTAAGAGATGTTGGGGTCTTAGGCAGACATCTTCCTCTCTCCAGTTTCCGTGTCATTTTGCCCATTTAAAAACGTTTTACTCAAGGAGCACCAATCAGCCTCTGTGTCTCATGTCAAACGGCTGTGTGCATAGTGGAGGCTATTGGTATTAACACACGATACAGGGGTCTTCTGCTACTGTTTGACCTCTGAGCTCCACCAAAGACATGGCCATCTCACGGTCATTGTTAATGGTCATATTATTGAATATGTGAAAGAGAACTTGTGAAACAACAGATCTGTAATGTCAAAGAAAGGTTTCTCCCTGCTCACCAGCGCATCTAAGATTATGCCGGACAATGAACCAGAAGGAAGTCACTCTTTAATGGAGTCACCCCACAAACTGTTTGTCTTAAATGTCTGTATCAAGCCTCCCAGTGATCTTTTCATAACTCTATTCGAAAATCGGTGGCGCCCAATCATCTTATATGCTTTATAGATCATCTCCACTAAAGGATGTTGTCATTGGAATCCAAATTAGAAAAATTCAGCGTTAGTCAACTGATCATCCATACAGGATCTATTTTCATCATATTATGCACTGGGAAATAATTTACTGGATAATTGGAACCAATTGCTACTCTAAAGGAGCTAGATTAAACTACACAAACAATGAAGTCTGTGTTCCAGTGCATTCTCTGTGTCTCGTTTGTGGATGAGAACCATAAAGCATTGTTGAAAAGAACCCAGAAGAAAAGTTTACAACAAACTAAGCCCATCTCTATTCACCCACGCAAGGTTAACTGTGTTTCCTCTGATCTGGTACCATTCTCAACCCCCTGAAACAATAAAGACGGCAGCGCCTTTAAGCCCACTGTGTTACCCCTCGTGACTGTTTTCTACAATTACTCAGTGAGACACAATAAATTACACAAGAGTACATGGGACACATCGTGTGTGTGTGTTGTGGCCTTGTTGCCAGGACGACACGAGCCACCTGCATGATATGATTGGTGTACTTAATATGTGTGTTCGAAATGCTGCAGCCAGTGGTCATTAAAAATCACTGTGTGTGTAAACAGACTTGCTGAATAAACCTGATTCTGATTCAGAAGGAGCTCTTCAGACCAGCAGCTTCAGGTTCTCTCACAACGCAGCCACCCTGACTGGTATCTCTGTGGCTGCTGAGGCCTTTGCCTTCTCTCACACGTCTAGGAAACATTTAAGACAATCAAACAACTAAAAGGAACCTGGAAGTGTAGCAGTGCCCCCTGCCTTAGTTCCTCAGAACTAAAAGCAATTACCGGTAGTTAAACTTAAGTACTTAGTTTTGCATTTTCACTGAACATCTAAACATAATAAATTAATATTTTTGTTGTAAATCCAAATTTGAGTGTGTTTTTGTTCTCTGTCATGTTTTCGTGTTTACAAATGTGTCTGTCCTCAGCTCAGACAGCCTATCTTGTACACAATAGCTAACCAATAGTGGAGTAGATGTGCAAGTGCCTTAAATCGTTCATTATTTTTAACTGTATGTTTACATTTACCTATTTCTATTATTGTTTTATATTAGATCAAATCATGTGCCACTACAAATAAAATATTTTGGATTTGACAGTTTCTGTAGTTCTTGTGAGAACGGTGTAGTTGTACAGTTTCTGTGCATCCATTGGAGCGGCTGCAATTACGTTATGCCTTAATGCACATGAAATAGATTAGCAAAATAAGTCAAAGTCAGTTCATGATGTACAGAAGTCAGTTAGATGATTTGACTACTATCTCAACTACTTTTAAGCTACTTCCCCAACTCTTTCCTCTTGTATTACTCCAATTGTGAGTTGACACTATACAGCAGAAGATGGCCTGCCTTAGCTGTTTGTCGGAATATGGAACAGTCAAAATTATTTTGATTAGAAACAAGGTAGTGGCATCTGTCTTTAGATTAATTCAGTTTTTCATCATCTTATATGTGATTGGGTAAGTTCAAATATTTCATTTCAATTACAAATACATTTTTTCACAACTTCAGATCAGATAAATTGAAGTATGAATGTGTCTTTAAATCGTAAAAACTGCAGCTATGTCTGCGTGGTGCAAAAGGCATACCAGGCGAAAGACTCAATTATCAGCTCTGTCACCACCAAGGTGAAGGGCACTGGTTTCACCAACCTTTCTGGTTTGGGGGCTCATGTGTGGGACGTGGCTGACTACAATATCCCTCCTGAGGTAACATTCTATATATTTACATTTAAATAATTTAGCATCACTTTTTCGATAGCGATGACGGTTGTTCTCAAACCTTCATATTGCATTTCCTTTATAGAGTAGCACTATTTGTCAATTAAAATTGTACTTCTGATTTCATAAGGACATTTCTCTCGGTCTGACAGGGTGAGAGTTCTTTTTTTGTCTTGACCAACATGATTATCACCCCCAATCAAATTCAAGGAGCTTGCCCAGAGGTACAGTAAGTTCCTCAATTACAGGTTACTGAATAATGCTTCTCCGAAAAACCCAATATTGTCAATTTCTTTGCATATTCACAGTATCTCGCAAAAGTGAGTACACCCCTTACATTTTTGTAAATATTTGTTTATATCTTTTCATGTGACAACACCGAAGAAATGACACTTTCCTACAATGTAAAGTACTGAGTGCACAGTCTGTTCAGCAGTGTACATTTGCAGTCCCATCAAAATAACTCAAACAGCCATTAATGTCTAAACCACTGGCAACAAAAGTGAGTACACCCCTAAGTGAAAATGTCCAAATGGGCCCAAAGTGTCAATATTTTGTCTGGCCACCATTAATTTCCAGTTTACCAGAGCTTCACAGGTTGCCACTGGAGTCCTCTTCCACTCCTCTGGGAAAACAGCCATGCAGACCAATTTGATGTAGTGTGCGGCATATGGTCTGAGCACTGACAGGGTGACCCCCCACCCCTTCAACCTCTCATACGTCTATTTCCCAAAGACAACCTCTGGATATGACGCTGAGCACATGCACTCAACTTCTTTGGTCGAACATGGAGAGGCCTGTTCTGAGTGGAACCTGTCCTGTTAAACCGTTGTTTGGTCTTGGCCACCGTGCTGCAGCTCAGTTTCAGGATCTTGGCAATCTTCTTATAGCCTAGGCCATCTCAGAGAGTTCTTTGCCATGAGGTGCTATGTTAAACTTCTAGGGACCAGTATGAGAGGGACATCTCCAAATTTAACACACCTGCTCCCCATTCACACCTGAGACCTTGTAAAACTGTTGAGTCACATGACACCGGGGAGGGAAAATGGCTAATTGGGCCCAATTTGGAAATTTTTTCATCTAGGGGTATACTCACTTTTGTTGCCAGCGATTCAGACATTAAGGGTTGTGTTGAGAGAGAGCAAATCAACACTGATATATTCAAACTGTACACTCACTATTTTACATTGTAGCAAAGTGTAATTTCTTCAGTGTTGTCACACGAAAAGATATAATCAAATATTATCAAAAATGTGAGGTGCGTACTCGCTTTTGTGAGATACTGTATATTTAAATCTTAGTGAAGTGTGACACTTTCTTTCTCAAGCTCCCAAACCAGTCCACCATTTGCATGTCAGACAGTGACTGCACAGAGGGATCAAGTGATGTACGTGGAAACGGTTGGTCTTCATGTCGTGCTGATAAACCCTTTATAGGGTTGCAACCAACTACAGCTATCCAGAAAAATGCATGCAAATAATTTCAGAATCATGCATCAACACAGAGATCTTTAAAATTAATTAGACAATAAGCCTTTGTTTTGTGTCTTCATAATTTTAGCATTTCCGGTGTAGAATACATCAGCAAACGGCTAACAGCAGTGGCAGCTGAAGTTTTGAAGCAATTTTTAACCGTAAATCGATATAGGTAGTGTAATGTTTTGGGAATGTATGGCTGCCACTTACACTGGCTAACTTGTCTTTATTGATAATATGACTGCTATGTCAGCAGCAGGATAAATCATTGAACAAATACATACTGTTGAAACTATATGGACAACTCATTAATCATATTAGCAAAACAATTTCTCCAAACACACTGCCATTGTTGTCATTCAGCCATTATGAATGCAATTGAGTATGCCATCCACATGCTGAAATTTAAATAAATGCCAAAAAACATAACAAGTACTTAGTTTGCGATACAAACCTGTCTAAGCATCAGAATGGTTCTATCCATAGGTCGCTGATGTCAGCCAATCATTAAAACCTCACAGTATCCACTATAACATGTAATAGTCACTGTATACCTACAGACCGTATGTTCTACAGAGCTTAAACAAAAAAGGTGTCATTGGAGTTCACTGTATGTCAAATATGCATCTAATCATATTACTCCCTTTAAAGGTGTCCAGACAGGACATTGTGTCAACTATACGGAGACGGTCAAGACCTGTGAGGTTCTATCTTGGTGTCCACTAGAAATAGACACTAACCTACCAGAGTAAGTTAAATCACAAAATAATATGATTCATGGCAGTATGTTCAGAGGACATGGTATAATTACTACATAATAACTGTTTCTATAGACATGCTCTGCTGTCTGCAGCTGAGAACTTTACTGTCCTAATCAAAAACAGTGTGACATACCCAAAATTCAACTTTCACAGGTGAGTAATATTGGCGATGAAAGTCTAAAACATGAAAAATCTGAATTGCTGAATTCATTATATTTTCCAATCTGGTCTCTTGCAGTAGAAACATTTCGCCTAATGTTACCTCCTCATATCTGAAGCAATGTGAATTCAATCGCACAACCGATCCTAATTGTCCCATATTCCGACTAAAAGACATGGTCACAGAAGCTGGGGAGGACTTTCAGACCATGGCTACAAGGGTACAACGGGCTCCATTTAAATAGTAGTGAGAATTATTTTCTTCAAGTATATGATGCTATAGATGGGCATAATCAATCTGGTATAATATTGGTTAAAAGTTGTAACTACAATAATCTGCATTAGGTTATGTTGTGTTTGTTCAGGGCGGGGTCCTTGGGATTCTAATTGACTGGAGTTGCGACCTGGACTTTCCAGAACGTTACTGTGGCCCTAAGTACTCTTTCCGCAGAATAGACAACAAAAACCCTGAGAACAACGTGGCCCCTGGATAAAATTTTAGGTGAGATCAGTGAGCATGAGGACATTATGTTACAGAGAATGATTCTGTTTTCAACATGACGTATAATTTTGCAGGTTTGCAAAGTACTACAACACCACTGACAATGTGGAAACAAGAACCTTGATCAAAGCATATGGGATCCGATTTGATGTCATTGTGTTTGGAACGGTGAGGCAATATAAATATGAATAATAACTGTATGAGTAGAACATTTGATTTGAACAAAATATGAAAATTTGCTTGAAAGACAACTAACCGTTAGATAATTTCAACCATGAGGTACCAGGTTCAAAATATCAAATACATGCATTGTTCGTTCTACTGTTCTATTATTACAGGCAGGTAAATTCAACATAGTTCCAACCATAGTGAATGTGGGTGCAGCGCTAAAAATCCTTGGCCTGGTAAGTGCTGTTAAAAGCTGTGTATTAAGCCAAACATATACGGTGTTATATTATAAACCATGAACTGTCCCTGACTTCGATAATGAATTGTGTCTATATGTAACCCGTCTATCTGGAGAGCAGCAGGTGAGAACTGATTCCTTGAATTGTCCGTCATCCATATTTGTGTATTAGCATAGGCATCGTCACACGACACAAAGGTGGATCCTCACACACAGCGTCCCGGGAAAAGTAAGCGTCTGTGGCACTGGCCTCATACCCTAAGACGATTAGGATATACACTATTTCTAAAAATGTGAGCGCCAGTAAAACTGGTGTTAACACTCTAAACTATAACAGAAATTCTTACTCACCATTTACATTTTGAAAAATATTACGTGTGAAGCACCAGACAACTCCCACTTAACGCAACACACAAGACAGTTAGATACTATGCATGCATCTCAATCAAAACAGACCCAGTTTAAGTCAAGGACTGACTTTGGGTGGTTAAATGAAGAAATACCGATGTTAAGCAGTCTCAATTAAACACAGCCTTTGACACCCTAATTGGCTTGTGTTTTTAAATTACGATTAACATGATTATGGCAGTATGATATAATGCACTGTATACTTTTAGGCCAACGCAGTGTGTGACTGGTTCCTTCTGAAATTCACAAAGAGAAAGGAGCTCTACCAACAACACAAATTTGAATATCTAGATGAGACTAATCTGACTGATGGTGAACCAGTAAGTGACTGCACCCTTTATCTCCATTACAAAAATAATGTACAAGTCACCTTGGCTACATTACAGAATAAACGATTTAAAAAACGGTGCAATCTGTTTGTTTCTCTTGCAGCTGGAAGAAACAACTTACGGGACCAAGTAGAGACTACATATGCAATATGCGGTCTGTTCACATTGTGGGAGAATGCTAAAATAACCCATCCTCTTTCTGTGCACCTCTCTATTCCAGCCCCCTTTATTAAAGATTTAAATTTTTAACAACTTATCAAACAACCTGTCATACTTTAAAAAAAAGATTACCTGAAAATAAAGAAACAGTAAGAAAATCACTTTAATATGGAAATTGCATTTCGCATCATTGATCAACAAACAAAAACAAGTTGCACAATAGAAAGCAGATAAGAATCAATGGACAAACAACTATCGCCTTTTCTGGAAAATATTTCCTCTTCCCATCCCTCCACGACCTCGACCCCTGGCAGCCACTAAACGAGAGAAAGCAAAAGGATACACATAAAAATTACAAAATTGGCAAATCCCATGGATAAAAATTACATCGGTCTAGCAAATCCCATGTTATCCTAGCCTCGTCCTAAAATGGTCTGCGCACGCGAACAAATTTAGACTGACAACAAGATCTTCAAGTTGGCACGATAGTTCGAACAAATCGGCCCACGGGCTAGTAGCATACCATGATGGGAATAATTAAGGTGTATAAAAACGGTACCTTGTGCTTTGAGAATAGCAGCTTTTCCTCTCCCCGCTCCTGCTCCCTGGTTCTTGTTTTTCATACTCTTTAGCATGGGCGCATTCTTTAACATGTCTGGTAGTATGAGGAATCGGATCTTGCTGCCTCGGATGTACACCTGCTCAAGTTGGGCTACACGACCGTCTCTATGGGTCACTGTGATGTTGGCCATCTGGAAGGGGCAGGATGTGTGATAAGTATTGAAGACAGAGTTATTGAAACACTGACAATCACAATTAAAATACATTAGACTAAGCAACTCAAAAGTCGTCTGGAAACATGTACAGAGTAGCACTACATCATAATGCAACACTTTTGTAAGACAATACAGCCATTAAATGCACACAAGTGACATGATTAAAAGTTCCTCCATTAAAATATTTTGGCGTACCATAACTGACATAGAGTTACAAATCCCTAAACATCATTCTCATAGTTGTTGTATATTCGTAGATCGTTTAATCGGTGTATAATATTCTTATGAGCATGAACTTTTAATATGTCGACCATAAGTCCTGAGTTTAATCATATCAATAAAGTTTTGAGATGCATGATTATATTACCTGACAGTTCATGTTGTCCTCAGCTTCAATTAGTTTCCCGCGATACACCTCCCCTGTGTTGGTCTCGCAGGTAACAATGTGGCCCTCAGCTTCATGAAGAACTTTGATTGGCACTCCAATAGACATATTTCTGAAAATAACATTAAATAGTTTAAGAGAAATATAAAATGGTTAGGTTAGATTTCTGTAATAACATGTCAAATGTAGTTAGCCATCTAACGTACGTAGCTTAGTGAATGAATGGCTAACAGAAAGTTAGCACGCATGGTTTCGCCAGCTAGCTAAAATGGCTCATTTCCATACACTTTCCCAATTATCTAAATATATAATGGAAACAAACGAAATATCTTACCGTTTCAATCCGCGCAACTCAGTTGGTAAATATTCGAGGAAATTGTGTAGCTAATACGCTTGTAAGGAAGTAATTGTATCTGAAAAGCTGCTTGGAAAGAACAACTAGCTTATTACGTTGTGAAAGAGGCGAGTACGGTTAAATACTTCCGGGTTATGTTTTTATACATCCTGCCCCTAATCATGTCCGGTTTTGTAAATAAATAATGAGTAATTAATGAAAATGTTCATCGTGCGTGTATATATTATATAAAAAATATATAGATATATATTATTTTGAAGAATATATATACTTTATATATAGATACTATATTTGTAGGAAGATACAGGATAGTACCTTAATTACAATGCAAGATATATCGAAATCAAAAGCAACCCAACATTGCCATCTGCTGATTATATACCGTTATTATCATTTTGAGAATAAACACGTTATTTCACATATATTGTGTACAACATTGATTCATAATTTACAGTGGCAAGCTCGCTGAGACTGTTAGTATAAATTATGCTGATGCTGTAAGGTTACATACGGTCTGGGTTATATTTTTAGTTCATTGATTAAAAACACGGTATATAAAAACAAGAATGTTATCATACTGTTCTAAATGTTTACTTAAAAATGTTTTCCACCTTCTTCGTATTGGTTTTTGAAGACCAAATTACTGCAGCACATAATACCACCATGAATGGCTTTACCTTGCCAAACTGGTCCCAAGAATGATGGAGCTATTGAGTCGTTAGAACTATATGTCTCATGATTTATATATGTGGTGGGGACACTACATTGTGTGTCAGTAAAAAGGTGCATGCCTAGAAAAGCGTTGGTGCACCTTTTGCAACTCTTGAAGTGTTTCCATACTGGAAGTTTGTCATAATGGACACATACATTGGACTCTGCATACCCAGTACATTGTGTCTTGGTATGTTTAACTCAGGAGAACATTGGCTTTTCATATTCACTGCGTAAGGATACTCACTTTAAAGCTACCTGACTCATATCAACAATTTGAAAATCAGTAGTAAATAACACAATGAATTAGATGAGTGGTTTTCTGTTCATAAATCGACATAAAATATTGAATAAATGTACAATAAATTATTTACCCGAGTCAAAGACTGATTAATAAAATGTATGTCGTACACGAGCTGAGTCCCTTGCATTAAATTATTGTAGCATTATAAAATCAAGGTATCCTGAAATAAATAAAAGTAGTCATTTTAAAACATAATTGGAAAGAAAAACATTTAAATTATTTATATTTCGATTCATTTGTCTATTTGATAGCCATATTTATGAATTTAATGTTGATTGCAATCACTACATAGTTTCTTCCTATTTGGTACACAGTAGTTTAAAACTGACACAGAGTACTTTCGACATGACCGTTTATATATTAGAAAAAATAGTCTCGCTAATAACATTGGAGATGTATGTACAATTTATAGTTTGAACTAGAATTAGGCATAATTCTACAAACATGGGATAAACTCAGATGTGTGTTATTGTTCACATCCAACGACTGCATTCCGAAGACATTAACCGGAAGTGGAGTTTCGGGACGTCTCGTTCGTATCCGGTTTGTTAGCTGAATGTTGTTACTATCTTCTACCAGTGGTGTACTTTCTGTAATAAACGCAGACGAATTCACGGTGTAGCATCTCGTTTTAATTGAATAACAACAGTGAGTGAATCGCTCATCAAGTCGATCGACCAGATGTATATTTATAATATTATTATAATATAATAATGTACTGGGGATTGGTATGATAATTGTTTGCTAGCCTGGCACCAGTGCTAGCCAACACCCGGCCTTATGAGGCACGTCAACTCGTGAAGATTAGCTGCTGTCTAGCCAGTAATCAACTGTTAACAGGTGTGACTAACCTGAGGTTTGCATCTAGCAGCATAGAATAAGAAACCAACAGCATGTCAGGTAAGTGTTTTTCTCACTACACTATGGCTTGCAGGGGATCCCATGACGCTTTACGTATTTACTCAGTTAGCACACCTACAAGTCCAACCTGTCATGTCTACGTGTCTAGGCTATACACGAAATACAGTTGCAAATACAGAGCTATGTTAACATTGTGTTACGGCTCGTGTCCCGGAGGAGATACTTAATAAACAACCGGTCGTCGATCGTGTATGTTAGTAAGTACAACATGTGTAGATGAACTAGCTCATGTTATCCTGCTGCTACTGAGAAATAAGCATCCCACCCACTTTAAGCAATTTACCATTACATTATTTTAACTAATTGCGATGGTGTTAATAAGCGTTGGCGAACTGAATTCACATAATCCAAATAATGGTTTAGAATAAGGTAGTCTTAATATATAGGTCGTTATTTTTATGACCAAAAACGTAATTGTATGTACGAAGATAATGTAATGCGTCGACAGTGTCACATTAATACAACCTTGCTTTAGTTAGCCATACGTTATAGTTTTTTTTTCCAATATGACAGCAAAATTAATTCCGTCTCTTGGTCCAGTATCTTGGCGGAGGATGATATGAGTATGAGCTATTAGTCTCCTATATGGAGAGGAGGTGAGTAAATACTGAACGTGACTGCATTAAATATTGACTGAGACCAGTAGGTTATTTGGATAGTTCTTTTTATCAGCCTCATCGTGTCTTGTTTTTTAACAGATGATGCCATGCTGTTGAATGTACCAGTTATTCGGCAGCTGTACCACTGGGACTGTGGGCTAGCCTGCTCTAGGATGGTTCTGAAGTAAGGGGACATTTAATCATAATCTCTATACAGACTTGCATGGGTCTGCATTAACTACAGTCGATGCAATGCGTTGTGCACCTGAAGACCTCATCACGAACAATCGTTTGCCAGGTACCTCCATCCTGTGAGTGATGAGGAGTTTCAGGGTGCCTGCTGGGAGCTGAAACTGACAGAGAGTGTGTGGACAATTGACTTGGCCTACCTCATGTGCCAGCTAGGGGTCAGGCACCGCTTCTGCACACAAACATTGGGTGTTGACAAGGGCTTCAGGAATCAGGTAACGAGTCAACACCTTGAAGGCCATCCAGAAGTGCAATTTTTACTATTTGCAGGAACAATAGCAATAAGACACAAGAAATGTATAAGTACACTGGATTATTGTACATTCCACTCTAAAACCGAATGTATTCAGACCTGAGAGACATGTGTTATCCTTTTTCATTTGTTTACAGTCCTTCTACAAAAAGCATTTTGAAACTGAGGAAGACCGGGTGAATGAACTCTTTCTCAAGGCTGAGAGCAAGAATGTGGTGGTGAAAAAATGGTTGGTTGACTTTGTAAGACCATTGCACTTTCGAAGAATGCCTTATTTAAATCTGCCTGCGTCTGGTTAGTCAGTATTCTCCCCTACAGGAATGAACAGACCGTGACTTTGTTTCCTAAATTAAATATCCCCTACAGCTCTGTGACTATTCAGGACATCCAGGACCATCTCCACCAGGGCCACGTGGCCATAGTACTGGTCAATGCCGTGGTTCTGGTGTGTGAACTCTGCTCCTCGCCCGTTAAGTACTGTTGTTTCCTCCCGGTGGGCCAGAAGTGCTTCTGCAGAAAACCAGAATACCAGGGTCACTTTGTGGTCGCGTGCGGCTTCAACCGGAGCTCCGGCTGCATCTTCTACAATAACCCTGCCTACTCAGACCGTGAGTCGTCCATCTATCCACAGCAGTACACCAACCAACTGGCTTATCAAACGTATTCACCAATTATACGCGTGTGTTAAATAAATAATGTAGACACCATGAAATCATTGAAATGAGCGTCCACGATCTCACTCTGTTGCACCGTGAGTCACATGAACGAGTAACCAGATGTTCGTGTATGTTCTAGGCGGTATGCACAGAGAGATATCTCACACTGACACAGGCTTCGTGTGTTGCCCACAGGCGTGTGTTGCACCAGCGTCAGTAACTTTGAGGAGGCTCGGCGAAGCTACGGGACGGACGAGGATATTCTGTTCATCTTCAAGGAGAGCTGATGGCTTGCGGACTTCAGCGAACGCAGATGCTCTGCATACGTCCTCGCTATGACCCGTCGGCGGTTCCCCAGATCCCAGAACCGGGACTGCTGGTTCCAGCTCAGGTCCGGTGTAGTTAACGTCCCCGTACGGTCCTCTCCTGCGCCAACGAGGCCGACTGCTCACAGTACACGCAAAAACTCTCCCACCTCGCCAGGCGAGTCACATCACATCGCCCATGCTAGTCGTCAGTGTTTAAGGAAATAACCGCACACAATTGGAGAGATTTAATAGTAAAAGTGTGTTTTTACTGTCTTTTTGTTTTAATTCCGTTAGTAGATTCCTCCAGTTGGTATGTGTGAAATGTTAAACGGTTCAAGACTTGACATCCTATTCCTAATGTTTAGTGGAAAAACGCATGACATGACACTCAAGTTGTTTCTATTCCCCGGAGAAGACATAACAATGCAGGCACAAGGGCTTATGGTGAAAGGAGGCTTTCTCATCTGTGTTACTGGGTGTCTAATCTGCGGTGGCTGGGGTGCTTTCTTCCTTTTCTGAGCAGCCATGTCTTATTTTATTAATAGCGACTTTGATTCTGTTCACTTCACGTGTTATTTAGGATTTAATAGCAGAAAATAGAGTGAGAATTTGTCTTTGAAAGACTCAGGTATTCAATGTCCTTTAAGTCTGTGTGGGAAAATAGCGAAGCCATGTCACAAACTAATTTCCTTAACACAATGCACCTCAAACCATACACTGTGTCTTGAACCAAATCCGCCAGTTCTTTGGTCTTGTTGTGTGCAATGATGGAGCTTATTGGAGAGAATCTGTCGCCCGAAGACTTCAGTGTTGAGATGTACGTCGCAATCTCCATGCTCATTTAGTTTGAAAAAAGAGGCGTGACAAGTGTCTGAAGTCTGAAATACTCAATAGGTAGAGGATAACTTGCAGGTTTTCGTTTGGTGTATAGCTCAACACTACTGTAAGGTTTTAAATGAATTTGATCAGAAGATGTTTTCTGTTGAAAACAGCAATTAAGTACACTCAGTGGTTAGATTTCAACATTTAATTCAAACTCGACATTTCCTTTACATTTTGATATCATGGATGATGTGTTTGCACTATGGTTTCAGGACCAGCCATAATTATGTATTTTTTTCCTTAATTTTAACATGCAATGTCCCGATCCAAATGGGAAACAAGTATTTTTTCCTGGTGTATTTTTGTTATGAGCAAATAGAATGTGTTAAAACGGCAAACTTTATTTTTATGAAATTGACAATTCCATTTATGTAATGCAATCAATAAAGTAATGGAAACACATATTTTGGTTTAGTTCATATGTGACTTGAATTGCCCAACCATAATCACAGTGGCATCTTTATGACTGCCTCTGGGTTGGCTTGTCCAGGGCGTGAGTTCATTTAGAGGTCCAATCAGATCATATCAATTCACTCCTTGATAATGTTGGGTATGAAGTCGTGGCTGGTGGCCCTGGTGAGCTCCTCTGCATACTCACCATACCTCCCTGTCATCTGCAGATACAGTTACAGCTCAACAGTGGTGCAAAATACTCATGCAAACGTCGCAGGCCAGCCTACATAGGGTTTTATTGTTCAATGATAGACCCGGTCATTGTTTTTGAATAGGTTTCCAGAGTCATTTCAGTAACTCACCTTGAAACTCCATTTGTCACTTATTTGTCGGGTCAGGTTGAGGTCCATTTCGGTTATCATGAGACCATCACGGGTTCTGGACAGGCCTGGTGAGCGACTGCCATCCGGAGCAGCCACATAGCTTGACCCATAGAAGTGTCCTAGGTCTTGGTGAGCTATAAGGAACGAACAGAGTGGTGGGCATTTTCAAAAGAATATTTGAGAGGAATCCAATCACTGACCGGTAGCCTATTGTGTCACCGTGGTCAGATTTCTCGGACGCTTGAAACGTGAGTAAAGCAGGTCAGCATGTTTAACCAACACCATTATGGGTAATAATGATCTGTATGGAAATGAGTGATCCAGGGCTAACGTTCAGCAACATGACACTTGTTGACAGCTGGTCTTGGGCCTATTCTGGATGGGGGCGTATACGTACACACTGCACCGGGTCGCGGCTCACGTATCAAACATGGGCCTGTCATGCTGCCTGTAATGGACTCATGGCATGAACATGACCCATGGCTTGATAATCTACCTAGCGACTCCTGAATAACCACAGTACACCTGGCCGCGGTGCCTTTTCCCTCAACCCCTAAAAACTTGTGTTTAAAAAAACCACCAACTGACATTTACATTTACACCAGACACATCCGTCTATAACCACCGTTGACTGTTTTTGTACGGTCTTCAATGAAAAACCGACATGTATCTGCTTTTAGAAAGTAAGTATTTTTGGCTTGCTGATCATCTCAATGTTTTGAATATCCCGACGAGCAGGTCACTACTTAGACACTTATTCCCTTATGTACATGCTTTTCTTGGGGGCTTTTCCAAGACACTGCCCGTTAACTTCTATTTAACTTAATCGTAGGCCTATTATGTGCTCTTTGTCATATTATGTGCTCTTTGGGGTTTGAAATTGAGTGGCTGTTTAAACACTTGTAACAGCAAAATGAAGTTAAAAAAAAGCTCATTAATAACATTAGTTGGAGATATTACCCTTTTTAATGGTTTTATTTAATCAAAAAGGCCGAAAGCTCTCTCAGTGGTTAATGTGTCTAACTAGCATCTGGAAGCTCGCTGGCTCTAATACCCCTATGACCACCAAGGTGGAAGCCAGGCATGTTGTTCTGTATCTGAGCAAGACAGTTCACCCTAATTGCACCTCCTCCTGTAACACCTCAAGCTCATTGCTGAAAATAAGTCTGGTTAAATAATACCAAAAACACAGAATCTGCATGTCAGTAAGTGTTCATTTACAACTTAATTGAAAAAGTGTACTACTATTTTTATTATTTTTACTATTTTTTGTGACAGGAAGGAGAGGACAAATGAATGTGCCTGTTATAACATTTTACACAAAACCCCTTAAGAGACCTCCTTAAAATACCTTTTCTTCCATCCCCGGAGGTGAAGTCATTCTTGAAGTATTCCTACATAAAACAAGAGACATCATTATAAAAACACTATGTAGTTTTATTCACCACTTATGAAAACCGGCAGTGCAGAAAAGAGAGGTTCCAGACAGGCATGAATAAAGTGGACTCAGTAGAGGGCAGCATTCATTCGTTTTAACGCCAACTCGGCTCTATTAACTGTTCGTAACTGTTATAAAAGAAGTACATCGTAAACCAGTCTTACTGTCCCAACGCGGTTGATTCCACAGGTGAAACAGTGGTTTGCTATTGCTGCATTCCTAGCCTCAATAGACCACATGGGTTCACTAAGTCCCCCGACGGTAGCGGAGGGGTTAAAGATGATCTCGGCTCCATTCATACTGTACATGAACCAGTTGAGGGGATGATGGCGTCCATAGCAGATGTTCACGGCAATCTTTCCAAACTGGGTTTGAAACACTCTGTGGCCAGTGTTGCCCTCCATGTAATATGTAGACTGACAAAGAGAGGGGAAAAGGTTAAGGAAAAACCATGTCATGGTCAATGCCATGTAAAATGTATAAGGTCAGCATAACATCTGAGAGAATATAGAAGAAAAACAATGCGAAAGTCACATGTGAGAGAATATAGAAGAAAAACAATGCGAAAGTCAACGTCTCCTTGACAGATGATGCAGCATACTGTTGGCCATGACTGGCCATGGTTTAACAGTAATTTCAGCTAATTATCCAGCCAATGTAATATTGTAAATGCCCAGATTACAATGGCAGGACACATTAATCACCCACGTTAGGTCAAATTTGGGTCAGTGGCGTCTAATACATTTTGTTTGTTTGCTTGACTCGTGTCCTTGAGAATGTGTGCCACATTATCAATTATTATAGTATTTGCCAGTTAGTGTGTTTGTGTGTGAGAGACGGAGAGAGAGCGAGAGATAGTGTGTTTGTGTGTGAGAGAGAGAGTGAGAGAGAGATAGTGTGTTTGTGTGTGAGAGACGGAGAGAGAGAGAGAGAGAGCGAGCGAGAGATAGTGTGTTTTTGTGTGAGAGAAAGCGAGTGTGAGAGAGGTAGTGTGTTTGTTGGTGAGAGAGAGCGAGCGAGAGATAGTGTGTGACAGACAGCGAGCGAGAGATGGTGTGTTCGTGTGTGAGAGAGTGAGTGAGAGAGAGTGTGTTCGTGTGTGCACCCCAAGAGTACAGTTACTGGCAGATTAAAACAGGCCCTAATTATCAATGTCTGTTCCTCAGTCTGAGTACAGTGCTGCACTATATAAGAGACAAGCAACCAGGCAATTCACAGATATGGGATTGAGAGCAGGGCAGGAGACATTGGTTACCGCATGGCTTCAGCCAGTACAGAAGGTATAGCCGAGACTGGCTGTAAATGTTCAGCTCCTTGTAGGGTTACAGACCAGGAACATGATTCATATATATTACCCAATAGGACACTATTGTGTGAATACGTACACACAGATCTTGTTTTACAGTCACATAACCTTTCAGAACTAGAACACCGTTATTGCACTTCACAGCAGTAAAGGCAAGCTGTACTGCCCACACATGAAAGAGGTTTTTAGACCAGAAACACCATGATTTAACTAGTGCCTGTGTGGCATCTCTGTGCTGTATCTCTTTTCAGTATCCTGAGGCACACTGGGTAACCATGTTGTGAGAAAGTACATTTCCTCATTCCCTACGCTGCAGGTCCGTTGTCAATGGAGAGGAGGAATAGTGCTGTGAGGTGTTTTTATTACTTGTTGACAAACTGGACAATATAAAATATTTGTACATTTGTTTGATTGATCAATGAAATCAATAATTTACAAAATGCATTTAATAATAATTAAACTAATCTATCATAAGTTCACCCAGCACAGCCAGAAGAGGACTGGCCAGTCCTCAGAGCCTGGTTCCTCTCTAGGTTTCTTCCTAAATTCGACCCATCCAAGAGTTGCCGTATATCAACTTGTATCAACTTGTCGATGTGTGCTCTGTTGGGTTCAGGCTGGGTGTTTGTGAAATGCACTTTTTGACGACTTTGTTGTAAAAAGGGCTTTATAAAATACATTTGATTGATTGATAAGATTGATAACTGACCTCGTTGAAGTCTCCCACCCGGGGAATGTGATTCTTCCGAGTTTTACCCAGGACGCTACCTGAGTTGGAAATGACCACTGCTGTGTTCCAAAGAACGTTGTGGGTCTCCTCTCGCTCTAAAATGGGCGATATCACTACCATGTTGTATTTCTTTGCCAGCTGAAGACACAACAGTAGAGCTTTAGACACAGGCTATAGTATAAAGACACATTACCGTCACTCTTGTGCAAACACAGAGGTACACGGACAACTGCAAACAGCTACAATAGACACTTGAACCATTGTATTGATAAGTTCTACGATCTGGACCCCGAGATGAATTCCAACCACAACCATCCAATATTGGATACATTCAGAGCCCAGGACATTAGCAGTGTCACATTGAATGTGGTTATTTTACCTCTTGGCAGAATCGGGTGGTGTAACCACATTCTGCAGATTCAGCAAACTCTGTCCATGGTTCTTTCTCTCGGGTACAGAAAGCAAAGGGCATCGCTGTAGGAGGGACAAAACAGGATATTCTCTGACAGAGTGAGAGGCAGCCTTGAACCATGACAGCCTATATCACAAGATACGTACCGGTATATCTCTCAGAGGAAAAGGGAATATGCATACCATGCTTCAAATATTTGTCAGATTAACTGTCTTTTCACATGAGAAGCCTTTTAGGGCAAACTGTTGCATTCTTTTCACTGTACATACAGTATCTCACAAAACCCACGACATAGTTGCGGAGATGCGGCTCACCTCGTCTGACAGAATAATTTAGAGGGGTTTAGTGTGTTTGTGTACTGGGCCAATTAAAAACGCATCACTCCTCTTTCACCCCAAGGACTAGACAGCAAAAAAAAAACTGGACAACAGCACAAACAGGACAACAGACTGTGTTGTGACCTGCTGATGACCTTATGACCAATTAAGGATACATGAGCCCATGTCTGTATATCCAGATGCCACTGACTCATCAAGTATGCCCCTGAGCCAGCAACAACCACTGTTAAGTCAACGGCCATCAGTTCTCATTGATTTTAATCTACGCCTGAATATTAACATGACCTCTCTGCTCCGAATGTGATCTGACCCAACACGCTTGTATAAAGATGCTTTGACCCAGTTGTCTGGCCAGAACAATTTGTCTCTTGTCAAGTTCACTCCTGCATCCAACACGTCGATTATTAGAATTGATTGTTTGTTTACCATCTAATCTAACTTGACATATGCCCTTGTTTGACGATGATCAGTGTTATTTAATTCACGCCCAACAGTACTACGGGTTGCAGATAAAACTATAGTGTAGAACTACAGTGTGAAACTGTAGTGTAGAACTACGGTGTGAAACTGTAGTGTAGAACTACGGTGTGAAACTGTAGTGTAGAACTACGGTGTGAAACGATAGTGTACAACTACGGGTTGCAGATAAAATTATAGTGTACAACTACGGTGTGAAACTGTAGTGTAGAACTACAGTGTGAAACTGTAGTGTAGAACTACGGTGTGAAACGATAGTGTACAACTACGGGTTGCAGATAAAATTATAGTGTACAACTACGGTGTGAAACTGTAGTGTAGAACTACAGTGTGAAACTGTAGTGTAGAACTACGGTGTGAAACGATAGTGTACAACTACGGTGTGAAACTATAGTGTACAACTACGGTGTGAAACTGTAGTGTACAACTACGGTGTGAAACTGTAGTGTAGAACTACGTCGAGAAACGATAGTGTACAACTACGGTGTGAAACTATAGTGTACAACTACGGTGTGAAACTATAGTGTACAACTACGGTGTGAAACGATAGTGTACAACTACAGTGTGAAACTATAGTGTACAATTACAGTGTGAAACTACAGTGTTCTTTCGGTCCGTCAACGGCCTGTGTCATGTTATGAATGCTGGACAAGTAGCCAATGCAGTGAATTGTAAATATATGAGGAAACAGACAGACGGCACAAAGAAAAAGAAAATGGGCTGTAATGTCACTCACTCCAGGCCTCCTGGAAGCAGACAATGTTGACCCCACACATGGCTGCAACGTCCACCATCTCACCAATCCTTTTGTGGAGCGCTGTAATCTGGGAATAGGGATGGACATGTACAAAGATCAGTCAACAAGCCCCATGAAAAGTAAAAGCATCTCTGTGAGGCAAGTTCACCTGGTTGTAGTTACAGGGTGCTAAATTCCAGGGTGACAATATATCCAACCAATGGAAAATAAGATACTGTGCAACTACTTTAATGCATTTCTGATTACATTGAGCCCCATATCCAAGTTGTAATGTCTCTCTAACCTGATCCAGGACAGGAGCATCCGTGGGCAGAACTATGTGGTTCTGAATGAGACCAACCCGGACGGTTCTTGGGGGCCTGAGCTGTTCCGGAGAAGCCTCAAACAAGTACCCCTGAAGCTCAAAGTCCCGCGCTAAAGCAGCCTCCACCGCACATGCTGGGAGAGACAACTTCCTGGAAGGGGAGTGGTACATTCCATCACCAATTTCCATCACACCGAGTCTATGAATGCCTACTCTTATATATATATATTTATATATATATATATATATATATATATATATGTACATATAAGTCAATTGAGAAACATAGATAATACGGTTTTCATATGATTTTGTAGAGCTTTGACTGGGCTAATGTGGAGCTACCCATCCACACTGACATTTGTTGTTGTCTTGCTTCCTATTGCATGTACCTGTTTGTATTTATTCTCAAATGCTGGTTTCTGTGTTTGTTTTAAAAACCAGTAGATATCTTGCTTTTACTAGTGTGATGTAGCTCTGTTGGTAGAGCATTGTGGGCTGGATTCTCACAAGAGGCCCCGTAGGAAATGTATTACTGTAAGTTGTAATTACGTAAATGTACTAAAGCAGGGGTAGACAAACTAAACCAGGGGTAGGCAAATTAAAGCAGGGGTAGACAAACTAAACCAGGGGTAGGCAAATTAAAGCAGGGGTAGACAAATTAAAGCATGGGTAGGCACATTAAAGCAAGGGTAGGCAAATTAAAGCAGAGGTAGACAAATTAAAGCAGAGGTAGACAAATTAAAGCATGGGTAGGCAAATTAAAGCAGGGGTAGGCAAATTAAAGCATGGGTAAGCAAACTAAAGCAAGGGTAGGCAAATTAAAGCAAGGGTAGGCAAATTAAAGCAAGGGTAGGCAAATTAAGGGCTGTGGGCCGACTCCGGCTGTAGGTTGGAGTACAAAGTCACATATTTTTTAGTTAGGTAAAACACTCCAGTTTACTTCTAAACATCTTAAACTAGATCCATAGATTTAAGCAATGGTTTTGTGGCCGGCAGATTTATTTTGATGAGCGAATCATAAAACAAAAAGTGTGGCCCACAATGAACTTCAAAAAAATTTATTAGATGGCCCGTTAGCTGAAAAGTTCACCCACGCAAGTACTAAAGACTTAGGATAGCCCCGTTAAAGGTTCAACGTTCTACAGACATGAATAAAACTGGTCTTGAAATGGCAATTCTTGTCGAAAGTTAAATAATTAACTACTCTGTAGAACATTAGAAAAGGACGAACAGGCAGAAAAAAACTAGAATTTCATCTATCGTTTTAATCCTATAACAACAAATCAATGACAAGGCCCTACATAACCTAAACCATCTGATCTCAAATGATGGGTCTTGTCGCCAGATTGGGTTGCTAGAAGTTTTTAATGTTTAAAAGGTATCTCAGGATGATACCATAACCAACCATGGCATGGTATCTGCATAGGTTTTCTCTGGGTGTCTGGAAATGACTTCCCACACATGTGATTTTACCTAATGATGCATTAAACAACTCCAAAATAGTTTGTTTAACTATTTCTGGTGGTGCTTCCTGTTCCTTGTAAGGTGTTTCACAACACTTTATTACTGTGTCATGTTTCAAAACGTATCACAATGAACTATTTCTATATGAATTGACACAACCTGTATACCATTGACAGCTCAGTTGCCATGAGACTTGTGTTACAAACCACTTTTTTTAACTCTGCATTACAATCCAATAGCCAAACAGCGGGATTGTGTTGTAAAGCCATAAAAGTACTACGCATGGCCTGTTACAAAGTATATGGAGGGTGTATGAATGAAAACCTAAATGTATGGTATTTAGAATACAAAAGAGAAGTACTTTGAATCACCTACATTTGTTCTTCGGTCAGAATATTGGTGTTTTTCAGAGAGTTGTGAAAACCTGTTAGGGATTTTAGTGGATATAAAATGCAGTATAAGTATGTAATCTAATGTAATAGCAGTATTCCGTGAATAGTAAAAAAAAATCAGGGTGACATGAAAAACTTGGATGATTTCATGATTAGTTGATGATTGATACCTCAGGAAAGCTACACAGGCCAATACGCTACAGGATGTAATGTGACATACTCCTCCCGTAAACATCATTAAAGTGTTCTTTGACTTGTGCCACGCTAGACTTTGTCGCTGACCATGCTGTGTCAAAAATGCTCAGGTCTTTACTCCTGGCCGTTTCTCCTGCATCCAACACCTTGACTATGAGAACTGATTGTTTGCTTACCATACTCAGGGATTATAAAAAAGTGGCAACATGTTATATACAGAAGGAAGCAAAGAATGTGTGAATGTGCTAAAAAAGCATATTGAAATTATTGGATTTAATTAAAAGATTTGTTAGTTATTAATTATGGATGGTCCTTAAGTTGCATCCCTTGCATTGTCTACAAAATCACATAAGCTAGCACCCTCCTCCAACTTCTCAGAAAATAAAAAAGGATATGGACCACGTGTCCATCAATTCTGAAATAATTCATGTTGATTTTATGTTTATTGGTGGGGTGGAGTTATTTATACGTGAATGTGATCATGCAATTTGCTGACGGTGCCTAACTAGTAGCGGCGAAATGTTCGTTGCCCCCCAATGCGTGGAATAGAACGCTTGTGAAAATAAGACCTGTGAATTGTTGTACACACACCTTCAAGTACTTTATGAAGAGCTTAAGTCAAGGTATGAAGCTCAATTTGTTTACGAGGTATATCGGCTATAATTTCGAATATCCTCTAAACCCGAACATTGAACATGAGCATTCCCGAATTGTAATCTGGCATAAATCAAAAACTCACTTGGTTTCTTTTCCAAACAAGATTCGTTTGACTTCTTTTAATTCTGCATCCGGTATGTGTTTCTCCAATGTCTTTTCCAGGGATTCAAACTCAGAGCCAGACATTGTGTGGATCTTTCCGTATAGACCGTTAATTTTCTATTCTGAACAAGCCCTGTGTTACTGTAAAACTGGCAGTAGATCAGTGTGAACCCATCCGGGTTAATAGGCAACCTGAGCACATGTATGGACATAGTCACTTATGTACATAGTGACTTTATAACTTCTGCTGCGGTTATGTAACCTGTCTGATTCTATCACATTTAGCAGGTTGACACATCAGTTATATTTACAGGTCAATAACACCACATCTGGCAAATATAGACCTACATTTATAAGTTATAATATGTGGGAATGTTAATGTGTCCGACAAAATGACCATAATTAAAAATAGTTAGAATGAAGAGAATCACAGCATTACCATGTGTCACTCGTATATGTTATATAATATGCCTCCCCATTTATTTCACACATTTCCTGATTATCATAGTTTTCCAGAATGTTTCTTCTTGTTTCCAGCAGTGGCCTTATTGCTCCGGGTTTGGTTGACAGAGAGTTTCCTTGAGGGACCACCCTTTCTGTCCCACTCTTTACAGGGGTTGGACAGCTTCTTCAGGATCTCTGAGGTAGAGCAGTTTAACAGAAGGAACAAAGGATATGGTCAGACACAGAACATC